>OY755040.1:14141780-14797147 GCA_963576565.1 Aspidapion aeneum
TTGTAAATTTTACACAACGGGATATTTAACAGAAGACTATTCTCTTAAATTCAACATTCTTGTTCAATAGACGCATTTTGTTCAATCAGGCAGTGAATTAGTTAATAATTAATGGCAAAATTTGTGTCACAAGTTCATGTCAATAATCATGAGATATTATTTTATTTTCGTTAAAAATAAAAATATTCAACCAGGAAATTAAAAAGCATGTATTAAACATAAAAAATTAATAATTTTATAAATATTTTGATAAAAATTGATTAAAAATTATTCAGAATCAAAATATTTTATTCCTTATCTTATTTTACGATGTCTAAATATTTATTGTACCGAATTTATCTAGTAAGTTGTACTTACTCATTCACGCCATTTATTTCAAAGTAACTTTTGTATAAATGTGGCACAGGCCTCCTAAAACTTAAAAACAATATCAAAAATCTTATGAGATTTCTTTTTCAAATTAAACAAAAATATCTTAACTGGTTAAATAAAAATAAATTTTATACAACTTCTACATAATAAATGTCTTTAATCTACAACTTAACTAAACTTAACTTTTAGAACGTGCCTCCCGGCGATTTTTTAAAATTATTTTAATATATTTATTATAGAAGGTAATTGAAAAGTAAGCGGCATCTTTTCGGATGTGTAATCCTTACATAAAAACAAGGTAAAAAGTTCCTATTAATATGGATCCAAAAATGCTTCCTCTCCTCATAGTAGAGTTAAAAGCCGCTTCTATCGTGTCACCCCGTGTGCACTTCATTGCTAAAATGTAAGACACAATTTAAATCATTTCTTACACCCTAAGAATGCAAAATCGACTGGTCGTCCAAAAATCGTCGTGTGCAGGGGGTGGTGGGGGTAGTTTTTCCAAAATTTTTTTTTGCATTTTTTGAATCTATAAAGTGTGCTCATGACTCCACCAAACGCATATAGTAATATTACTATCAGAAAAAAGAAAAAAATATCGTTCCCAATGCTTCTATATGGAGTTCCCTATTAAACAATTGCTCGCCCTGAAAACGCGTATTTATAATAATTTATAACTTGTTATAACTCGAGAACCCTTTGCTTAATCAAAAAAACACCTTGTGTAAACTATGTGTATCAAAGATCAGGGATTACAATGATTTTTGAAAAATGTCAATCGGACGCATAGTTTTTTTTTAAAGTAGCAAAGAGTGATGTCATGACGCGACGAACGCGGCAGACACTGACATGCGACGAAGGGTCAGATATTTTACAAATGCACGGCGGGCCAGGCGAAACGTGACTCTATGTCTTGAGACAAGTCGAGACACACATAAGTTCGTTTTTTTGGAAAAACTACCCCCACCACCCCCTGCACACGACGATTTTTGGACGACCAGTCGATTTTGCATTCTTAGGGTGTAAGAAATGATTTAAATTGTGTCTTACATTTTAGCAATGAAGTGCACACGAAAATCGGTTCTAGAAGCCTTTTACGCGCTTTTAAACTCTACTATCAGGGAAAAAATATTTTTATAACATTTAAATCTGTTGTCTTTACTGGCGCTAATTTTGCGATACTTTCGATTTTCTAATTATCCAAGAAGAAGGTATACAGCAATTTATTTTTTTTCAATGTCATTCAAGGTCAAATAGTATTTTAATTAATAAACCTATATTTAGTTACGCCACGTTTAAAAAACATTTCCAAACAAGTAGGAACATTTCATTTTGAAATTTGTATTGGAAAACTTGGCTATACTTTTATCTCAATTGTTTTTAGTACAATGAATAGAGGAGTTTTACCCTACAAAAGGTCCGGTAGTTCTGAATTTTAATATGTTATTAAGGCCGAAAGTTTAGTTAAAAATCTGAGTTTTCGTCACCCCCACCCCTGTGCTTCTTCCGCCATCTTGAAAAAACCATCAAAAATTGGCACTTTTTGTAGTTTTTTGCCTGTAACTTCGTTCCAGTATACTAAATCGCAAAAAGAGTCATATGAAATTTTTTAGAAGATATAATTATTTACAATCTAAAAAAAATATTTTAAATTAGGCACACCAATGGAGCGGTAAATATGAAATATTTTTTACCATATTACACAACGTTTAAAAGGAAATTTTATTATCTACAATGAAGTAAAAAACAATTTTTTTGATAAAGGGTATGGTTTTTAGAAAATCAAATAAAACCTGTGCAAAACATAATTTTTAAAAAAATTTATTAAATGGCTCCCATTTACGGACGTCGCTGGCGGGTTCGTTGTAAGTCAAACCCCATCGAGTTATACACCGTTAAAAAGAGAATTTTACTGTCAATAAAGTGCATCATAGCATTTTTTTAAAATTAGGCTTAGTTTTTGAAAAACCTAGATAAAACTTGTTACAAAAATTTAATTTGTGATTTTTTAAAATTGATTAAATTTACGGGCGCTTCTGAATTTATAACCATGAAACCCCAACTTTCTTGTATAGCATTTTAAAGGAAATTTTATTTGCTACAACAATGTATGAAACATTTTGTTCTACAAGCCTTGGTTTAAAAAAAAATCGAATAAATCATGGAAAGAACATGGATATTTTTTAACTTTTTTAAATTACTTTAATTTACGGACGCCGCTGAAGAGTTTATTAATAGTTGACCCCCATAGTTGACCCCCAACGAGTTGTACTTTTTTCAAAAAGAAATTTCATTGTCTACAATAAAGTATATAACACATTTTTCTCTTAGAAGCGTATTTTTTGAAAAAAATTTGAGAAAATCTAAATATGTTAGATTTTGGGGAGTCTGGGGGGGTTTTTAAAGAGGTGGTTAGTTTAAGGAGCTGTTTGACCCCTAAGCTCTCTTACCTTTTGTACGTCACTAAATTTACACAAAAAAATAAAAATAAATAAAAAACGTGCCGTTTAAAGCACTAAATTTAAAAAAAATTATTGCTTTCTAACATACTTACTTTAAGTTAAACGTTACTCCCACTCCATTAAAATATTTAAAAATACGTTTAAAGAATGGATTTTGTAGCTGATAAAATTCTCTACAAGATATGTTCTTAGAACTTTTACCCTAGAACAAAGTATTTCGGAGCTTATGCCGTCTAAAGTAGAAAAAATCTGAAAATTTGCCCAAGCACGTGATCTACTCGCAGAACAACCATAGAACCACCCAATTGTAGATAATTATATCCTCTAAAAAATTTCATATAACTGTATTTGCGATTTAGTGTACTGGAACGAAATTAAAGGCAAAAAACTAAAAAAAGTGCCAATTTTTGATGGTTTTTTCAAGAAGGTGGAGGGAGCACAGGGGTGGGGGTGACGAAAACTCAGATTTTTAACTACCCTCCTGAGCTTAACAATATATCCAAAATTTAGAACTACCGGACCTTTTGTAGGGTAACCCCCCTATTTTGGCCTCTATTCATTGAACTATTTTACGAAATACCATTTTCGCGCACTTGACATCTTTTTACATGAAATGTTTTTGTTATGATTTCATTCATTCTTTAAAGGATTTCGAAAGATATTTGAGTTTTAAAGTAGTAACATATGCGGAATATTGTCCAAAACTTTTGCGATGTCTTATTCCAATAGCCTTTACCGTTTTTAATATTGTTTTTGGAATGAATAAATTTTTATTTCTATCAATTTGTGCATTAGTATAATCAGTGTCTACACACACATATTTAGCAATGTTTTTTAGCCCCTCTTTATAACATATTAAAATTATTCCAAAAAATCGCCCGTAGACACGGACTTTAAGAAAACTTACTTACCTTTTTGTTCTTTGCATATACACAGTTATTCTGTAACAACTATTTGAATTTTTAGCGTAAGCGGTTTTTCATAAATTTTATTTTCCGCGTCGGTATCTTCAGGTCGTCCGTATATGAGGAGATCAAAAGAATCGGGCTCTTTTAGACGTCTCCTAAAGTGCAACGCCCAAACTCCATGTCTTTTGACTAACTCGAACTTGTTGTTTTCGTTGCCCTTTACGATTTTGTAAATCATTTCTCTCTAAAACAGAAAACAAAATTCTTACGTCTTGTTATTTATTTTATATGCAGATGGTACAGAAAATTTGATGGACATAACAGATTTATCAGACATCCCTGTCAAAAATACCTCATCAAACCTCGTAAAAAATACTTAGGTATTTTCTGCGGGTTATGAACACAATTTTCTAGTAAAATCTTATAAACCTTGAGCAGTTTAAAAGGCATATATTTAAACTTTTAAAGGTTTATGAGATTACACCAGAAAGTGTTGTTTTATAATCCGCAAAAAATACGAGATCTTATGAACTTTCACGTTTTTTTGTTAGCATATTATTACGGGCATATCCGCATTAAATCAGTCGCAAGTTTGCAGGATTTAACCAGAGATTTTTTGTATGGTACGCGTCAAATCCCTTGTATATCCGCGTTCGTTCTGTCGAAGGTTGATGAGATTTCACAAGAAAATGGTTTTATGATCCGCGTCAAATCCCAGACAGGAACAGACTGTAAAGAACTGCAAAAAAGAATAGTAAAAGCAAAAAAGCAGAGAGATAAAAATAATGTAAAATTTAACATATATTAAACTAATGGTGAAAAGCACGCTATTTTATGGAATAGGGACTTGTCGCGTAACTAAAAAGTATAAAACAAAAATGGAGAGTGTCAAAATGGACGCAATAAGAAGATCATTAAGAATATCTAGAACAGATCACATAAGAAATGAGATCATAAAAGAAAGAATGCGAATCGAGGGAAGCATAACGGATGACATCACTAAAGGACAACTGATATGGTACGGCCATGTACAACGAATCAACGATGAAAGATTATCAAAGCAGGTCCTAGAATGGCAACTAATAGGGCGCAGAAAAAGAGGGTGTCCTAAACTAGAATGGCAATAGTCAATACAAAGTTTAATGAGTCAAAAAACCTGACAAAAGATGATTCAGGATCGAAAAAGGTGGAGAATAGGCGTCGGACAACGTAGAAAAACGTTCTAAACCGACGAAAAGGTGTTTTCGCAGAAGATGCTTACGAGATCCTATGAATTTTCAGGAGTTTTTGTTAGCATATTATTACGGGCATATCCGCGTTAAAACTGTCGAAAGTTTGCAAGATTTAACCAGATATTTTTTGTATGTTGTATGGTACGCGTCAAATCCCTTGTATATCCGCGTTCGTTCTGTCGAAGGTTGATGAGATTTCAGAAGAAAATGGTTTTATGATCCGCGTCAAATCCCAGACAGGAACAGACTGTAAAAAACTGCAAAAAAGAATAGTAAAAGCAAAAAAGCAGAGAGATAAAAAGAATGTAAAATTTAACATATATTAAACTAATGGTGAAAAGCACGCTGTTATATGGAATAGGGACTTGTCGCGTAACTGAAAAATACAAAATAAAAATGGAGAGTGTCAAAATGGATGCCATAAGAAGATTATTAAGAATATCAAGAACAGATCACATAAGAAATAAGATCATAAAAGAAAGAATGGGAATCGAGGGAAGCATAACGGATGACATCACTAAAGGACAACTGATATGGTACGGCCATGTACAACGAATGAACGATGAAAGATTATCAAAGCAGGTCCTAGAATGGCAACCAATAGGGCGCAGAAAAAGAGGGAGTCCTAAACTAGAATGGCAACAGTCAATACAAAGCTTAATGAGTCAAAAAACCTGACAAAATATGATTCAGGATCGAAAGAGGTGGAGAATAGGCGTCGGACAACGTAGAAAAACGTTCTAAACCGACGAAAAGGTGTTTTCGCAGAAGATGCTTACGAGATCCTATGAACTTTCAGGAGTTTTTGTTAGCATATTATTACGGGCATATCCGCGTTAAATCTGTCGAAAGTTTGCAAGATTTAACCAGATATTTTTTGAATGGTACGCGTCAAATCCTGTTCGTTCTGTCGAAGGTTGATGAGATTTCACAAGAAAATGGTTTTATGATCCGCGTCAAATCCCAGACAGGAACAGACTGTAAAGAACTGCAAAAAAGAATAGTAAAAGCAAAAAAGCAGAGAGATAAAAAGAATGTAAAATTTAACATATATTAAACTAATGGTGAAAAGCACGCTGTTATATGGAATAGGGACTTGTCGCGTTACAGAAAAATACAAAACAAAAATGGTTAGTGTCAAAATGGACTCAATAAGAAGATCATTAAGAATATCTAGAACAGATCACATGAGAAATGAGATCATAAAAGAAACAATGGGAATCGAGGGAAGCATAACGGATGAGATCACTAAAGGACAACTGATATGGTACGGCCATGTACAACGAATGAACGATGAAAGATTATCAAAGCAGGTCCTAGAATGGCAACCAATAAGGCGCAGAAAAAGAGGGAGTCCTAAACTTGAATGGCAACAATCAATACAAAGCTTAATGAGTCAAAAAACCTGACAACAGATGATTCAGGATCGAAAGAGGTGGAGAATAGGCGTCGGACAACGTAGAAACACGTTCTAAACCGACGAAAAGGTATTTTCGCAGAAGATGCTTACGAGATCCTATGAACTTTCAGGAGTTTCTGTTAGCATATTATTACGGGCATATCCGCGTTAAAACTGTCGAAAGTTTGCAAGATTTAACCAGATATTTTTTGTATGTTGTATGGTACGCGTCAAATTCCTTGTATATCCGCGTTCGTTCTGTCGAAGGTTGATGAGATTTCAGAAGAAAATGGTTTTATGATCCGCGTCAAATTCCAGACAGGAACAGACTGTAAAAAACTGCAAAAAAGAATAGTAAAAGCAAAAAAGCAGAGAGATAAAAAGAATGTAAAATTTAACATATATTAAACTAATGGTGAAAAGCACGCTGTTATATGGAATAGGGACTTGTCGCGTAACTGAAAAATACAAAATAAAAATGGAGAGTGTCAAAATGGATGCCATAAGAAGATTATTAAGAATATCAAGAACAGATCACATAAGAAATAAGATCATAAAAGAAAGAATGGGAATCGAGGGAAGCATAACGGATGACATCACTAAAGGACAACTGATATGGTACGGCCATGTACAACGAATCAACGATGAAAGATTATCAAAGCAGGTCCTAGAATGGCAACTAATAGGGCGCAGAAAAAGAGGGTGTCCTAAACTAGAATGGCAATAGTCAATACAAAGTTAAATGAGTCAAAAAACCTGACAAAAGATGATTCAGGATCGAAAAAGGTGGAGAATAGGCGTCGGACAACGTAGAAAAACGTTCTAAACCGACGAAAAGGTGTTTTCGCAGAAGATGCTTACGAGATCCTATGAACTTTCAGGAGTTTTTGTTAGCATATTATTACGGGCATATCCGCGTTAAAACTGTCGAAAGTTTGCAAGATTTAACCAGATATTTTTTGTATGTTGTATGGTACGCGTCAAATCCCTTGTATATCCGCGTTCGTTCTGTCGAAGGTTGATGAGATTTCAGAAGAAAATGGTTTTATGATCCGCGTCAAATCCCAGACAGGAACAGACTGTAAAAAACTGCAAAAAAGAATAGTAAAAGCAAAAAAGCAGAGAGATAAAAAGAATGTAAAATTTAACATATATTAAACTAATGGTGAAAAGCACGCTGTTATATGGAATAGGGACTTGTCGCGTAACTGAAAAATACAAAATAAAAATGGAGAGTGTCAAAATGGATGCCATAAGAAGATTATTAAGAATATCAAGAACAGATCACATAAGAAATAAGATCATAAAAGAAAGAATGGGAATCGAGGGAAGCATAACGGATGACATCACTAAAGGACAACTGATATGGTACGGCCATGTACAACGAATGAACGATAAAAGATTATCAAAGCAGGTCCTAGAATGGCAACCAATAGGGCGCAGAAAAAGAGGGTGTCCTAAACTAGAATGGCAATAGTCAATACAAAGTTTAATGAGTCAAAAAACCTGACAAAAGATGATTCAGGATCGAAAAAGGTGGAGAATAGGCGTCGGACAACGGAGAAAAACGTTCTAAACCGACGAAAAGGTGTTTTCGCAGAAGATGCTTACGAGATCCTATGAACTTTCAGGAGTTTTTGTTAGCATATTATTACGGGCATATCCGCGTTAAATCTGTCGAAAGTTTGCAGGATTTCCCCAGATATTTTTTGTATGGTACGCGTCAAATCCCTTGTATATCCGCGTTCGTTCTGTCGAAGGTTGATGAGATTTCACAAGAAAATGGTTTTATGATCCGCGTCAAGTCCCAGACAGGAACAGACTGTAAAGAACTGCAAAAAAGAATAGTAAAAGCAAAAAAGCAGAGAGATAAAAATAATGTAAAATTTAACATATATTAAACTAATGGTGAAAAGCACGCTGTTTTATGGAATAGGGACTTTTCGCGTAACTGAAAAATACAAAACAAAAATGGAGAGTGTCAAAATGGACGCAATAAGAAGATCATTAAGAATATCTAGAACAGATCACATAAGAAATGAGATCATAAAATAAAGAATGGGAATCGAGGGAAGCATAACGGATGACATCACTAAAAAACAACTGATATGGTACGGCCATGTACAACGAATCAACGATGAAAGATTATCAAAGCAGGTCCTAGAATGGCAACTAATAGGGCGCAGAAAAAGAGGGTGTCCTAAACTAGAATGGCAATAGTCAATACAAAGTTTAATGAGTCAAAAAACCTGACAAAAGATGTTTCAGGATCGAAAAAGGTGGAGAATAGGCGTCGGACAACGTAGAAAAACGTTCTAAACCGACGAAAAGGTGTTTTCGCAGAAGATGCTTACGAGATCCTATGAACTTTCAGGAGTTTTTGTTAGCATATTATAACGGGCATATCCGCGTTAAATCTGTCGAAAGTTTGCAAGATTTAACCAGATATTTTTTGTATGTTGTATGGTACGCGTCAAATCCCTTTTATATCCGCGTTCATTCTGTCGAAGGTTGATGAGATTTCACAAGAACATGGTTTTATGATCCGCGTCAAATCCCAGACAGGAACAGACTGTAAAGAACTGCAAAAAAGAATAGTATAAGCAAAAAAGCAGAGAGATAAAAAGAATGTAAAATTTAACATATACTAAACTAATGGTGAAAAGCACGCTGTTGTATGGAATAGGGACTTGTCGCGTAACTGAAAAATACAAAACAAAAATGGAGAGTGTCATAATGGACGCAATAAGAAGATCATTAAGAATATCTAGAACAGATCACATAAGAAATAAGATCATAAAAGAAAGAATGGGAATCGAGGGAAGCATAACGGATGACATCACCAAAGGACAACTGATATGGTACGGCCATGTACAACGGATGAACGATGAAAGATTATCAAAGCAGGTCCTAGAATGGCAACCAATAGGGCGCAGAAAAAGAGGGTGTCCTAAACTAGAATGGCAATAGTCAATACAAAGTTTAATGAGTCAAAAAACCTGACAAAAGATGATTCAGGATCGAAAAAGGTGGAGAATAGGCGTCGGACAACGTAGAAAAACGTTCTAAACCGACGAAAAGGTGTTTTCGCAGAAGATGCTTACGAGATCCTATGAACTTTCAGGAGTTTTTGTTAGCATATTATAACGGGCATATCCGCGTTAAATCTGTCGAAAGTTTGCAAGATTTAACCAGATATTTTTTGTATGTTGTATGGTACGCGTCAAATCCCTTTTATATCCGCGTTCATTCTGTCGAAGGTTGATGAGATTTCACAAGAACATGGTTTTATGATCCGCGTCAAATCCCAGACAGGAACATACTGTAAAGAACTGCAAAAAAGAATAGTATAAGCAAAAAAGCAGAGAGATAAAAAGAATGTAAAATTTAACATATACTAAACTAATGGTGAAAAGCACGCTGTTGTATGGAATAGGGACTTGTCGCGTAACTGAAAAATACAAAACAAAAATGTAGAGTGTCATAATGGACGCAATAAGAAGATCATTAAGAATATCTAGAACAGATCACATAAGAAATAAGATCATAAAAGAAAGAATGGGAATCGAGGGAAGCATAACGGATGACATCACCAAAGGACAACTGATATGGTACGGCCATGTACAACGGATGAACGATGAAAGATTATCAAAGCAGGTCCTAGAATGGCAACCAATAGGGCGCAGAAAAAGAGGGTGTCCTAAACTAGAATGGCAATAGTCAATACAAAGTTTAATGAGTCAAAAAACCTGACAAAAGATGATTCAGGATCGAAAAAGGTGGAGAATAGGCGTCGGACAACGGAGAAAAACGTTCTAAACCGACGAAAAGGTGTTTTCGCAGAAGATGCTTACGAGATCCTATGAACTTTCAGGAGTTTTTGTTAGCATAGTATTACGGGCATATCCGCGTTAAAACTGTCGAAAGTTTGCAAGATTTAACCAGATATTTTTTGTATGTTGTATGGTACGCGTCAAATCCCTTTTATATCCGCGTTCATTCTGTCGAAGGTTGATGAGATTTCACAAGAGCATGGTTTTATGATCCGTGTCAAATCCCAGACAGGAACAGACTGTAAAGAACTGGAAAAAAGAATAGTAAAAGCAAAAAAGCAGAGAGATAAAAATAATGTAAAATTTAACATATATTAAACTAATGGTGAAAAGCACGCTGTTATATGGAATAGGGACTTGTCGCGTAACTGAAAAATACAAAATAAAAATGGAGAGTGTCAAAATGGATGCAATAAGAAGATCATTAAGAATATCAAGAACAGATCACATAAGAAATGAGATCATAAAAGAAAGAATGGGAATCGAGGGAAGCATAACGGATGACATCACTAAAGGACAACTGATATGGTACGGCCATGTACAACGAATGAACGATGAAAGATTATCAAAGCAGGTCCTAGAATGGCAACCAATAGGGCCCACAAAAAGAGGGTGTCCTAAACTAGAATGGCAATAGTCAATACAAAGTTTAATGAGTCAAAAAACCTGACAAAAGATGATTCAGGATCGAAAAAGGTGGAGAATAGGCGTCGGACAACGTAGAAAAACGTTCTAAACCGACGAACAGGTTTTGCCGCAGAGGATGCTTACGAGATCCTATGAACTTTCAGGAGTTTTTGTCAGTATATTATTACGGGCATATCCGCGTTAAATCTGTCGAAAGTTTGCAGGATTTAACCAGATATTTTTTGTATAATACGCGTCAAATCCCTTGTATATCCGCGTTCGTTCTGTCGAAGGTTGATGAGATTTCACAAGAAAATGGTTTTATGATCCGCGTCAAATCCCAGACAGGAACAGAGTGTAAAGAACTGGAATAAAGAATAGTAAAAGCAAAAAAGCATAGAGATAAAAAGAATGTAAAATTTAACATTTATTAAACTAATGGTGAAAAGCACGCTGTTATATGGAATAGGGACTTGTCGCGTTACAGAAAAATACAAAACAAAAATGGAGAGTGTCAAAATGGATGCAATAAGAAGATCATTAAGAATATCTAGAACAGATCACATAAGAAATGAGATCATAAAAGAAAGAATGGGAATCGAGGGAAGCATAACGGATGACATCACCAAAGGACAACTGATATGGTACGGCCATGTACAACGGATGAACGATGAAAGATTATCAAAGCAGGTCCTAGAATGGCAACCAATAGGGCGCAGAAAAAGAGGGTGTCCTAAACTAGAATGGCAATAGTCAATACAAAGTTTAATGAGTCAAAAAACCTGACAAAAGATGATTCAGGATCGAAAGAGGTGGAGAATAGGCGTCGGACAACGTAGAAAAACGTTCTAAACCGACAAAAAGGTTTTTCCGCAGAAGATGCTTACGAGATCCTATGAAATTTCAGGAGTTTTTGTCAGTATATTATTACGGGCATATCTGCGTTAAATCTGTCGAAAGTTTGCAGGATTTAACCAGATATTTTTTGTATGGTACGCGTCAAATCCCTTGTATATCCGCGTTCGTTCTGTCGAAGGTTGATGAGATTTCACAAGAAAATGGTTTTATGATCCGCGTCAAATCCCAGACAGGAACAGAGTGTAAAGAACTGGAATAAAGAATAGTAAAAGCAAAAAAGCATAGAGATAAAAAGAATGTAAAATTTAACATTTATTAAACTAATGGTGAAAAGCACGCTGTTATATGGAATAGGGACTTGTCGCGTTACAGAAAAATACAAAACAAAAATGGAGAGTGTCAAAATGGATGCAATAAGAAGATCATTAAGAATATCTAGAACAGATCACATAAGAAATGAGATCATAAAAGAAAGAATGGGAATCGAGGGAAGCATAACGGATGACATCACCAAAGGACAACTGATATGGTACGGCCATGTACAACGGATGAACGATGAAAGATTATCAAAGCAGGTCCTAGAATGGCAACCAATAGGGCGCAGAAAAAGAGGGTGTCCTAAACTAGAATGGCAATAGTCAATACAAAGTTTAATGAGTCAAAAAACCTGACAAAAGATGATTCAGGATCGAAAGAGGTGGAGAATAGGCGTCGGACAACGTAGAAAAACGTTCTAAACCGACAAAAAGGTTTTTCCGCAGAAGATGCTTACGAGATCCTATGAAATTTCAGGAGTTTTTGTCAGTATATTATTACGGGCATATCTGCGTTAAATCTGTCGAAAGTTTGCAGGATTTAACCAGATATTTTTTGTATGGTACGCGTCAAATCCCTTGTATATCCGCGTTCGTTCTGTCGAAGGTTGATGAGATTTCACAAGAAAATGGTTTTATGATCCGCGTCAAATCCCAGACAGGAACAGACTGTAAAGAACTGCAAAAAAGAATAGTAAAAGCAAAAAAGCAGAGAGAAAAAAAGAATGTAAAATTTAACATATATTAAACTAATGGTGAAAAGCACGCTGTTATATGGAATAGGGACTTGTCGCGTAACAAAAAAATACAAAACAAAAATGGAGAGTGTCAAAATGGATGCAATAAGAAGATCATTAAGAATATCTAGAACAGATCCAGATCCTATGAACTTTCAGGAGTTTCTGTTAGCATATTATTACGGGCATATCCGCGTTAAATCTGTCGAAAGTTTGCAAGATTTAACCAGATATTTTTTGTATGTTGTATGGTACGCGTCAAATCCCTTTTATATCCGCGTTCATTCTGTCGAAGGTTGATGAGATTTCACAAGAGCATGGTTTTATGATCCGTGTCAAATCCCAGACAGGAACAGACTGTAAAGAACTGGAAAAAAGAATAGTAAAAGCAAAAAAGCAGAGAGATAAAAATAATGTAAAATTTAACATATATTAAACTAATGGTGAAAAGCACGCTGTTATATGGAATAGGGACTTGTCGCGTAACTGAAAAATACAAAATAAAAATGGAGTGTCAAAATGGATGCAATAAGAAGATCATTAAGAATATCAAGAACAGATCACATAAGAAATGAGATCATAAAAGAAAGAATGGGAATCGAGGGAAGCATAACGTATGACATCACTAAAGGACAACTGATATGGTACGGCCATGTACAACGAATCAACGATGAAAGATTATCAAAGCAGGTCCTAGAATGGCAACTAATAGGGCGCAGAAAAAGAGGGTGTCCTAAACTAGAATGGCAATAGTCAATACAAAGTTTAATGAGTCAAAAACCTGACAAAAGATGATTCAGGATTGAAAGAGGTGGAGAATAGGCGTCGGACAACGTAGAAAAACGTTCTAAACCGACGAAAAGGTGTTTCCGCAGAAGATGCTTACGAGATCCTATGAACTTTCAGGAGTTTTTGTTAGTATATTATTACAGGCATATCCGCGTCAACTCTCGATAGTTTACAAATTTCACCAAAAATTGGCCTTATGTTTCGCGCAGTGGCGGATCCAGGGGGGGGGGGCCCTCCAGACACAAAATTTATTTTTTAGTTTAAGAGCATCACTTATTTAAAATTTGTCACAAATTCTACTTAAATTTTAAAAAATTTCATCAAAAAATCAAGGGCAAAAATAAATCTTTTCATAAACATCAAATTGTTTTTCTTATCAAGTCCGAACAATTAATTGCCCGTCTCACGGAATATCCGTATTTTAAAGCAGAATTGTTTTTTTTTAAATCAATGTGTAGCATACCGTTAGAAAGGAAATCAACAGGAGAAGTTTTTAAAAGTTCATTTTCTTTCTCAAGTGTCGATACTTTTTTTAATTTTTAATTTTGAAATTGATTTTCTTTCAAAATCACTAATGTTCTTTAATAAAAAACCTCCCTTTGGTACATAAATTTTAACAAATCTATTAATTAGTTGAAGTAGCATAAGATTATATAAAATTATATAAAAAAAAATGGTGCTTTTCCAGACATCAATAAAAACCTTACGAGGGTTTAAAAGTGGAATTTTGAATAATTTGAAAAAAATAATTAAAAAATTCATATCTCTTTAGCCGTGACTCTAAGGACCCAAGTTCCAAGGTTGAAAAGGTAGCAAATGACCCCAATAATATCCCAAAAAATTTTTGATGGTTCATGTGCCGAACACCCTGTATATAACCCATTTTTTTACCTTTTTTCTCTATAACGACGCTCGGTTATAACGCCCGAAATTAAGCAGTCCGTTCAATGTCGTTATAACCGATATTCACTATATTTCGAGTGTGGCAAAATTAGAAGCCATAGGTTAGGTATTATTTTCAAGAGTATGGAGTACCAAAAGAAGCCTAGCACAAAAATAGTTATGGAAAAATATAAGAAATATAATAAGGAAATGCTTGTACGATTCTGTTTTCAAAATTGTGGTATTTGTAAGAGATATGGTAAAAGATTTATGTTTTATTTTCTTCTCTGTCAAGTAAGAAACTTCGCTATTTCTGGATAATCCTATATATTCTGTTATAAATGTAAACAAGCGGAAGTTACGAAAATCAAAATAAAATGTATACCAAAGGACTTTCGCAAACATTTATTTTAATAACGTTTTAAAGCTTTACTCTGATGAACACAACGAAAACAAAAAACGACTATAAATTAAAACATTTTAAAAATGTAAAGCGCGGTAAAACAACCAAGTTTTGTAAAAATTTCGACACATCCAATAACAAAATATCCACTGGAACGTTAATCCATAAATCAGGTCCTTTAGTTGGATTGTGTATAATACAGAGACCGTTTGTATATTACAATATACCTATCCAACTTAGGTTAATAATATGGGCGAGTTTGTAAAGTAATCTAATTTTGCTCACCGATTACATCGGTTTTTTGACATATGACGTTTGACGTTCATTTGACATTTTCATTCGGTGAGTCCGATGAACACCAGAAAATAAAATAGAACGCGATGAATCAGATATCTGAACCACGCTTTTTTCGATTTTGATTTATTTTCTAAAAGATTCTCTGCATTAATACATGGAAACAACATTTTCAACGTAACCCTCAATCCTGGCATGCCACGGTCTGATGATATCAAAATTTTAAAAACAAAATAAAAAATAGGATTTGTTTTTTCATATTTTATAAGTGTTTTAATGTTATATAGTTTTTTTTAGCTTTTGTTAAGGTAGGCTTTTGTGCCTTTGTATAGAATAGGTTAGGATTAGGATGAGGAATTTTACTTGAAAAATTTACTCTAATTTAAAACAACTAAAACTCATTTATTTTAAAAAGTCATATTAGCATATTAACTTAGCATAAAATAATAATGGTAAAGGGATCTCGAGATTAAGTTCTTCTGCTCTTTAGAATAAATTAATAATAAGTTTGTAAAATGTAAATGATTTTATAAAAATTTTAACTCGTATATAAATAAAGAAATTGAAATTGAAATTAACGCTAGATCTTCATCATCCGAGTCTTGAGTCACTATTTATATCTTTTAAGATGACCATCGAAACTTTGTTTACCACACTGTGGAGCAGTTAACAAAAAAAAAACAACAAAAAAGATATAAAATTACACAGCCGAAAAAAAAACAAAAAAAAACCGCTGATTTTGACGTAATTGACATTCGTCGAAGATTGCTCACCGAATCTCAGGGTCGGTGAGCATTGATGCCAGCAATTGGTGCCTTGGTGAAATTCATCAGATAATTTACGAACCCGATGGATTACAACGAATTGCACTGATTAATTTAAAAACTTGATTGTTGTCATCGATGAGCTCATTGATGCCTTTACGAACTCGCCCTATTAGTAACAAAGCTTTTAAAATACTTCCCGGCTTTTGTCAAAGATTTTCCAACCAACCAAAATAAAAAAGGGTACACCATTCGTCTGGGCTCTGTAACGAAATAGCGCGTATCAAAATAGCGCGTTTCAAAATAGCGCGCTCATTTGAGCGCGTGTTCAAAATAGCGCCTATCAAAATAGCGCGTGTTCAAAATAGCGCTTATCATAACGGCGCGTGATCAAAATAGGGCATATCATAATGGCGCGTGTTCAAAATAGCACGTGTTCAAAATAGCGCGTATCAAAATAGCGCGTGTTTAAAATAGCGTGTGTTCAAAATAGCGCGTCTAGAAATACCGCGCTTTGAAAAAACAAACGTCGCTGTTATAAAATAGTTCGAGTAAGGGGTCTCTTTCTAACATATTAAAAAAAAAAAAACTTTCCTAACTTTTTTCCCGGGATCCTAAAGGGTGTAATCAAACCGAACCGAACCGATCCAAACTGCACAAAACTAAAATGAACCGCACCAAACTAAAATGAACCGCACCAAACCGAAACATTTTTAGTAGGTTTCTATTTTGACCTGTGACTTGGGGACATTTTTTTTGGTGGAAAAAGGTCAGGGAGTTAATGGAAAAAATATTTGGGTTCGGTTCGGTTCCGTCCGGTTCGGTTCGATTCGGTTTGGTTACACACCCTCTAGGATCCCGGAAAATAAGCCAGGGAAGTTTTTTTTTTGAGTTATGTTAAATATAGCAACCCATCGGTTTATTTAACGGTTAAGTAAGTATAAATTATCTGACCTTGGTCAAACTGTTTAGGTGAATATACCTAAGCAAACCTGGGACGCGCTATTTTGTACACGCGCTATTTTGATACGCGCTATTTTAAACACGCGCTATTTTGAACACGCGCTATTATGAACACGCGCTATTTTGATACGCGCTATTTTGATACACGCTATTTTGATACGCGCTATTTTGAACGCGCGCTATTCTGATACGCGCTATTTTGAACACGCGCTATTCTAAACACACGCTGTTTTGAAAAGCGCTGTTTTGATACGCGCTATTTCGTTACAGAGCCTTCGTCTATGGGTCTTTTGACATTACAAATAAAAAATATGAAAATTTGGTTAAAATAGAAGCGTACGCGTAGGCAATCCGTTGGCAGCTTATTAAAACTTACTAAGTATACTTTGATTTTCTCGCGGCCTTTTCAATAAGGCGGAGATTATCAGTTGTTGTTAATTTAGTTGTGTTTTTGTTGAAAAAGAAAGAAATTCGCGGACTTTTCCTACTCTACTGGAAAAGTAATATTTTATGACCCTAAACAATTTTTAAGACTTCGTACATTTTATCCCAAATATTTAATAATCCGTGGCTTTATTGAAATAAGTCCTTGTCGCCTAATCGATTTTACATCCAGCTGTAACCTTAATTCTCGTTGAAACTAGCCTAAATATTTCAACATCTGACATCAGTATAAACCAATAACTCCAATAATTCAAGAATACCAAGACTCTTACACCAGTATTTACTAAGACCTTAAGACTTAGCATTGTAGACCGGGTTTAAGTATCAAGTCTTAAACTTGATACCGACCGGCTTAAGTGTGTTTTTTTAATACTCACAGGTCAAATAACTGCAAAGATTTGGTTCACCCTAATGTGCAATATGATAGTAAGCTTTTCTCAGTGAGTTTCATCTCATATAAATTCAAATTAACTTTAGAAATAAAGAAAAACCACATAAAAATTTTGTAAGCAAATGTCATTTTTTGGAAACTTAGTCCGTGCAGTCGTAGGATTCCCGCTAAAAATAGTCTCAAATTGTAGTACCATCCCTGAGGGGTAGTCTTAAGTTCGAAAAACAATAAAAATAATCCATGATTGACAAAAAAACTTACATACAAAAATATTCAAAGCTAAATAATACATAAATAACTTAAAACTATATCTGTAGATGCATTACCGTATTAAATACGTATCAATATTTAAATACTGTGAAAAGCAGAAGATATATTAGAATCCCTTTTCGACCATCGGTTTAATCGTCGCTAACTTGTCTAAAAAATTAAAAAGTAAAATATAGCGGACAGCTGACACTGACTTACACCGTTTTTATTCGACATTTCCTAGTGACGTTTGGACGTTTAAATATACCTACCATTGTTAAACCAACATATTTTATTATTTTTATTTATTTATAACCTTTGTGTGGAAATAATGCCTTTGTTACAACGAAAAAAGATGACCCATATCCCAAGGTGTTTATGAACAATTTATATAAATATTAAAAACTATTGCAAAAGAATAAGTTAAACCTTCAACCCAGTGGCGTATATAATGGGGGGCCTGGGGGGAACGCCCCCCCCCCGAAGCTAAGATTTTTTTAGATATTTTCCACATATTTCATGAATACAATATGGCCTCATGAGGTCTCGGGCCCCCCCCCCTAAATTGTCTCGCCCCCCCCCCCCGAAACTTTTTTCTATATACGCCACTGCTTCAACCAAAATGTAGACTTTTAAACCTAGGATTGTAGCACTTAGCACTGTGAAGGTAGGATAAGGCGATATTGATGACGTCATCGAAAAAGCCAAATTACCCTGGATAAATATCGCCTTATAAATTTTCGAACGCATTGTGATTACTAACACATAATTTGTATTTGATTTAGTTTGAGAATTTTAACTTATTTAAGAAGTATTTTTACTTTTCCCAATAGTTATAGACTTACTGAAGTAATCGTGTGTGAAATATAACACAAAATAACACAAAAACAATAAACACTTTAAGCTAAGCGCTGGTGCGCAATCGCGGGTGAATCTCGCCTTGCTTCTGACCGGGGTGAATTAGGCGCACCCCGGGTCATCACCTTTTTGATTTTCGAACGCGGGTGTATGACGTCATCGTTTTGACCGTGATCATTTTCGAACGATTTTGGGCTAGCCCAGGTATAACCTCTACCCTAGGGTGACAATTTTCAAACGCACCCCTGGTGTTAAAGTCAAGTTAATGTCAGTATTATAGCCAAAGTAGTTTAAATGTGCATGACCAAGTAATCATTGTGAGATAACATACAAAAGTATGTTCTTAATCTATAGGGGTGGGCGGGACTATAAACAGTCATTTTTCTCTTTAGTCAGCAGAGGTTTTCGGTAGCCTTCATGTCAGTTTGTATCGTTTTTGCATTGACGTTAGATCACTATGGATTAAAAATAAATTATTTATTTTTTACTTTATTCAAAAGTTAACGATTTTCACGCGCCTGATCTAATATTTTAAGACACAATAAGATTTTAAAGTTCATTAAATTATTTTAATTGTAATAAAAACTTTTAAAATAAACATTTGCTGTAGCGGTTATGTGATCGTAAAATAAATATATAGACAGCAAAATTATCTTTGTAAAGGCCACCCATAGGCAGACTTTGGACATAGTACCTAAACCCTCTCCATTTTTTCCAGTGTGTTCTCTCTTTATTTGTATTTGTATTTATTTTGGGGACCAAATGACAAACTACAAAAACAATACGTATAGATAGTTTCGCCTTTTATAACGCAATAGGTTATAATATTATTTTTCAGTGTTTAAGTTACTTTTTTTTTAAATTTTTTAGTTTTGTAGCTCAGTTGTTTTATTCGTATTTTTAGGAATACTTTCTAAAATATTGCAATTATTCTGCAAGAAGTTTCCATTAAATAACTTTCCGTGCAGTGCCCAATGTGCCGCTAGTAAAGGGGAGGGATTGGGAAATATGTCCATTATACCATTATATTATATTATAGTTTTTGTTCCCGATAACTATTATTATTATAACGAAATATTAGGAAAAATCAGAAAAGTGTCCAAAGTCACCCCACCCTCCCCTAACTCATATGTTGCCACGTTTATTGTTTGTTCAGCATAAGCAAGTCAGTGCATCAGCTAAAACTGCTTTAGCTACAATAAGTAAGAACACGGCTCTTTAGGTTTACTCCGATGGGCATCATCTAAAATATTTATTGCAAAGGAAAAAGATTGGCCACTCGTTGTTAGTTTATTCCTTGCTTTAAGTGTGAAAGTAAGGAGGAATAAAATTCCCAACCACTGCTGCAGCCGCAAGAAACTTTCGGGAGGAAAATAAACGCTAAAATTTGCGCTGTTAACGCGAAAGTTTGCCATATAAAATTAAACAGCGATTAGGCTATACATGTAACCGAACTAAATTTTAACAGTCGAGAAGTTTGGTACTGATATGCCTGTTAAATAAAGAGCTATCTGTTAGCGTACGATTAAATTTTATTTTCAAGCTTTTACATTTACTAGAACAGTCCCCAAGTAATTAGAGATTAGAGATTCTTAAGACAGCCTTTAACAGTAGTATTTACTACTGTTTAAAATTATGAACAGGTGTAAAATTTAAGTTAGGTACCTAGGCATCTACCTACACTGTCTTTTATTTTAGTATAGAATAACAGATACCTACATAAATATAGTGACTAAAAATTTTAACGGGCAAATAATCCTTAACTGGGAGACTCTGCTTTACTAATGTTTAAGGCTTGATTCAGCCCGAGCTTAATAAAAAAATGGAAGAAGATGAACTTTCTTCATATTTTGTTAAGTTCCGCGTTTGGCTACATTGTATTAAGTATTTTTTAAAAAAGAAACGTCGATTTTTTGCTCGTCAACCATAATATTTCTGTTAATTCTACCAAAATTCATAAATGTATCCCGATCGGGAGCTTGATTGATATTTTTGAAACGTTGAAAACGGTTCATACCCTTTCGTTCGTACCCTTTTTTAAAAACATGGCCTTCTAGAATAAATAATTTTATATAGAGCGCCATCGCGCAGATAGCCAGATGTGATATTTTTTTATTGAGAAATATATAGTAAAGGAAAAATATTTAAAGATATAAAATCCTGACTAGAATTGGCAATGTTATGAGGTATTAATTAAATAAAAAAAATAAAATTAAATAAAATCAAAAGACACCAAATAAGAATTTTTTAATATTTCTGCATTTTGAAGCCGCCATTTTCATGTTTTTAAATTTTAGTCAAAAATTGTATTAAGTTACCTGGAGCCAGCCATTGTGGACCCGCTATTTTGATTTTTTTGAAGTTATAAATCATAATCAGTTGCCTGAAACACTGCAAAATTCCGAATTTGATGCATATCGGTTCATAAATGCATTTTAATAAATTCCTTGTCGCTTATTTTGCAAGATATTTTTATTCTGTAAAAACCTTTCTATGGCAACCTTTTTAGAGCAAAATAACGACTTTGTCAATTTTTTAAAATATTGTTTAGTTTTTGAGATATGGTATTTATCATAAAAAAATTTAATACGGACCTGGACTTATTTTATTACTATTTTGATTGGTTCCATGCTGTTATTACCTTAAAATAATAAAACTTTAATATTTTTTTATTGTAGGTTAAAAAAAACTATTTAATATTTGAAAAAAAAAATTATAGTCCGAACCTGGAAATTTCCAACGTAATTATAAATTAAAAATTGCAAGACACACTAGTTGAACGATTTTTAGTTTATCTGTTTTGAAATGATAATTAAAAGATTTATAAATAAAGTAAAAAACGTTAAAAAGTTACAAAAATAATATCATACTAATTATTTGATGGTAGCACAGCAGGTCGTGAAATTTACAAAACAAAAACGTGGAAATGACATTGTCATTTTACTTGTCATTTTTGTGAATGGCTTACAATTATTTTGAACTGGCTAGAAATCGATCATATCCAGATTTTAAAAAATGTGATATGTTTGACTTCTTCATTCAAGCAACAAAATCCCAATATTTAAATGGAAGAAATATTTTTATGCAAAATGCGTTAAGAAAAATTACTCAAAAATGCCAACAATGTCTTACACATAATGGAAATCAGAAAAATTAGTTATTTTTTGTAATTTGTTTTTTTTGTTGTTTTTTTTTTGTATTTTTCGTAGACTTTGTTTCAAATAAATCTGTAAATTAACGTAAAACCATTTTAATATGCTAAGTATAAAAAAGTTAAACTAAAAATTGTTTAACTAGCAATTTTTAATTTATATTTATGTTGGAAATATCCAGGTTCAGACTAATTTTTTTAAAAATATTAAATATTTTTTTTACCTTAAAACAAAAAGTTTTTAAAGTTTTATTATTTTATGATAATACTAGCATGAAACCAATCAAAAAAGTAATAAAAAAAATCCAGGTCCGTATTTAATTTTTTTATGAAAAATACCATATCTCAAAAACTAAACAATATTTTAAAAAGTTAACAACGTCATTATTTTCTTCTAAAAAAGCTGCCATGAAAAGGTGTTTACAGGATAAAAATATCTCGCAAAATAAGCGAGATACAAGGGATTATTAAAAATACAATCTTTGCAAAAACTCCCTGTATTAGCGAAACTACGGGGTATAGCAAAAATCTGATGACGCCATTTTTAAGGGCTCAAAAAAGGAGCACAGTAAGGTGCAATCAGAAAATCAATATCCTTAATAATAACCGAGTTTCCTATTTAATCCCATCGAAAATGGGACACGCTTTACATATGTGCAAAATTTTAAGTTAACATATTAATTCCTTGGACACTTATCGCCGATCGCGAAAGCAACATCAAACATTAGCTGCATACTACTTTCGCTATTTTGTCATCTACATGACGTAATGCGCGGCGAAAATGCATTGTGATCCGCATTGCTGATATACCGCTAAGAACTGAATCCTAAAACCGAGGTACCTACTTTTTTTTTTATAAAATACTTTATTAAAAACCTTAATGCTAAAACTATTTACAAGTTTGTTCTTAATTTATTAGTATTATTATTTGTGTATAAATTACATTACAGAAATAAGTCTTTTTGTTTCTTCTAAATTTCGATGTTTTTGTAGCTCCTGATACAAAAACTGTTTGAAGTCATCGAAAAAATTTTGGTAATCCGTGTTTTTAAGTAAAAAATAAATAGTTCTTTCTATTAAAAACGTTGCCACTGCATTAATTCTTTTGTTTTTAAAATTAAAGTTTAATTTTAACAGATCTGTTAATGAAACGTTGCATCCTGTAAAAGAATTTAATGTCTTCTGAAAATAGCTAGATACTAGTCTAGCTCGATTGAAACATGTGAACTTGTGTTCGAGTGTTTCATCATACAACTTGCAAATGTTACATGTTCTGCTATTGCTTCTTTTTGTTTTTTCTAGTACTGTTTGGAGTGGATAAGCTTCATGTACCAAAATATATAATAAACTTCTTTGTTCGTGTGATAATATATTCGTATTGATATGGCTAAAGATGTTTGTCCAGTTTAATAAATTATTTTCAATCATAATTTTTGGCTGTATTTTATTTTGCGTTATTAACTGGTTATATAAAATTTTTGAGGTGACTTGCGAATTAACAACAAAATTTTTAGGCAAGTAGGATACTTCTTTTATATACCTTTTTAGATGTGGAAATTGATGGGGAATCGACATAAGATTCGGTGGGTTGGAGATATCTAAATAAACATTTTTTATTAGGCCTTTTTCAACCATTGTGACAATATTTTTTATAAGCAGCGTATTTGCTTTGTGCCATGGATCAAAGACCGATAACCCGCCATGTTTTTTTTGTAGTATGACTGTACTTCTCGCTACTCTAATCCTACTCTGAGCCCAAAGAAACCATCCACATACTGAGGCAAGCCTTTTTGCTACCATAACGGGCATAGACAGAATCTGAGCTACAAACCAAACCTTTGCAAGGGCGTAAATATTAATGAAAGAAGCTCTTTGAAAAACCGATAAGTTTCTCTTCATATTTTGCATAACGATACCTTGACCGCTACTCATAATAGAGCTCCAATTTGAACGAACCATCTCATGTAAGTTATTAGAAAAATCGATTCCCAGAATTCTTGTTTTGAATACTAGTTGAAACCATCCGTAGTTTTTGTGTCTAAATTGATTTCTATTTAAAGGTCCCAATTCTATGGCTTCACATTTTTTTTCATTAAGCTTGCCACCCGACGCCAGTACATAAGTATCTATTTGTTTTTTGCAATTTACTATTTGTTCTTGATTTTCCAAAATTAACCCCACGTCATCTGCATATGCGCCCAGGTCTAGGTTTTGTTGTTTTAGCAATGATATCAGGACTTCGATGATTATTACGAATAGGGTCTTGGACAATGGGCATCCCTGACGAACACCACTGTCTATTTTAATTTTTGAACTACAATCCCTGTTAACTTGAATTAAAGAAAAGGCATCCTTATATACGTTCTGAAGTATACTGACGATTTTTTGGTCAAATTTTAGTTTTTCCAGAACATACCACACAAATTCGTGTGAGACTCGGTCAAACGCATGGTCAAAATCCAGACTCAAGAGTAACTTGTTCATACGTAGCTGATTACAACTCGCAATTTGTTCTCTGTATTTGGAAAGCGTACAAAGAATATTGTTGCTTTTTGACATACATGTTTGTTCTTCCGATATCACTGAGCCCAAATTATTATTAAATCTTTCTTTAAGGATCTTCATATATATTTTGTAGTCACAATTTAAAAGTGAAATGGGACGAAAATCATTTACACCCTGCGGCTTATTGACCTTCGGAATCAGTATTATCTGACCATTTTTGAAACAGGAGGGTATTTCTTTTATATTGTGAATATCGTTTAAAATCTCTAAGAGTTTTTTTTTTATTATGTTGTAATACTTGACGTAAAATTCGGGTGTCAGTCCATCTGGGCCAGGTGACTTCTTTTTTTGTAGGTTTCTTAGAATGGCTTGTAACTCCTTGTCTTCAATTGACTTCAAAATGTTTTGATTTTCCTGTGCAGACAGTTGTTTTGTAAAAACATTTGTTAATTCGCCGTCGTTTATCCTGATATCTTTTTTTGAATATAAATTTTGAAAAAATGACTTAAATTCTTCCCGGATTTGAGATTTATCATTTGTCAAAGTGCCATTGATGTTCAACTCATTAATATGTTTAGTTTTTTCATTTTTAATGGTTTTCATTACATGAAATAAAGATATATTTTCATTGCCAACGTTCCCCTCATTTAAAGTTTTTTTTTTTAAATTGTTTTGCTTTATATGTTCTTTTGTCAAAAGTGCTTTATATTTTTTTATTTCAATATATGTGTCTGTTGTATAATGATGAGAATTCATTAAAGTGGACAAACAACTTGTGTAAAATTCTATTTTTTCTTTTTGTTGTTTATTTAGTACATTATAACGCCATTTACAAAACGATTGAATCTTTGGTTTTGCATAAAAACACCACCATTCCAAAGAGCTTTTATAACTGTTTTTAAGTTTTATCCAATTTTTCCAGTTTTGTTTAAAATAAAAAATGTGGAACGCTTCACGATTTTGCGTGTCATCCTTGCGCAGGGGCCATGCTAATCCGAACCGAACCGAACCTACTAAAGTGTGGGTGAAGCTTTAACTCGTTTCTAACCCTAAATATAATTTGCTTTTGAAAGTATTGTTTATATTTGGGTGTTAATATGTATGAAACAATGTTGTTAAATTAACCAAGCATTCAAAAAGAACGGATAAGTTGAATTAAAGCTGCGAAAATATAAGCAGCTAATTTCTAGATAATTTTTCTGCTTGGTAAATTTTTAAATATGATTTTTACCTTGACTGACGGCTGTAGCTTTACGATTCTGATCCTGTGTCTTGTTTGAGCCAGTTTAATGTTGAGATTGATCTCTTCCGTGCCGCCGTGATGGTGTCGCCTAGTGCGTCTTTTATTAGCTCCCACGTTTTGCTGTTGATTTGCTGTTGCTACGCTTCTTTTACGGTGTGCGTTGAACAGGATGCTAACAGTTTCGTTGAGCGATGCTTTATAACTCTTTGAAGCTCTTCGATGACGAGCGTTTAGCTTTAAAATAAAGGAAAATAACTATAAATAAAAATTGTTAATTAAAGGAGTATTTACACATGCATGGATTTGCTGGCGCCAATAAAAACAGGCGCGCCAGTAAGTTAAATTTGCAAGTGTAAACACCGAATTGCACACAAGTTATTTTTTTGCATGCATGTATCAAAAAAGTCTGCAGCTGACTGAATTTGCTGGCGCCAGTGGTGACGCATGCGCGCAGAAAAAGAAAATTTTCATGTGTAAACAAGTGCTTGCACGTCGTCTCGCCAGTTTTAAGTTCATTATTTTACATTATTTTTTATTTTCATTGTGTTTGAGCTTTAAAATTTTGTTTATTGTTGTTTTTATAGCTTAATATGGCTAAAAAAAGTGGTCAGCAGACCTGACCATACAGTTTCTTAAAGGCTATGAATGTTTTCCTTGTTTATGGGATGTACACAGTAGTTCTTATAAAAACAAAGATAGTCGAGATAATGCTTACCAAAAAATTAGTGAAATAATGAATATTGAAGGCTTTGAAGTTGCAGAAGTAAAAGCAAAAATACGATCCATAAGAAACACATATGCTTTGGAATTGAAAAAAATTAAAAAAGAATGATGCAAAAGAATCTCCTGTTGCAAGATATCTTAATGCCACTTCCAATTTCAATTTTGGGATTAACGCATCTCTCATGTGGGTATCCATTTTTATAATTCGTGGCGTCACACACTCTAGAAGAATATCAAAATGTTGCTTTGTCGTTCAAAGATGGTTTTTCTAGCTCGCAGGATCTTCTGCTGCAAGTTCTCCTAAAATTTTTTCGGAAGCACCCAAAGTAGATCGACGAGCAATCAATGCTTTAACCCAGATACAGCCTTTTCGTTGTTCCTTTTTTCTGAATCTCTTTTATTTTTTTTTCAATAAAAGCGACTATTTTGCAGGCTTCCGAGAGTTCAGCCGACATGTCGCGTATCGTGTACACTTTAAAAATGAAACTGGCGTGCCAGTCTTTTAAATTTTCGCACAATAGTGTAAACCTTTACTGGCGTGCAAATAGAACTGGCGCGAACACTGGCGCCACTAAATTCATGCATGTGTAAACCCACTATAACGCAAAGTATGTAAAAATTACGAGCGAAGTCATTTATTAGAGGTTATAAGCCACGGCACTGCGTAGACGTAACGTACGTAACACAGATACGATACGTTGCGTAAAAACAACGAAGTGAAAACAGGTTAAAGCTTATGTGTAAAGTAACCTCTGGTATATCATTGCGAATTTAAACGTTATCAAGATAAGACAAACACCATTTATAGGGAAATTCTATGGCCTGTAACATAGAGTGTATATATCGTTTTTCTCTATAGGGCTTAAAGAAAAAATTAAGTTAAAGGTATTAGTATGAGCAAGTGGAGGTCGTCACTTGGTGCAAAGTGGTTTTCCTTTGTTTTTATTTTAGTCCAGCTATTTGTATTGTATTCGAAAGTGGTGACAGGCCCTAATGGACCTCCATGCACTGCGACCACATATGGATCTATTGTGCCCATTTAGTCCAGCTAAGGCCTCAAAAAATAAGGGGAAATAAAAATTTACATTAACAAAAACAAACGAAAAGGGTAAGGTTGAATTTGAAATTGGTCGGACCCGCCTGTCTATTTTTATTATATTCGGTCGCATACGTACGCACGTTAAGCTGGGCAACGTTACGTTGTGCGTAATGCGCAATGTACGTCTGTCAAATACTAGGCATGCGCGCAATGCAATAACGTACGTTACGCCCAAGAACTATAGACATAAAGGACTGCTTAGTTCTATTTAACCTGTGTTAACAAATTATACGGGGTAAGGACAGCGGCGTGACGTCACCACTTGTGCTAAATCCTTTGTTCACGTTCGTTGTATACGATGGTATATACGTATTTTCAAGAGAGTTTTGTTGATATTTCGCTGAATAGTTTGTGTTTTTTGAATTGTTTCAGTGCAGTGCTACTAAGAAAGACATGTAAATAATCATTTTCTCGTTTGGTTTGTTAACAGTGTGTAAAAATTCGATTCAGGACAGAGAAGAACGTTTGTTTACAGGGTAGAGATTTTGAATTGAAAAGGAAAATTTTTCTAAATGAAATATTATTATTTATATTAATATTTTTAATTTATTGTATGTATCTGAACTTTTCTTTTTTTTTTTGTAAAATGTAATAATAAATACTTTTTTTATGTTCTATATTCCCGTTTTTTAATTATCTATTAAATACAGTGAAACCTCTCCTTGCGGACACCTGTATTAAGCGGACACTCCCTTTAGGCGAACAAATGTGTTGGTACCAAGATTTTGCCTATGTCTTCACATGTAAAATTCCCTCCTATAACCGGACACTCTAATAACCGGACGCGGACAATTTTTTTTGGTTAAAAAATTCTGAAACCTCCCTTAAGCGGACGCGAAACTCTGACAACGGGAAGGAGCGCTGCACAATATGGGCATAAATATTATATAGTATGTTGGTAACAATGCACTTTGCAGCCGGGGAATTACTTCTTTTCGTTTTAATGCGGAGACTAAATACTTCTGTCGTATTTACAACATTATTTTATTCGGCGGGACTGCTGTATTTATTTTTATTGTTCACTTGGGTAATAATAGACCTCTTTGAAATGGCGCCTAGTAAAAAAACTTCTTAGTTGATGTGAAAAAATGGAAGTTGCTAACGTTTCGGAGAAGGAACATCTATCAGCACGAAGGATCGCCGAAACATTTAATATCGAATAATATCAAGCAGCGGAAATTGTTAATAAATATATATCAACGGTTCGCAGTTCCCTCTCTTAAGCGGACACCTCCAATAAGCGGACAAAATCGACGGAACCGTGAGTGTCCGCTTATAGGAGGTTTCACTGTAATTTCTTAACATGCTTTAAAAAGCGGTTGTAATAATTAAACTATGCATTATGTGCATTTTTTTTTCTCTTTGTTTTTTGTCTATTTGTTAAGAAAAATATTTGTGCTTTTCCTTTTTTTAAATAAATTAATACACTTTTCGTCTATATTTCCGTTTTTAATTATTATCGCAAAATAATTTGTTTACCTACATACTTTTAAAACAATTGGACAAATTATATATGTACTACGACATTATGTGTAGTTGTTTTTTCACTTTAAGTATTTAAATTTAATTTATTTATAGATATTTCAAATATAAAATCATTTATCATCCTTTTATTTAATGTAAAGACAATATTTTTAAATGTACAATGCCTCAATTTTGCATAAAATTTAATTTGCATAAAGAAAATAGCTCTAAAAGCACATAAAATCCAATACAACGATAGGCGCGCTTTCTGCCCAGCACAAGTGGTGACGTAACAGCGAGTTTGACCTTGAACATCGATTGCAGACAGATTCGACAACTGAGCAATCCTGTCTAGTGTATAATCGTTGCGTTACGCCGAGATTCGTGTCGTGACTTATATTTATTACATTAAAATAAATAATAAAATCGTTGATTGGAATAAGTTACGCATAATATGTCATATTTATCGACCCTCATTTATCAGAGAAGTCGAAATTACCCGTAAATTGTATTAAAACCCTTTCTTGCTACTTTTTGTCACGAAAATAACATTAGAAAACTTTCTTGTAAACACGAAACAGATGGCTGTTTACGTTGTTGTTAAACTTTTTGTGCTATCAGGAATAACAACAAAGTTTGCTCAACATTTTAAGCAAACTTCGACGGGTTTTTCTGGTAATAAACCATACAATTACGTAATAGTATAACAATACAACACAGCATACCAGTGCGCGTGTAAAATAACATAAACGGATCAATGATGGATGCCACCTTCCTAACCCATTAGCATACACATATATCAGCCTTGAAAACAGTTTTTATAAATATCTCAGAAACGGAAGCTCTCACAAAGTTTATTAAGAAAAACGCATTCTACTATATTTTGAAAACAATAAATTGAGGAGATGCTCGGTTAAGGAGTTAGTATATTTTCAATTTTTAAACTTTCAAAGCATTAATTGATTTTGACTAAAATCTAATTACCTCTTTACAGTATTGTACACTATTTTACCTGAAAATTTTATAAAAATCGATTAAGCGGTTTAGGAGCTATCGTGTTACAATGAGACATAAACATAGAGATATTGCTAAAATAAGTGAAAAGCAATATCTAGCCAATGCTGCACGGACTAGGAAGGTAAAAAAAATGCGGTATTTTAAAGAAAATTTAATCTGTATTAAAACAAGGTTATTCCAGATTTATATAATTTATATATATAATAAAAAGTTTATTTCCCCTAACAATTAAAAAAAACCTCCTGTAGCTCAAAAAACGGATTGATATACTTGTATGATTTTCACTCCTGAAATTTGAGTGTCGCTAAGGCAAATCAGTTTTTCTCTAGCAGCCCTGGAATTACCTTGAACCCCTAAACAGTGCTCAGTTTGGATCACGTCTGTATAGTACAAAATGACATGTGGTCTTTATTCAATATTTTAATTATATGGTTGCCACAAAGAAGGGCATGGTTACCTACAATAGAAAACGAAAATTTTGTTTTATAGCAAAATAAGGAAACTTTTCAAAAATAATAAGTTTGTGCTGAACTTTTATGATTAACATTGAGTCTATGTTTTCGCAATTTGTGTTGTTATTTTTTAAATTTTGCTTTACAGCGCTCATTATAATGTAAAGGTTGGGGTTTATGCCATAATATAGTTTTGTATGTTGTCAGGTGGTAGACGCTTTTTACTCATTGGGCGTCGACCGGTGAGATACCACCATGTCAGAAATGAGTAGCGCTAAGTGGTATCACCACGTTCCGCTACTGCGCTGGCAGTCCGGTTCCAACAATGAGTAACAGATAGCATGATGGCGCCTCCAGGATCAAAATATTCCGGAGGTAAAATACCCGACCACTCGGATCTCCGGGCGTCGGGTGATCCTGGGGGTCCTTCATGCAAAGATATTAATAGAAGACCAAAAACTCAACTCAGAATTGATTTTAGCAATATAAGAGGATTAAGTACCAACATGAATTCAGTTCACCAACATCTTGAAGAACAAAGACCTGACATCCTTGTTCTCACTGAAACTAAAATCAGTTCTGCAACACCTATTGTGAACTATCTTTATCCCGGCTATGACCTACACCACCGATTTCGACATAATTTTGGGATCTGTGTGTACATTAAAAATGACCTTTCATGTCATCGAGAGGAGAAGCTAGAACCAGTGAACCTCGATATCATATGGCTGAAATTCACCTCAAAGTCATCGACCAAGTTCATTTGCTGCCTCTACCGACCGCCAAGTAACACCGAGTATCAAAACTTTTTTGCGACATTATCCGAAAACTGTGATAGTATAGTCTAACTATCCACATGCGGAAATTGTTTTTTTAGGCGATTTCAACGTCCACAATATACCCTGGCTAAAACACCACAACAAAACAGATAATGAAGGCAAGGAAGCAGAAGCTTTTGCCATAAGTTGTGGTCTAACGCAGCTTGTCGATGAACCTACCCGTATCTCAGAAAGGGGTGAATTTGCAGCGCTTTTAGACTTGTTCCTAACTACAAATCCTGACTTGTACACAATTCAAGTAGATCCCCCACTTGGTTCATCCGATCATAAACTTATAAGAACAAAGTGCGAAATGTTCATACCGCCAAGCCAACAATCACTTCCTCGTAAAATGTGGCACTATAAATCGGCAAAATGGAATGACCTTAAACAGTTTTACCTGGATTTTCCATGGCAAGAGGTTTGCTTTAAAACAGCTGATCCCACTATTTGCTGTAACGAAATAACAAAAGTAATCTTATCTGGAATGGATGCATATATCCCACATACAATAAAACGCAGAGCTAATGCAAAACCTTGGTTCAACAGCCAGTGTCAAACGGCTGTAGAGAAAAAACACAGAGCATATAACCTTTGGAAACAATGGGTAATCCCATCACGAGCCGGATATATACCAGTTCGCATTGATTTTGTGGAAAGTTTCAATTTTCTTATAATAAAGTATCTCAAACTCGCTTTTCGAATAAACCTCGAAATAAACTCTTATTTACCTGCGCTGTTAATATTTGAAATTAATTACTCGATTTTGCCTGTAAAATTGTGAAACCATAACGTTATTTTTTATAAACTCTAAACCCCTTAAAATATAAATTTTGAGTGAAAAGGTGTCGCCACAGCTGCAAGGAGGTACCTCCAGGATCAAAAAAGAAGAACAAGTGGGGTAAGTCATCCCAATTGTCGTTTCTCTCTACTACTCTAAAATTTTAACTTTTTACAAATCTAAGGCCAGTGGAGTACTACAGTTATCGAAGGGAATAGTACATTTTTTGGTTCGGTTCGGTTCGGTTCGGCAGATAGCATTCCCGCGATAGTACTCAAAAATTGTGCTAGCGAACTCACTCCAACTTTCGCAAAATTATTCAATTTATCTTATAGGCAAGGTGTATATCCATCATCATGGAAGTCTGCCGCAGTACAACCCATTCCAAAGAAAGGAAAAAAGACAGATCCGTTAAACTATAGACCAATTGCTTTACTTCCGGTGATATCAAAAGTAATGGAAAGAGTTGTGAACCTAACCAAGTACTTGGAAAAGTACAAAATTATCAACGACAAGCAATACGGATTTCGAAAATATAGGTCAACTGGCGATTTACTTACATACGTCACTCACTTATGGCAAAAAGCGATTGAGTTGCGAGGTGAAACAAGAACAATTGCCTTAGATATATCTAAAGCATTCGATAAAGTCTGGCATGAAAATCTGCTCAACAAGCTCAAAGCAACGGGATTGTCGCCGAGACTTTGCACTTGGTTTGAAAGTTACCTTAAGGATAGATCCATTTATGTTGCACTGGATGGCCGGAACTCCAACTCTTACCAAATAAATGCTGGTGTGCCACAGGGAGCAATCCTTTCGCCAACACTTTTTCTGATTTACATAAATGACCTCATAGATAAAACAGTAAATCCACTTTATTGCTTTGCAGATGATGGCAATGTAGTCTCCTCAGTCATACCACCCACATGTCTCTCCGCACGTGAATTCCACTACCTTAGACTAACTGAAATATCACAGATAAATAACGACTTGGAGATAATAGAGGACTGGGGCAACAAAAACCTTGTACAGTTCAACGCGCAGAAAACCCAAGCAGCCCTGTTTTCAAAAAAGACCAGCACCGGTGAGCCAAACATCATGCTATCTGGAAGTGCTGTCGCATTGCAGAGCCAGTTGAACATCTTAGGAGTCACTGCAGAGACCAACATGTCTTGGCACAGTCACGTGGCAGATATAGCTAAAAGGGCGTCCCAAAAGCTTGGGGTGCTATTTCGTACAAGACATCTGTATACACCAAGCCAACTGCTGACACTCTACAAAGCCCAGATTCGACCAACTATGGAGTACTGCTCATATATATGGAGTGCGGCACCCAAACATACCTTAATGCTTTTGAACACCGTGCAAAAACGAGCTATCAAGCTGATCAATGACCCCGCACTTACCCGTAGCTTGGATAGTCTCGAACATCGAAGAACTGTGGGCGATCTATCTCTCTTCTACAGGTATTATAACGGAAAATGCTCTGAAGAGTTGGCACGTATGATCCCCCCGGGAGTAGCACCTACTAGGCGAACACGTCAAACAGACGGTAACCATCAATTTATTGTCAAAATAGAGGCACCAAGAACCTCATTATATCAGAATTCATATCTCTGGAGAACAGCATCGCTGTGGAATAAACTCCCTGCGACAGTTTTCCCTGCAGGTTACAACCTGAACCGTTTCAAAACCAACACACACCAACATTTCCGCGCACTTGCCGCTTCTCGAGCGTGATAGGGATCTCCTTGCGAGTGCGCATACCAGTAAAAAAAAAAAATATATATTATACCAAAAATATGAAAGGCTTAAAGATTTTCGCCTAGCCAATATTTAAATTTCAAACAAGATAAATAAATCAATAATAATAAAATTTTATTTTTTGTTAAAAATAATATTATATAAAGAAAAACCCAAATTTAAAATAATTACCATTGAAAATAACAATAAAGTATATTGCAAAACCGATAGAGAAATAAACAAGTAATATTTGAAACTCAAAAAGAAAAAGCCACACACTTAAACCACTATTAGTTCAGGCAAGATTCGGGAAAATCCACTTTCTAGAAGCATTTTATATTACTTTTTGGCAAATGGGCAATTCCCCCTATTTTGACCCCGCTGAATTCGAATATCCCTGTTGCCAACTCAAAATATTGACAGGGGCTGAGATATTCAAGATGGCGGACAAAATGGCGGCAGAATTTTAAATTGCCGCTGGAAAGCCCAAATTGTCACAGGTGTACATTCAAAATATATATTTGTATAATTAAAAAATAATAACATATAATTTTTTTTAATGGCTGCAAAAACCTCCAAAAACCCCCTCAGACCCCCCAAAATATGAAAGTTTGAGGTTTTTTCAAATTTTCTTAAAAACTAAGCTTCTAAGAGAAAATTGTATAATACACTTTATTGTAGACAATAAAATTCCCTTTTCAACGTGGTATAACTTAATAAAGTTAGACTAATAACAAACTCTCCAGCGGCGTCCGTTAAAAAAAAGTTGAAAAAATACCTATGTTTTTCCAAGATTTATTTAATTTTTTTAAAAACTAAGACCATGTATTACATTTTGGTATACTTAATAAAATTTCCTTCAAAATGACGTATAACATGATTAAATCGGTTTTATCAATAAAACTTCAGGGGCATCCGTAAATTAAAATAATTTTGAAAAAACAGAAAATAAACCATTTTTATTACAAGTTTTATCTAATTTTCTTAAAAACTGAGCTTAACATGAAAAAAATTGTTCTACACTTTTTTGTAGACAGGAAAATTCCCTTTTTAAAAATGTGAAACTCGGTGGGGTTTGACTTATAGCAAACTCTCCAGTGACGTCCGTCAATGGGGGTGATTTCAACAAATCATTAAAAAAAGCATGTTTTTCATACGTTTTATTCTTAAAAAACAAGCTCTTTATCAAAAAATGTTCTATACAAAAGGTCGAAAGTACAAAAGATCGAAAGTACGGCCGCGGGTCGACATCGACTGGACAGGTCAATTCGACTTGATTCGGTAAATTTGTATTTTTAATATTTTGTTTTGTCGATTTTTTTTCGACCTTTTGTACTTTCGACCTTATGGCTTCGGCGGCGGGCCTGATAATAAAATGTCCTTTTAAACAGTGTGTCACAAAATGTGACCCATAGTATAGAAAACTCTCTAGGGGCGTCCGTAAATTGCAAAAATATTTATGAGTACCTAATTATGACTATGCCCCCCTCCAAACCGTTACATAGGATTCACCACTTTATTTTTAGTTTCATATGCTTAAAAAAATAAACAAAAGCACCTGTGTCTAAGTTACTACTGTTACTTTCTGCACAAAAATATTGCTTAGGGGGGGGGGCATGGCCCCTATGCCCCCTCCCCTTATAACCACCCGTGTTTTTTTGCTTTAAAGAACTTATTTAGATAAATATAAATATCTAATCTAATCAAAAAACAGTTTATTTTAATTTGGAAACATTTTATTTTAGTAGGTATAAATTACGAAATTTTTTGAAGGATTTATCATAACATTAACCTCACTTTGTAATATATCATTTAAAAAGAAATTGTCTTAGCCTCAATAAAGAATAAAGGCACATTTTTTTCTGAAAATCTTAGTTAGAAAAGATATTTAAGTATGCAAGAGAAACTGATTATTTCAGTTATTTTTGAAAATAAGTTTATATTAGTACGCCTCTGAAGCCTTAAATATGGCAACAACCCGACATTTTAATAAAGTTTTTAAAAGAAAATGTTATGTTCTACAATAAAGTATACTACATATTTTTTCCTAAAAAGTGTAGTTTTTGAGAAAATTTTGAAAAACCTATAATAAACATGTTTTTTCTAAATAATCCCAATTTACGTACGCCACTGAAGAGCTACTTGCTTTTCCTAACCTTATTGACCAATACATCGTTGGAAAGAGAATTTTATTCTCCACAAAAAACTGTTTTTTGCAATTTTTGAACTGAAAAAAAAAACAGGTTTTTGGGGGTTTGGGGGGGATTTTCTCCGTCCCTGTCGATGTTTCGAGTTGGCAACAGAGATATTCGGATTCAGCGGGGTCAAATTAGGGGGAAATGGTCTGTTGCCAAAAAGTAATATGATTTGCTTCTAGACCGAAAACGGAAAGCCTTGTAAAATATTATGCTCTGACTATTAAGCTACAACTGCAAGTATTCTATAAAAACACTTAACCCAATATTTGAGTCATATTATCATTAACTGGTTATAATAATATAAGAATAGACAGTTTTAAAATTGATGCTCAAAAATTCGATTCATTATAAACCAAAAAAACATGCTGAATCAAAAGAGCATAGTCAGGAAAAGACTCATTAAAATGTAATTTTTAAAATTAATTCCATAAAAAAAATACAAAGCTTTTCCGACTTCGAAATATTGGTAAATAAATTACAAAGTTCCACGTACCGCCGAAAGACAACATAAATCATCATTTGGCGCTAATTACTCTTAAATCATTTTTTCCCTGCGCCCTCGCCCAAAAATGACGTAAAATTTTTCGGCGGTGTGAAATTCGTCATTTGATCAGCTAACGATCTTTTTATTATCGCAATAAAATTTTCAGCGGTGCTAGGCAAGCAGTGGAAAGAGAGTCCATTTTGTGCGTGAATATCGAAAGTCCGACTTTAGTGAGACGTTTACATCATGACATACATTTTAAGTACATTAAACAGGGTGTCCTATTAAGGATGGCAGCCGGATTTATCTCAGATAATAGTACAGCTACGATGACGAAAATTTTTTTTATAACGAAATCGGGCCTTGTGAATTCACCTAAAATATTTTTGTTTTTGTAGTTCCCTGCTAGGGGCAGTAATAACACCTCCAAACTATAAAAACTGCATTTTATGACAGAACGCTATATAAACATACACAAATTTTACCATACTCGTATTCCTTGAAAAATTCCGCATAATTTCGACCTCTCACTTGTACCTCTTCCTCACTTCCCCACATGGATGGAATGAAAATGACCTCAAAAGCTCTGATTTTTTTTTTACTTTTTGGTAGTGGCAAAATCTAGGTCCTAGGATCACACAACTCTTCGTACATCTGATAGTCGACATATCTTTACAACAATTAATCATTTTCGCGGGTACGCGTAGATCGCTTTTGTGATTCACCGAGACACTGAGATTTCTATCTATTTTGTTAGCCTATTAACTTTTTACACAACAATTTATTGCTAGTAAATCACATTTCACAAATAGGATTTTTACAATGAATAAAGGCCTATTTCATTGAAAACTTCAAAATAAAGCTAGCATTATAATAAGGCAACAAATTCATTTAAATAGTGCTCGAACTTAGAGCCGCTGAGAAAAGTGGATAGTTTTAACATGCTTTATATATAGTTCTGGCAAGATTCGGGAAAATCCACTTTCTAGAAGCATTTTATATCACTTTTTGGCAAATGAGCAATTCCCCCTATTTTGACCCCGCTGAATCCGAATATCCCTGTTGCCAACTGGAAATATTGACAGGGGCTGAGATATTCAAGATGGCGGCCAAAATAGCGGCGGAATTTTAAATTGCCGCTGGAAAACCCAAATTGTCACAGGTGTACATTCAAAATATATATTTGTATAATTAAAAAAATAACATATTATTTTTTTTTAAATTGCTGCAAAAACCTCCACAAACCCCCCAGACCCCCAAAATCTGAAAGTTTGAGGTTTTTTCAAATTTTCTTAAAAACTAAGCTTCTAAGAGAAAAATGTAGAATATACTTTATTGTAGACAATAAAATTCCCTTTTGGTATAACCTAATAAAGCTAGACTAATAACAAGCTCTTCAGCGGCGTCCGTTAATTGAAGTAATTAAAAAAAGTTGAAAAAATACCTATGTTTTTTCCAAGATCTATTTAATTTTTTAAAAAACTTATATCCACAGAAAACCATGTATTACATTTTGGTATACTCTATAAAATTTCCTTCAAAATGACGTATAACATGACTAAATCGATTTTATAAATAAAACTTCAGGGACATCCGTAAATTAAATTCATTTTGAAAAAACAGAAAATAAACCATTTTTGTTACAGGTTTTATCTAATTTTCTCAAAAACTAACATGAAAAAACTTGTTTTACACTTTGTTGTAGACTTTTTTGTACTCGGTGGGGTTTGACTTATAGCAAACTCTCCAGCAACGTCCGTCAATGGGGGTGATTTCAACAAATCATTAAAAAAACATGCTTTTTATACGTTTTATTCAGCGGCGTAGCGTGCCCGAAAGGGCGGGGGGGGCGACAGCTAAAAAGGGCGCCTCTGAAAACTGATGAAAAATCTTACGGCAAAAAAACAAAAACAAAAGGTCAAAAAGGCGCCTCTCACAAATCTTGCGACCAAAAAAAAAAAAAAGGTCATCATATGTCAGGGGGCGGCCGATAAGTCACAAGGGCGCGTCTGACGAAATCTTGCAACTAAAAAAAAAAGGTCATCATGTATGAGGGGCGGCCGATACGACACAAGGGCGCCTCTCCCACCTATGGGGCGCCACTACCTTACTACATTTACCACTCCAGTGGTGTTCTTAATTTAAAGAAATTATTTAAGATCAATCCAAACTAATCAATTTTGTGTCTTATTAGCTTTTCGATAAATAATAAAGAGCGGCGGATAAAAGGTCGAAATTACAAAAGGTCGAAAGTACAAAAGGTCGAAAAAATAAGGTCGAAAGTACAAAAGGTCGAAAGTACAAAAGATCAAGATTACAAAAGATCGAAACTACGGCCGCGGGTCCACATCGACTGGACAGGTCAATTCCACTTGATACGGTAAATTTGTAGTTTTAATATTTTGTTTTGTCGATTTTTTTTTGTTTTTTTAAAAGTTACTACTGTTACTTTTTGCACAAAAATATTGCTTAGGGGGAACCATGGCCCCTATGCCCCCTCCCCTTATAACCACCGTTGTTTTTCTGCTTTAAAGAACTTATTTAGATAAATCAAAATATCTAATCTAATCAAAAAACAGTTTATTTTAATTTGGAAACATTTTATTTCAGTAGGTATAAATTACGAACCTTTTTGAAGTATTTATCATAACATTAACCTCACTTTGTAATATATCATTTAAAAAGAAATTGTCTTATCCTCAATAAAAAATAAAGGCACATTTTTTTCTGAAAATCTTAGTCAGAAAAGATATTTAAATATGCAAGAGAAACTGATTATTTCAGTTATTTTTGAAAATAAGTTTATATTAGTACGCCCCTGAAGCCTTTAATATGGCAACAACCCGACATTTTAACAAAGTTTTTAAAAGAAAATGTTGTGTTCTACAATAAAGTATACTACATATTTTTTCCTAAAAAGTGTAGTTTTTGAGAAAATTTTGAAAAACTTATAATAACATGTTTTTTCTAAATAATCCGTACGCCACTGAAGAACTACTTGCTTTTCCTAACCTTATTGACCAATACATCGTTGGAAAGGGAATTTTATTCTCCACAAAAAGCTGTTCTTTGCAATTTTTGATAAAAAAGTTAGTTTTCGAGAAAATTGCATAAAACTGAAAAAAAAACAGGTTTTTCGGGGTTTGGGCGGTACTTTCTCCGTCCCTGTCGATTTTTCGAGTTGGTAACAGAGATATTCGGATTTAGCAGGGTCAAATTAGGGGGAAATGGTCTGTTGCCAAAAAGTAATATGATTTGCTTCTAGACCGAAAACGGAAAGCCTTTTAAAATAATATGCTCTGACTATTATTGTGAACCTCACATTTAGAGTCAAATCCTCACTTTGACGTATTTAAAAAAAAACTGAAAGATGAAAGAAGATTGTGGGGTTCTATTTGGTCCTTTCTTTAGTACATGTCTACTAGATGGTGACGATGGGAGGCAAGCGAAAAATACCTTTAAGGGTAAGTTTAACAATAAAGATAACCTCGGGTCAACATTAACCCGTGCTTTTATTAAAGGTTAATAAGTTGACCCTTGTTAAAATGACGGTTAGCCATATATTAGGAAATGTCTGTCTATACTGGAACACACATTGTTTATTAGTCTATACATCGCAATGGTCCCCAAACAAAACAAAATTTTGTTTTTTTACTTGATTATACTGAACAAAATTTTTGCAGCACTCGCGCCAACTCGATTTGACCCCGCAATTGGCTTTCGAATCACATCGGTCAATCAATATTTCCGTAACGTGATTTCCCGAATCAAAACAATCAATCAACTTAAATAAATTCAATCAGTTGATGTTCGCCGCTGCCGGCAAGGTTGAGTCTTAATAAAATATGGGGGAAACGACATCAAAACGACCAATATCGAATTTTTTTAAAACAAAATTAAATTTGTAGAAATAAATACAGGGTAAATTTTGAAGGCCGGAAAACCAGCTTTAAACCTTTTTAGAGATCTACAATGTGTCTCTAAATCTTTTTTACAAACTAAGAAAAGCAATTCTTTGTCTTAATTTAAATCTAAAATTATTATTAGGAAGCATTGGTCCGCTAAAGCTATGTTACCTCTCTACAAATTGATAAAATGTAATTTTTTTTTTGTTTTCCTTTAGCTCTTGAGAGATGGTACACGTTTTTTTAAAACTAAAATAATTATTTTATTTCTTGCTGCCAAACATTGTAAAAATATAACATATAACCAAAATAAAAAAAAATTATATTTAAACAAAGAAAAAATGTTAAGCTGGTTTCAAGGCGGGTAGATCGACTTCAGATCATCTCTTTTGTATAACCCAAGTTATTGAAAAGAAAATGGCATACGGACAAGAGCTGCATCTGTTTTACGTCGATTTGCAGAAGGCATATGATAGTATACCACTAAATCTTCTTTGGAAAGCGTTGGAAAACACAAACATAAGCGTACAACTAATTAATGCCATAAAAGAGTTATACCGCAATAGTAAGGCAAAAGTTAAAATAAAAGCAAAACTAACCAAAGGCTTTCAAGTAAATAAAGGTCTTAAACAAAGTTGCTGTATCTCGCCTACGCTCTTCAAGATATACTTTGAACAAGTCCTTAAAGTATGGAAGAGAAAATGCCAAAACGTGGGAATTCCGTTGGACGAAACCACCTTGTATACTTTATGTTTCGCCGATGATCAGATAGTAGTGGCTCAGGATTATGACGACCTCGAATATATGACACGAAAACTAATAGAAGAGTACAATAAGTGGGGACTAGAGGTTAATCTCAATAAGACAGAGCATATGTGTATCGGTGGAATGAAACAGGATCTAATCTTAAATATCGGGCAGCGAATTCAGTCCTGTGATGAGTATAAATACTTAGGTCTAAAAATTACAGCTGACGGAACACTAGACAAAGCTATAAAAGATCGAAACGTACAAAGAAGAAAAGCAATAACTTTATTAAATGGAATAATTTGGGACCAAAGTATATCAAAACATAACAAAAAGCTTATATATAACACCATTGTAAAAAGTATTCTTACATACGGCTCAGAAGTATGGCCAATCAAGGATAGAACAGAAAAAATGCTTTCCGCTACGGAAATTGACTATTGGAGAAGGGCAGCAGGGAAATCAAAAAGAGAAAGAGTTACAAATCAAAGAAGAAGAAAAATTATGACAGAACCAACTGGCCGAAGAAAACGAGGACGGCCAAGGAGAAGCTGGAGATAAGGAATAGACAGTGAAATTAGAAGAAGAACACCTCTGTTACCTTTTAGTTGGAACACCCTGTATAGATAGAATAACTAAACCATCTATCCTCAACAAATACTATTTTAAATCTCCTTACACACTACGGAGAGATGAGACAGTCCATAGAAACTATAAAAATGCAAAACAATGCGCGATTTGAGGTTACGTTGGTAAAACATGCATTTTCTGGTTAGTCTCCTACAAAAACTTTTGAAATATTTAAGTGGTGTTTACTTTCTCGCCTAGTGTTGGTAATTATTTAAAAAACGGATTTATTCGCCATCTTGAAAGAAAACTTTTGTAACGTACGAACACATGTATAACTTTGATACGTAAATAATAATAATTAGCCCGATTCCCGGTTGCGTATTTACGTTTCCGTGCTCATTTCACGTCGGCGTGGTTTTGAAATAGACACGGAAATGTTACAATATATTTGGATTCAAATACGTGTTGATTTTAAGAGTTTTGATCTCGAAATGAGCACGGATCTGTAAGAGAACATCGCTCATTAAACTATTACAAAAGCGTATTCAACTGTCAGGTAAAAACGCTAACCTAACGAAAGCTAATCAATCAAGTCTAACCGAACCGAACCAAAGCAAACTGAACCAATAATTAAAAAAAAACTCTCCTGACTTCTTTCTCGGGATCCTAGAGGGTGTGAATAGTGTTGTAGTTTAGTTTGGTTAGGTTAGGTTTGGTTCGGTTTAGTTAGGATCGGTTCGGTTCGGATTCACATCCTCTAGGATCCCGGGTAGAAACTCAGGAAAGTTTTTTTTTGAAAAAAATTATTGGTTCAGTTTGCTTTGGTTCGGTTCGGTTAGATTTGATTGATTAGCTTTCGTTAGGTTAGGTTTTTGAAACTTTCTATTTTCATGTGGTTAGAAATCAAGTGAAAATCATTTAAATCATTAAAAATTATTAATAATAGAACAACATCTGTCGTCGTAGTTGCCGGTTGAAGACAATGGGTAGGTATAGTTAATGGAAGAGTGTTCTTCAAACTTCAAAGAATTTCAAAATCTTGAGTAATATTAGTAAAAATACTTTTAAACTGCTCCATAATTTTCATATTAACAAACATATAACCACAAAATCAAACTAATAAACAACGTGAATCCAATTTAAGTTTCAAATGTGCACTAATAAGTAAACCCCTGCGCTGCGTAATTCAATACAAATCCGTGCCTTGTTCGAGCCTCGGCGCCTTAAAATCAACACGCATTTGTACCCAAATATGTTACAACATTTTCGTGTCTATTTCAAAACAGCGCTGCCGTGAAATCAGCACGGAAACGTAAATACGCTTCCCGGTTTCTCTGTGCGTTTTACCAATTTTGAAAAAAGCCTAATGAACAGATTCTCCTTCCGTATCATCTTTTTTGGAATTGCCCCATTTATCTGAACATGGAACCTGAATTAAACTACATTATCACAAATTGACTTTTTTTATTATTTGTGCTATTAAATAATTAAAATTCACAGGAATATATTAAACTCCAAAGTGATAGGTATATAACAAAACACTGTCCCTGTTAACCAAATTGATTTTTAATGCGAAACAAATTCACAGATGCACGAGTAATATCCCTGGAATAATAACATCTCATCTTGTTTGTAATAACAAATATATTGCTGACGCCGTACATTGAAGTTTATATATGCACCCAAATGGTCTAATTAGGTATCATTATACTTTTACAAGTTGTATTGGTCATTTTAGTTATAAGTATTTTTTGTAGTCTTTTCAAATAAAAAGTTTTTTAAAAGCTACGTCACCGGACTTCGTATTTAATTGGCGCTGCGAACAGGATAGTGCGATTTCGTCCTTTATCGGTTTTCCGTTGTACGAAAGTGACTTTTAAGTCTTAGTGCGCTATTCAAACCGAACTTTACGTCCCGTACGAATTGTGAACTTTTTCTTAAAAGAAAATACCTTTTACGACGTCGAACGTAAAGAAGTGTTGTGGAATAAAGCCTGGAGTTGAAGCTAGTGACGTCTACCGTGTTGTATGAGTCCCGCCGAAGCCAAAAGCCTAACCAACGACACATCCCTACTGAGCCCGGTGTCATAGGCAGAAAAGCTAAAGTCAACCCCCATTTATAGGATTCCTTTTGGTGGCGTAACCTCTACAGAACAAGCCTTATGGATTTATCCTCGATTGTTATGTAAGTTTTTTTGACTTTCTTGATGCCTAAGCGATTAAAGAATATTTTAGAAAAGAACAAAACAAAACTAGGATTAGGAGCAGAAAATAAGAAAGAAAACGTTAAAACTGAAATTGAAAACTATCTAGCAAGTTTGAAGAAACCGTCTTTAAATTTAAATTTTGAGCAAATAAGTAGTTTGCAAAGTAGTTTAAGAAATTTAAGTGGTCAGTCGACATCGAGACTAGACACTCAACAGCAATTAGAAAGTATAGAAGAAAGTTTAGAAGAAAATACTGAAAATAATTTAGAAAATAGATTTTTAGAAAATTTTGATTCTTTAAATTTTGCAAATTTAAACACTAGTTTTAACAGTAGTTTAAGTAGCGTTAGTAGTAACCAATTAGATAACACTTTACAAAACGAAGAACTTTCTAACACAATGGAAAATCTTAAATTTTACACGTCATTGTTGCCCACATTTGATGGCAGTCAATCCCATTTAGAAAGTTTTTTGATTTCTGTACAAGAATTTTATGAACTTTATTTTGGTAATTCTATTGAGCAACAAAAATTGGTCCTGTCTGCCATAAAATCGAAACTGGTAGGCAAAGCTCAAAATTTTCTATTAGAAAGGCCAGATTTAAATACTTTTGAAAAAATTAAGTTAGCTTTAAGACAAAAATTTGGTGATCCAATTAATCACGAAATTTTGATGCAAGAACTTCAGTACATTAAAATTGACGCAAACGAAGACATTTTGCAGTTTATCGATAGACTTAAGGCCTTTTGCCAAAGAATTTTTGGAAAAATTCAATGTGAAGTAGCAGATAACGCACAAAAGTTACTGCTTATATCTCAAGTAGAAAAAGTATCTGTTTTAATTTTGACCGCAAACTCCCCAGACTCTTTAAAAACGCTTCTTATGCTTAAAACTCCTGCAACTTTAGACGAAGCCTACAAGGACGTCATGAGTAATAACATAGTAGAAGCGCAAGTCAATTTTACAAGTAATAACTCGAACTTGCACAAAGGAAATAATTCATTTTTAAAACCCAACAATAACTTTAGACAAAACCAAAATTTTAATCGCAACCCCCAAACTAATCAAATAAGACCAAAACCACCCCAACAACGTTTTAACCCGTTTATGCAACCTTTTTCGAACCCTCAGTTTACCAGACAATTTAATTTTAATCCACCTTTTAACTCTCAATTTAGACAACCTAACTTTAATTTTAATCAACCTAGACCTTTTCAAAATCAACCTCAAAATTTTCAAAATTTTGGAAGACCAACTAACGCCTTCGCCCCACAAAATAAACCCATTTTAGACAAGCCAACCCCTATGTCGACATCAACAATTGGTCCGTCAAGGCAACACTATCAAAGACCCCCATACAATCGACCTTCAGGAATTTTTAAACCCTCAGGATTTTTGACAAATGTAGAAACATACCCAGAACAAACTTACGAACAAAACTACGAACAAACCTACGAACAAACCTGTGAAAATCAAACTTACAATAATTATAGTGAAGAAAACCCTGACTATTTTTACGATCCTCATTTTTATAACGAAGAACCCACTAGCCAACAAGAAAACTGCTCTTACGAACATAATTTACAAACAAACGCCGCAAGCGAAAATTTTCAGGAAACAGCCTTGGATCCCCCGTCGACTTAAATAACGTTGCCCGACAAATCGAACTACCATATTTTTATTTACCAAAAACGCAAATAACAATTCTTATCGATTCAGGAGCCTCAGACTCTATAATCTCCCCAAAAATAGCCAAAATGTACCCCGATAATATATTTTTTGAACCTTTTGAAGTAACCAGCTGCAGAAACACATATAAAGAAAATAATAATTTAAAAATAAATTTATTACAAGAACTAGGAATAAACGAAAATATTAAAATGCGTGTTGTAAACTGGCATAAAGACTTTGACGCATTAATAGGCTTAAGAGACCTTGAAAAGTTAAAGGGTATGCTCGATTTAAAAAATAGTATATTAACTTTAAATAAAAATGTAAAAATTCCTCTTTCTATTGCTTATAATAACCCTGTTAAGCAGCCAATCCAAAATTATCAAGTAAACTACCAAAAAGATATTGAACTCACACCCTCTTTTAGCTTCAAAGAACAATACATTCCTAACTGTCCAGTAACAGTTAAAGAATTTTGTAAAATCCCCTATCCAAGTCCAAACGTTAACATTAACTTTCACCAACAAATAAAAGTAATCCCACAAGAAAGATTTAAGAAACAACCTATTCAATATTTTCACCCTGAAACACAATTAAAATCAGACTACATCATAACACCGGAAGGTACTGAACCAAATTTAATAAAAATCGACTGCATTCAACGGTACTTAATTCCAGAAACTCAAAAAGATACAAATTACGAAAAAGAAAATGTAAATGTCGTTGCTAACGCCCTCTTGAAGATAAATTTTAACATACATGAAATAAATAAAGCCAATGCACCCACCGTGCGTAACTCTGTTACCAACTTAACCGATTTTAATCTCACGGAACACGTAATTAACGAGCAATACAAAGAACCCCAAGCTAATGTAACCGTACTCAATGAAAAATTAAAACCGCCAAAAATGAATTTAGAGTATTTTGTGCCCCTCCAAAATGACGCCCGAGACAACGCCTCTGACGTCACTATTCACTCAAATAATGAGACACAAAGAAAACATTTATCTACATCCGAACTGCCCCTTAATTATACAACCAATCGATTGGTTATTAATTATGGACAACAATATAAACATTTTTTCTCTAAACCATTTAATAGAAATCATAATTTTGTGACAATAAATGAAAAACAACAAGAGCACATTCTTAAAATTCTAAAAGAGATAGTGAAACCTGACTCTCTATTTACTATTTACATTCCAAACAATGAACTTAAACTAGAATTTCAGAAAGTAGTTAACTCTATTTTTAACCCATGTGCAAAACTCATATTTTCGACTAAATACCTAATTGACGTGATAAACGCAGAAAAACAAAAAGAATTAATATTAAAATACTATGGACCTAATCATAAAAACAAAACAGAGATCTTCAATGAAATAAAACAAAAATATTACTGGCCCAAACTAAGAGAATCGATTACCATCTTCATAAACAACTTTAAAATATGTCTTCAAAACTCATATAAAAAGCATTCTTATAAAATTGCTTATAAAGGACCCCTTTTAGATGAAAAACCATTTAAAACATTTGTATCATTTAGACATCTTTCAATTTATAAACTGTCAATTTTGAACTTAAATAGATTTGTTTCAAAATACACAAAAAATTTTATAACGATTTTTGAAAACCACTTTTCTTATAAGAACACAAAAAAAAATAAACAAAAGATAATAAAATAAACAATAAAATAAAATAAAAAAAAAAAAAAAGATAACAAAATTGATAACAACCTTTTAAAATATTTATGTCAAATATTCTGCAACGAACAACTTTCTCTAGACTACACATTTTGAATATTTAAGAAATTTAAAAATTTAAACATCTTGAAGAAACTTCTCAAAATATTATGACGTCAGCCATACTAATATATACTTAATCAGAGAGTACACTCTATTACCGATCATTTTTAATTTTCAATTTTATACAGCCTTATGTGAACGAACCAAACATAAATAACGACCTCACTCTTTTTGAACAATATAATGAACAACGAAAGAAAGAACTAATACCTTTTCACGATCAAGTTTTCAAAAAAGCATATCAAAAACAGTTACACACCACACAAAAACAAAATAAAAACACCGAAGAGCCCCCTCAAATTCAAAAAGATCAAACTATCTTTAGAAAAAACACCCTTCGAAATAAAATGAACCCCCAATTTATCCCTACCAAAGTAACTAACGTCAATAAAAATGTTATAACTGGTATCTCAAAAACTAAACCAATTAACACACATGTCAGAAAAATAAAAAGGACTCAGGAAAAAACCTAAATCATTCCAGGTTCCTGATCCTGTCCCTCCTGACATTGACGAACCTCAACCAGGCCCTTCAGGTCAATAGATTGGACAATAATGGATTCTACACCGAAGAAATCTCTCCTTCTTTAGTTGTAAGCCATTATCATACTATGTACATACCTTTTAATATGACAAAAATTAAAACGTCTCTAAGCCAACTTTTTACTACTAATTCCCTATTTTTATCCCCTTTAGTCAATCAAGTTAATAATACTTTATTAAAAATACAATTTCAATTCCTTGAATCATGCTTAAACGATACGTACAATACTTATGAAAAACTAAATTCTTTAGAAAACAATGAACTTAGAAAGAAACGTGGTTTATTCAACCTACTGGGAAGCGGTATTAAATTTGTCACAGGAAACCTAGATAATACCGACCTAGACACAATAACGCAGAACTTACAAATACTGAAACAAAATCAAATTAACACGATGCACAAGATAAATGACCTTAGTTCATTTGCCGGGAATATTATAAACAAATTCCAGGAAAATGTAAACATTATAAATAAAAACGCAAAATGCATTCGCTTCGAAATTTTAAAATTGAATAATGAAATCACGTTATTACTCAGTATGCAAAACCAAATTTTACAAATCTCAAAACTAAACAAATTTTTGGAAAAAATGCTGAGAATGATATCTTTTGCGCATCTGCAAACTTTAGATTTAGAAATTTTGAATGTCAATGAAATTAGGGAAATTTGGCAATATTTGACAGCTCATTATCCAAAAAATTCTCTATGGCCACTAAAACACCTGTCAGAATTAACTCTTATATGTAAAACTGGCCTTATTCTGTTAAAAGATATGTCAATCATTGTAGTGAAAATACCAATCTTTGAAAAATATTCTTGTAGTCTTAAGATAGTTTATCCAATACCTAATAATGAATCAAAAATATTAATTAGCCCCAGTAAATACTATTGTAACAATTTATGGTATCAGCAATGCTCTGAAATTAACTCAAATTGGATTTGTTTCAACCCCATTGCACATAGTTGCCTTTTACCAAAAAATTGCCCTTTCGCCACAGTAAAAAATAATTTTCACATTCACACTTTAACTTATAAAAGTGGTCTACTTTTCTGTACAAAAAACTCCGAAACAATTTACGAAAATTGCTTCCAGTTTCAGAAAACCACACTTCAAAACTGTTATCTTATTAACAGCCAGTGTGACATAATAATTAATCAAAATAAATATTCATTATCAATAAATAACATTTCTGTTTCATTGCCAGATATAATAAAGCTTCCTGAAACAAACTTGTCTATCAATTTGCAGATAAGACATTTAGAAAACCCGCAAAAAATGCAGGAAGACCTTTTGGATCCTTTAGTCCTACAGGAACTTAATTTTGAAAGCCAAAATTACATTATCTTAACTTTATGTTTGGCAGTAATCTTGATATTTATTTTTATTTTCTATTTTTGGCGAAAACAAAAAACCTCAAAGACAAAAAATATTCCCTTAAGGGTTCTCCAAAAACTCATCAACGAGGACGTTGACGAAACTAAGGGTGGAGGAGTAATATCCCTGGAATAATAACATCTCATCTTGTTTGTAATAACAAATATATTGCTGACGCCGTACATTGAAGTTTATATATGCACCCAAATGGTCTAATTAGGTATCATTATACTTTTACAAGTTGTATTGGTCATTTTAGTTATAAGTATTTTTTGTAGTCTTTTCAAATAAAAAGTTTTTTAAAAGCTACGTCACCGGACTTCGTATTTAATTCACGCAACCCAAAAACGGCATTTTATTTTACTTATTGGAAATTCTGTTTTGATAGATTGCTTTGTTATTTATTTTTGAAATACGTTTCTAACCTTGTCGGTCTCTTTGTGCAAAAAAAAAAGCTATTACAGAATATAAATCAATATCTACATAGCTCTACCATCGGAAAAAAACTTTTTGCAATTCAGGGACTAAAAACGCATTTTAGTCCCTCATTTTAGAGACTAAAATAGTACTTTTTATCCCGGGGACTAAAACATTTTACTCCCGGGGACTAAAATATTTTAGTCCCTGGACCCGAATTCATGGTTTTTTCAAATTTTGTATTTTTGTATTTGGGAGCATCTAAAAATAGGCCTATACACTATCAAAATAAACTACCTAGCCTAATCTATACACTCCTACGTCATTTGACATTATTATTGTTTGTTATATTGATATTCAAAATAGCGCCGCTACAGCCAACTAAATGAATCAATGATCGTGGATCTGAATCGATTTCGCTTCGCTGTTGGTTGAGGTTGATGTTTTGCAATGGAGATCCGAAAATTGCTGGTTCGGTGTGATCAGTGCTGCTGTCTTCGTTGATTGTGGGTTCTGGAAAATTGCATACTGTTACGGTACGTGATTGGCCTTGGCTTTTATGACTCTTGACATCTGTCCTCAAGTTTTGACTGAATATTTTATCCGTCACATTTTTTTTGTTTTCGATTGATTGCTCAACATACCCTTCAGCAACGGTAGCACTTTTCCAACCACCGTGTCTTTTGAGCTGGTCAATATTCGTTTCAGAATCTGCTAAAAGGGAAGCAGAGGTACGCCTGAAGCAGTGTCCTGTGTATGAAACGGCCTCTGGCAGGTTCAGGAAGGCAGCTATTTTTCGCGGGAAAAGCCCAAAAGTATTCTTTCCAACAGGTTATGATAAACATTTGCCGTCTTTATAGCCAATGAAATATCTCGGATATTGTCAAATTTGTTGGTCTCAGAGCCATGTAGGATTTACAGATTTTCACTACGTCTGTAGCGTTGCTTTCTTTGGAGTTCTTTACTATGAAGCATCGGTCAGTTTGATTTTTCGTGTTGCGAACTGTGACAACAAGATGAAAATCTTGGACTTGAACATCTTCATTCTGTAGCTGGCACAGTTCAACACCCCTGCATGCACCGGCAACTCCCATTATCAACGCCACCTGGAAAAAAAAGATTTTTCAGTTACTAAGTAGCAATACAATTTTTTGTACAAACTACGTAACCTGATAGCAACAAATGATATTTCGAATCAGTGACGTTAACATGGTTTAAAATAATGTAAAAACAGTTCACTTTACCTTGATCATCAAATATTCTTGATTTGGTGCTTCCTGGAGGAACTGCTGGATATGATCCATGTCCAGTATTCGAGACTTCTTTGGGCGGTAGCCATCCCCATTTCTTTTCAAAAATGCCTTCAATTTTGAATATTTTCCAATGTCCAAACTTTTTTCAACGATCAGCTTTGATTTAATCATTGAATAATGTGACCAAACCGTTGAAGCCTTCAAATTTTTCGCATGATGGAAGAAATATGCAAGAAGTACCTTCTCCTGTGTAACATCAGCAACATCCTTAGCTTGACACCAATCCAGGAAATGTTTTGTTTTTCATATATTTTCTCCGATTTAGCGGGCAGCAGTGCCTTTACTGCCTCTGCGGCAGCTGTATCAATATCAATATCCATTTTTTTTACTTTTGGGAACGCACTAGGAAATCGCAGAAATCTCCACGGCGTTGTTTGTATTTTAACAGTTATTTTATGGTACCTTGACAACACCCTGACAACGAAGTATTATCCAAGGCTATCTAAGAAATATCAACTGACTTAACGTCAGAGAATGAATGGTACTTTATTGGTTGTCACATTTTATAGGCCAATCAATAGTGCAGTGGAGATGACTTTCTTTTCGAAAAATTTAATTAAAAATTTGAATGAAACTATGCCCAGAATTGCAAAAAATAGTATATATACCACTTGACTAAAGTGTCTTTTTATCCCTCAGCGAATTGTAGCCCTCCCTGCGGTCGGGCTACAAACATTTCGCCTCGGGATAAAAAGTATCACTTTAGTCCCTGGGTATATAATGTACTATTATTATCGAATCAATTTTTCCCTATGTCTGTTTTATGAGAGTTTAAGTAAAATAATCTGGTACCTCTGTTTTGATGTAGGGGTGCAAACAAGTTCAAAAGCGATAGTAGTTTGTTACAGTTAATTTCGTTAGTTAAAAGTTTATGACCAAATCTTAACGGAAGCATGTCTCTGCGATTGCTTTTTAAGCATTCTTCATATTTGTACAGTTTTTTGTCTATGCCTAGATTAAACAGCAAAAAGTTGACAAATTTACTTTGTACTATTTCTAGCCTATTACTGTGAGTGTCATAATAAGCTGGCTTCTTTCTAATTAATATGAAATATAATTTTTTTAAATTCACTACTTGATCGAATAATAAACCCTGATATTTTCAACGCTTTTATTGTAACATTAATTATTCAATTCAATTTCTTTATTGTCTTTAATTACATTAATATAGGGTAATGAAAACAATTTAAAACATAGATTAAATCCAAAATCCTACACATGAGATAGTAAGCAAGTGTTGTTTAATTACAAAATTAAACAGATTTTCTTTTCTTACTATTTTTCATAAATCTTCATTTTTAGTTAAATTTATTATTTAAACAAAGGTGATCTTGAGAAATTAGGTTTTAATAACATAAACTAACCTCTCTATTTAAATTATATAAATTATTTAGTTTACAAAACAACATATTATATTGAATTTTATATTTTATAATTTCTCACGAACCATAACAACATTTGATAGTTGTTCTCACTATAATTAACTAAGTTTACTGTACCATAAGCCTTCTTAGTCATTGCAGGGAGTGAGGCTACTCCCTGGCAGTAAACTTTTTACTTTAATCCCGCTGCTTAACCAAGCCGCGTTAAGCAAATGTAATTGTCAAGCAAAGGTTGCACATTGGTCCTTCGAACCGGATCAAGCACATTGGTCCTTCGAACAAAGAAACCGCCGCCGATGCCCGTAGGAAGAATACCTGACTACAGCCCAACCGTCCACCTGCCAGTACGACGGTCCGTACACTTGTACTGTCCGAAGCCAGTACTCAAGACAGCTTCAAGCGTCGACTAGAGCGACATTCCACGAGAAAGTCCGTCCATTCTACAAGCGTCAAGAAGCCGTCCACCTGCCTGTACGACTCTCCGTACGCCTGTCCTGTCCGAAGCCACTACGCAAGAGAGCTTCAACCAGAGCGACCTTCTACGAGAAAGTCCGTCCATTTTACAAGCTGCAAAAAGCCGTCCACCTGACAGTACGACTATCCGTACACTTGCCCGAAGACACTATTCAAGAGTGCTTCAACCAGAGCGACCTTGCACGAGAAAGTCCGTTCATTCTACAAGCTGCAAAAAGCTGTCCACCTGACAGCAATAAACTAGCAACTTTTAAGATACATTTATTAACTTTTCAGTCTAAAGACTTTCTTCAGAACTAAAAAAAAATTGAAAACAACATTTAGGCTATTTGTTTTTTATGCCATTATTTTTAAAAGAAAGAGTAAACTAATTAAAATAACGAAAAGTACTCACCATTCATACATTCATAATCTCACATTTACATTAATCAAAACAACATACAAAAAACAGAAATTCAAAAAGACACATCACATTATCATACGAAACATTTTTGAATTGAATTTGTGTTTTTTGTATGTTGTTTTGATTAATGTAAATTTTAATGTGAGATTATGAATGTGTGAATGGTGAGTACTCATTGGCGTAGCTAGCCTTGCTTTTCAGGGGGGGCCGTGGCCCCGGTCTATCTTGAAAAAAAGCAAACATAGGTTTTAAAGAGTCATGCAAAGTGTGCAATGAATAAAAAAAAAATACGCGCATTAAATGTTCTAATATTTTAATATAACAAATTTAATAATACATTTACCAACTTATTTATATGTATACACAGGAAGTATGTAATTCAGCAATTCTACAAAGACAGTTTTCTACGTCGCTGACTGAAAGCGTCTACCACACTGTCTAAGTCGACCTTAACATCTTTTTCTATATAACAATGACAAACCTGAGTGTCTCTCTTGAGTCAAAGTTGTTCTAAGCCAATTAAAAACTCTCCTCATGGCAGAGAAAGACCTCTCGCAAGTTGCACTTGAAATTGGAAGAATACTCGCAACTTTAAAAAGTTGGTAGAGGTTTGGATAGGTGTTTTCTGCTATATGTTGTTTGTTAGAATCATGACCAACAGTTTGATTTAACCGAAAAATACAATTCTTTAAAACGGTCATTTCTGCTCTTAGAGCAGAAGTATTAATATTAAAAATTTCCCGGTATTGCTCGACGAATTTATTCCATTTAACGACGTGGGAAAACTTAATATGAAAATGGTTATGAAATCACCAAAATCGGAAAATTTCTATAAGACACTAAACGCTAACCTCAAAAAAACTAAAAAGATTATTATATTTATTTTAGAAAAACAGTTTAAAAAGGTCTTTTATAACCTTACGACATCTACAACCCGATTTCGGAAACAGAGGGGCAAAGGTCGCTGTCTTTATTAAATGCGAAATTCAACTTACACTTCTATATTATTTTACAAGATGTCGCCAATATGTATGAAATATTCAATATGCATAATTATGTTTACATTTAAAAAATATTTTCGGGAAATTGCATAAGTGCAGAAACGTTACCGATAATTTAAAGAGAAAAAGCCTAATTCCGCAAGACAAGGGCTTTTTCCTGAAATGTAAACATTATGTGAATGATTTTAAATTTTAATGCACCTATTTTATTTGAATATTTCCCGAATAATAATAGAAAAGTATGTATTTTCAGCGTCATGTTCTTTTACTACTAGTCGGTAGGGAAGGTCTAAAATATCTTAGGGGGGCCTGAGCGACTTCAGGGGGGCCAGGCCCCCCCTGCCCCCCCCCCTAACTACGCCAATGTGAGTACATTTCGTTATTTTAATTATTTTACTCTTTCTTTTAAAAATAATAATAATAAAAACAAATAGCCTAAACGTTGTCTTCAATTTCTTTTTAGTTCTAGCCGGAAAGTAATTACAGCTTATTGACATTTTCTAAAAACCTAAGAAAAAAAAGAAAGAAAAAGCAAACCATATTAAGGCAGGTCGGGCTTACCTGACAAGAGAAACATCCCTCGGTGGTAATTAATTTGTCGCTGCCGCCAGACCCATATCTGTTTTCGCTAATCGGATAAGTGGGCACGTCACCTATGTCATAGCCAACCTAGACAAATAAAAAATATACCTATTTTAGAAGAAAATATAAATATTATAGGTAGATTATAAAAGATACTAACCACTTACAAAGTAATAAAAAAATAAAGGATTGCTATGAAGCAAAGAAACAAGGAATGGATTACTCAGGAAATCTTACTTCTAATGGACCAATGAAAAAAGGACAAAAATAAGAATGAAATAAAATATAAGGATGTGCAGAGGAAGATTCGAGCAAAAATAAAAAAGCAAAGAAACAATGCTAGGAATAAAACTGTAGAGAAATAGAAGAACTTCAGAATATATTTGACCTGTATAACTTACATATAAAGGTAAAATAATTGGCAGGTCTCAAAAAAGAAAAACCCGCTAAAATCCTCTTGGACAGGACCGAGAAAATATTGTCAAATACAGAAGACAAACCAAGAAGGTGGCAGAAGTACATAGAAGAACATTTCGACGATGTGAGAAATATTTAAAGCAAGAGAGCAACCGGAGAACAGTGGCCCATAAAATTACTAAAAACGAAATTACCCGCACATAAAAGAATTGGTAAGAATCTTAAACAATATTTATAAGTCCAGAAAATTACCAACGGAATAAGTCCCATCAGTTTTCAGCTGTTTAATAAAAAAATCAATAGCAAAAGAGTGAAGCGACCATCACCCTGTTAAAACTACTGCTAAAAGTTATACTAAACGGCATCCACCAAAAGCTTGATTTTGGATAGCCAGATTGGATTTCGTCATGGATTAGGTACAACAGAAAGAAGCACTATTCATTAGACTACAACAGGGCGTTTGACAAAGTGCACCACGACCAGCTAATAGTAGTAGTACATTGTAAAACCAACCAGAATACGACCGTGAGAGTAGACCAACAAACCTTAGAAACTATCAACATTAGAAGAGGGGTTCGCCAAGCTTGTGTTCTTTTATCTATTCTATTTAATCCTGAAAAGGGTGATAGACAATGACAATGCATGTTTACAAGTAAATTAAGTGTGATTTTAGCTAAAAACTTTGAATATCTACAAAAAATCATGGACAAACTTGTGCGATACAGCCAAGAGTATACCGTAACACATAACACAAAGGAAACAGTTTATGAAAATAACAAAGAAATAATAACGAGTACCTACACCAAAGAATTTTTTAGCAATAAGGTAAAACCTATGAGATAAAGAATTAACAAATAACAACGTATTTGTATAAATGTAAGAGAACAATATTTTTTTTTTAATTATTATCTAAATTAATATAGGTATTATTCACCATAGAAGGCGTGACTGTTGACAAGCAATGTCCTTGTCCAACGCGTTGATATCCCAAAGGACAGCCGCAAGAAAATCCAGCGCTGCCCAAAGCCGTGCAACCAAATGCACAGGGGGCTCCTGAACACGCTGCTGAATCCTGTAAAATAATAATAAATAATTATAATAATAGCTTGACTCGGATATATAGTGTAAGATTTGATTTTATTGCTTATATTAATTAACCGCTGGAAAAAAAGTAGTTATTAGATGAACCACGCTGTGCTTTACGACATTAAACTGATTAAACAGGAGGCCGTCCTGTCAAAGTAAAATAATATTCAACAAACAATTCAAAGGAATTTTTGCCAGGGTAAAATAATAAAATAGAAGGTGTAGCGTTTGATGCTTTCCAATGTTTGAATTTCTTTAAAAAATTGAGGGCTTAGTGATGCAGTTCGAATCCCACATCTTGCTAGCACTTTTGCATAAAGCCAGGCACATATGGATCTTGTTTTAACTAGCTGAAAGTGTCGTCTCTACATTATATTGTATTTTCGCGAAGACAAAATTTTAAATTTAACCAGTTTACTTCTGTTTACACACTTACTTATTTCCATATCTCAATTTATATAGAATATATCTGTATAATAGCGAATTTGTCTTTACAATTTAACGTCCCTCCATGTGATAGATACCGGCTTTCGCCGATATCTGTTAAATACAGGAACGCTAAATTGCTTTTGGCAATTGGTACGTGAGTAGACCGCTTTAAACAACGAGTCGTTAAATACCGAGATGAATTCCAAGACGTGCGCAAGCGTTGATCTGTCACTTCTGCCAACCAATCAACTGAGAGATATTTCAGTATAGTTTTATACCGCAAAACTTTAATAATTCCCAGTCCTTTTTGATGAAAATTCGTCGTTTTTGTGCTGTGAAAATGCCGGTGACGTGCAAGTTGTGTGACAAATTATTTAGTGCCCAATTTAATTTGAATAAACACTGTCAAAGTAAACATGGCGTACAAAAACAAAGGTATTCCTAGGCAGAAAGTGTTTTTATGATTAGATGCCTAGAATGTAAATGCTCCTTCCCAAAAAACTTGGATCTGTGTGATCATTTGAAATACAAACACAATCAAGAAATACTTAAAGAAACATTGGAGTTGAGAGTCAATACTCCCATGGCAAAACAAAATAAACGTGAAATGCATAAGATCATATAGAGGAAATACTACATATACCTCAAAAAATATTAATCGCAGCACATATATATTGTATATTTTTGAAATCAGAAAGAAAAGACGAATGTTAAAATGCAAAAATATACAGGGTGTTCCCTCTCAAAAAATCGACTTCATTGTCACACCCTGTGTATTTGTTGTTTTTTTGTGGTGTCGGGTATTTCTAGGGGAGATAGAAAAAAACTAACCCCCCTTTGCGACGCTCAAATTTCAAGAGAAGCCTATAGGTGAAAACCACATTTAGATATAGCAAGCCGTTTTTAAGCTACGGAGTGTTTTTGTCTGCATTTTGGGAGGGGGTCTATAACTTTTTTGTTTATAAAAATTTTGTTTTTGTGTAAATAGCTTTCTTATAGATCTTTTCTTGAAGAACTGACAGATGTAAACGGTTTTTATTTATCTCTTTTGGTTTTTAAGATATTGCATAAAGTTGTTATTTTTCTTACAGAATAACTCTTTTTTTATTCGATTTTTAAAATCAGCTTAAAATTTCCTTTAAAATGATGTCACACTCAATATTTTATTTTTTTATTGTTTTTTTTATTTTTATTTTTTAATCACCTCTGTATTATTTTTTTATTTTTATAATTTTATAATATTAAAATATTTTAAACCCATTAAGCAAACTAAAATATGTGGTAAAAATAAAAAAATACAAAAATATAAAGAAATAAAGGGAAGAAAAATTAATTTTATGTGATATCTCAAAAACTAAACGTGACAAATGAAATTTAATTTAACAGTTGAAAGTGTCTTAAGAATGTTTTCACAGAAATAAAAAATATTAATAAATAAACAAGTTATAGACCCCTTCCCAAAATGCAAACTTTTTAAAAACACCCCGTCGTTTAAAAACGGCTTGCTATATCAAAATGCGATTTTCACCTTTAAGCTTCTTTTGAAATTTGAGTGTCGCAAAGAGGGATCAGTTTTTTTTAGCCCCTCTAGAAATACCCGAAACCGCCCAAAAACATCGAATTTGGGACACCGTGTACATGGTGACGGATAGAAAAAAATCATATTGGCTTTTAAAGTTGTCATAATTAACCAAAAAAATCTCCATTTATTTTCAATGATAAAGTTGCTGAGTGCTCCGGTTATAAAAAACTACCCGGTACCTACATAAAATCATCTAAAAATTAGAATTGACCATTATTTTATACCTTGAATTTTTTATTATACGTTAAGCTCTTCGATCTCGCGCCAATCACGGTATTCGCGCCAATAATTTAAATTAGACATTTTGACGTTAATTTTGGCGCATGCTCCTTTGATGGAATTCATCTCGGTATTTAACGACTCGTTTTAAACATACATCATTTTGACACACATACTTTTAGTTTTGAAGTTTACAACCTTAAAACTAGGTCAACCGGCCAAATTGATGTGCGAGGCATTTTTTACCTTCCTTTCCCCCGCAGCAATGCTAGAGAAGGTATGATTTTCGACAAAAAAAATGTATTTGAGACAACGCCGAAAATGAGTTATTTGAGTGTATTTTGACATATCTTAGCATTATCGCCTGAGTGTGTGTGTGATCGCCTCAATATGCGGTTTTTAGAATACAAACACATAAGACGAATTGGAGAGAGTGGAAAGAATTATAACTAAACAGCAGCAAGAAGATGGTTTCAAAGATGACGAAATAGCGAACCTGAATAAAGAAAAAATAATATAGAGGAAGGAGTGTTTAAGGAGAACAAAGAGACAAACAGTAGACTTTGAAGATGAGATGTTTACATCGGAGGAAAGTTACTGAACTGAAATAGAGAAAAAAAGAGCCGAAATAATTAATTTAAATAAATAAAATGCAGAACAGCCTGAAAAAATTAGAGATATAAATGGCAACATGGAAATGACGAAACTTAAAATTCAAAAACTCGAGGTTGATATAGATGATTTAACTGCGACAAAAAATGATATGTTATCCACAATTAAAACACTAACTGTTAATAATGAAATATTCGTAAATAAATATAAAGAATCTCAATAGGAACTATTTTACATGACAAGCTCTTTACCAGAAAATATTATTAAGAAGAGTGCAACAAAAGATGTGAATAATGCAAGTACTCAATGTAATCTTAGTCTCTCCACAGAACAAAAGCAAGAATCTAGACAACAGGTCAAAGCTCAGAAAAACTCGGGAAAAAATATCATTATTGGAGATAGCACTATTAGTGATATGCGAAAAATTCTGCAAAAGCAAGAGGCTCTGGAAAAATACAGTGTAATCTCAATAGTGAAACACAATGCATGTTTGGAGCACATTGTGAAAGATCTTCAGAACCTTACCAACGTTAGCTAAACAAGATATTAGGTTATATCAACACTCCCACACAGCATAGTCTCGCATCATTACTCCCTGGCAGAGCTGTTGGTGTCTTGTTTTTAACCACTCATACGGTTTTGTTATTAGGACAAAATAAAGTGAAGATTTTAAGCAAGGCACTGCCGAAATTTCCATATCGTTAAATGAAATGGAAGATTTTTCCACATAGTTGAACAATGCATTTTAGGCCGTACTTACTTCTTAACAATAATAATTTTCAACCTGTAGCATAAATAAAAACAGCCCTGTCTTAAAATAATTAATTCAGATCAGAAATAAGTAACTCTAACTTACGTAGCAAACCAAAAAAGTTCTTAACTTTCAAGAAGTTTTTAAGGTTAAGATTAACACTGCTTTACTAGCTATGTAGTCTTAAAAATGCCTACGGCAATCGAGAACCTCAAAGTAGAGTACTAGGTCAGGCTTGCATAAATTGGCTCCTCCCTTTGCCTTTAGAGCTGAAATGGGTTTGAAGATTTAATGTCTATAAACAACGATTTCTTGGGTTATTTGTTCCAGTTTATGACATATTCCTCTAAATTTGAAGTATTGAGATATGATTGTAAATTATGACCTTTTAGCTTGCCAATATCCCCTAAAATGTTACTGGTTTAATCAATCCCAGGATTTCCATGTTAAAGACCTGCCTTCCCATCCTCGCAACCAATAATATAAACGATTTACAAATAAACTCTTCTTTTAGTCATTTAATACAAAATGTGCAAATAGCTTTTCTTGGTGGCAAATCGCTTTACGACTATTTCCCTAAAAATTAGTCGAATATAGAGAAGTTTTTGCGACATTATTCACATATTGTAGTTGTATTTGTTATTCAATAAAAAAATTGTTATTCACAGTTGATTTCTGTAATTTTAACACACACCGATTTTTTTAATTTAAATAGTTTTTTGTTTTGAAATTCGATATTAAGAAAAATAAAATATTTTTTGAAATTAGACACCGCCAGTAAGTCGAGTAAACTTGCTTTGAGTATATAGTTTTTGCAAAGTCACCTGAAATGCTTCTAATACGGGGTTCTATCGATTTCATAAAATTTTGCTTCAATCTCCCTTCAAAAGTTATCCAAATTCATATAAAATCTTCCTGTTATAATTTTAACCCTACCGACAGAGAAAAGGCGCGGCTCTTTGCGGTCCGAGCACAAAGTATTTGTTTTTTGACCGATCCAGCACAGGTGGATAGACGGCACCTGATTGGAGCTTTTAATTACTTTCGAGTATGCTTTTCGGGACTCCTTTAGTCGGCAGTATGCAGAGTTAGAAAATAAATCAGTGTCGTTTCTGTAGGTGTAGGAATAGAAAGTTTTATTATCTATTTTTATTTCTTTAGTTTACGCCATAATTAAATGAAATAATTTTCATGAGTATATCTACCGCCGCCCATGTCACTTTCTTTAAAGGATATGCCGATGGTCGGCTTTAACCTTTGTTCAACTGTCTTTTCAAAACCTAATAATTTTCAAGATTTTATATTAAAAAAATCCTACGCAGATACGCTCTTTTGTTGACCAAAACAAGATAGCACATCGCACCAGGCGCTCTTTGGTGAATAATTTATGAGGCAGCTTAATCTAATAGAAAAGAAGCGTATCTATTCTTTAGTCTGAAAGGTTGACTGATGGACGAAATTTTTCCCTGGGAAAACAGGAGTGCTATGCGTGTTTACGTCATCGACATATCTTATCCCTAGTTAATAATAGGAACGCGCAAAAAAGAATTTCCAGGCCTTTTATGTGACTTGATGTCATTGTTAACAAGTTAATCAATAGTGTGGTTTTCGAGTATTTTAAACTGCGCTTAAGAAGTTGTTTGACTTCTCATAGAGCATATTATTTTAAAAGGCTTTCTGTTTTCGGTCTAGAAGCAAATCATATTACTTTTTGGCAACAGACCATTTCCCCCTAATTTGACCCCGCTGAATCGGAATATCTCTTATCGAAAAATCGACAGGAACGGAGAAAATCCCCCCCCAAACCCCCAAAAACTTGTTTTTTTTCAGTTTTATGCAATTTTCTCGAAAACTAACCTTTTTATCAAAACAGTTGGCGAATAAAATTCCCTTTCCAACGATGTATTGGTCAAAAAGGTTAGGAAAAGCAAGTAGCTCTTCAGTGGCGTACGTAAATGGGGATTATTTAGAAAAAACATGTTTATTATAGGTTCTTCAAAATTTTCTCAAAAACTACACTATTTAGGAAAAAATATGTAGTATACTTTATTGTAGAACATAACATTTTCTTTTAAAAACTTAAAATGAACTAATATAAACTTATTTTCAAAAATAACTGAAATAATCAGTTTCTCTTGCATATTTAAATATCTTTTTTAACTAAGATTTTCAGAAAAAAATGTGCCTTTATTCTTTATTGAGGATAAAACAATTTCTTTTTAAATGATATATTACAAAGTGAGGTTAATGTTATGATAAATACATCAAAAAGGTTCGTAATTTATACCTACTAAAATAAATTGTTTCCAAATTAAAATAAACTGTTTTTTGATTAGATTAGATATTTTGATTTATCCAAATAAGTTCTTTAAAGCAAAAAAACACCGGTGCTTATAAGGGGAGGGGGCATAGGGGCCATGGCCCCCCTAAGTAATTTTTTTGTGCAGAAAGTAACAGTAGTAACTTTGACACAGGCGTTTTTGGTTATTTTTTTAAGCATATGGAACTAAAAATAAAGTGAGGAATCTTACGCAACGGTTTGGGGGGGGGGGCATAATCATAATTAGGTACTGATTGGGATCAACAACCAACCTGTCAACCTGTTAGGAAGAGTTTGATATTTTTTTGCCTTATACTTATGCAATTTATAAACAGGCCCCATAGTATTCAAAATCACTGATCCACTGGCTTCGCCGCGCCACACTGCGGTAATCATCTGGAGGCGGCTAACTTAGCTTCCCATTAATACAAAAGGTCGAAAAAAAATCGACAAAACAAAATATTAAAAATACAAATTTACCGTATCAAGTCGAATTGATCTGTCCAGTCGATGAGGACCCGCGGCCGTACTCCGACCTTTTGTACTTTCGACCTTTTGAACTTTCGACCTTTTGTTTTTTGATCTTTTGTTTTTTCGACCTTTTGTACTTTCGACCTTTTGTATTTTCGACCTTTTGTACTTTCGACCTTATTTTTTCGACCTTTTGTACTTTCGACCTTCTATCCGCCGCTCTTTATTATCCACCGAAAAGCTAATAAGACACAAAATTGATTAGTTTGGATTGATCTTAAATAATTTCTTTAAATTAAGAACACCACTGGAGCGGTAAATATAAAATAACTTCCACTTTGTTATACATCGTTTGAAAGGAAATTTTATTGGCTATGACGAACTATAGAACACATTTTTGATAAAGAGCTTGGTTTTTAAGAAAATTGAATAAAACGTATGAAATCCATGTTTTTTTTAATGATTTCACATTTTTAAAAAGGGAATTTTCCTGTCTACAAAAAAGTGTAGAACAAGTTTTTTCATGTTAATCTTAGTTTTTGAGAAAATTAGATAAAACGTATAATGTAAAAATGTTTTTTCAAAATTAATTTAATTTACGGATGCCCCTGAAGTTTTATTTATAAACCGATTTAATCATGTTATACGTCATTTTGAAGGAAATTTTATTGAGTATACCAAAGTGTAATACATGATTTTCTGTAGATATCAGTTTTTAAAAAAATTAAATAAATCTTGGAAAAAACATAGGTATTTTTTCAACTTTTTTTAATTACTTCAATCAACGGACGCCGCTGAAGAGCTTGTTATTAGTCTAACTTTATTAAGTTATACTATGTTAAAAAGGGAATTTTATTGTCTACAATAAAGTATATTATACATTTTTCTCTTAGAAGCTTAGTTTTTAAAAAAATTTGGAGGATTTTGCAGCCATTAAAAAAAATAATATGTTATTATCTTTTAATTATACAAATATATATTTTGAATGTACACATGTGACAATTTGGGCTTTCCAGCGGCAATTTAAAATTCCGCCGCCATTTTGGCCGCCATCTTGAATATCTCAGCCCCTGTCAATATTTCGAGTTGGCAACAGGGATATTCGGATTCAGCGGGGTCAAAATAGAGGGAATTGCCCATTTGCCACAAAGTAATATAAAATCCTTCTAGAAACTGGATTTTCCCGAATCTTGCCTGAACTATGAAGTGTATTATCAGCTTTTTGTGATAATGAGGCTCATAAAGGCTTTCTACATAAAAACTTTCAAATCTATCGCTGGGATCTAATTCGACCCATTTTAAAATCTCGACAAAATGTTTTGAGTTTTTGACAACGCACTCGGTCTGAGATAGTGGTTAAGTATTATTATTTAGTGGTTAAGTATTATTTATTTAGATAGTGGTTAAGTATTAAGTATTATTAGGTTACAACTCGCATTTTAAGATGTAATTTATAAGATATTTTTTAATGACCCTATAACTCTCTTAAATTACTAAACCCACCTGTACACAGACATTGAGTCTACTATCAAAGTGATAACCATCTGGACATCCACATCGGTAGCTGCCCGGGGTATTGAAGCAGTTTCCCCCTTGGCCGCATGGGTTGCCTTCGAGGCACTCATTGCTGTCTATGCACTGATTGTAGTAAAGATGGAGCACGTAGCCGTCCGGACATCCGCACCGGTAGCCGCCGATTAAGTTCTGACAGCCTGGATATAAAGAAAAGTTATGTGTAGTTTAATTTGATAGTAAAATAGAGGAATTGTGCTTAAGATGACATACTTTTGTTTGGAAACAAATATTTAAAAAATTCAAATCTTAGGTTATCAACTTAAAAAACCGTTATTTAGCTACAGAACACAAAAAAAATAAAAACTTTACCTATTGAAAACAATAGATGAAATAAATTTAAAAAACACCACAAAGTTAAAAAGGTGGTATTAAAAAAACGTAAACGTAAAAGAAAATCAGTAGGTTTGAGAAGTCTTAATCTAGTGGCGTTTTAGAACATGTTGTGGAGGACTATTTACGTGTGAATTTGGTACATGAAAATAACGAGGGTAAAAAACACGTTATATACACAGCACCAGAAACTTCAGCAAAAAGTACATTTTTATAGCTTGATTTCTCCTTGTTTTTAAGTTATCTTTAACAAAATAAATATTACATGGTATAAGGTTGTTTTCAATTAAAAAAAGCTTTGCCATTTTTGTTCACGTGAATTTAACGTTGATCTGATTTTTGTGCTATGTGGGGACTTTTAGATCTGGAAATTTAGAAGCTGGGATTTATAACCCTTAGAAAATACTGGTGCAAGAGATTGAATTTTACCAAAGTTTAAAGTAGCAAATTCAAAATAGCCGCGTCCCATTACTCTTAAAGTTTGACATTTCCGTTCAATGGTTAAGAAATATTAAGGGATTGTCAATCGCCGTTTTTGTTTATTTATTTACTTAAGTGTTTTTGCCAGTTTTATTAAATTTGGAATAAAATTTTACTGTAAAAAACTGCCAGTGTTCTTAAAATAGAAGTTTTTTTTAAAGTAGGAAAATTTTGAGATTTTTTATTTTTTTGCAACAAAAACACGTCACCCACATAGCACAATCACGTGTTTAACAGGTAAAAAAGGCGTGAGAAAAAAAAACGTTCATTTTAAAAGCTGCTAGAAAAAAAACGTTTATTTCATATATGAAAACAAGCTTAACAGGTCATTCATTAACGTTATAAAAAATAACGTTAGTAAAAACTGCGTTTTAATAATGCCTTTATCAAATTAAAACAGCAATGTTTTTACGTTAGTTTTAAGTGATTTTTATCAACGTGAAAATCACATTAGATTCACGCCTTTTCTACACGAATTTTAAAACGCGACTTGCATGGCTTTTCTACCGAATATTTTTGAGATTTTACTAGCAGCATCTCCACCTATAGTCGGGATTTTTCACTTTGACGAAATCTATCAGGTAGTGCTTTGGCCTCTAAACTCCAAAAACCTGTTAAGGGACTGATCCCTGATCCATGATCACGACGAATCTGTTATTAACCTGATAAAGACACATTAATATTCTGTAAAAGTGTTTATTATTAAAAAATATTGATTAGCTGTTAAAAAAAACATAATGTATGTAGATAGATACATAGATATTTTGTCTTGCCTTGAGCGTCATCTTAAAAATTGTCTTGAATTGTTGTAGTCTTAAACTAGTGAACTTTTATAACTTCCTTTCGCGTCTCTTTTAAGTTAAAAAAAATGTTATTAAAAATACGTGACCAAAAAAGACGCAGAAAATCAGTACGTTTGAGAAGTCTTAATCTAGTGGCGTTTTAGAAGATGTTGTGGAGGACTATTTAAGTGTGAATTTGGTACATGAAAATAACGAGAGTAAAAAATACGTTATATACACAACACCAGAAACTTCAGCAAAAAGTACATTTTTAGAGCTTGATTTCTCCTTGTTTTTAAGTTATCTTTAAGCATGTAGATTTAACAAAATAAATATTACATGGTATGAGGTTGTTTTCAAGTAAAAGAAAACTTTGCTACTATCGATGAATCCTGTATTTCTTAAATAATTTACCTTCTGGACATTTTCCATCATCAGAACACTCATTAATGTCGGTGCAGTAAGTTCCAGTGTGATCCAGTTTAAAATTTCTCGGGCAGATACATTTAAAGCTGCCTAATGTGTTCACACACCTTCCAGGTTTGGGACAGAAACCGGATCTATCACATTCATTGATATCTATATAAAAAAAATATTTTTGTTAAATATCGGCAGATATAACAATAATCCAAATTAGGTATTGTTGGCCCTCAAAAAAGAAACCTTATTTATAACCTTAAATTTTAATAGATTTTTGAATTTATAAGCTACATAGCTATAAAGTTAAAGAAACAAAAATAGTACGCGAAACTAGCATTATATTTAATTTATCAATTTTTCCTGTCCCACCTCAAGTACGCCCCTGTATCTTGGCCCTGCACTCGGTTTCATCGGAGCACCACTGCTGAAATGGCATCTCTAGGTGTCTGGTACCTTTGTGCCAAATTTCGTTACGGTACGCGAAAATGCAGACAAACCCCTAAATTTCTCTCTTGGGCCCCGAACTATTAGGCAAACCCTTTTTTCATCAGATATGGAACAGTTACATCAGAGTTATGCAAAGAAAATTTTAAAAAATCTAACTGTATCTTGGTCAAAAAATTTACAGACTCTGTAGATATTAATCAGTGTTGCCAACTATTGGAAAGCGAAAATCCGTAGCGTGAATGCGAAAAATCTGTAGAAATCCGTAGGTTCAAAGAAGACTAAAAACAAAAACAGCTGCTTTTTTTACAATTAAAAAGTTTATATTGGTTTGATTTTTTTTTTTTTTTGACAGTGACAGGAGTGCACAACTTTTTTGGTTCGGAATTGCACGAGAACGGTACGGTACCTACTGCTCCGTTCCAACGGATCCAAATAAACTTTTTTGCAGTGCCGCCAATTTTTTTAACGGATAAACCGTTATAATTAGAAGAAATAAAAAGTACGTACTTTTTTAACCTTTTTTTATTTAGTTAAGGTATGTACAAACACTAATATTTTCTAGTGCAACATACATAACGTAAAACATAGTTTAACTTTCGTGGCGCGAAGCGTTGTTTGACTCCCCATCAAACAACGCGCGAAATAATACAATTTGTTTTAAATAATGTTGCAACGACCGTCCGCTAGATGTCTAGAAAAATAAGGTCACTGATCCAAGCAAAACCTTTTTACAAAAACATTAAAATGTAGAAAAAAAGTAAAGATAATAGGGACCTATTGCAATAGTGCCAGGCACAAATTGTGCCGGGCACTATATTGACAGTTTACAAACTGACAGTTGATCTTTCAAAATTGACATACCAAAGTCGAATTTATAAATCCCGTCGTTTATTTTCCATTAATAGTGGCGTCACTATTAAATCCGGCTCGTATAATACACAAAAGCCTAATTTTGAAAGGACACAGCTGTTCTTATAACGAGAAACTGTCAATATAGTGCCCGGCACAATTTGTTGCCGCCGTTGTGTTTCGATGATTATCGTGTTTTAGTAAAATTGCCAGAACTCTGTAGATTTGGATTCAAAATCGGATATCGGAGATCGAAATGCAAAATCCGTAGATCTACAGATAAATCCGTAGGGTGGGCAATACTGAGATATTTGCTTAAACTTACCTTCGCATTTATCTCCGACTTGATTGTAGCCCTTTTCGCAGGCACACTGGTAACTGCCTTTGGTGTTAATGCACGTCTGCTGACAAACGTGCTGACCGGTCGCGCATTCGTCTAAGTCGCGGCAGGTGGCGCCGTCGGCGTTTAGCAGGAATCCGGTAGGGCACGAACAAATGTAGCTGCCTTCCGTGTTCTGACAGTTGTACTCGCAGGGAGACGTCTTTTCAAAGCATTCGTTTATGTCTGGAAAATTAGTGTGAAACCACCATAATTTATGAAATTAGGTGACTTAAGTTAAAAGTTATTAATCGAAAAAATAGGAATGGAACTTTTTGATGTTTAATATCAATATGGCTTCGCTTAAAAACATGATTTTAATGGCGCGGAACAAAGTAGCGGCGACAAAATAGCGCTGCGACAAAACATTGCTGCGGCAAAACAGCGCTACGAAAAATAAGCGCGGAATAAAATAGCGTCGGCGTCGGTACAGAATAGCACTGATACAAAATGGCGCTGGTAGAAAATGGCGCTGGTAGAAAATGGCGCTGGTACAAAATAGTGCCAGTACAAAGTTGCGGTAGTACAAAATATATCGAATGCCTTTTTATCGAATATTTGGTTTGAATTGGTTTTGGCATATACTTCGAATAAGGGGAAAACTGCAAGAAAAACAAACTTCTGCCTGAGTCACCAAAAATTTTTGAAAAATATAATAGCTTATTTTTAATATCTCTGAAACTCTAAAAGCTAGATATTTTGTGTTGTATTGCTGGAGAAATTACTAAGTATTATTATTTTAAAAAATCTACAGGGTGAGTAAAAATATAGACAAATATATATATGGTATATAACGATCGGTCTTCTCGGGTATTGCATTGCAAATGTCAAGATTTAAAGTGAAAGATTTTATTCCTTTTTTATTTTTATAAGGTATTTGTATTTTAATTTGCATAATAAATAACTTTTTTGATGCACCCTGTAAAAAAATCTAAGATCACTAAAATATGTGTTTAGTTTCACGCTATATGTAAAAAACCAACAGTTTTACTTTATCAGAAATAATAAACTCACAAAATCCAAGAAGTTTGGGTAATTTGTAGCATAGATATCAAAAAATGAAAAGTTTGCATTTTTAAGTTACTTTTAAATTGTACAAACTTCTTAGAATTTACCTGTAGAATCGGATGTAGGTACTGTCGCATTTAGTTTTTGAGATATAATGATTTTCTTTAATTACACTAATTTCATTTTTAAATTCTGCTTAAATTTTCTTTAAATATTTTAAAGGTTTTTTAAGTAAGTTTTAAGGGGGTTGTAGATAAGTATATATTTTTAATAAAAACATAAATTAAATAAAAGGGTCATTTTATAAACAAACAACTATATCAAAGTAAATGTGATATGTGAAACCAAATTCGACTTATAAATTTTATGTTTAAAAAAAAATAAAAAGGTTTTTTTACTGCTAGATTAGAACTTATAGATTCCTTTTCAAAAGTGTACACTTTTGAGATAGCCTCGGTACGTAGACCTTTGGTGTAGCAGTTAGTTAATGAATAGTACTTTAATTCGGAATTAGCACATTCTACTCTTTTAGGGACTTTGTTCTTCAATGTACTCAGAGTTAATTGTTTTTTCATATTCTTTTATAACTGTTTTTAACTCTTCATCACTTTTAATTTTTGGCCCTTTTACATTGGCGTAGCTAGGGGGGGCCAAGGGGGGCCTGCCCCCCCCTGAAGTCCCTCAGGCCCCCCTAAGATATTTTAGGCCTCCCCTACCGACTACTAGTAAAAGAACATGACGCTGAAAATACATACTTTTCTATTATTATTCGGGAAATATTCAAATAAAATAGGTGCATTAAAATTTAAAATCATTCAGATAATGTTTACATTTCAGGAAAAAGCCCTTGTCTTGTGGAATTAGGCTTTTTCTCTTTAAATTATCGGTAACTTTTCTGCACTTATGCAATTTCCCGAAAATATTTTTTAAATTTAAACATAATTATGCATATTGAATATTTCATACATATTGGCGACATCTTGTAAAATATTATAGAAGTGTAAGTTAAATTTCGCATTTAATAAAGACAGCGACCTTTGCCCCTCTGTTTCCGAAATCGGGTGGTAGATGTCGTAAGGTTATAAAAGACCGTTTTAAACTGTTTCTATGACTCAAGAGAGACACTCAGGTTTGTCATTGTTATTCATAGAAAAAGATGTTGAGGTCGACTTAGACAGTGTGGTAGACGCTTTCAGTCAGCGACGTAGAAAACTTTCTTTGTAGAATTGCTGAATTACATACTTCCTGTGTATACATATAAATAAGTTGGTAAATGTATTATTAAATTTGTTATATTAAAATATTAGAACATTTAATGCGCGTATTTTTTTTTAATTCATTGCACACTTTGCACGACTCTTTAAAACCTATGTTTGCTTTTTATTCAAGATAGACCGGGGCCACGGCCCCCCCTGAAAAGCAAGGCTAGCTACGCCAATGCCCTTTTACCAAGGCCAACTATTATAGATTTGATAAATAACTATATAATAATAAACGTCTTATAATTTGCAAATTGCTGCCTTAAAAATATTTTAAATATTTCTTTGAGACCTATAAACAAAGATTCTAACCTAACTTAACCAACATAAATGGCTCTTTAGCATTGTGTTCTAGATTTCTTACATGTTGCTAAAAGTGTATTTAAATAACAAAAAACTAAAACATTTATGTATTTTACGACTTTTGTAAATTAATTTCTGAAAAATCTTATTTTAGAACAAAACATAGGGCAATACATTTCTAAGATGCCAAGGTTCAAAGAAGAGGCGCTTAAGAAAGAACAAAATCATATAGATATTTTTTTTAAACCAAAGATTTCTTTTCAATAAATTACTTACCACTGCAGTACAGTCCCGAACCATCTGACTTAAAACCTTTGTTACATATGCACCTGTAGGAACCCAATGTGTTGATACACTCTCCATTCTTGCAAAGGTCTGGAATCGTTTCGCATTCATTAATATCTAAAAGAAGAATACATTTAGATCAACTACAGACTGTTAAAATTACTATAATAATTATTTTTATATTTTAAGTTTGGCCTAAGGTTCTTCTGTAATAGCGATAGTTGATACTTTGATACCAACTGATTTAAATTAATTTTTCAAGTATTTTTAAGCGTTTAGTATCACATCCAATAGCTCATCTTCTTTACCTTGTCCACTAATAAGGAATCCACTGTCCAAACACAACTCTTGATACTCAGGTGAGAATCTGGACGGGCATAGTTCACATTGGGGTCCCCAAGCTTCGCCCATCGTGCAACAACAGTCCGCTTTGGTGGATTTCTTAAGGAAATCGCGACTTTGGGAAGAGCATCTGCCTTGAACCAAGTGCCGGAAACAGAATCCTTGTCTTCGGTCTGTATAACAAGAAAATATCTGTATTAGTAACCCTTGGTATATGTAACGATTTTATTAATTGACTTAACTCATTGACAAAATGCGAAAAAAAAATTATTTTTACCGGATAGTCACATAAACTTTTAATTACCAGAAAATGTTTTATTTTACTTCGCTTTTGCCCGACCATTTGATCCAAATATTTTTCCCCAAATCAACCCTTAGTCTCCAATATTTTACCTGATCGAGTGTTAAACGCGGCAAAATTACACCTCAATTACTTCCGACCGTTTACCAGGAAAGCCTGGAAGAACTGGAAATATAAGGGTTTGTTAATTGAAAAATATCTAAAACGTATGTGCTAAATGTACCAACGAACTTTTAACTGTAGGGTCTTCGAGCAAAAATTAGATTGTATGTAGTTTTTTTAAATTACGCTGCTTTGTTTCTAAAATTAAAATACGTCTACGTTTTAGTGTGTAGCCAGCGGTTTTATCCCAATAAGATCAATATTCCACATAACACCACTCTATTTTTTAAGTAACAGGCTAAATTCCTAGGAAAGTGCGCGGGCTTAGAAATATTTTGAGCTTCGGACTGACCAGTGGCGGTTTCTCCATAAGTGAACATGAACGTGCACTCCCAAATTTTACTTAAAAGAATACTAAAATTTAATTAATAATTACCCCAACAAACGGAATTCACTAAAGACTGGAATATTACCTACAAATTAATACCCGGTATGTATGTGTTTGTATTCGTATTCAAACCACCTGCAGTGCATGGTGGCGGATGCGCTGTATAGTTAGTTCGTAGATGTTGTGTCGCATTCTAATTACGAAATATAGAAAGAGAGGACGACATGTCCCAATAGAATTTTACAGTACATAGAATCTGAACCTTCCTGCGGCAGTGCCCAGGACAAAATTTGTGCAAAAACTAGCCTCGATGCCGCCCGCACCCCCGTGACGCCCCCCGCACCCATGGTTCGCGTTGCATGTTAGAGGAGCTCAAGGGCACTTTTAATTAGTGCACTTAGACAATTTGGCATAGTGATGTGCAACCATTTTTTCAAGTATTGAGTAGATACTGATACTTTCAATTCGAGTATTAGATTTATTATTATTTATATTATATTATCGGTAAATCCAAGATATAAATATCGGTCCAAATGATTACAAGTACTCCAAACTCGTTATTCATACGGCCGATGCCGATTCAATTGATATTAAAGTAACACTTCGGCTTCGGTCCCATTCGGGATTCGAGTAACGAGTATTTGGCGTCAAAGAATATTCGATTACTTCGAATCCGCCCATGTATCAGGTATTAAAGTATCGAGTAGATAGTATTTCCACACCACTAATTTGGCATTATCGGTCGAGCGCTGGCGGTTTGTATTGATTTCAACGATTTGGTATTTACGACAATGGCGGAAGTTTCTTATTCTGATAGCATTAGCGTGCAATATTTAAAGGCAATTAAATTTTCATCTTTGCCATTAGAAGAGAAAATATATAAACTAGGTATGATACATTTATTATTTATTTATAATTTCAATAATAATAGGTAGGTAACTAATATCTAACAAAATATCTCATTTTTTAATTATTTGAAAAAAAAAATCCGCCTGCGCCGCATTTTTTTATTTTTTTTTGGTGTGCACTCCGAAAGCTTTTACCACGCGCCGCTACTGGGCTGACTAATCCAAGCATGCAATCAGGAAGACAATGTACCCGTTTACTTTTAAACACATTGTGTAAGAAACAGAAAAAAAATCCCTTTACTAATTCTTTAGTGTTATTTTAGTTCAGGCCCTACAGGTTCAGATGCTGCGTTTAACGAGAGAAGCAACAAACTTGATATGAAACACCCGCTGCGGGGGCTAGGAAGGCAAAAATCGCTATTCTGGCAAAAGATCTTGGCAAACAAATTGACAAAACCTTAAAAAATCCTTAAATTACAATTAGCAAAGTTGTAGCAACCTAAAATGTTAAGAAACGTAATAGTCCGAAACAAAATGTAACCGTCCAAAACATCATGAGCATGAAGTTAGCGAAGCACCCATCGCAAATTGAATCGCGACTAGGTGGATAATTTGCCGTTAATTAGTCGTGAATTAGTTGTGGAAAAATTAATTTTGTCGCTCTTATTTTTGACCGTTTTTTTGGGTGCTTCGCTAACTTCATGTAAAGTTAGCGAAGCACCCTCGTAAAAATGGCTTTAGACATGACATATCGAAATCGAATATGATGGATAATTTGCCGCTAATTAGTCGTGAATTAGTCGTGGAAAAATTAATTTTGTCGCTCTTATTTTTGACTGTTTTTTGAGTGCTTCGCTTAATTCATATAAAGTTAGAGGGGCACTCAAAAAACACTCAAAACTAAACGCGACAAAATTAATTTTTCCACAACTAATTAACGACTAATTAGCGGCAAATTATCCTCCATATTCGATTTCTATACGTTATGTCTAAAGCCGTTTTTACGAGGGTGCTTCGCTAACTTCATATGAAGTTAGCGAAGCACTCTAAAAAGGGTAAAAAATAAGAGCGACAAAATTAATTTTTCCACAACTAATTCACGACTAATTAACGGCAAATTATCCACCATATTCGATTTTGATACGTAATTTCTAAAGCCATTTTTACGAGGGTGCTTCGCTAACTTCATATGAAGTGATTTTCCATTTAATGCCCTCTAGTTATTCTTAAACATAGTATTAAGGCATAGTTTAAGGGCCTTAACAAGATAAACAGTAAAAAACACGAACCATTTTTTATATTACAAAATAAACAATTTTTTTTTTACGCTTAAGCGCACTCGCAAGGAGATCCCTATCACGCTCGAGAAGCGGCCAGTGCGCGGAAATGTTGGTGTGTGTTGGTTTTGAAACGGTTCAGGTTGTAACCTGCAGGGAAAACTGTCGCAGGGAGTTTATTCCACAGCGATGCTGTTCTCCAGAGGTATGAATTCTGATATAATGAGGTTCTTGGTGCTTCTATTTTGACAGTAAATTGATGGTTACCGTCTGTCTGACGTGTTCGCCTAGTAGGTGCTACTCCTGGGGGGATCATACGTGCCAACTCTTCAGAGCATTTTCCGTGATAATACCTGTAGAAGAGAGATAGATCGCCCACAGTTCTTCGATGTTCGAGATTATCCAAGCTCCGGGTAAGTGCGGGGTCATTGATCAGCTTGATAGCTCGTTTTTCCACGGTGTTCAAAAGCATTAAGGTATGTTTGGGTGCCGCACTCCATTTATGTGAGCAGTACTCCATAGTTTGTCGAATCTGGGCTTTGTAGAGTGTCAGCAGTGGGCTTGGTGTATACAGATGTCTTGTACGAAATAGCACCCCAAGCTTTCGTGCCACTTTGCCAATTTGTGCCACAAAGGCGCGCTAGACCTAAATGCCAAGTTCGAGGTCGATGGCTCAAAAATTTCCGATTCAAAAAACTACTTTGAACAAATAAAATTCCCTTTTCGCGAAACACGTCGCGTCGGGCGACATGAAAAATGTTTTAATTTAAAAGCTACATTTTGCCATAATATTTGAACTGTTTCTTTTTTTTATTCTTCTCGTTAGTAGTAGTAGTGCCCGGGGGGTTGACCCGCAGGTCTGATAAGTAGGCCAGAGTAGGCCCTTTTTGCCATGCCCCAAGTCTGTCCCTTAACCCACTTCCTGCACTTCCCTTTAATGGTCGGGTAACTCATTGGGCCTTCCTGTTCACTTTACAAAGTCCAGTAAGTCTGCCCATTTGAGCATGTGCAGTTCTTCCTCGCTCAGAGTTGGCGCTCCGAGTGCCTGTTGTCTCATCCTTGCGTAGGCCTCGCATTCTGCCACGAAGTGTCTTGATGTCTCTTCTTTCTGTCCACAGGCTGGGCAGGTAGGGTCATTCTTGACTCCTATACGTGTCATGTGCCTCCTCAACCGGTTATGTCCGGTTAGAGTACCTATCAGTAGTCCGAGGTCTTTTCGTGTCCGTCCCAGCATCTATCTAATTATGGTCGCTTTTGGACGATCTACGAATTCTCTGGTCTGTCTGCAACCCGTTCCTGTTTCCCAGGAGTTTAATAGCGCGTCCTAGGCCCATTTGTTGAGTCCGCTTTACACTTGTCTTTTTGTCACGCCCAAAAGTGGCTCCGGTCCTACATAGGCGATTCCTGCCCCGAGTCGTGCGAGTTCGTCCGCCTTCTCGTTGCCTGATACCCCGGCATGTCCCGGAACCCTCCAGCGCCTCTGCGCATTCTTCCACCAAGCCGTCAGCAATCTTGGGTGCGTTTAGCGCCTTTAGGGTGGCTTGACTGTCAGAGCATATATATATATAAGCTCCTCTTCGCTGTTCCGAACCTCTTCTGGGGTTGCGGCCATTATTATGGCGTAAACTTCTGCTTGAAAAACAGTAGCCTGCTCACCCAGCGAGTAGCTCTTCGGAACTTCTAGTTTTTCAACGTATACTCCCGCTCCTGTGGTTTCCCTCTCTGATAGTTTGGATCCATCAGTGTAGCAAACTAAACCCTATTGTTTTAGTGGCTTTACAATTTTTCCTTTATAATTAGTAGTCTGACATTTAATTTACAAAAAGGTCTTCTATTTTCCATTTAATGACCTCTAGTTATTCTTAAACACAGTATTAAGGCATAGTTTAAGGGCCTTAACAAGATAAACAGTAAAAAACACGAACCATTTTTTATATTACAAAATAAACAAAATTTGTGCCACAAAAGCGCGCTAGGCCTAAATGCCAAGTTCGAAGTCGATTGCTTAAAAATTTCCGATTCAAAAACTACTTTGAACAAGTAAAATTCCCTTTTCGCGAAATACGTCGCGTCGGGCGACATGAAAAATGTTTTAATATAAAAGCTACATTTTGCCATAATATTTGAACTGATTCTTTTTTTATTCTTCTCGTTAAATTTGTTATTCTAATAAATTGGTAAAATTTTTTTTTAAGTTACAAACTTTTATAAAATGCACTAAAAATTAAAAACTAATTTTCTAACATTCTAATATTATTATAATAATAAAAGCGATGGCCGACTGATGGAAATTTTGACGATGTTAGCACGATAAGATATCCGTATCAATTAGATATCACTATTTGCAAGAATCAATCTAGCAGAAAAATGCAGAGGTACCAAACCCACCCAACCCGACCCAAGATACCCCAGCATTTCTCTGACATAGGTATGGCAATGGCATAACATTGCGGCACATCAAGCAAATCTTTGATGACCTGCTATGTTGAATATTCTTTAAGTGTTTAGATCACAAATTTAGATTAACTTATGCTTTGATTTGCGGCCATCGCTTTGATTATTATGATAATATTAGAATGTTAGAAAATTATTTTTTAATTTTTAGTGCATTTTATAAAACCTTGTGACTTAAAAAAAAATGTTACCAATTTATTTACTACTTTTTAGTCTCAGCTATCTAATCTATTAAATGAAAATATTTGTTCAATAACAGAACAGAAGGGTTTATTCTAGATTATAATGAAATCGCTGATCGTGAGTTGTGTGGGAACTCATTTTTCTATTGGGGGAAGGAGAGGGTGGGGGTAGAGGTAGAAATATATTTTTTTGTTTGGGATGTATTGCCATCGGACCTTTATGCATATACCAAATTTTATAAAAGTCATTTGAAGTGAAGTGTGTCAAAAACGCATTTTTTATGGAAGGGGGTGAGGGAAAAGATGGGAGGACATTTTTTCATTATTGTATTGTCATCGGACCACTATATGTATATTAAATTTTATCCAAATCGGATAATGGGAAATGTGTCAAAAACGCATTTTTCCATAGATGGGGATGGGGGTAGGAGTGGTAGGATTTTTTTTAAAATGTTGTATTGTCATCGGACCACTATGTTAATACCAAATTTCATCCAAATCGGATAATGGGAAGTGTGTCAAAAACTCATTTTTCTATGGGGGGGTAGGAGATCACTATATGTATACCAAATTTCATCCAAATCGGATAACGGGAAGTGTGTCAAAAACAATTTTTTCTATGGAAGGGGGTGGGGGTAGGGGTGGGAGGATATTTTTTTATTATTATTGTATTATCATCGGATCACTATGTGTATACCAAATTTTATCCAAATCGGATAACGGGAAGTGTGTCAAAAAGACATTTTTCTATAGAAAGGGTGGGGGTAGGGGTGGTAGGATATTTTTTTCTTAATTGTATTGTCATGGGACCACTATCTGTGTACCAAATTTCATCCAAATCGGATAATGGGAAGTGTGTCAAAAACGCTTCACAAGATTTGATAGATATTTAGACAGAACATCTGAAGCTAAATAAAAGCTTGTAAAAATACTACTACTCACCAACACATCGTTTACCGTCCTCGCTGGTTTCATAGCCTTCAAGACAATCGCACCGATACGAGCCTTGTAGATTAACACATCGTCCGTTTTGACACAATGACGGGTCGTTTTGGCATTCGTCGATGTCTTGGCATTCATCGCCATAGCCCACTTGACTGAAACCATCGGGACAAATGCACATGAACGAGCCTACCAGATTTTTACACATGAAGCGGCAGTTGTTGGCTGGCGTGTTGCATTCATCAACATCTGGAGAAAAATAAAGAATTAAAATAACACAGTACACACAAAAGAAATGTCTCAAACCAAGAAAAAATGGCATTTGTTCAAAAGAGAAAACTGCCTATGCATCAAAGCAAAATCGGTTTCATATAAGATAATTTTTTTTGCGGCCGATTTGCCGCGATGACAGTTCACCACGAGAATAGCGTACTGGGGGGGGGATCGTTGCCCCCACCCCCCCCCCCCCCCCCCGCCCGAGGGTACTGGTGCCCCATGGGTGGTGTTGGAAGATCAAAATCTGTGTTAAGCCTAACCATGCTCAATTGATCGTAAACATATTCTAATCGGTGTTTTGCAAAAAAAACCTCTACAAAAAATATGGTTTTTCAAAAAAAAATGCTTTTTCAACAAGTAAACTAATTTATATATTTTTTTTTTAATAATAATTTTTTCAACAACTAATTAATTAAAAAAACTAAAAAAAACATTTAATATTTTTTTTAATACTTTTTTAAAAAGCAGTTTTTTTAAAAAATAATACCTATATAAAAAAACTAAAAAGATTATTTTTTTTAAAATATGTTTTCAAAAATATGTTTACTACACGAAATATTAAAATAAAAAGTAAAAAAAATTCTCGCGGCAAATTGTCCCCGCAGCGCTTCGGCGTCGGCTAATCGGCCGCGGCGAATTGTCCCATTCGTATAAAATATATCTGCGTTACTTGCTTGCATGAAGGGTCATTTCAAATCAAATCAACCAATAGAAAAGTGACTTTGGATTTTCATCTTCCCGATTTTAATAATTTTTGGTATAGTTTTTGCAAAGTCAGTTGAACAAAGGTTAAAGCCGACCATCGGCATATCCTTTAAAGAAAGTGACATGGGCGGCGGTAGATATACTCATGAAAATTATTTTATTTAATTATGGCGTAAACTAAAGAAATAAAAATAGATAATAAAACATTCTATTCCTACACCTACACCTACAGAAACGACACTGATTTATTTTCTAACTCTGCATACTGCCGACTAAAGGGGTCCCGAAAAGCATACCCGAAAGCAATTAAAAGCGCATCTCAAAAAAATCTGCCAATCAGGTGCCGTCTATCCACCTGTGCTGGATCGGTCAGAAAACAAATACTTTGTGCTCGGACCGCAAAGAGCCGCGCCTTTTCTCTGTGGGTAGGGTTGAAATTATACCAGGAAGATTTTATATGAATTTGGATAACTTTAGAAGGGCAGATTGAAGCAAAATTTCATGAAATCGATAAAACCTCGTATTAGGACCATTTCAGGTGACTTTGCAAAAACTATACACTTATTTTATTCATAAGGTAGATAAAAAATCTAAATTTTGAACATTTTTGGCCCAGTAGTTTTTTTAACTTTAATTTTTGAAAATTAAAAAATTACCAAGTTTTGCTCTTACATAGGTATAGAAAAATAGGAATATCTGTAAAACTACTTTACAGAAATCTATAAGTGATACCCTGTTGAAAAGGTATTTTAAAGACCTTTTAAACGATGTGTCACATGAAATTTTTTTTTTTTAAAAACACCATTTCTATTTTTTCTAAAAAAAAATATACATTTTTTGTCAATATGTTAGTGAGATACTGAACAAATTTCAAGATGGAGAAATTATGGGTTTAGGTAAAAAAAAAATAAACATTTTATGACATATTTTTGCCTTCAAAAATTTACTTTTTATTAGAGCTATTTGGTTTTTCTTGGTTTTTGAAAAACTTATTTTGTTCTTGTGAATTACTTTTTAAAATAGATACAAAAACCTGCACGTTCATGTTTTAGCTAGGCCACATCTCATTTTCTCTGATTGGTACCTGTGATTATACAACACAAACTTGTAACCATTGTTGATACAGTCTTAGAAATATGCAGGTTTATACAGGAAAAATATTTCATAAAAGGAATCACAGGGAATATCCTATTTTTAATTTATTTGAGCTCAACAAGTTGACGTTGGTGTATCTATTTTGGTGCAATTCTTGCAAAAGTTTTTTTGGAAAATAGTGATTTAGACGGTACGGCAAACAATGTCTGAAAACCAAACAAAAGAATGGTATGTACAAGTTTTAAACTAAGTGTTGTAATCCATTAAAAACTGGAAAACATTCAGGAAAACTGTTGTTACTGAAGACATGCGCAATCGTGTAGACATAAAAAAGGGATGAAGATTTGGGATGGGTGTAGGCTAAAGTACATGAATATTTTAAAAATTGCTGAATCCCCTGAAGCTGAATAAGTTTTAATTTTTTTACAAAACTAAACATTTACTTACTTTTTTATTTTGTTGTATAGACAGAAACTTTTAAACATTTTAAATATTACAAAAATAATTTTTTATTCAATTTCTAAACTCTTAACTGTTTAAAAGTGCGACGTAATACTTATACAATTATTTTTTTTCAGACCTTCAACACACAATCCATCTTCCAATTTTAAAGCAGAACCCAATCTCGCCCCTTTTTTCGTATTTGGCTGTTGTCGAGAAAAGTACCGTAATATTATGTTATAACATAACCTCAATAATTTTTAAACCATGTGGGAAATTTTTATATATTAATTTTCTTTTCATAGAATTATGATTAATTAGTTTTTTTTAACAAAATCTAAAGAAATATGCTAGGCAACTCTACATAGTTCTTTCTTTCATATTTAAATATGTTATAGCATAATCTGTATTTTTAAACATATTTTATTTATGGCCGGGAATTGTTATAGGATTTCCACTTTACTTAAGTATGCTATTTTTTTTTCTTTTTTAAGAATTTTCTTTGAAAAATGATTTTTCCATACCGTATTAGGATATGATTCTTTTATGGCATAACCTACATTTCTCTAAATAAATCTAAAAAAAAATTTATTTGCTTATAGGGTCACCACATCAATGTAATGTGTGCCTATAAATATATTTATTTTATGGATATTTAAAATTTAGAATATAATAGACTAGTCGATAGCATAGGCGCACCCAGGGGGGGGGCCCTGGGCCCGCCCCCCCCCCAAGCCTTAGATTTTTTAATATATTTTCTACATATTTTATGATAAAACACGAAAAATACCTTAAAATTTGACATCAGGAGGCTTCGGCCTCCCCCCAACCCCAAGCAGCGGCGTAGTTGCGAAAAGTGTGACCTTTTGTTTTTGTTTTTGTTTTTTTTTGGTCGCAAGTTTTTTGAGGGCGCCCTTTGTAGCTGTCCGCCTCTCCCACACATGATGACCTTTGTTTTTTTTTTTTTTTTTTGGTCGCAGGATTTTTGAGAGGCGCCCTTTTTAGCTGTCGGCCCCCCCCCCCCCCAAGACACATTCCTGGGTGCGCCACTGGTCGATAGTTTGCTTCTTGTCTGATTTTATTTTAAATAGCTGGGTTACAAAGGTCATTATTTTTAAGTCATTGTGACCTCGGCGTAAGCTTCTTTTGGGATTCTTTGTTACCATAAGCGGTCATTAGATTGGACTAGACATCTAACACAGCTACATACATATTATTATATATCATATATATTTGCTATTATAGAAAGCTATTTATTTTTTTTTTAATTATTTATATATGACCAAAATATTAAAATATAAATACAGACAAATAAGACTGTGTTGATAGTACTAAAGTTTCAGTGGATAATTATTAATAATTATTATGCCGAAATGCAACTTTGAAGTAAACTTTAGGTACCTATCTTATACACATTTATTTTATTAAAATTTTCCTATATATGGCTGCCTATTTAAAGAGTTAACTCCACACAATAATTTGTTTATACCTTTGTACTATTAAAAAATAATAAGTAAATACCTATAACTTTTTCCGGGTTTGATATTTATACAGGGTGTCCCATAACTTAGGGGCCATAGGCCAACAGGTGATAGAGGAGGTTATGTCTGATAAAAAAGTTCCTATAATGTAAGGGTCGAAACTCTTTCTTTGTTGAGATACAGAGCATGAAAGTTGGCAATTTTTTTAACGTTTTTGATAATAACTTAAAAAAAAAACGCAGTAAAAATATGAAATTTGGAAAAATCGTGTACCAGAACAAGAGCAATAAACTGAAATAAAAATTATTAAAAAAAAAATTATTCGGTCAATTTTTTTTAGAAAAAACTATTTTTTGGTATAAACTTTAATAAATGTCATATTAAACGCAATGTTTTTTTAATATTTTTTGTTACTAAAAACAAGTCTCTGGCGAGACAAAATAATAAAATATTATTAATATTTTTTGGAAGAATAAGTAAGCAAAAATTAATTTTTCTAAGAAAATTATTATTTTTTATTCATTTTTGGAGGTTATTTTGAAAGCCTGTATCTCCCCAACTTGCAATTTTATTAAAAAAAGGAATACCATATTTTTGAATCACAATTAGCAAAGTATTCAGCTGGCTGTGACAGATATTCTTTTTTGTGTAAAATCCTTTTTCCCCCCACTCCTCTAACCTTAAAATTCCTATATCTTTAAAACAGTTGTGTGTTGACCCCCATCACCTGCTGCACTATGGCCCCTAAGTTATGGGACACCCTGTATATATTAATTTTTGTATTCTGTTTCTCGACAAACATTTGTATTAATTTTTTTATATTGTATATGCTTTTAAATTGACTAAATTTTTTAAATAACATATAAATGCGATACACAATTTTTTGTAACTAAAAATAAAACAAATCTTTTACTTCATTCCTACATAAATGCACTGAGAACCAAATGAAGTAAGAAAGATCTTTTTCGTGGTTTTTGAAGTGTGTTTAAGTAAAGAGAAGACTTACAATACATTGAAAAATAAAAAGGTGTAAATATTTTCCTCCAAATATAGAAACTCACAACCCTTACAATCTTTATAATAAAAATCATGCTCTAATAATCAATAGTTTTTATAACAAATTTTATGCCCAACGTTGTTTTCATAACAATTTCGCACAGAACGTTATAAGTATATAACAAATTGGGCCCAACTACCCTTATACTATAAGAACCGATAGCTCCATATTTTTAAATTGCTATCGGACGAAAATTTGTAAAATACTCTGCCAATCTATGGGCACCTAAGCTCACACTGGGTACTATAGTTATAGTGTACGTGTGAGCTAATATAACTCAAAACTGAAATATATTTTATTCAACTCCAGACTCAATTACCTTTCGTTTGATACCACACAAGCCATGTTTTGACTTAAACTCTAATTTTTAAAATCTACCCTTCTTTTTAAAACTAAAGTGTATTTTGTTTAATTCCAGACTCATTTACTTTTCGTTTGATATCACACACGCCATATTTTCACTTAAACTCTAATTTTTGACATCTACCCCACCCTTTTTTTTTAAATAACTTAAAATTCAATTTGTTTAACTCCAGACTTAATTACCTTTCGTTCGATATCACACACGCCATATTTTCACATAAACTCTGATATTTGAAATCTACCCCCACCCTTTTATTTGGCTTGCGTTCGGTGGATTTCGTTCATTTTTAAACGGGACCACCACAGCCCAAGACCCAGCCTAGGAACCAAATTTAATTTAAATCGGACAAGCGGTGTTTGAGTTATGCGGGTTGGTCGTTACAGACAGGCATACATACAGACATACAGACAGACAGACAGACAGACGGCGAGACAAAAAAGTTTCAAAATCATCTGAAACGCAATGATATATAAAAAATTTTGAAATCGGAGCAACCTTTTTTTCTCGAAAAAATTAGGATCACCATAATTGTAATATTCATTTATACACAAGCGCGGATTTAAGAACGGAAGAAAAAGTGATGACTCCTCGCCCCCTTGCAAAAAAATTTGCAGTTAACAAAAAAAAAACAATTAAAAAAAATTGTGACAATTATAGTTTTGTCGGCCAATTTTGACACAGATTTACCCTTGGATGATAAAGCAATGCCCGCGAAATGACGTTACTTTCTTTAGCCCATCGCAAAAACAACATTTTTATTGTATAATAAAAAAAATCTGTATTGTTACACCGATAGCTCAATATCTTTAGATATCCTATACTGAAAATAAAAATCCTATTTTATCCAGTGTGTAGTCGAATTTTAAACAAAAAGATGGACGGCACATACTGTTCGGCGAAGTGTTACAGGCTCTGTCGACATCCGTGAAATACAGAGAGCACAACAATAAATTGAGGCAATCTCGCAGGTCCGCCTTTGTTCCCAAAAGCTACTAGTTTCCGCCTGCCTGACGACTAACGTTTACTCGGAATATAATAAAAAAAAGGCGTTACGATTTTTAAAATAATATGTATTTAGATACTTAAAACATTATAATAATACAATAATTTTATTTAAAAAAATTAATAAGGTAGAGGCAAAGTTTTTAGGTGCTTCTTCAACTTAAGGGTCATCCGGGCAACCAGGTTTGGGGGAATAAAGCAATTTTATTATTCATAAGGTTCTGTTTTTTCTTTAATTTTACAATAATATTAAATGTTTATTTTACATGCCATTGGTTTTGTTTAGGAACTACTATTAAATTATTATACGTCATTATACGCATAAATTCCATGTATATATATATATATATATATATATATATATATATATATATATATATAATGACGATGCAAATGTAGCCGTGAAAGACAATTTTTTTGAAGAAATCCACAATGAAATATCAGCAGTAAGTACATCTAAAGAAATTGTAATATTGGGAGATTTAAATAGTAGAACAGGTAACAGAGTAAATAATCTGACAGTTGGCCAATATGGAGAAGATGTTGTTATGACAATGGAAACCAGCTAATTACAGTATGTGAGCAATTAGACCTAAAAATCCAAAACGGTTTTTTCCAACATAAGAAAATACACAAATATACCTGGACCAAACCCTCACAAAACCTGAAATCCTTCATTGATTATCTTATCACTAAAGAAAAGACAAAACTAAAAATTCAAGATGTCAGAACAAGCGGAAGTTATCACTATTTTCTGGAGACAAAAATTTTCTTTCCTTATCAATGCCGAAGCCTGCATCAACAACATCTTGATGATACAGTGAATGAGGAAATTGTTCACTGCCAATATAATCTACTAAGCCTAGAACATGACAGCGTAAAAAACTTATACAAAAAGAGACTGAACGAAAAACTTAATTCAAGTTCAGGTGAAACCCCAGATGAGGAATACGAATGTATCACATTAAGCATCCATCAAGCTGCAAAAGAAGCACTAGGATTAGTGGAAGAAAGTCCTAAAAGAACAAAACCATACTGGTGGGATGCTGAGATTGAAAGTGAAATACAGGAAAAAAGGAAATTATATCACACCTACTTATCCCAAAAGACAGATAGAAGCAGAGAAGAATACAAAATCGCGCAATCAAAGGTGAGAAGAATGATCAGTGATAAGAAAAATCAATCGTGGATGCAAAAGTGCCAGAAAATAGATTCTTACGTAGGAGGTAGGACAAGTACCGAAAGCTGGAAAACTATAAGATTGATCAAAAAAGTAATATAAAATTGTAATTGAAAAAGATCAAATTAATATTCTAGGATGTCCTCTGGGAAAAATCAGTTCAGCAACCGACTAAAAAAAAAATTCCACTTTACAAAAATTTTGTACAAATTTTTCAAAATATTTCATCCCATTACGCATTATTTCTCAATCCCTAGAATGACATATATTATTAGATACACACCCTGTTAGAATAAAGCTGATTTACTAAATAATTATGATGTTATTCTAAAAATATTTGTGAGATTATTACCAATTGCAAGTTTGATTCTTCTGCTTGGTCTTTTTGTAATTTATGTGTAAAATTTGAAGGCTTGGGAATACATATTTAATCCTTATATCTGTCTACCTTTATTGCTTCAAATAATAATATGACCAAATCTCTTCTCCCTTTAACTATCCAAAATTCATCTGATTGTCATAATTAGTCAAACTTTTGTAAATATAAAATATGCGCGACCAATTCTTTAAAGCAAAATTTTTTTTTATGGATAACTATGTGACTTTTTATTTTTTGCAATTAACCAAAATTTTAACCAATACTTGTGATCTTAAAAACAAAGCCCGAATTCTTGTTCTTTCAAGAAAAAGAAAGTTACGTTTGGCTTAATGTCATTCCCCCTTCTCCTAGGGCAGCGGCGTAGCGTGCCCGAAAGGGCGGGGGGGGCGACAGCTAAAAAGGGCGCCTCTGAAAACTGATGAAAAATCATACGGCAAAAAAAAGGCGCCTCTCAGAAATCTTGCGACAAAAAAAAAAGAACCGCGCCGTAGAAATTTGAACCACGCCGTAAAAATTTGAACCGCGCCGTCTCCAAAAAAAAAAAAAAGGTCATCATATGTCAGGGGGCGCCCGATAAGTCACAAAGGCGCCTCTGACGAAATCTTGCACCTAAAAAAAAAGGTCGTCATGTCTGAGGGGGCGGCCGATACGACACAAGGGCGCCTCTCCCACCTATGGGGCGCCACTACCCTCGGGGCGGGGGGGGCGACGAACCCCCCGCGCCCCCCCCACGCTACGCCGCTGTCCTAGGGCACTCTTCTTGATGATATTTGTTTTCGGATCTTTATCGCTTTTCGAACTGGACAACCTATGTGCGCGACTCATACCTGCTCTTGCGGTAAAATCTTTCTTGCAGATGTGCTTCATGGCCTTTCTTGCCGAAAAAGTGCTGGAAGATGGTTTCGTCACAGTTGTCTACATGATATAATAAAACGTGCTCTTGTTTCTGCTAAAATTCTAGCTATTTTAGAACCTCGTGGTATATGTAGATCTAGTAAAAGAGCAGATGGCCTTTCACTGACACCATGGTCCAGAGAAAGTCAATAGTTTGGGACGCCACCTATTCTGATACATTCAGAAACCATTAACATTTAGAATTATGCAGAAATCTCCAATAACTATTTATTTTTCCCGTTTTGCGGGGAAACTTTTGGTCTTTGAGGGGTAAAAACCAAATTATTTGTAAAAGAACTTGTTGCTAAAATCCGCAAGTCCACCCATGAACCAAGGTCCACCTATTTTTTAATGCAAATGATTAGTTTTGCATTCAGATGGGAAATGCTGCCTCTGTTCTGGGAACACTCCCGATTTGCAGCCCTTGGATGGAGTCTTATTTTTAGTGAACAAAGCGTTTTTCTTTCTAAAGTAATATATACAAATCTTTAAAAAAGGTAATGAACAATTAGTTGAAAACTATAGGCCAATTTTCTTATTAAATAGCTTCTCTAAAATATTTGAAAAGGTGATATATAATAAGTTAATATCTTTTATTGAAAAATACCATATTTTGACACCAAGTCAACATGGTTTTAGAAACAAGCATTCGACAGAGACAGCCACAATTGACATTGTACAGAACATCTATACTAAACTTGATAACGGCGAAAGAGTGGTAGCTCTACTGTTCGACTTGACTAGAGCATTTGACACCATTGACCCAGACTTTGTCTATCAAAAAATAAAAAAACTAGGAATAAGAAATCCAATAGATAAATTTATTAAATCATTCCTTACACAGAGAGAACTTAAAATCATCATTGATAATTGTTTCTCCCAATCAAACCATTCTGACTTAGGAACTCCACAGGGTAGTGTTCTAGGCCCATTAATTTTTTTGTTATTTATTAATGATTTACCAGAATACATTGCCTGCGGAATTATCTTTATGTTTGCTGATGATACCTTCATAGTTATCTCAGCAATAAACGAAGCAATTCTTCTTGAAAAAATTAATTTAACTTTGCGAGAATTTTCAAACTGGTGTAAAAAAAATAAGCTCATTATAAATTTATCAAAAACCGTCCTCATAGAATTCAGAACTAAACTGCGTAAGCCACTAAACATCAATATTACCTTTAACGACACACCTCTTTCGTTTAGCGAGAGCTCGAAGTTTTTGGGAATCATGATTGACACTTTTTTTGAGTGGAGTAATCATATAGATGCAGTCTGTTCTAAGCTAAATAAGTGCTATTATATGATAAAATCACTAAAAAACTCCATGAGTATCAAATCTGATTACAGTTTACTACGCTAATGCATATTCCGCACTATCATACGGAGTGACTGTTTGGGGTAGGGCTCAGGGCTTTGATGGAATACTAGTAACACAAAAGAGAATCATAAGAATAATTTTCAACCTGCCATTTAACTCAACATGTAGAGAAGTTTTTAAACAGAATAAAATTTTAACTACTACAAGCATATATATTTATAAACTCTTAGTATATATCTATCAGCACCAAGATAACTTTAATTTAAATAGTTTTTATCATTCCTATCCTACAAGAAATAAAGAAAAAATTAGCATAGGCAAACACAATCACGAATATATGAAAAAAACTTGTCATTATCTTGGTTGCCGACTATTTAATGCATTACCAAAACATATAAAAGAACTCCAAACTCAAAATCTTTTTAAAAAAGAAATAAGAGGCATACTTGTGCATAAAACTTTTTACACCGTAACGGAGTTTGAAAACTTTCTGCTAGGCGAAAGGTAGAATTTTGTTTTATTAAAAAAAAAAATTCCATTAAAAAAATAATTAACTTTGTTTTGTGTCTCAGTTAGGCTTAAATGTGAAGTGTATTTTGTGTTAGTCTTTTTACAATCACAGTATGAATGTTTGTATATTTCTTTTCATTTTATATGTAATTTTAGATAAATTTTTATTATTTATAAGAAAAAATGGTTGTTTCTTGAAACCATAAGCAATATCTTTTGTAAAATTTTTTGACTTGTCTTATCTACAATTTTTTAGCCGAAAAGATTAATAAATATTCTATTCTATTCTATTCTAAGGAATAACTTGAATAAACTTGAATTTTGAAAATATAGTTATGCTTGTTAGTTAAAATACTGATTTTGGTATTTTTTGCCAACTAGATGAGTACCAACTATCTGGCACACGATCCTTGTGTATTCACAGACTATTATTTTGGGCGTTTGTTAACCTCCACGAATGGCTCCAAACTTTCCGAGCAAGCCCTCCAAATTAAGCTATAAATCGGCGTGCACAGAAAAATTTTAATTTCAAGACTATTTGCCCTCTCATTATAATGCGATGCAATGTAATCAATAGTATAAGACTGGTGGAAATAAGTAGGACAATCTATGGAAAACTGCAGTATTTATGTTAACGCTGAGATAATTTAATTTTTTTAATACATAAAACTTTAGTTAGCAAAAAAATGCTACAATTTTATCAGTAGTAAAATAAATTAAACTATACTATACAGGGTGTTCGGCACATGAACCGTCAACATTTTTTGGGATATTGCTGGGGTCATTTGCTACCTTTTCAACCTTGGGACTTGGGTCCTTAGAGTCAAGGCTAAAGAGATATAAATTTTTCAATTTTTTTTTCTCAAATTCCCGAAAATCCCACCTTTAAACCCTCGTAAGCTTTTTATTAATGTCTGGAAAAGCACCATTTTTTTTATAATTCTGTAATTTTATGCTACTTCAACTAGTTAATAGATTTGTTAAAATGTATGCACCAAAGGGACAGGTTTTTTATTGAAGAACATTAGTGATCTTGTGAAAGAAAATCAATTTCAAAATTAAAAATTAAAAAAAGTATCGACACTTAAGAACTTCATTATCTTTTAAAAACTTCTCTAGTTGTAGTAGTCTGCAAATATTTCAATAACGGCTGGACTAAATGTCAACATATTATATATTTTTGAAATCAGAAAAATGAGCCTTATCAATTAAAAAAATTATATACAGGGTATTTTATTTAAAAAAATAAACCATATGTAAAAAGTTTGACAAGTGTATGACATATGTCATTTTTGACATCAGATTCTGATAATCTAGGCAAAATTATTTAACTTTGCTTATATAAACGTTACTGTTAGATCAATATTACCGAAAATAGGTATTAAGTAAAATATGGTCAATTCAATCAAATCACCCGGTACGTGACATATGTCAACTTTTATGACATTTTTAAAATATCTATGTTTTGTTTAACGAGATGTCTTTTTTTCCAGATTTTTTTGTTAAATTTTGAAAAAATAAACAAAAATGTTTTTTTTACTTTTTCGGCCGCCATCTTTAAAAAATAAATAAATTATATATTTTTTTGTACATAAATATATATTAAAACTAATTAAGGGTGATATAATATCTTGGTAAAAAAAATTACCAAACCAAGAAGATACTGTTGTTTTTATATTTTGAACGCCGCCATCTTGATTAATAATAGAAATGTGTCATTTATTATGAAATATTTAAAATTGGCGACCTTTATTTAGTAGAAATCGATATATTACACGGCAATACTGGTTGTGTCAAACAAAAACAAAAAAATAACTTTTTTATTTGAACTTCGGCCGCCATCTTAAAATTTTAAATGTCATGTAACTTTTTATAAATGTTGACAAAACATGGCTTACTATAAATAAAATCCAAAAAAATTTTTTTTTCCAAATTTTATTTGGTCTACGGGTTAGAAAGGTCTATTTTATTTTTGACATATTAAGCGCCATCTTTGTGTCGGCTGGGAAACTTATAACTTTTTTTCAGTAGGTTTAAAGAGCTTGTCAGTGGCTTTAATATGAGTTATTAAACATAAATATCGCGCAAAAATTAAAGAAAATATCGAAGAAAAACCATTTTTTTAAAATATATCCGCCATTTTGTTTTAAAATGACAGATGTAGTTTTTTTTATATTTTTGAATTAAGTGAGTCCCACTTAAAGTAAATTTAACAAAATTAGTTTAATTTCTCTTAAAACAGGGCATTCATTTTTTTTTCTTAACTTTGGCAGGCGCCATTTTGGATTCTGAGGCCGGAAAATCGGGGTCCTCGACTGAAAATTTAGCTTTTGGGTTTAGCTACCACCATGCCAAATATAAAAAAAATATATCCTTTTTGCACCTTGTTCTTGAAATACCCTACAAATTTACTCTACTAATCAGCCACGAGGGCACTAAACAAAAAAACCATTGTGACATATGTTTTAGAAGCACCATTTGTGACATATATATTTGTGACAATATCTTGCGTGAAGTTGAAGAGGCGCGCGTACCAACGATCCGTTAATGAGCCTTCTTCGGCTTCAGATATTGCTCAGAGAGTACTAGTTGTTCAAGGGACCAAAAATAAAAAACGTGAGAAAAAGTACATAGGATCGAAAAATAATAAATTATACCTTAAAATACCTCATTTTTTATACTCCTCCACATGCAAAATACAATAAAAAAACTCACCTTGACAGTGGCGAGCATCTGGGGCCAGAGCATATCCATAAGGACAAATACATCGAAAGGATCCGGGTACGTTATGACACCTAAATGCGCATTGGTTTCCAAGTTCCTGGCACTCGTTTATGTCTTCGCAAACCTGCAAAAATATGCAAATAAAAATAAGCACAAAATATTACTTATTATATACACACTTTTAAAAAAACTCAAAAAAACACATTGTTAAAAATTTTAATGCTCTTTTTATAAAAGTAATGCCTTTTTTATAAAATGGGTTCACAACAACAAATCAAACGAGTAAATCTCAAAAACAATATGTCAATTTATTTCGACAACTCAATGGTAGTCTTCTTGGGGGGTTGTCTTATCGGTTGAGCATCACCAGTGTTGATAGCACGTTAAATAAGGTTTGTGCGTCCCAAACTAATCTTAGTTGCGAAGATATTACTTTGTTCTTCTATAAATTCGCTCGCTGTACGAAATTCTTCTGGAGTGAGATGTTGCCAAGTTGACTAAAATTGCTGAAGTAACACCGTTCGCAACTTGCTTTTATCCTCGGAAGTTGGCTCTTTACATCTTGTTACATTCTGAACGGGTTTAAATAATGCTACCACTTCCCCCTTATTAATTTTTACACTATCTGGAAAAATATTCTAATCGAGATGTCTTTATCGATTCTAATCGAGATGTCTTTATCGATTCTAACTAGTGACTTTGCGACGAGGTAGGTGTTGGCTGTATTTTGTTGGCTTATGAGTCCGACGCAGCTTGGTGTTTTACTTTTACGTCGTGGAATATGATGGAATCTTCTAGAAAATCTCTTGAATTCTCCATTTCTGGACCAATAACCTAATGTCGAAGTCGCTTTTTGAATATCTATTCTAGTTCTAAAATAAAACGTCGTCGAATGTTATGGAATATTCTGGAAATACTTTCTTACTGCCAATTTTTATAAAGGTAATACCGAAGTCCGGAATGGGATAACTGGGCGCCGCCAACTCGGTTTCGCCAACTATGTGGCGGGCCAATTGGTCGACGCCAACTGGGCGCCGTAAGTAGAGTTAAATCCATTAAGTCGAGTGTTGAAATTTGGTAGGTGAAGTGTTTGGTAACCTGGTAACACTACAATTTACGTTTTTTATTACAACAATGGCGGATCCAAAATGGCGGGTTTCTTTATTTTTAAACCGATTTGTCTCAAACTTGAACGTTTGCAGTGCCTGATTCACTTAATACAGTTTTATTCGCAAACTTAAAAAAAATCAAAATGGCCAATCCAAAATGGCGGATTTTCTTATTTACTAACCGATTTGTCTCAAACTTGAATTATTACATTGCTTAAGGTCATTTAACACACTTTTTTACTCAAACTTAAAAAAGGTCAAAATGGCCGATCCAAAATGGCGGACTTTCTTATTTGTGAACCGATGTGTATCAAATTTAGAAATTGGCGGTGTTTCAAGTCCCGCATTATGATTTTGACTTAAACTTATAAAAAATTCAAAACACCGAATCCAAAATGGCGGATTTTTTTATTTACTAACCGATTTATCTTAAACTTGAAATATTACATTGGTTAAGGTCATATAGAAATTGGCGGTGTTTAAGTCGCTCATTATGATTTTGACTTAAGCTTATACAAAAATCAAAATGACGAATTCAAAATGGCTTGAAAGCTTACAAGATACACATCGGTTCATAAATAAGAAAGTCCACCATTTTTGATCGGCCATTTTCATTTTTTAAGTTTGAGTAAAAAATGGTGTTAAATGACCTTAAGCAACGCAATATTTCAAGTTTGAGACAAATCGGTTCGTAAATAAGAAAATCCGCCACTTTGGATTCGCTATTTTGATTTTTTTAAGTTTGAGTATAAAACTGTATTAGGTGATCTCGGGCACTGCAAACTTTCACAAATCCAAATCGGTTTAAAAATCAAGAAATCCGTCATTTTGGATCCGCCATTGTTCTAATAAAAAACGTAAATTTTAGTGTTACCCGGTTAGCAAACACTACACCTACCAGATATCAACACTCGACTCGAGCGTAATGAATTTAGCTTCACTTACCAAAAGCAAATTTCAAGAAAATTGCGCAAATGATTTTTTAAAGATGTTTTTGTATAAATAATATATCTATTTTGTTTTTCATCCGCACATTTTATCAAAAATCCGAGTTAGCCCGGCGCCCAGTTGGCGTGGCGCCCAGTTGTCAGCGCCGAGTTGACCCGGCGCCCAGTTGGCCCGGCGCCCATTTGGCGGTGCTGAGTGGGCGGCGCCCAGTTGTCCTAGACCGTCGAAGTCGGTTCTTGAATATATCTTTTGGTTTATGAATAGAACACTATCAAACTTCTTCGAATATTCTGGACAAATCACTCACAGTTTTTCTGTCCAATTGTCCTAGCCGGTGGTACTATGTAAGGATAGTTTTTCACTATTCAATTTTTTTAGTCTCACTTCTGACACCAATCGTTACGTGTTCGCAACAACAAATAAAACGAGTAAATCTCAAAAACAATTTATACACTACTTAAATCGGCATATTAACTTCGTGTTAATGTCTTGCGATTTCTATAGCTCGTTATTTCTGACTGACTCGTCAGGCTGTGTCCGCTTATATACCCTGTTCGATCTTTCGCGAACTATCTATCCGTTTTCGGCGCCTAGATAATTCGCGTATACAGGCGAGCGTAAATCATAGATAACGCAACCTAAACTAGACTAATAATACAACCATAAGACAAACTAACCTCCCACATAGCACAAAAATCACACCAACGTTAAATTCACGTGAAAAAAAATAACGAAGTTTTTTTTTACTTGAAAACAACCTCATACCATGTAATATTTATTTTGTTAAAACTACATGCTTAAAGATAACTTAAAAACAAGGAGAAATCAAGCTATAAAATAGTACTTTTTGCTGAAGTTTCTGGTGCTGTGTATAAAACGTGTTTTTAACCCTCGTTATTTTCATGTACCAAATTCACACTTGAAAAGTCCTCCACAACATGTTCTAAAACGCCACTAGATTTCTCAAACCTACTGACTTTCTGCGTCTTTTTTGGTCACGTTTTTTTAATAAGATTTTTTTAACTTAAAAGAGACGCGAAAGGAAGTTATAAAAGTTCACTAGTTTAAGACTACAACACTTCAAGATAATTTTAAAGATGGCGCTCAAGGCAAGACAAAATATCTATGTATCTATCTATATACATTAAGTTTTTTTTAAGTTAACAAGATTTATGAACAGTAAACACTTTCACAGAATATTAATGTGACTTTATCAGGTTAATAACAGATGCGTCATGATCGTGGATCAGGGATCAATCCCTTAACAGGTTTTTGGAGTTTAGAGTACAAAGCACTGCCTGATAGATTTCGTCAAAGTGAAAAATCCCGACTATAGGTGGCGATGCTGCTAGAAAAATCTCAAAAATATTCGGTAGAAAAGCCATTCAAGTCGCGTTTTAATATTCGTGTAGAAAAGGCGTGAATCTAATGTGATTTTAACGTTGATAAAAATCACTTGAAACTAACGTAAAAACGTTGCTATATTAATTTGATAAAGGCGTTATTAAAACGCAGTTTTTAGCAACGTTATTTTTTATCACGTTAATGAATGACCTATTAAGCTTGTTTTCATATATGAAATAAACGTTTTTTTTTTCTAGCAGCTTTTAAAATCAACGTTTTTTCTCACGCCTTTTTTACGTGTTAAACACGTGATTGTGCTATGTGGGCTAATACCCAACTAAACCTAAATAAATTCTAACTATAAAAGTTAAACAAGTAAAATTTGTAAGAGTAATATTCTGAATTGCCGTTTAACTCTAGGTTTTATTACAAAAAATCTTTTATATTCAGAGCAGCCACTTCCATTGTTCCTGGTAATTACACAGTAAAAAAGATAATTCTGGGTTAAATAGCTTTAAACATTAATCCGAGCTTAATTTTTTAATGTCACGTACATGCCACCATTGTTTAAATATAGTATCTCACATATAGGGTGTCCCATTCAGGATGGCAGCCGGATTTATCTCAGATACTAGTACAGCTACGGCAACAAAATCGGGCCTTGTGAATTCACCTAAACTATTTTTGTTTCTGTAGCTCCCCGCTAAGGGGCCAGGAATAACATCTCCCAACTATAAAAATAGAATTTTATGATAAAACTTTATGATAAATATACACAAATTTTACCATATTCGTATTGCTTGAAAAATTCTGCATAATTTGCACCTCTCACTTGTACCTGTTTCTCACTTCCCCACATGGATGGAGTGAAAATGTCACTTTTTATTTAAAAAATAATTACTTCTACGTGGTAACTAAACCGAATCTTATTATTTATTTGACTTATTAAGAAAACTCTAAAAAATGCAAATATTTTTAATTTTTTGTTTAAATTAAATTTTTGTCGAAAGAGGAAATTTTTTTAACCCTTTCAAGACGGAATTTTATTTCTTTCGTGAGGATTATAATTTAATTTATGATTTCATATTTCGAAAGTAGAAGGGTTTTAGAGATGTTTCTAATTTTTTCACATAATTTTTAGAACGTTATAGTGTGGGACATATCGTCCCATCAGTCCATTATGTTGGGACAATATATCCCACCAGTTCCGACTGTTCCTTTTGATTCAATTTTCTTTTGCTTATTCTGAAAAGAAAAAAACCAGTTTACGCCTACTGGGATAGATAATCCCACCAAAGTGACCTGCTGGGACATAATGTCCCACGCAAAAAAAAACAACGATATTGTCTTATCCGAAACGTTGAATATGTTTCTAACATTAGTCTTGCTACTATAGGGGTACTTACATGATTACACGCTAAATAGAGCGTGTAATTCACCAAAAATCACTCAAAAATTGCAAATAAATGCACTACATGCACACACTTTTACGGAAATATCGAGGTTCTGTCGTTTTATATTTTATACAAACACCTGCTAAATGGCCTTGGGCGTTGAAAAGACTGAACTGGCGTTTTTAAACGTTTATTTGGGATCACATTTCCCATTAGTCTAAATAAATTCTGCCTTGGGACGTATTGTCCCGTTAGTCTCGAAAGGGTTAAAGTAACAAACCAAACAACCCTAATTTTTAAAAAAATTCAGATACAAACCCATTAATATTTTTACTTAAAGTTGTCAAGCGATATTCATTTAAGATATTACTGAAATCCGCAAGTCAAGTTTTGACTTAGTTTTGAAGATATTTAACAGAGAGTTTTGTTTAATGTTTATTGACGTTTTATAATTACTTATGTCAAAAAAAATTTTTTTTAACGATTTTGTTATAAAAAAATTTTTTCCCGAAGTCGTAGCTGTACTAGCATGTGAGATAAATCCGGCTGCCATCCTTAATGGGACATCCTGTATATGATCTTATGATATTTTAAAAACCTTAAAGTACTTACACTGATTTACTTTTTTTTTGATGAAAAGTGGAAAAAAAGACTATGTGGAGTTTAAATACCATTAATTTTTTTTACAAACAGTGTATAAATTGCAACAAATTATTCGATTTTAACTAAAATACTTAGACCCCTTCGTATATACATATCGCATACCCGCTGAAAAAGAGTCACAACTCAAAAATGGCCCTTATTGAGATAAACCTGCCGCCATCATCGAAATAACTTGTACTTTCTTCCATAAAAGCGTCACATTTATGTTTCGACAATTCACCGCAAAATGGCGATGTGACTTTTTTATTTTGTCCAGTTTAGCTGAGGATGCGTTCCTTTACAGTGTCACTTTTGATATTATAACAGCGTGAACGTGGAATTTCATGCTGAAAAGAGTCACATTTCAAGTTGTGAAGGTTTTCGTGTGAACTATTGGTTCAATCTGACCCATTAACAAGTAAAATACTGTTCTTTTTTGTGTTGTGACTGTGTTTTTTCGAATTGTTCAGTGTACTTAGAATTAAGGAGAATAAAAAAAAATCATTTGAATTTATTAGAGAATAATCACATTTCCAGTTATTATTCAGCATTTTATAACTCGTTGTAAAAATAAATACAAAGTTTCTTCTTTATTTGTTTTCTTTTTTTATATTATTTACCATCCTGCGTGACATCCTGATTTACAACGTGATGATGCCTTGTTCTAAAAAAGTGTCACAATATCGGGTTTTTGTCTTTTTTTTAACTACAAACGACAAAAATCATTTTTTCTGAGAAACGTACTGCACCAATTACACTGCGTTAATAGGTTTCTGTTGATATAAAGTAACATGTTAACTCGTAATTTGTCATGTAAGTGAAAAATGAATCTCTCTAATGAACTAAATTCCTTAACAGCGATTTTCTCAAAACAATGTTTTTTAGCGGGGGTGCGATATAGTCCTCGCCATACGCAGTTACACTTTCGTGACGTTGACATGAAATAAACATATTTATATACCAGAAATATATTAAAAAGTAAACATGTTATATTGGTATAAAATTAAAGGTAAAGCATTCATTGTCTTTGGGTAAAAAGATGCTGACCACAGACTTCAAATGCTGACTGTAGGTTGACAAAAAAACGCACAAAAGTGTAACTGCCTATGGCAAGGATTATAGTTAGCTTACTTTAATCAATAACTTTACGAAAACATCAGACACAGGCACACTACCTTATTAAGACTGTTAATCTCACTCTTATTAAAATACCTTGAATATTTAAAACTTTTTTAGGCATATGGGTGTTTTTTTTAACAGCCAAAATACGAAATTTCACGTCACAAGAAAAAAATATATTTGTTCCAATTTTCGGAAAAAATTTTTTTGTAGAAAATCTAAAATCCATTCTATCGGAACAAATAAAAAATGTGGTTGCTATTGCTCTTAAAATGACAAAAAACCTATCAAAAACAATCTATTACAATTATTTAGCCGCTTAAAAAACAACTCCCATATTCAACATCTTATTATATTTTTAAAAATGTAAATTGATGGCCAAACTCTTGTGCTGCAGTCATTTTCTTTCCTTATCTTACATGTTTGGCCTAACTGAATTTTATTGGAGTCGTTAAAAAGGGGTTTTCGAGAGCTTTTACTACAAAATTTTATATATGAGATACTAAAATGTGTACCTTTAAACTCCTAATTATCAGGTTTTAAAGGAGGTTTTAAGAAAAACGTTTACCTTTAAAACCATCATCAAAATAATTACAAACAATTTACTTATCAATTAACAATTCCAATTTAAAATAATTTAACATTAAGATTTTGTCAAATTTAAAAAGCAATAAAATTGCTTTTGTTTATTACTAGTAAAATTAAAATTCAAACATACGAAAATGGCAGTTTCCATTTAAAAACATTAAAGCATTTTGAAGAATAAACCTGCAGATACAAAAAAATACAACCATAACAATCACCATAGTAAAAAATTTTCAGACCCAAAACTAAACGTCACTCACCTGCAAAGGTCCCGGTGCAAATCCATCATTGCAACTGCATTCAAATCCACCTATAACGTTGCTGCACGTGCCGTTTCCACAAATGTTAGGACTGGTGTAGCACTCGTTTTCATCTATGCATCGTCTTCCACTTTCATCTATGAAAAAAACAGAATTTTATTGTTAATTTCATTTATAGATACATTACTAAATAATCTATAAAGAAAAATAAATTTAGAAAAAAAACTTTTTGAAAACAATGTTTTATAAAATGGACTAAAAAGCATAAAATAATTTTTTGAGTGTTCATAATAATAAAAGCGATGGGCGTTTTAAAGGAAATTTACCCGTTTTTCTTTTAGCCTTGTTAACTCGAAGTTTAGTGAAAATCCAAATTCATTATATTATAGCAGAGAAATGTAAGGGTAGATAATTTAACCCAACCCAACCCTACTCAAGCTACCCTTACATTTTTCTGATATGGATGGACATTATTACGCCTGCTTCATATTAGGCAGATCATCCGCGACCGGCAGTATGTCGATTTATTTTGTCACATTGAAAAAGAAGAGTCGGCCCATCACCGGTTGTGGACGATCCACCAAATGCGCATGGAAAGACATTTATCTAATATTAAATACGCCCATCGCTTTTATTATTATGATATCAGAACACTCAAAAAATTATTTTATGCTTTTTAGTCCATTTTATAAAAACTTGTTTTCAAAAAGGTTTTTTTCTAAATTTATTTTTTAATTTTTAGATTTGTCTATGCATTTCAGCTAGCGCATCGATATTGCAGGGAGTCTTTTCTGTCAATTTTGAAATATCCAAGTCTTCGTTGAGAAGGCCGTCCAACGATTTGATACTAAACAAAATACAAACTAAAATTTCAGCCCCTCTCTGCTCTCCACGTTAGGGGGGAGTTAGGCAGTCAGTGATACCACATTATTGGATTGTCATCGGAGCTATAACGTTATGTGAAATTTAAAGTTAATCGGATACGTGGAAGTCAGTTAAAAGTCATCAGAAAAACTTGACATTAAATCGTCTATTTTGAATCCGCCATATTGAATTTATGTTAGCTGATCAAAAATTCGTAATCCTCATCCTCAAAAACCCCCAGATACTAATTTTGGTGGAAATCCAACAAACTAACATTTTACCCCCTCTCCGCCCCCCAGGTTAGGGGTGAGGTAGGCAGTCAGTAAAACCACATTATTGGATTGTCATCGGAACTATAACGGTATACGAAATTTAAAGTCAATCGGATACGTGGAAGTCAGTTGAAAGTAATCAGAAAAACTTGACATTAAATCGTCCATTTTGAATCCGCCATATTGAATTTTTGTAATCTGATCAAAAATTCGTAATTCTCATCCTCAAAAACCCCCAGATACCAATTTTGGTGGAAATCGGACAAACTAAAGTTTTATCCCCTCTCCAACCCCCACGTTAGGGGGGAGGTAGGTACCTGATGAAACCACATTATTGTATTGTCATCGGAACTAAGACGCTGTGCGAAATTTGAAGTCAATCGAAAGTTTGGAAGTTCTTCAAAAATGAGTTGCACGATTTGATTACATACATACATACATACATACATATAGGTGAAGTTAAATAAAAGCTTGTAATAAACTAACTTGATTTTATAATGATACTTTGACCTAATAATTTCTGTATATTCCCAGACAGCAAGCTTCATCCCATGGACAAGGTACATCCCAGGGACGTCCCCAGATTGTACGTTGGGGCCAAGGCGTATTAGGTACGTCCCAAGGGCGTCCAAGAATGTACGTACAGCTGGGACTTACTAGGTACGTCTTACGGATATCCAAGAGCATAATATGTACGTGGTATTTAAACGATTAAAAACTTATCATAAATTATATTACGTTATACGTTGTATTTTTGTACACTGTTGGACGGCTATAGTATGTCTCTAGACGTCCATTGTCGGTACTTTCGGCCATAAAATGGACGTCCCTTGAAGCTACAATTGGTTGGAGTTTTTGCACCGAAAATGGACCTAAACTATACATCCCTTGGATTGTTGGTTTGTCCGATGACTTCGTCCAATGGACGCACCAGGGTCGTAGTTTTGCTGTCTGGGTTACTATATTCATTATTTCTCCTAATACAAATTCTTATTGACGCATTTACCGCCATGGCTAAATTCTGCAGTTCACAATCGTTAATATCAATGCATATTTTTCCTTACCTAAAGTATAACCAGAACGACACTCACACCGGAATGATCCATCAGTGTTGACGCATTCGCCACCGTCGCAAATATTGGGCATCAGTTCACATTCGTTTATGTCACTGCCAGTGTCCATCCTACCCGGGCCTTCTGGACACATTTTTTGAAACTCGGCTATATTAAAAAATAGAAAGGTAGAAAGTCGAAAAGCGGTAGCCTGTGTTTCTTATTTTTAGCCAATGTGCCTGTCCCTTAAAAACGCCAATTTTTATTTAAAACTAATTATTTTTATAGTTTATATCAGACCAAAATTGATTTATTCTTACATGATCCTTCTAGAGGACATCTCTGGCAAAACCTTCCCCAAGCAGCTCCCTTAGAACAGCAACATTCTTTGGTTGTAACTTGAATTCCCCTGGGCTCCAAGCATTGTCCTCTTGCGAAAACGTCATAGCACTGATCCTGACGCACATCAATACATTTCATCGTTTGTTGTTCCAAAACATAACCTATAGGTAATGAAAAAAAAATTAATCGTTAGCTGATATGGCATATATTATTGCAGATTGCTAAGTGCGAACCTATACAAATCATCCCAGATAGCAAGGGGTCATCAAATGACGTCTTTTTTTCGTCGAAAAGTGGTCATTTGGATGACCAGCAGGTCATCTACCAAAAAATGTTGTACTTAAGGCGTCAGTTATTTGACGTCTTTTCGTAGTGTAGTTTTTGACGTCTGAAAAACGTCATATATTGGTCACCACCCACACTGCACACTTTGTCCAAGGGACATACACTCATACTTACATAGATGGTGCCTCAGTCAGTACTTGACCGGATTTATACAGAATGTGGGGGTACATATGTAAAATAAATTAAATATTAAATCAAGACAAACTTCGAGGCTTCTTTCGCTTCAAGGTGGAGATGTGTAAGTCTAGGTATAGGTCTATTTTGATCTGTACCTCACAGACGAACACCGCTGTACCTATTCCAGTACTTCCAGGTCTAAGTCACAGAAGAGTCACCTTCTGTGTCTAAGTTTCCTTCAGTGTTCTCAACTGCAGGGAATATTTCATATATTGACGAGTTAAAAAAAAGTCATAAATAGGTTTGTCTCTGTGTGTGTCTAATGTTCTGATTTGGCCCCAAATACGTCATATTGCTGACGTCTTTAAAACGTCTAAAAATGACGTCATTTTGGGTGTGTCTTTTGAACGTCATTACACGTCAGATTAGAGACGTCAATGGTCATTAAAAATGACCTATTTTTGACGTTTAAAAAATGTGACCTTGCTACCTGGGATGCAAGTTTAAACCAACTTGAAAAACTATCAGGTCATCTAAGTAACAAAAAATAATAAGAATTTTTTCAAGTACTAAATTTAATTTAAACAGAACACAGGGCGCATAAAATTATCTAAATCTTGAAACTAAGTGTAAACCTCTGAATGACAAAGTAGCGAAAATTTTTTATTTTTAATTCTATGCGAGATGGCAGGCGCGGATCTGGGTTAAAATCAAGGGGGGGTAATAGTCGACAAAAAAAATATTTGTTATATAATTTTGTTTTTCAAGAGGGGGGTAATTCTCCTATTTTTCCTTTAATTAATAACAAAAATAGCATTTTTTTTAGGCGGAAAGGGGTAACTACCACTTTACCCCCTCTCAAATCCGCGCTTGCGATATGGTATTTTGGCCAAAATCAGGCAACGAATGGCCCTCATATCGAGACTGAAAGCTTTAACTTACCTTCAGGACATGTACAGAACGCTCCTCCATCTGTGTTAGTGCAAACGCCATTTTCACAAATGCCCGGGTTAACCACACATTCGTCGATATCCTCACATACACCGGTGATCGATCCCAATTCGTATCCCTCGGGACAGGTACAGATAAAGGAACCCATGACGTTGGTACATTTTCCCGGTGGAGGACATGCCCCTTTAACCTTAATAGGAAAACATTAAGATTACAGTTCAAACATTAAGAGTAGTCAAATATTTAAAAAAGAATTTTAAATTTAAAGGAGCAGTTTTTAAATCCGTGCAACATAATTTTAGCTGAATCACATTTAAAAATCTAATACTAGATCTAACCCACCTCATGACACTCATCGACATCTCTACAATTGTGCTTATCAGTGGTTAAGGTGTACCCAGCAGGACACTCGCAAAAGAAGGAGCCTAAGTTATTCCTGCAGCGGCCGTTTCTGCACAAAAAGGGCATCATATGACATTCGTCTATGTCCACACAGTCGTTGGTTGAACTCAGTTTGAAACCTGGGTTGCAGTGACATTTGTAGTTACCCACCTAAATAAGATGAATCAGTAAAACTATGGTTGAATACAAAACTAAACATTGTAACAATAAGAATAAGGTTTTGTGCCACCAACAGAAACAACTACTCCGAGGCAAAATACCTCTACCGGCATTGAATTATACTGCTGGCTTGATGCTTTCGTTGGGAACTTATTAAAACTGTTTGGTTTTCACTATCTCCAACGTCGATCATAGGGATACGAGTGATCCCCGTCTGGAACACGTCCTGATAGTCAGGAACAACTGATCCATGCCAATCCACGACCGGACCGGTTTCGACCTTTTGGGCCATCCTCAGGTGAATGTAGGCGATAGCTCCCTGTAGAGCATAAGTTTTGCGCCACCAACAGAAACAACTACTCCGAGGGAAGGTATTATAATTCAATGCCGGTAGGAGTATTTTCCCTCGGAGTAGTTGTTTCTGTTGGTGGCACAAAACTTATGCTCTACACGGAGCTATCGCCTACATTCACCTGAGGATGGCCCAAAAGGTCGAAACCGGTCCGGTCGTGGATTGGCATGGATCAGTTGTTCCTGACTATCGGGACATGTTCCAGACGGGGATCACTTGTATCCCTATGATCGACGTTGGAGATAGTGAAAACCAAACAGTTTTAATAAGAATAAGGGTTTAAAACCTCAAATCAAAATTTAGATAAATATTTTAAATAATTTAGGGATTCAAAATGAAGGAGAAATATTTCAAATTTGGAAATTTTGGCAACAAAACACATAAAACATAATTAGGGTTAAAATAAAAGCATCCATAATTTTTCAAAATTAGCTTTTTTTTCTGGTGATCTTACCATGTTAAGACAAGTTCCATTGTTACAAACATTGGGATGCCTTAGGCATTCATCAAAATCAATGCAAGAGTCTCTTGATGGAGTAAGGAGGTAACCAGGATCACAAATACATTGAAAGCTACCTTGGAGATTTTTGCATTCGCCATTTTTACAAACCTAAAGAAATTAAGGAAAAATGTTTTTAAAGCCGAAATTATTACATTTTTTTTATAGTTGTCGTTTTAAAATAGTCAATCTAATATAAAAAGTTGTAAACTTTTTAAAAGTTTGTTTTAAGTTGGGTTGAGTAAAATTTTGTTAAAAATAAATGGATCCATGACGGATCTGATACCTTCCTATTAGCACACTTCAAGTGAAGCCATGATTTATCAGCCTCAACCTCAGAAAACAGTTTTTTGGAAATATCTCAGAGACTAACGCTCGTACGAGGTTTTTGGGTTTATATTCTGAAAACCGCATATTGATGCGATGCTCCGTTATACAGTTAGCATTTTTATAATTTTTTTTAATTGTCAAAAAACTTAATGGATTTTGATAAAAATCTAATCAGCTCGAACATTATTTTACCTGAAAATTTTATGAAAATCGGTTCAGCGGTAGGAGCTATTGTGTTACGGACAGACATCCACACACACATACACACACAAACACAGACATCACGACGATATTGCTAAAATAGGTCAAAATAACACCCAAATAACAAAATTTTCGACGTTATCTGAAGAAAAAAAATTCGTCGAAAGTATTGCATTCTCTAGCTGTTGCTGCGCGGGTTAGTAAGGTAAAAATACTACTACTACTATGTCGGTTTAGAACGTTTTTCTACGTTGTCCGACGCCTATTCTCCACCTTCTTCGATCCTGACAATCATCCTCTGTCAGATTCCTTTGACTCATTGATCTCTGGATTGACTGTTGCCATTCCAGTTTAGGACGCCCTCCTTTTCTGCGCCCTATTGGTTGCGATTCTAGGACCTACCTTGGCAAATCTTTCGTCGTTCATCCGCTGTACATGGCCGCACCATATCAGTTGCCTTTTAGTGATGTCATCCGTTATGTATTTCTCTGTTACGCGACAAGTCTCTATTCCACACAATAGCGTGCTTTTGACCATTGTTTCATATATGTGAAATTTTACATTCTTTTTTATCTCTCTGCTCCATAAAATATTGTTAAGACATCCAATAACTTTTTTTGCTTTTACTATTCTTTTTTCCAATTCCTTGCAGTCTGGTCCTGTCTTATCAAATGTGACACCCAAGTATACATACATCAACTTACTGGATTCGTTTCCAATACATAAGTACTGTGTCTTGTCCACGTTCACTGTTAATCCCCACTTATTGTATTCTTCTGTTAACTGTCTCATCATATACTCCAAATCTTCTTTATCATTAGTCACAATTACTTGGTCGTCAGCAAACTGTAGTGTGTATATAGTAAATCGGTCGTTAAGTTGTATTCCCATGCCGTGCACTTTACGTTTCCAGTTTTTTAGAGCTACTGCGATATATATTTTAAAAAGAGTTGGAGGGATACAACATCCCTGTCTTAAGCCTTTTGTTACCAGGAATTCTTTTAAAAGTCGATTTCCAATTTTAATTTTAGATTTTAGCCCTTTGTATAGTTTTTTTATCGCTTTTATGTATGTATGGTTGATATTAGTTTGCTCTAAAACTGTCCATAATTTTTCTACTGGAACGGTATCATATGCTTTTTGTAGGTCCACAAAGGTAACATGAGTCTCTATATTTCTAGCGCTCCTTTTCTCAATTACTTGTTTAAGACACAAAACATTATCACTACAAGATCTGCCTGCACGAAACCCACTTTGCTCTTCTTCTTCTTGTTCATGAAAATCATTCTCTATTAGATCTCTAAGAATCCTACCGTACAATCTACTTAGAGTACTGGTTACTAAAATTCCTCTGTAATTGTTGCAATACAGCTTGTTTCCTTTTTTATGTATTGAGGATATGACTGCAATTTTCCAATCATTAGGTACTGGATGTCCGTTTATGCATTGATTAATAATATATGTGAGATTTTCGAGTAGTTTCTCTGGTAAAAATAAAAAACACTATTAAAGATGGTACATAGAGTAGAAAACTACAGAGGACAGTACACCCCAATCTCTTTATATTTAATCAAGGTTTGCTGTCACATTTAAAGATGACACGGTAAAACGCGTTAAAGAGTGCATGTGCTACGTATTTTTACGTAAAACTGCACGTTAAGCGCTCTACGTTTTGTTCCATATTTGAGTTTAAGTTGAATGTTTTTACGTTACCATAACAAGTCTACTAATAGCAGAGAATATGGAATTCGGCACTGTGTTTTATTCATGTTACAATTTTGTTTTTTGTCTTTCCAACTACAGTAGGAATATATTTGCAAAGAATCGTTTGTACTAGAAGCGGAAATTATCGATCGGTCAATCAACCAATTCTATTCTTTGGTAACGTTAAGGTGCCCGCAGACTGCTGTAAGCTAACGTAAATACGTAAGCTCTTAACGTGACCTTGACGACGGTGTGACGAAGTGCGCTTGCGTAACTGTCATATCTCATGCTTACGTAAAAATACGTAGCACAACTTAAACTATCTAATATGACTTACATGAGGTTTTTCAATGCATTCATTAATATCAACGCAATCAATAAAGGTAACACCATGCTTGTAACCTTCGGGACATTGACACTCGAAACTCCCGGGCAGATTTATGCACTGAGCGTTACCCTCACAAGGATTCCGAAGACACTCATTGTCGTCAATGCATTGGTGCGAGCTGTCGTCGTAGATGTAGCCTCTATGGCACATACACTCAAAACTGCCTATAAACGACAAAATTGCATAGGTTAATTATTATTGACAATGGCCAGTCTATTAATTAAATTATAATTATAAAGGGTGTGTAATTAGCGCTTACGATACTTTATTTTTAGAACCAATCCTAATTTTGGCTCTCACAGACTAAAAGAAAATTGAGAACTATCGGCCTATAACAATAGTATGCGCAATTTCAAAAATTTTCGAAATCATAATATTTGACAGACTTTTTGCAGAAGTATCAAATAAAATATCTCCCAGACAGCATGGCCAAAAGATCCACCTTTACAAATCTTACAATTTTCTCTCAATACGTACATGAGACTTTAAACAGAAAAAGTCAAGTTGATGTTATTTATACGGATTTGGAAAAGGCTTTTGATAAAGAAAGTCACAGCACTATTTTGGATGGACTAACTGGAATGGATGTTTCTCCATATCTAACTAATTTAATACAATCTTATTTAGGATCTAGCACAAGTAAAAGATATCAGTTCGTGGAATTAAAAGGTAGCAGGTCTACTATTTACATAAGTTCTTCTGGTGTGCCCCCAGAGTCAAATCTCAGGCCACTTCTTTTTATTATTGCCTTCAACAAAATTATCTCTAAGGTAAAAAATGTGGAATGATTGGCATTTGCCGATGACTTTAAATTGTTTGTTGAAGTTTTCTCATTGGAGGATTGTGAAACACTCCAAAGTGAATTTCAGGAGACAGCTCTGTATTGCCAGGAAAATGGTTTTAACTTAAATTTGGGTAAATGCTTTTGCTTGTCATTTAGTCGTAACAAAAACCTAATTGAATTTGATTATACAATAAATAATGACAACCTAGAGCCTGTATCTGAACAAAAAGACCTAGTAACCTTTGATGCTAATCTTTAATTTTCATCACATATTATTTCTAAAATTAGGAGTGCCCAGAAAGTTGCTGGGTTTATTTGTAGAAATACCAAAAGTTTTAACATTGACGTAAGCATATACTTATTTGACAGTCTGGTATTGCCCTTACTGGAATATGGAAGTGTTATCTGGTCCCCCCAATATGACATTTGGATTGGTTTGATTGAGGGAGTTCAACGAAAATTTCTAAAAGCCATGCACTTTAGAAAGTTTGGGATTTATCCACAAAGAGGTTGTGACAACAAGATCTTATTAAAGATATTTGATAGATTATCACTAAATCAAAGAAGCTAAAAATTTTTTAACAATAATGTATAGAATTCTCAAAGGTCTCAAATTGTCCTAGTATAGTTGACCAACTGCCTTTTGCCATAAATCGAATCAATTCAAGGTCGAAAAATATGTTTATCTACAATTTATGCAACTTATTCAACAAATATGCTTCAGATGTGGATATTGACAATGTTAGCTATAAGAAATTTTAAAAAATTATAGATCTAAAACTGCTCAGCAGTTAATTAATAAGTAATTACGTAATTTGACTTGTTTTTTATTTATCATGTGTAGTGTAAGTGACGTATTGTATAAAATATTTTTTTAAATGTAAGAAAGTATCTGTAATTGGCTTTTTGCTGTAGATACTGTTGAAATAAATAAATAAATAAATAAAAAAGAAACTAGGTATTTATTCAAAGTTATTTTCTATTTATCCAAGCTCTCTCTCTATCTATCTCAAAGTTGCCATTTAATTAGTAGAAAGCAACAAAAAAAATTGAAACATGAAAATGTTCCGGCAGCAACGTGTCACAAGAGGTTTGTCCAACTGTTAAATTTAATTTTTAATAACTGAAAGGGGGTTGTAGTACATCTCTACACTCAGCTACAAGTGCAGAGCTTACTCTGGATGACTTGAAGGCATACAGTGCAACTCTACTGACTGAGCATATTTTCTTGTCAAAGACATTGCTAGGTTTTTATAACCACACATCAGAATTTAATATACTTCTGCCTGGAAAACAGTGGCATACTTGCTCAGGGCAAAATGAAGTCCCGGTCCTGTGGTTCTACAGTATACCTCTGCTCCAGACGTTTTCCTCTTTATGGAGCCCTCGCTATACCAGAACAATACCATATGTTCTAATCACATGTTTTCTGAATGCCATGTGTTCCAAAAATGGGGACAGAGGGAGCAGTCCCGCGAACCTTTCAATAGTGGGCGCTTGCAGTATACCTCCGCTCCAGACTTTTTCCTCTTTATGGAACCGTCGCTATACCAGACCAATACCATATGTTCTAATCACATGTTTTCTGAATGCCATGTGTTCCAAAAATAGGGACAGAGGGAGCAGTCCCGCGAACCTTTCAATAGTGGGCGCTGTCCTCATCGCACCAGTAGTTCCCAGACATACAAGCCGCTGAACTCTATTTGTGTATCTGTGTCTGAGCTTTTTGTCAGTACTTCTGGACATCAAACGATGACCCCATAAGTTAATTAAGAGTCTTACCACCGCCGTGTACATCAATTGAAGATACTCGGGATGAAGTCCCCAAGTCGTGCTGTAAGAACTCTTGCATGCCCATAATGCATTGGTGTCCTTTTTGATCTTGTCAGCCACGTGGACAAGACGCTAGCGCTACCAAGTCCACTTTCAATCCCTGGCTTCGCAAGCGCAGATCTACCAATATTATTTACCTCATGTCTTAGAATAGATGCATACAGGGTGATTTTCACTTGAATGATTCTAACCACATGAAAATAGAAAGTTTCAAAAACCTAACCTAACAAAACCTAATCAAATCTAACCGAACCGAAGGAAACTGAACCAATAATTTTTCTCAAAAAAAAAACTTTCCTGACTTCCTGCCCGGGATCCTAGAGGATGTGAATCCGAACCGAACCAAACCGAACCTAACTAAACTGAACCAAACCTAACCTAACCAAACTAAACTACAACACGTACTGCTAATTAGGTTTAGTTGGGTAGGGTTAGGTTTGGATAGGTTCGGTTCAGTACGGTCCGGTTCGGATTCACATCCTCTAGCATCCCAGGTAGGAAGTCAGGAAAGTTTTTTTTTTGAAAAAAAATATGGTTTAGTTTGCTTTGGTTCGGTTCGGTTAGATCTGATTAGGTTTCGTTAGGTTAGGTTTTTGAAACTTTCTATTTTCATGTGGTTAGAATCATTCAAGTGAAAATCACCCTGTACATCGATTCTAATACATGAGGTAAATAATATTGGTAGATCTACGCATGCGAAGCCAGGGATTGGAAGTGGACTTGGTAGCGCTAGCGTCTCCCTCCAGTTTAAAAGCCTTTGTAGCTGATGACTTGATCTATACAGTTGAGGTTCTGGTAAGTTACCCATAACCCTCTTCCTACATATTAACTTAAAATCGGTAATAAATTTAAAATTGAATTTTATTTGAATAAAATTACCTGGAGTGTTCATACATTGTCCGTGCTTGCACATGGTGGGCATCAGTTCGCATTCGTTGATCTCTGAAGTTTTGTTTGTCATCGGATTGATGTATTGCCCTGGCCTCGGGCCACATAGGGAAATGTATTCGTCTGTAACAGAGTAACCATTGTTAGCCAGAAAAAGCACTATCTATTTTGTGGGTCAAAATTTATTTACGGGATAAAGCCAGTCCCTTGCTAAAAAAATAAGGTTGTTTAAGCATCACCTGGTAACACATATCATTTTTGCCTTCCTAGCCCGTGCAGCAATGGCGAGAGAAGGTATTAGTTTCGACAAAAAAATTTATTTTTAAATAACGCCTAAAATGTGTTATTTGGGTGTATTTTGACCTATCCTAGCAATATTGTCGTCTCGTCTCTTGATTTCAGCCGTTTAGTTTTCCTTTTTTAGTTTGATAATTTATCCCAGGTATATACACTGTGTCCCATTTAAAGCTTTCCACCCGGGATTTCTCGAGAACTGCTAAAAATTTTAAAAAATGCCGAGACACGTCGATTTTGTTTGCGAGGGGGACACTTTGTTACTATCTTGCAATTTTTGTAGCACGCAGTACCTTTGAGGGGTATATTTTACCCCTATATTTTGAATAGGGAAAGTGGGTCTAGTGATACCTTGTTTTGACCGTGTAAAAATTCCGAAAATCCATCAATTATTTTTTGAGATATTTGCTTTCAAATTTTCATTTCAATTTAACATGGAATGATAAAATAAAAATTAAATCCGAAAAATATAAAATTCTAATTAAATTTTTATTTCACCAGTCCGTGTTAAATTTGAAAGTTTGAAGACAATTATCTCAAAAACTAATAACAAATTAAAAGTTGACACATATTCGGTTTTAGTTTTATAGTTGGACCGACAACCAACAACACTACACGTTCGCGGCATTGTTGTCTTTTTCGTGGGCTGCGTTGTTTTAATAACTTTGATAAAATTGACATAAAATTCATGCCCGAATTAAAAAAAAATCTACATAAACAAACATACCAAAACTGAAAACACACATATTTTATAATGACAGCTGGCCGGGAGGCGTTCTTTTGTGACCCTCCTACGGTCACGTGATATTTCCGTGTCCGGGCCGGTCTTTCTCGTGGGCTGCGGTGTGGTTAGTACGCAGCCCACGAGAAAGACCGGCCCGGGCGCGCCAAAATCACGTGACCGTAGGAGGCTCACAAAAAAACGCCTCACGGCCAGCTGTCATTATAAAATATGTGTGTTTTCAGTTTTGGAATGTTTGTTTACGTCGATTTTTTTCTAATTCGGGCACGAATTTTATGTGAATTTTATCAAAGTTATTAAAATAACGCAGCCCACGAAAAAGACTGTAGTGGGCTGCGTTAAAATAATTAATGGCTAATGAGTAAATTATAAAGAAAATACCTATAAGATAAACAATGCCGCGAACGTGTAATTAGTGTTGTTCCTTGTCGGTCCAACTATAAAACTGAAACCTAATATGTATGAAATATATATGTTGCAAACGGGAAAGAAGTTGTAAAAGATAAGATCTTGGATAAGATTGATCAAGTAATAGACATCCTTAGTGACATTTTCGATAGTGAGAGTAAAAATTTGTTCAGTTGTCATTTCTTATTGAACAATTAGGTCTCTTGAAAAGGTAACCTAAGAATCGAAGATATGATGGATACACTTTAATGTTGGCTTCATCTTTGTTTATCCAGCCATCCAGTGCATACACGTCAATTTACAATTCTAAGGTAATATGTCTTCCGCACCCTCGCAATATTAAAAAACTAATTTGTAAAATATTGTTAACAGATAGTAATCTCTCTGGTAGTGTGAAATATTTAAAAAGTAAAATACAGCTTTTCAAAGAACATGAGTTGGTAGTTAAATTACACTTTAATGAAATATATATTAAACTTTGTGCTGGGTAATTTTTCAAAAAATTATTGGCGACCACTACATCCATCTCACTTATTCACGAAATCACTTGTTTCTTTTTAATAAATTATTATAAAATGTTTTATATTGAAAATTTTTCTTCAGATAACTAGTGAGTGTTTTTGTGGAGAAAAACTATTGTCAAAGCTTGAAAAAAATAGTTTAAGGGCATGTAAAGTTTTTTTTAATAATTTTATTAAAAAGCACAATGATTTAGTGTCTGCTAAAAAATCTTTGAATAAGAACTCAGACAAAGATGATGACACTCAAAGAAAAATTAAAAAACTAAAAGCTTAGGTTTGATATGTCCAATTTTGAAAGACTTGTATAGATTTGAAGTTACTAACGATATTATGTACCTAATATATGTACCTGAAGATATTAGAGTGCAAATCTTGTATAATTTTTTATTTTATAGATTCAGTTCTTTTATCCATAATAAACACATATATCAGCAAAATATTTTTTTCAATTTTTGCCTATAAAAGAACAACAATTTTTATAATATATTAAGCAATACAATAAGAATCCTGGGACTCCTAAGATCACGTGACCGCCGACTTGCTTATAACGCACGTCGGTCTTTATCGTTGGCTGCGGGTTAGTATTAGGTTAAGGTCTTGTGACTTGTGTTTGAATGTTACTATTCGTCAAAAGCAAGTGAAGACTATTTCTAGGTATACCTACTAGTGCCTGATATCGGACAAGGTTCGCAAGGGTTGCCCCAAGCCTGGCCCATTGAACAGCAGCACACTTTCTTTGTTTGATTTTGAGTCATCGGAGTAGAACACTGCCACCTGCTGTATTTCAGGAAGCATTGGTCTTTGCGCATGTCGACGCATTCTTCTGAAAAAAAAAATAGTACAGAGATAATTAAATAACGTAGGCAACGACATTAGAAAAATAATACCGACAATGCTCGGACCTCAAACAGGTTCAATTGAAACTGATACTCATTAGCGAACAAAACGCGGCCTATGACACTTTAGTTTCGCAACGCAGCATTCTGTGTAAAACCAACAGAAACAACTACTAGCATTCCTACGGAAAATGATGACCAAGAACAGGCTATAAAACAGTAGCGTATATAGAAAAAATTTTCGGGGGGGCCGAGACAGTTTTGGGGGGGGGCGAGACCTCATGAGGCCGTATTTTATGCTATTTTATGTTTGTATTCATGAAATATGTGGAAAATATCTAAAAAAATCTAAGTTTCGGGGGGGGGGGCCGGGCCACTGCTATAAAATAATAAACCCTTTCCTACTCGAACTTTGCTTGTAAGTAAAGAAGAGAACTTTTGAAAACCCCTTGGAGACAGGTAAATATTTTTATATGCACAAATTTAGTTTATTGTTGTAAAGTATATCGTGGTGTATCCTTTGTGAGTGCCTGTCAAAACAGAGTTCCCAAAATAAGTAATTACTCTTGAAAATTTATTTTATTTATATTCACAATGATACTGTTTGTTGGCAAACCCCTCTGTTACAAGAAATTTGCAAAAGAAGCGCAAAATATGTTTACTTATAAAAACTTTCAAAAATAAAAAAAAAATAATATTTAAAAAATGTAAATCTCAAAGAAAATGTTTTAAAAAAAAATTATTTAATGTCTAAATTTAAATAAAAATGAGTGTGTGAAGTTATTTTATTTTGCCCGTTAAGTTTTTCAAATCAATTATTCTTTAGCTTAAGATTAATGGTAATAAAATTAGTAATTATCAATATCGTACTGAACCATCTTCATTAGTCTGCCATATACATAATTCTTATGTATTTATGACTTCCATACAATAGTGATGATGTGAGGTTGATCTTAACCCACCACCCTCTAAACATTGCCGAGTTTCGCTCAAGTGTTAGTATATATTTTTCAAATGTATATATATATATATATATATATATATATATATATATATATATATATATATATATATATATTTATCGGTTTCACAACGTTCTACGTCTTCCGATACCCAATCTCCATTGGTTTCTGTTTGCCCATAATTCATCATTTAGGCCTCTTATTCTTATTTCACTGTCTATTCCTTCTCTCCAGCTTCTCCTTGGCCGTCCTCGTTTTCTTCGGCCAGTTGGTTTCCAGTGTAGTATTTATTTAGGTAGTCTTTCATCATTCATTCTTTGTACATGTCCGTACCACACCAGTTGTTTTGTTCTTATATCATCCACTAAAGTACGTTCACCCACTGTCATAATTTCTCTTATTCTTTGATTTGTAACTCTTTCTCTTTTTGATTTCCCTGCTGCTCTTCTTCAATAGTCAATCTCCGTAGCGAAAACCATTTTTTCTGTTCTATCCTTGATTGGCCATACTTCTGATACTTTTTACAATGGTGTTATATATAAGCTTTTTGTTATGTTTTGATATACTTTGGTCCCAAATTATTCCATTTAATAAAGTTATTGCTTTTCTTCCTTGTTCGTTTCGATCTTTTATAGCTTTGTCTAGTGTTCCGTCAGCTGTAATTTTTAGACCTAGTATTTATACTCATCACAGGACTGAATTTGCTGCCCGGTATTTAAGATTAGAACCTGTTTCATTCCACCGATACACATATACTCTGTCTTATTGAGATTAACCTCTAGTCCCCACTTATTGTACTCTTCTATTAGTTTTCGTGTCATATATTCGAGGTCGTCATAATCCTGAGCCACTACTATCTGATCATCGGCGAAACAAAAAGTATACAAGGTGGTTTCGTCCAACGGAATTCCCATGTTTTGGCATTTTCTCTTCCATACTTTGAGGACTTGTTCCAAGTATATCTTGAAGAGCGTAGGCGAGATACAGCAACCTTGCTTAAAACCAGTGGCGTATATAGAAAAACGTTTCGGGGTGGACCCGAGACCGTTTTGGGGGGGGCCGAGACCCCATGAGGCCGTATTTTATGCTATTTTATGTTTGTATTCATGAAATATGTGGAAAATATCTAAAAAATCTTAGTTTCGGGGGGGGGGGGGGGGGCGGGCCCATCAGCCCCCCCCTTATATACGCCACTGCTTAAGACCTTTATTTACTTCAAAGCCTTTGGTTAGTTTTGCTTTTATTTTAAATTTTGCCTTACTATTGCGGTATAACTCTTTCAAATGTAACCAGTGTATTTATTCCAGGCATTTTACTAAAAGAATAGGAATTCTAGTCTCATTTTAGCTATAATCCCTAAGTATATTTTTAGATATTCTAATTCATGAGTAAAACAGGCTGTTTTTTAAAGTCTAACTCTAGATTCAATCATTACTTTATGCTAGAACGCTTTAACATTTTCACAGCGTAAAACCTAACGTTACCAATTACACTATTCTATACTTACTTCTTCCAGGGAGAGGCATGTATCCCTCGGGACACAGACAATAGTACTTTCCAGGCTCGTTGACACATTGTCCCACACGGCATATGTACGGATTCTCTTCGCATTCGTTAATGTCGATGCATCTTGTTCCAGTCTCGTCTAGCCTGACAACCAATAGTATTATTTTCTCGATTATTTTAGTCTATTCAAATTTCTACAATAGGGTATTTGACAAATTTTAGGAAAGAGTTTAGAATGATACATAGATCCCTAATTTGCTACGCAAAATTATTAAACTAGTATATTTTATCATGACAACATTTAAAATCAAGTTTTTTAATTTCCGATTTGAATTTGCCGCTAAAACGCTCATTTCTAGCATGGCGTTGCAATGACGTCACAGCGCAGTAAACTCGCGGACATATACACGGCATTCAAGTGTTTATTTGTTTTTGGTCTGTGGTTTTACTGTTTTTTAAGTAAAAAAATGTCCTATAAGTGGTGTCTAGTGCCTCTGTGTTTGAATACTAACATAAAAACACCTGAAAAACTATTTATTCATGTGCCTACAGCAGTAAAAGAACGGAAAAAGTGGCTAGAACTTGCTCGAAGAGACCCAAGGGCCTTATCTAATACATCTCACATTTGTGAAGAGCACTTTGATGTGAGTATAACTAAATTGTTTCTATTAATTTTTCTCACGTTGTCTATAATATATACAGTGTGTCCGTAAAGTCTGGAAATATCGAAGTAACTTTTTTAGAAAAAAACTCCGATACGTCGATTTTAATTTAAAAAGGGGATTCAGAAAAAAAATGCGTTATTATACAGGGTGTCTCAAAAAAAAGATATGACATAAACTTAATTTTTTTCAAATGGAACCCTATATATTGCTTGACAAAAAATACTTTAAATGACTTGGAGTATCCAAATATGTAATAATATACAGGGTGTTCCATTTAAAAAAATGTAAGTTTATGTCATATCTTTTTTTTTGAGACACTCATAATTGAATGACTTTAACAATTTTTTTCTAGGCCTTTTGAAACCATAGCCAACTTTGTTATTTCTTATGACCGCCATATTGGATTTATTCTTCCCCCTTTTTTTGCATTTGCATAGGGGATAAAAATTCCTCGCAACTATCAATATCCTTCATAAAGAGATAAATATCATTTAGTCGGCCATCTTGGATTTAAAAATTGTCGAAAGTTCCTATGGTGATGTTCAAAGACCAATCGATTTTTACTGTGATACTTTCATTTAATTGAAATCGGTTTAGTTTTAATTAATTTATGAGGAAACGAATGCAGACAGAATTAGGCAATCGTATAGTTTATAAAACATCTTCTTTGCGATAACAATGGTTAAAATAAAAATTAATATTTCCAAAGCTGCTAAACCAATTATCATCGGCGAAACCCGAAAAATGTATACTCCAGTCAGTTGTTATCCAATTTAAAAAAAAGTGTTTTTGGCCTCTCCTGTAAATTTTGTTAAATTGGAGTTGCACACTTTTCGGATTTCGCCGACGTTATAATGATTTAATTCTTGTTTTGTGCGGCGAATTAAAAAAAATAGTTTCTCGACGCATAAGAATAAACGAGCCTCTTTGAAACGTTTGATTCTGACCGCCATCTTGGATTTTAAGAACGTGTTCGATAGTGACCTCTAAAGAGCAATCAGTTTTTGCCTTGATGCTTTTTACTTGAGGAAAATCGGTTTGGTAATAATTAATTTATTAGGAAATTACTGGAGGCAGAATTGAATAAGTAATCGTTTATTCTGTACAACAACGGTTAAAACAAAAATTAATTTTTTTGGAAGCTTGATTTTGTGTGCCATCTTGGATTGCAAGATCGCATTTTTTTTTAAGTTCTGATTAATTTCCTGTAAACTTCAGTTTTTTTAAATAAAATCGGTGGCATAGTTCAAGAGTTATAATGAAAAACATTTTGTCCGTTTTTTTTGCCCCACACGATATTTTAATAAACTAAATGACAGTATATGGTCAGCACCCCCACTAATTAAAAAGAAGTGAACGCTTTATAGAATGAAGGTCCAAAAAATTTCTATAGTTAAGTTCAACTCATAGATATAGTAAGCTAATAACAGTAATGACTTGTTTCTATGGGATTTCATAGATTCTCTAAACAGAGCTATTTTTGGAAGCAAATGGCATAAAAACTGCAATATGGTTTTTGGAGATTTATACAAATTTTGAAAGCCTGGTTCTTGGGAAAGCTTATTCTACTGGAGGAACAAGATCACCTGGGAAATGTAAAAATCCCAAGGACATGAATCAAGAGATGCTAAAACTGACTCAAAATTCAAATATTTTTAAAGAATAATTTCTTATGTTTGGATTAAATTCAGAAGCTCCCTGACAATTTTTTTGAACTGCGTTATATATTTTGTAATTTTATTTAAATTCTAATAAAACATAATAATAAAAACTTAAAACAAAAACAGTCCAAAATAATGTTTAGTAAAAAAATGTTTTTGTTATGAGCGAAATCCATGGATTTCATAAAAAAAAACTGACTGACCAAATTCTAAAAAATTTTAGAGACAGACTCAAAGGGAACCTTAGGTTGCAACTGAACACAAAATCACCCTTAAAACCACTTAACCGCACCAAATTAACCAACATTAAGGAACAATACAATAATGTAAATTTTGATAAAAACTAAATTTAACAATTTTTAATTAAATGAACTTAATCACGCTTCTAGAAAGGGACAGTCATTGGCTGCCTAAAAGTTAAGTTAGAACTGTCCTAGCTAATATAGTTATTTAGTTCAGGTCACAATTTAAAGCGACGCGACGCCGTATACAGGGTGTTCGGCACATGAACCGACAAAATTTTTTGGGATATTATTGGGGTCATTTGCTACCTTTTCAACCTTGGAACTTGGGTCCTAAGAGTCACGGCTAAAGAGATATAAATTTTTAATTTTTTTCTTAAATTATCCAAAATCCCACCTTTAAACCCTCGTAAGCTTTTTATTAATGTCTGGAAAAGCACCAATTTTTTTTATAATTCTGTAATCTTATGCTTCTTCAACTAATTAATAGATTTGTTAAAGTTGATGTACCAAAGGGACATACGAGGTTTTTTATTGCAGAACATTAGTGGTTTTGTGAAAAAAAATCAATTTCAAAATTATAAATCAAAAAAGAGTATCGACAATTGAGAACTTCATTTTCTTTTAAAAACTTCTTTAGTTGATTACCTTTCTAACGGTATGCTACACATTGATAAAAAAAAACATTTCTGCTTTAAAATACGGATATTCCTTGAGAAGCGCGAGACTCGTTCGGAATTGGTAAGAAAAACAATTTGATGTTTATGATCGTTTACCTACTTAAACAAAAGAAAAACTTTTAACAAATAATGCATTGTGTTCTTTATTTATAAATTTTGTTCGAAACGATCATAAACATAAAATTGTTTTTCTTATCAAGTCCGAACGATTATTGCTCGTCTCACGGAATATCCATATTTTAAAGCAGAATTGTTTTTTAATCAATGTGTAGCATACCGTTAGAAAGGTAATCAACTAGAGAAGTTTTTAAAAGAAAATGAAGTTCTTAAGTGTCCTTACTTTTTTTAATTTTTAATTTTAAAATTGATTTTCTTTCGCAAAATCACTAATGTTCTTTAATAAAAAACCACATAATAATAAATTTTAACAAATCTATTAATTACTTGAAGTGGCACAAGATTACAGAATTATAGAAAAAATGGTGCTTTTCCAGACATTAATAAAAAGCGTACGAGGGTTTAAAGGTGGGATTTTGGGTAATTTAAGAAAAAAAAAATCTAAGGACCCAAGTTCCAAGGTTGAAAAGATAGCAAATGACCTCAACAATATCCTGAAAAATTTTGACGGTTCATGTGCCGAACACCCACGTCGCTGGAAAAAAAAATATGATTTTTTTAAATGTCTTCATAAGTTTATTAATCGTACCAATTTATATCAAAATAACCACAACTTTTGAAATTCTGCCCAACCAGTACCCATAAAGGTAGACAGGAATAGGGGCAATGAGTTGTAAGCGTTGACTTTAACTTAGATATTTATAAACTTCTGGAGAAGCACTATGTCATTCTCCTACGATAATCGCCGCCGGATTTTTTAATCAATATTCTCATATTGCATAAAAGAATAATAAAAAAATAATCCAAAAAATTTAAAAAAATCTGTACTAGATCGTCTCGCAAGCACAGATGTCAAAATACTGCTAGCATTAATACTGCTATACCTTATTTAGCATTCAATAAGTCTAATATTTTTTTTAAATTCTGTTCTAAAATTGCTCAATGCCTGGAGTATAAAGTAGCGCAGCAGTGAACTAACAAAATAACTTTTCTCCTCTTTTATTCCTCTATATTACCTTACATATTCCAGGAATTTAGTTATTGGAAAACAGGTAAACAGAATATTTCAAAATTATTATTTCTTAGAAAGGGTGTCAATGAATATTATAGGAAAAATTCATAATAAAACGGAAAACGACAAATATTGCTTTTGTTTAGTTATCAGACTTATTTCTTATTATGTCTAATAAACAAAAATAAACATAAGGTTTTTGCAAAAAAATTTTTTTACCTGAAACCCTCATCGCAGGAGCACATGAAACTACCAAATGTATTGGTGCAGTGACCATTCTCGCAAATGTTCTCATGATCCTCACATTCGTTTATATCTTCTAACACGACCTGTTAAAAAAATAAATTATCAAAAATTCACAATTACTTAGTACCGTAAACAAATCTTACAATTATTATGTACTCTATGTAAGTATGTAATAAAAAATATAACAATAAATTAAAATAACTATTGTGTGTATTTTTTTAACCGAACATTCAAACGGACTACAGACCAAAGCTAATTTTTTCCGCAATTATGTGTATTTTTTTAACCGAACATTCAAACGGAATACAGACCGCAGCCAAATTTGTCATGACTGAATTTAAGCCAGGAATGCGAATAAATCATATGTGTTAAACGACGCGCCACGAAATCCGGTCAATAACCTCGGCCGGTATTGGGATTCTTATCCAAGCTCCTCTGAAAACGGCAGCGGCCATTTATTAAGTCCCCGACTGTACAATTTCGCAATAACAAACACCAGCACTAAACTTTATTTCAAAGTAAGTTTGTACTTTGCACTACATTTCCCAGACAGCACACTTCGTCCCTGGGACGTAAATTTTTTGTCCATTTTACGTCGGTACGTCCCAGGACCAATAAAGTACGTACTATGTACGTACAATAGTGTACAGGGTGTCTCATTATATTCTTTCCCACCCTTTTAGACCATTCATAATTTATATAGGAATATACAAGAAATTGTATTCGAATTCGCGAAATTTTTACTTTTAAATTGCATCTTGACTTTATTCCTGATGCTTACCATATTTGACAGGCGCTCAAATTTATAGTTTTTGTAAACTGGATGCTCTTATATTATGTAATTAATAGATTAGCCTTGGAACATATTTTACAAAAATACCCGATATGCCGTAGTTTAGAGCCATAGTTTCTCAGATATTAGCAATTATTTTTTAAAATGAGAAAAAGATAACAGTACTGCTCTTTTGTTAATTTTAGTATCCTTATTCCAAATTATGTTAGTCCAGTGGCGGTTTTTCCATAAGTGCACATGTGAACGTTCACTCCCAAATTTTACTTAAAAATTTTTTAAACTTTAATCATTCCTTAATTTAATTTATAATTACCCCAAAATAAATTCACTAAAGACTGGAATATAATCTAGGAATTAATACCTGGTATGTATGTGTTTGTATTCGTGTTCAAACTCTCCATGGCTTTTATTTACTGGAAACAAATTCTATGCACCCTAGATGTTATGTCGCATGCTAATTACGAAATATAGAAAAAGAGGACGACATGTCCCAATAGAATTTTACAGTACATAGAATCTGAACCTTTCTTCGGTAGAGCGCGTATACAAAAACCAGCCTCGATGCCGCCTGCACCCCCGTGATGATCCCTGCGTCATCGGTTCGCGTTTCATGTTAGAGCAGATCACGGGCACTCTTAATTCGTGCGCTTAGTATTTGTGTGTGCAACGATTACTTTTCCAAGTATCGAGTAGATAGGGAACGTCCTTACATTACGTAACGCAAAAATGAAAGATTTTTGAGCCCCCCTCCCCCCTCGTAACGCATTTTCAAGAAAAAACACATTAAAAAGACATTGAGTGTAACGCAAGGCCAAACCCCCCCTCCCCCCTAGAGCGTTACGTAATTTAAGGATAGGCCCATACTGATACTTCCTATTCGAGTATCAGATATTTTGTATTCGGTACTAAGTAATCATTATATTATCGGTAAATCCAATAAATACTGAGTAGAGTTGAAATTTTAAGTACTAAGTATGCAAAAAATAAAACTAATGATGTTTTAGATGTTTGTAGTTTTTGAAGTGTAAACTTCTTTAGGCGCGTTTAGCAGTTTTTGTGGGTAGTGAATTCAACTGAGCCGTCAGGCTGGGAAAGGTACTATTCGGCGCCAGCCAGTTCGGCACAGACCAATTCGGCGCGAGCCGGCTCGGCGTGAATTTTTCTTTCTTTAATTTCATTTGTTGTTTATAGTTTTAGGTCCTTGCATTATTTGCGATTTGGTATTTGATAATTATATTGGCAATCGCCCATTTTGCGATCAGAAATTTTACCACACGAAAAGGTGATCTCATGCTTTCAGACGTTGATTCTTTACGTCTAATTTGAGTTATCATACCTTTGACGGTGGGAAAGAAGAATTAAAGAGATCAGTTGGATGACTTGGTCGAGTTAATACCCTGAGAGTTTCTCCTTCTTGTATTGAGACACCGCAACCTGTATAGATGGAAGTTTTCCGAAAATTTATGTATGGCTTCGGTAGTTCAGTGGTTAGAATGTTTCCCTAGATAGCAAGAGATTCCGGGTTCGATCCCCGGCCGAAGCAGAAAACTTTTTTCTTATTTTTCTTTCTTTAATTTCATTTGTTGTTTATAGTTTTAGGTCCTTGCATTATTTGCAATTTGGTATTTGATAGGTTTAAGGTAGTTAAGATATTAACATATCAAAAGTCCCCACATCTAGCCCCCCTGCTTCAGTGGCGGAGGGGGTTAAAAAGGTGCAATTTTTCAGTTGTTTCCCTATAATTCGATTACGGCGCGGTGTAAAAAATGTAAAAATGTTATATTAAAAATTAAAGAGCATTAAATTCCCTACAAAAATGGTATGCTAGTCTGAACTTTAACGGTCACAGATTTTGAGATAGTGGCAACCAAAGATTCAACAATTCTGTACTTGCCGTAATATCATTCGGCTTGTAGCCCAACCCGCCAGGACATAACTGTTGGTATTCATCGCTGTTCGGCGAAGGACAGAGGTCGCAATTGACTCCCCAAGCTCGGCCCACTGAACAACAACACGACGCTTTGGTGGCGTAATCAGCTGTGGGTAGTTCACATCTTCCTGGGCCTTCCACGTGTAGATAGCACCTTGAAGTTCTCCTATCTGCAAACAATTATTTATTTAGAAATAAAATTTCGGACTTTCATTGTCTTTATTTATTTTAAAACACGACTTTTCGGTTAGTAAGTATCTCTAACCGTTATCAAGTGTAAACCAGGGTGCGCCCATGTGTAAACTGTTTACACTTGATAACGGTTAGAGATACTTACTAACCGAAACGTCGTGTTTTAAAATAAATAAAGACAATGGAAGTCCAAAATTTTATTTCTACACAATCATTGTCTACGAGTTTCAAACAAAGAATTATTTATTTAAATTGAAATAAATTTAGAAAAAAAAACTTTTTGAAAACAAGCTTTTATAAATTGGACCAAAAAGCATAAAATAATTTTTTGAGTGATCTGATATCATAATAATAAAAGCGATGGGCGTATTAAAGGAAATTTACCCGTTTTCGTTTTAGCCTTGTTAACTCGAAGTTTAGTGAAAATCCAAATTCATTATATTATAGCAGAGAAATGTAAGGGTAGAAAATTTAACCCAACCCAACCCAACCATACTCAAGCTACCCTTACATTTTTCTGATATAGATGGACATTATTACGCCTGCTTCATATTAGGCTGATCATCCGCGACCGGCAGTGTGTCGATTTATTTTGTCACATTGAAAAAGAAGGCCCATCATCGGTTGTGGACGATCCACCAAATGCGCATGGAAAGGGATTTACCTAAAATTAAATACGCCCATCGCTTTTATTATTATGATATCAAAAAATTATTTTATACTTTTTAGTCCATTTTATAAGAGCTTGTTTTCAAAAAGTTTTTTTTTTCTAAACTTATTTTTAAATTTTTAGATTTGTCTAAGTCGATTTTAAATCCGCCATATTGAATTTTTGTAATCTGATCAAAAATTCGTAATCCTCATCCTCAAAAACCCCCAGATACCAATTTTGGTGGAAATCCTACAAACTAAAATTTTATCCCCTCTCCGCCCTTCACGTTCGGGGGGAGGTAGGCAGTCACCACATTATTGGATTGTCATCGAAACTATAACGGTATGCGAAATTTGAAGTCAATCGGATACGTGGAAGTCAGTTGAAAGTAATCAGAAAAACTTGACATTGCATTGACCATTTTGAATCCGCCATATTGAATTTTTATAATCTGATCAAAAATTCGTAATCCTCATCCTCAAAAACCCCCAGATACCAATTTTGGTTGAAATCGGACAAACTAAAGTTTTACCCCTTCTCCACTAACCACGTTAGGGGGGAGGTAGGTACCTGATGAAATCACATTATGGTATTGTCATCGGAACTAAGACGCTATGTGAAATTTGAAGTCAATCGGATGTTTGGAAGTTCTTCAAAAATGAGTTGCAAGATTTGATTACACACATACATACCCACATACATAGATACATACAGGTGAAGTTAAATAAAAGCTTGTAATAAAAAAAAATTGACAACTTCAGGAAACTATATTTCAAGTGGTTATATTGAAAAATTTTATTTTTTAAAAACTTGTATACACTGGTGGTGATGGCGATATTGCATCTATTAAATAAAAATTTATTACAGCTTATAGCTACATTCCAGAGGTCCTGTTACTTACTTACCTATACAAGCATTTCCCTCCGCAACGAGTTCATAATTGGGAGGGCACAAACATTTGAAGCTGCCCTGGTTATTGACACACTCGCCATATAAACAGGATTGTGGACTCTCGCATTCGTCGATATCAGTACAGTTGCCTCCTATAAATGTACAATGTTTTCGTAAAATATATTAAACACATAAATAAAAACAATCTCAAAGTCTTTCTCATTATTCCCGTACCGGGTTAGCCTCTTTTTGAGATAATAAATATTAAAAATCCCAAAGATTATTCTACAATTTTGACTCTTCAGGAACCACAGAATATAGAGCATAGACGAATGACAGAGATAGACCAGCCACTTACACGGTGGGAGTTGTATTACTAAATTGGCGCAGTATACCGGGGTGTCGTGCACGAATCAGCGCCTCTCCAACTTTGTGCTCCGTACTAAACATTTACAGGGGGATTTGAAACAATATAACGCTTGCGCAGTTTGTCTCTAAGCTACAGGATGGCTTTTCAAATTATTGTATACCGGATGCTCGTAGCCATCAATGAAATCGTTCTCCAATCAAGCTACATCTTTTAATATAGTGTTTTGAACAGTTTTTATCAAATTAAATTTTAACACTAAAAAACTCATTCTACTCGTCAATTACATAGATTTAAATTTAAACGATGCGCGCTGATAAGAATGAGTTATTTTGTGTCAAAGCTCAATTTGCTTAAAAAGACTCTATAAATACCAATCAATAAGGAAGCTTAATCAAAGAATGTTTAAATTAATGACTACTAGCAATAAAAAAAAGGAAAGTTAAATTTTTATTCAATCTATAAGGTTTAAAAGTTTGTTTCCCATTCATTTAGGTACATAAATTTCCTTGAGAGGCTAATTTTCTAGTTAAAAAAAGGCTTTTTGACGAATATTCTACAGTAATTTCCTTTTTATTAGTGCATAGAAAATATTTACACATTCTACATTAACTTAAATTAATAATGTATACTTTTACAATGCTTTATACATAATAATGTTGCAAATATAGGTTTCTATAAACGGAAACATTTTTAATTGTTTTTTCATGAAAAATAAAAAAATGTAACGTAAGCATTTTAAAGTAAAGTGAATATTGTCGGTTATTCATTTAATTAAACAAGATCCGGCATAATGATCTCCCACATTTTGCACTGCCACTGTGCCTGAATCACTGAAGAGAGGGGAAGCTTAGCATAGTTGGTTGGTAGCTCGCGGCTTGCCATTACCTTGCCATCGTGCCTTCGTTATCGAGGCATTAAGCAAAAGTAGGTAACGAATCTGTGATTACGACACAAAGGACTTTTCGTACTCACTTCGCACTTGGTAGACATGTTTTAGTTCCAGATACTTTGGGAATATCTGAACACTATTCCCGAACCTTTGACGAATTGAAACCAGCAATACATCAAGAAATTACAGGAATATCGCTTTAGAGTTACTGCACAATGGCGTTTTTATTGTAGGAGATTATTCTGCCGGACCCTGTATATAAGTACATATAGTGAAATAATCTATGTTTTTCCAAATATTAACATTTAAAACTAAACATTTAAAACTCCGTCCAGGTTCAACGTGTCCATCACACACTATATATTTGTGAATTTCGTCTTTCGTCAAAGTTAGTTTTTTTGTCGAAGTATTTTTTTTTAGGTTCCGTTTGGGAATGGCGCTTGCTAACATAGTCTTCGCACCCACGAACACAAACTTATTTTCTTTTAAATTTCTTAATTACCGATAGGCCACAATTTAGCAAAAAACACTTTTAATAATAAGGTAAAAAGTCGAAAACTCACGAAAAACTGCAACCACAAATGAAAAATGCCGAATTACATTTACGTCATATTTTATCTGTTTTGCCAATGTCAGTTATAATCAAAAACATATACTGAGAGTAGCGGTTAATGTCCATGGCGACAACACAGGAGTCTGTACATAATATTTTTATACCAGGGGTGACGGTCTGTACATAATATTTTTATACCAGGGGTGACGGTCTGTAATAAGCGCCTCTCGAACTTTGTATTCCGAACTAATGTATACAGGGGGTATGTATAACAGTATTATGACAAGACCGGGGTGCTTTCCTTACTATAAATAATTAGTAGTATACTGTGATATAGAGTCTGCTTTTTTTTGGAAAATTCTGTCTTCCGCATTATCACCTTGTAATTAAGTCAGCATCTTTCTGAGACAATAAATACTAACAATCTTAAAAACTAATCTAGAGTTCTGGCTCTTCAGGAACCATAGGATACAGAATCTGCTATTATTTTGGATAATTCAGTCTTACGCATTATCTCCTTTCAATTGCGTTAGCATCTTTCTGTGGTAATAAATATAAACAATCCTAAAAATTATTTTAGAGTTGTGCCTCTTCGGAAAATATTCTAAAGGCGTGACCTATATATATATAAATATATATATATATGCATTTTTTTATACTGGAACTTTCCATCCAATCAGGAACAATCGCTCAGTTTCGCAAAGATTGAACAAGGTTAAGGCATTTTTAAACAACCACAAACAACCAAGTACCTAGCCAGAATCGAACCCGGACCGCCGGTGTGTAAACAAGGACTACCGAACTAAAATTGATTTGAAAGGTTTAATGATTGGATGAAGTTAAAAAGTCAACCGAAGTTAGTCAAAATTAATTTCTAACCCATCAAACGTTTAGAAACTCATGAAACTAGGGATTTGATATGTAGCATGCAACAAATTTCTGATTAAATCTTGTAAATCTTCGACAGATTTAAGGCGTATATGCCCGTTATAATATGGTAACAAAAAGTCGTGAAAGTTCTTGAGATCTCGCAAGTATTTTCTGCAGACTATGAAACATCACATTCTGGTGTAATCTCATAAGTTTCTAACAGTTTATGGACATTTCTCTCAAAAGTGTACATTTTGGGTTTTCTGACTTTTTTGGATACTGAAATAATTATTTTTCATAAAATTTGTTTTAATTCTAACACTACACAAAATTTCCGAAAGAGGCCTTTTTTAGCAAAGCAAAAAGTTAGCTAATCTTGATAAAATTAGCAGGTAAAATCAAAAATGTCAATCATGTCACGTGTCCCCAAATTGAAATTTTAACTTTATTCCCTTAGAGTAATAATACTTAGAGTAATAATAATATAAAGAGAAGTAAACCGCGGCCCCGTGTAAATTTTCCCTATTCGTGGCGGTCATTCCTGAAAACTTAGAATTTGCAGAATCCCCGGCGATGGCAACATAGCTGCGTCACTGGAATCATCTCGAAAAAACCACACTGGGCTGAATTTTCACAGTATTTTCAGAAACATAGCACTTCTTGTTTATTTTTACGTCCAACTAAGTTCTTTTTTACAAAAATAAAACTCAGCACACAGAAAAAAACACCAAAAATTCAATATACCGAGTCCGACGGCCAAGACAACACTGCATTTAATACAAACACATGTTACTGTCAGTGTCGACCTTAGAGCTTAGGAATATCTGGGCTAACCGTTCACGACTTGAGGACCCACATAATTAAACTTGTTGCCATTATATAAGTGAAAAAATAATCTTTCGTTTGAAACTCGTAGACAATGATTGAGTAGAAATAAAACTTTGGACTTCCATTGTCTTTATCTGAGGGCACGGCAGTGCCTCGCCAAGTTCGCGCTGCCGTACCATCTTTTCTTGAAACATTTCAGCCCATATTTGACCTATCTAAAACTGTACTTCGGAAAGAGCTACGAATCTCATACTTTGCACAGTCGTAGACCTTCATAGAGTTAACAACCCTTCCAAGTTTCATAGACTTCTATAAAGTAGTAAAGTAGTTACGAAATTTCAAAAAACGTCGAAATTGCCACTCACTCACTGACTCACTCACTCATGTATAGATCATCAAATTTCTACTTTACTTCCAGATATGCTACAGAGCTGAAATTTGGCAGACTGATAGAAATTATGACCAAACCCTTGGAAAAAATCAAAAAGCCCCAAAATTCTAATTTACTTCCCTCCCCTATACATGTAACATTATTTAAAAGTAACATTACCCACTTCTAGAAATGCTAGAGAGCTGAGCTTTGGCAGCCTGATAGGAACTATGATAAAACAATAGGAAAAAACACCCCCAAAATTCTAATTTACTTCCCTCCCATATAAATGTAAAATTATGTAAAAGTAACACTGCTCACTTCCAGAAACGCTAGAGAGCTGAGCTTTTTAAGACTGAAAGACACTATGATAAAACTATAGGAAAAAATTTTAAAACACCAATATTTTAATTTACTTCCCTCTCCTATAAATGTAAATTTATATAAAAGTAACATTGCCCACTTCCAGAAACGCTGGAAGGCTGATAGAAACCATGATAACCATGGGAAAAAATTTAAAAACCCCAAAAATTTTCATTTACTCTCCTCTCCTATAAATGTCAAGTTATGTAAAAGTAACATTACCCACTTCCAAAAACGCTAGAGAGCTGAGTATTGGAAGACTAATAGGAACTATGATAAAACTATAGGAAAAAATTTAAAAACTCGAAAATTTTAATTCACTTCCCTCCCCTATACATGTAAAGTTATGCACAAGTAACATTGTCCCCTTTCAGAAACGCTAGAGAGCTGAGGTTTGGAAGGCTGATAGCAGCTATGATAAAACCATGGGAAAAAACTAAAAGACCTTATAATTTTAAGTAAGGCATTGCAAAAGTTTTGAACAATATTCCGCATATTTTACTGTTTTAAAAATTAAATATTATCCAATTCCTTTAAAAAAGAAGTGAAATCATAACAAAAACATTTCATGTAAAAATAACCAAGTACGCGGCATTCCGTAAAAAGTATTGAGATAAACGTAAAGTCAAGTTCTCCAATACAAATTTTAAAATGAAAGTAAGAAACTAGTTTGGAAATGTTTTTCTAAACTTGGCTATTACGGCTGTAAATGACACAGGCACAGTGCTAAATTGAACATAAAGAAGTTTGGCTGTAATAGCAAAGTTTAGAAAAACATTTCCAACTAGTAAAAATATTTCATTATGAAATTTGTATTGGAGAACTTGGCCTTACTTTTATCTCAATTCTTTTTACGGAATGCCATTTTCGCGTACTTGGCTCTTTTTTACATGAAATGTTTTTGTGTTGGTTTATTTTAAACAGGACGTTTCAGTAAGCAAGTATATCTAACCGTTTTCAAGTGTAAACTAAACAATTCAACCTTCCTAGCCCGCACAGCAACGGCTAGAGAAGGTATTGTTTTCGACAATTTTTTTTTGATATAACACCGAAAATGTGTTATTTGGGTGTATTTTGACCTACCCTAGCAATATCGTCGTGATGTCTGTCTGTGTTGTGTCTGTATGTATGTATATCTGTCCGTAACGCGATAGCTCCTAAACCGCTTAACCGATTTACATGAAATTTTCAGGTTAAATAGTACTCGATACGGCAACGAGCTGATTAGATTTTAGTCAAAATTCGTGAATGCTAATAACAATTTTTTGACAGTTAAAAAGTTTAAAAAATGCTAACTTTTTAATGGAACGTCGCATCAATATGCGGTTTTCGGAATATAGTAGTGCGCGTTTTTTGAAAAAAAAATATGTTATAACTGAAAAGTTTCATTTCGGAGATATTTTCAAAAAACTGTTTTCAAGGTTGATATAACGTGGAGTGTGCTAATGGCCTAGGAAGGTATCAGATCCATCATGGATCCCTTTATTTAATTCCAAGACGCTTGTTTTCCTTACAGTGTGGTTTCACACAGAAAAACTACAAAACTACTAAATACTTAGAGAAAATTAAAACAGTCCTATGAAATTTTCGTTTAAATGGTTAATAGTGCTTCAACTCTCCAAACAGAAAAGCCGCATTTTAAAATAATAAAATGAAATATCCTTAATACCGGTTAAAACTGTTGGAACAATGACTAATTTAATTTTTTTTAATTAATCGTCCTCTACAATAGGAAAAAGGATTCCCTGTTTACCTGGGGTTATAGTCCAAGTAGCTCAAAACGAAACCCGGCCCTACTAACACGAAATCCGTAATATGATGTCATACACCTATTGCCACGTCCTGAAAAAATTGTGGGAAAAGGGGCCGTTCATAAATTATGTTGTCTAAATGAGTTTTTAACGCAGATTGTAATAAGAAATACACAGCATAAAACAACGCGACGCGGGCTAATAAGCGCATGACAAATTATCGCACGGTTTGAATAGCCTAACCAACTCAAAGCACTATATATTTTGGTAAGGTAAGAAGTTGAACCTTACTTATTATTTACTTATTATTTACCAAATTATTTATAACATTTTACAGGGGCAGAGGAGGCGGCAACAGCGGAAAAGCTACATTGTTTACCAACAAATGAATGAATGACCGCCGAAACCGGGGCTACTACTTCTCTTTATATGTTATTACTCTGAGATTACTCTGAGTTTATTCCTAAATAAAAATGTATTAAACCAATTTTGCCGCTAACATTTTGATTAATTTTAGTCCTTTGTCTTGTTTATTACAATTTTTTTTAACAAAGAGTGAAATCCAAAGATATATATTTTGTAACGCCGCGGTTAGGGGTGCTTTAGTCGAGCGGTATATTTATACAACTTGTCCCTTTCCACGATTACATTAAATTTATTTGGAGGTAGGCGTCCTAGTTGCACATAGCTATGATTAAAGCCAGTTGTTGTTATTGACTTTTGGTTGTTATTAAATTAGACACCAATTGTTATAAAGAATACGTTATATTTAAAGTCAAAAATTATTAATACAAAATCGTAGATCCAAAGTCTAGCATGGTCCTAACATTCAAATTAATTACGAAAATGCGCTAAAATTAACATTAGCCAATACCTTAGAGTCTATCTACGAACAAAGCTGATTGGTTTTATTATAATTTTTCCGACACAAAATTGTCTTCGCAAATTAAAATGATAGAGTCTAAAAAAAAACGTTGTAGGACATAATATTGTGAAATTAACTCAATGGTAACACATAAAAATTCCGTAAACATAGTAAATTTACTCCAATAGTCTAGATCTCGTCAAATAATAAATGCACTATCAAAAGTTCAAAATCAATCTCCATCTTTTCATCTTTACTATAATTACTAATCCATATTTACGTATAAAAGTCTAATAATTTAATTGTCTACAGCAATTAAATAAACGGTAATATTTTCTTTTTAAATCAATGTTCAAATAGTTTTAACTTACTTTCTGTCATCGAATCACTAAAATATATTTTTTATCCTAGAGCAAAAACTCTAGATTTTCTTGAAGACTACATTTTTATATAAAATGGTTAACTCAACTTTTACTATTCACTTTAATTTTAACTGTTTACTATTTTTCACTTTTGGCTGCAACACTGGAACTTTAATAATGCCCGGATATAATTCAAGAAATCGAATTTATAGGCGATCCCCTCTTGTTTACCCCACAAATTTTTATGACGAAACAGGTCAATGTGTTTTGATCGAGCCAGTGTTTCTGAATATCGCCCTAATTAATGAATACAATAGAGTCGTGTATTCATTGCTCCCTAATATAAACAATTTCCTAAGGCGTGGACAAAACAGGTAAAAATGGGATTTTTGTCAACCTCTTTTGTGGCTCATTTAATTAATTTCATTTGTAATTTTGCGATCGATCGAATCAACAGTGCTCTCCAGTGAAAATAAGTGTTAGGATTTTAGCTCAGCTGGCTTCATGTGAGTCTCAATCATTTTTATTTTAACTCTTGTTTTTTTTATTTTTGGTTTAAATATTACTTGTTCATCGACTGGTCTCTCAATATTTGTTTTTATGATTTTTAATTTATTATTTTAAATTTTTGGTTTTTATTATTTTATTTTAAAAATAATATTTTTTTATTGTTGTGATTTTTTTACTTTCTTGCTTCGATAATACTTGTATATTTTCTGCCAGTTTTAGAATATGTTTTTAATATTTTTAATTTAGGTTTTAATGAATATTTTTCTTTTCCTTAAAAAAAATTAATTTTTTTATTTTTTTTTTAATTAATTTTTTTTTTAATTTGAACATTAATGAATATTATTTTTTTTGTTTAAAAATATTTTTTTTCTTTAAAAAAAATAATATCTAATTTATTTTTTTTACTTATTTATTTTTCATCGTGTTAAATATTATTATCAACTAAACGGAAATCTTGAAACTTCTCATATTTTTGATAAAATATTTTTATATTTTATTTAATAAACCCCGACCTTTACATTCCTCCCTTCTTTTAACTCAAATGATAGCTCTTTAATAGCTATCATTTGGTATAACTTAGGCATAAATATAAAATGTCGCGCATTCATAATTTTTCCGAGCCCACGAACAAAAAAAAATGTTCCTAACATTAGTTATGAGAACTTCTTTACTAAATTAAAATTATTTTTAAAGTCGAAATTGAAAAAATATATATTTTTTTAATATAAGAGTGATATTACTGTCTGAAGTTGTGTTTACTGCTAACATATTTTGTGTTTATAAAATTTGTGCTAAATTTTAACTTAGATATAAGTTTGACTAAGTTCTTATTTATTTATTTTTGTTAAACTTTGTTCTCCCGTAGTTTGTTAATTATTACTTGTTTATTTAAAATAAACAAAAGAGTTTTATTTATTTACTAGTAGTATAGTTAACCTAGTGCCTATATAATTTTAAATTTCGAAAATGTTGATTATTTTAGACGTTCAATTTTAATGATTTTAAAACTGAACTCTATTATTTTCTTTGATGATTAACTCAGAAAGTAAGCCCTTTACAAAATAAAATTTACCTAAACTTTCATTCCTCAAAAACTAAATTCTACTTACATCCGTTTTCTATATTTAAAATGCGTCAAAACCTTACTTGCTTCTTCTTAGATTTCGTTGTTTCCCGTGAAAAGGTGGTTGGTTAGAATCTGCACTGCTAGCTTCCATGTGGATGTCCAACTTCAGCTTGATCTGATGACGTCCCGTGCTAACCATATTCCATCTCAGTTTTAATTAGATAAGATTCTTCTTTTCACTTTATATATTTTCTTAAGACACTTCACTTAATATATTTTTTTAAACGCACTTTATTTATTTTTAACATATTTTAAGCTTGTTATCAACCCTTGCGTGATTATAACTTTCTTATTCTAAAATTAAAATTAATAGTGTGCTAAATATCTAACATTTTTCTTTTTAACTAATTTTAGAGTTATTACATTCCATAATTTTCAACTTTCATCATTTTATTAATATGACAGCTATGATAAACGTAACCTCTATTTCTTTTTACATGGTAGTTTGAGTATTAATTGCAAAAGACAAAACTTGAAACATCCGAAAATCTTTTATCAAACACCCGAAGTTGCTCTTCCCAACTAACACCTCGTCTAATTTTAATACCAAGTTAACCCTCTGTTGTATAATATAAACAAACTGCGTGCTTTACTCTTGCACTGTCTCGTCTAGGCCTTTACTACTATTATTGATTATTGTGGTGGTAGCCAATTTCACTATTGTCGTAGGTCGACTTTTCTTTAAGCTATTGACTCAATTAGAGTATCTTTCGTGACTCAATCTCGACTCTGCGTCAGTGTGATTCAAAATTTATCTGCAGCGCGGACCGAACCGCGATATTCTGTAGTGTGATTGAGTCACCCTTTTGGATTACTTCACTGGCTAGTAGAAGAAAAGTTATGACGATATAACCCGACAAGTTAAAAGAACTTTTACAGCTGTACTTTATTTCTCTTACGCACATATTTTTAAAACAATTTGTTATAAAGGCTTTATTGATTATGCATCATCATTCTAACTTTGTAGAAATCTCATTTCACCGCCTTGTCACCTAACAATAATTTCTGGAAATTGCATTATGATTTTAAAATCAAAATGTTGTGTCATTACACATTTTTCCTTTCAAACAACTAAATTTCTCTGCTTTATTGGAGGTCTTCTTAACCTTCTTCGTGACTATCTATGTCACCACAACTGACCTTCTGTCAGCTCCATCTTCTACAATGACGTTGCCTAAAATATTAGACATCCGTCTCTACAAATCTTCATGACTATATGTCATCTTAACATCTGACCTTCTGTCAGCTGTTCCAACAAATAGTATCATATGATACCACATTTTTTACTTTCATCTCTTTGTTATTAGTTTAACCAATTTCTACTTTACATCTAACTCTCAATGCATCCTAGAGAAAGACAGGGGCCAACTGTCAAATCTCTAGTTCCTTTATCATTGGCCTATGACTCAGGAATCTCAAAACAAATTTTTTTTGGCTAAACTCAAATTTCCTTAAATTTCTTTTAAAAATTTTCTAACCTTCTTAAACTCCTCCATAATAAATACACTCTCCATCCAATCCTGCATTTAGACTACATCTAACTTCTATATGTGCGTAACCTTCTCTTCTTTTGCCTTTTGTTCTTTAATTTTTTTTTTATATATGTACTTGGTATGCTTTTTTTTCATTCTTAACGTTAAAATAACCAAATCTTCTCAAACTGCAATGCCCAATAAAACTTTTCACATCGTGTCAAATAATTTCGGACAGGGAAATGCCATCAAAACCGTTTGCAAAATCACTGCACATCTAGGCTAATTTTTTTCCTGATAACTCTAGTGTCATTGTTTTAAATGGGGTGTGAAATTTATCACTAAACTGCAAACTAAATGTTTTACTTTCTTTTTGAATTTGTTCCGTACTTCGTATAAATTAACTGTTTAAAAATTTCAGAAATATTTTTGACAGCTACTTGCCCAACTTCTTTACATTTTCTCTTGAACTTCATCTATTTGCTCTGCTTTAAAACCTCTAGTTAAAGCCAATTAGTTTGAATAGTAAGAAACTGCTTCTTCTGTCTTGTACAGGACTCTAGCTACAAGCAATCCCGTAGGATTAATCATCACTGGGTTCAAAATCATTTGCGAACTCTCAACTTTGGATATGTTGCAAATATCAGCTGACCAAATTACATGACTATGCTGCCGGCTTATTTAAGCCTTCCTTTAACAACACAGGCAACCTCTAAATATTTCTTAATTTCTGCTCCTGCCGGGCCTCTACTCTCAAGGGTTTTCTCATATAGGCCTTTTACAGTCTCTGTACTACTATTTTTTTTTTTAATATAAATATTCAGAAGTTTAAACATTCACGGAACCTCCAATATTTATTTGCTTTGACATTTGGTTTAAACAATTAATCTATATAATGGTTAACCACTTTAGGTCGGATTTGACGACCCAAGCGTAAAAGTTTGAACCTCCTTTTCTTCGGACAAAGTGAGTTTTGTCAGCTCTTTCTTGATTTCTCATATTACATCTTTTCAAAATATTAATTTAAGTGGTGTTTGCATGCACATCAGACTACATACACTATCTGAGCTTCATGTCTTATCAAAATTCTCTCTGAAAATCGTACATTATTTTATTTCTTCAATTTATCTTAACTCCATAGTTATAAATAAAATCTAATCCTAACCATACATTAGGTCCAAAACTTTCTGCCTCTTTAGAAAAAACTGGTAAAGCACTTTTTATTTTTTTTAACAAACTTAATTGCACACAATACCGGTGCTTGTGTGGTATGGTGTTTCTTTGCACATTTACTTTGGCCACGGATCACCAAACAAAGATCCGCGCTTCGGCGCCAAATCTTATAGGGAACTTCTGCGACATAGGGTAAGATACCTACTCTGTGCGTGTGATCACAAAGTAATAGGACACTTCGTGCTGTGATATAGGGGCTTCTCGGATATAGGCATATCGAGGGATACTGCACGCTGCAACTTTTGAAGTGAATAAAGCTGTACATACACATCTGTGAGTTCTTACTTTAATTTTAATGAATGGAGTTTTATTAGATTTGCATACATAATTTCTTCTGTCTCTATTCTCTATACTTCCTTCGAGGTATATTTCTAGTGCCTTGTTAAATGAAGCATAATGGGTATCATCAAATCGAGTAAAAATTATATTACAATAAATTCTTTAACATATTTTGGAGATTTTGTTTACTGGCCTGGATGCTAGTTAAAGTAAGGGTAGCTAATAACTTTAAACGCGCATGGAAAATTGTCTGTATAATACGCCTGTCTGCCTTGCTGAGTCACGAACATATGGTCGAATAATCTGTTCGCGTAGCGCATTCTTTAAATCATCGCAACGAATGCTTGTCCCCTTTCAAAGCAGTTTTACTGTCTAGCTTTGCTTTGAATCGTAGTTTTAAGTACGGATCACCAAATTTTTGTTGCTCTGTCCAATTTTTAAGCGTGGCGCTTTCATCGTCTATAGATAAATATTTGTCGATGCTGGTTAAACCGTCATATGTCGGAACTAAGTCAAATGACTGCAAATTTTCTTTACCAATTCTAATTTTTGATTATCCGAGCTGTAAGTACAGGTCTTCTTTCGTCATTTTAAATGTTTTAAATTTTAACTTCAACCATAGTGTCACACTAATCTTTTGGTGGTCTGTCCAAGTTCTTAATTATGATAAAAAACTCTTTCCCAAAACTTTTACCATCTTCTCTGGAGATAGATTTGTGGTGAATAAACACTTTATTTTTTAACTGTATTCTTATCGTTTTGAAAACTCTTTTTGTTTTGTTAACTTTTGGTGTAATGTCTATAGCTAGTAACTGACTGAAGGAGTCCTAGAACTTTTCGGCACTATTCACATTTTAAATTTTCAAAAAAAAAAAGATTTTTTTTTTTATACATCTTTACACCATACCGAAAATCAATCCTACCGACTGCGCCAAATGTAACGCCGCGGTTAGGGGTGCTTTAGTCGAGCGGTATATTTATACAACTTGTCCCTTTCCACGATTACATTAAATTTATTTGGAGGTAGGCGTCCTAGTTGCACATAGCTATGATTAAAGCCAGTTGTTGTTATTGACTTTTGGTTGTTATTAAATTAGACACCAATTGTTATAAAGAATACGTTATATTTAAAGTCAAAAATTATTAATACAAAATCGTAGATCCAAAGTCTAGCATGGTCCTAACATTCAAATTAATTACGAAAATGCGCTAAAATTAACATTAGCCAATACCTTAGAGTCTATCTACGAACAAAGCTGATTGGTTTTATTATAATTTTTCCGACACAAAATTGTCTTCGCAAATTAAAATGATAGAGTCTAAAAAAAAACGTTGTAGGACATAATATTGTGAAATTAACTCAATGGTAACACATAAAAATTCCGTAAACATAGTAAATTTACTCCAATAGTCTAGATCTCGTCAAATAATAAATGCACTATCAAAAGTTCAAAATCAATCTCCATCTTTTCATCTTTACTATAATTACTAATCCATATTTACGTATAAAAGTCTAATAATTTAATTGTCTACAGCAATTAAATAAACGGTAATATTTTCTTTTTAAATCAATGTTCAAATAGTTTTAACTTACTTTCTGTCATCGAATCACTAAAATATATTTTTTATCCTAGAGCAAAAACTCTAGATTTTCTTGAAGACTACATTTTTATATAAAATGGTTAACTCAACTTTTACTATTCACTTTAATTTTAACTGTTTACTATTTTTCACTTTTGGCTGCAACACTGGAACTTTAATAATGCCCGGATATAATTCAAGAAATCGAATTTATAGGCGATCCCCTCTTGTTTACCCCACAAATTTTTATGACGAAACAGGTCAATGTGTTTTGATCGAGCCAGTGTTTCTGAATATCGCCCTAATTAATGAATACAATAGAGTCGTGTATTCATTGCTCCCTAATATAAACAATTTCCTAAGGCGTGGACAAAACAGGTAAAAATGGGATTTTTGTCAACCTCTTTTGTGGCTCATTTAATTAATTTCATTTGTAATTTTGCGATCGATCGAATCAACAGTGCTCTCCAGTGAAAATAAGTGTTAGGATTTTAGCTCAGCTGGCTTCATGTGAGTCTCAATCATTTTTATTTTAACTCTTGTTTTTTTTATTTTTGGTTTAAATATTACTTGTTCATCGACTGGTCTCTCAATATTTGTTTTTATGATTTTTAATTTATTATTTTAAATTTTTGGTTTTTATTATTTTATTTTAAAAATAATATTTTTTTATTGTTGTGATTTTTTTACTTTCTTGCTTCGATAATACTTGTATATTTTCTGCCAGTTTTAGAATATGTTTTTAATATTTTTAATTTAGGTTTTAATGAATATTTTTCTTTTCCTTAAAAAAAATTTATTTTTTTATTTTTTTTTTAATTAATTTTTTTTTTAATTTGAACATTAATGAATATTATTTTTTTTGTTTAAAAATATTTTTTTTTCTTTAAAAAAAATAATATCTAATTTATTTTTTTTACTTATTTATTTTTCATCGTGTTAAATATTATTATCAACTAAACGGAAATCTTGAAACTTCTCATATTTTTGATAAAATATTTTTATATTTTATTTAATAAACCCCGACCTTTACAATTTTTAGAAATTTACGAGATATGTTGTCCGCTTAGTTTTGAGTCAATCCTGTCCCCATTTGCTTTAAGTCGCTTGGTTATGTTTAGATGGCTTCAACATACTTAAAATAATTAACAACAAATTATTTTGAGGTAAGTCTGTCAAATGAAAACAAAACAAGAGGTTGTTGTTTAAAAATGTATGGTCATTTTTGCTGGCAAAAGTAAAAAAAATACTGTAAAAAATTAATTTTATGTCAATCTTGTCAGTGCCGTACACTTTTTTTGTCAAATTTTATTGGTGTTTAATACAATTTTTATGAAAAGGTAAGTAAAGCCGTTGTTGGAAAAAAGTATTTTACTAAGATACATAGTCTCATTTTACTTGGAGAATTAAAATAACTACAAAACGTCAACCCTGTCCTTGTCAATTCTGTCCCAATTTTGCCATTTTTTAGTTGGGACATGATTGACAGCGTGGGACACAAATAGTGAGATAAAATAATAACCTGTTTTGCAGATAAAGTTTGCAACATTTATTCTTTTTATGTAGGTATGATGCTAGGAAATTTCTATTCTAAAACTTTCAACTATTTAAAAAAGAAACTCCAACATATCGTCTGGTAGGAAAATTCAGCTCTCAGAGCAAACTCTTGATTTATCAAATCATTTGTTTTGAATGAATGAAATTATTAATTATATTAACTAACACGAATAAAAAATTTGTTTGCAAATAAGCAAGAAAAAAGCGGGAAAAACTCAGGATTGCAAGGTGTATTAAATGAAGCGCGCTGGGTAGAGGTCCACTAGTGACGTAAGCAAGACGCCGCCTACCGCTGAAAGATTCGAGCTAATAAGCAATCCTGTGTGTTTATAATCGTTGTGGCAATCCAACATCAATATCATGTAGAAAATTCCAGATAATTAATTTATCTTCTGAATTTCTGCTAAATTTAGCTTCGTTCTGTTAGTTCTGTTAAGTATATGTGGTTAGTTTTACTAGTTCTCACTCATCCAATTATTGTCCCATTAGCTGCTGTTAGTTTTTGGTAGTTTAAAAAAGTTTGCTCGAATGTTTCCCTTTTTATTGATTTCAATCGGTTTTACTTTGATGGAATAATTTACATATCAGTGGCGTATTTAGGGAAGGGGCATCCATTTAAGACCTTAGAAATTAATTAAAAGATTCTAAAATATTTATGTTATGATCCTGACATTTTAGGCAGGAAAAAGTTGGGTCCCCCTCAAAACTTTTTTATAATTATACCGCTGTAAACATTATATTTTTGACCAAACTAAGTAATTTCACACGGCGTCGCGTCGCGCGTCGTTTCTTTTTCTATATAATTATAGTCAGAGCATATTATTTTTAAAGGCTTTCCGTTTTCGGTCTAGAAGCAAATCATATTACTTTTTGGCAACAGACCATTTCCCCCTAATTTGACCCCGCTGAATCCGAATATCTCTGTTGCCAACTCGAAAAATCGACAGGGACGGAGAAAATCCCCCCCAAACCCCCAAAATCTGTTTTTTTTTTCAGTTTTATGCAATTTTCTCGAAAACTAACCTTTTTATCAAAAATTGCAAAGAACATTTTTTTGTGGAGAATAAAATTCCCTTTCCCCAACGATGTATTGGTCAATAAGGTAAGGAAAAGCAAGTAGCTCTTCAGTGGCGTACGTAAATTGGGATTATTTAGAAAAAACATGTTTATTATAGGTTTTTCAAAATTTTCTCAAAAACTACACTTTTTAGGAAAAAATATGTAGTATACTTTATTGTAGAACATAACATTTTCTTTTAAAAACCTTATTAAAATGTCGGGTTCTTGCCATATTTAAGGCTTCAGGGGCGTACTTATATAAACTTATTTTCAAAAATAACTGAAATAATCAGTTACATATTTAAATTTCTTTTCTAAGATTTTCAGAAAAAAATGTGCCTTTATTCTTTGTTGAGGATAAGACAATTGTAAATGATATATTACAAAGTGAAGTTAATGTTATAATAAATACTTCAAAAAGGTTCGTAATTTATACCTCCTGAAATAAAATGTTTCCAAATTAAAATAAACTGTTTTTTGATTAGATTAGATATTTTGATTTATCTAAATAAGTTCTTTAAAGCAAAAAAACACCGGTGGTTATAAGGGGAGGGGGCATAGGGGCCATGGCCCCCCCTAAGCAATATTTTTGTGCAGAAAGTAACAGTAGTACCTTTGACACAGGTGTTTTTGGTTATTTTTTTAAGCATATGGAACTAAAAGTAAAGTGGTGAATCTTATGCAACGGTTTAGGGGGAGCATAATCATAATTAGGTACTCATACTTTCGACCTTTTGAACTTTCGACCTTTTGTTTTTTGATCTTTTGTACTTTCGACCTTTTGTATTTTCGATCTTTTGTACTTTCGACCTTATTTTTTCGACCTTTTGTACTTTCGACCTTTTATCCGCCGCTCTTTATTATACACCGAAAAGCTAATAAAACACAAAATTGATTAGTTTGGATTGATCTTAAATAATTTCTTTAAATTAAGAACACCACTGGAGCGGTAAATATAAAATAACTTCCACTTTGTTATACATCGTTTGAAAGGAAATTTTATTGGCTATGACGAAGTATAGAACACATTTTTTGATAAAGAGCTTTGGTTTTTAAGAAAATTAAATAAAACTTATGAAAAACATGTTTTTTTTAATGATTTGTTGAAATCACCCCCATTGACGGACCTCGCTGGAGAGTTTGCTATAAGTCAAACCCCACCGAGTTTCACATTTTTAAAAAGGGCATTTCCTTGTCTACAAAAAAGTGTAGAACAAGTTTTTTCATGTTAAGCTTAGTTTTTGAGAAAATTAAATAAAACGTGTAACAAAAATGGTTTATTTTCTGTTTTTTCTAAATTAATTTAATTTACGGATGCCCCTGAAGTTTTATTTATTAAACCGATTTAACCATGTTATACGCCATTTTGAAGGAAATTTTATTGAGTATACCAAAATGTAATACATAGTTTTCTGTAAGTATTAGTTTTAAAAAAATTAAATAAATCTTGGAAAAAACATTTTTTCAACTTTTTTTAATTATTTCAATTACCGGATGCCGCTGGAGAGTGGAGAGCTTGTTATTGGTCTAACTTTATTAAGTTATACCATGTTGAAAAGGGAATTTTATTGTCTACAATAAAGTATATTATACATTTTTCTCTTAGAAGCTTAGTTTTGAAGAAAATTTGAAAAAACCTCAAACTTTCAGATTTTGGGGGGTCTGGGTTTTTGCAGCCATTTAAAAAAAATAATATGTTATTATTTTTTAATTATACAAATATATATTTTGAATGTACACCTGTGACAATTTGGGCTTTCCAGCGGCAATTTTAAATTCCGCCGCCATTTTGGCCGCCATCTTGAATATCTCAGCCCCTGTCAATATTTCGAGTTGGCAACAGGGATATTCGAATTCAGCGGGATCAAAATAGGGGAAATTGCCCATTTGCCAAAAAGTAATATAAAATGCTTCTAGAAAGTGGATTTTCCCGAATCTTGCCTGAACTATTAAAATATATAGGACATTGGAGGTGGCGTCGTAACTAAATCAATTTTAGCTCACACATATACTATACTATAGTAGTGTGAGCTATGGTGATCCTAATTTTTTCGAGAAAAAAAAAGTTGCTTCGATTTCAAATTTTTTTATATATCTTTGTGTTTCAGATGATTTTGAAACTTTTTTGTTGCGCCGTCTGTCTGTCTGTCTCTCTCTCTGTATGTCTGTCTGTCTGTCTGTCTGTAACGACCCACGCGCATAACTTAAAAACCGCTTGGCCGATTTTAATGAAATTTGGTACCAAGGCTGGGTTTTGGGCCGAGATGCTCCCATTTAAAAGTGAACAAAATCCACCGAACACAAACCAAATAAAAGGGTGGAGGTAGATTTCAAAAATTAGAGTTTATGGGGAAATATGGCGTGTGTGATATCAAACGAAAGGTAATTGAGTCTGGAGTTAAACAAAATACATTTTAATTTATTTAAAAAAAAGAATGGGGGTATATTTCAAAAATTGGAGTTTAAGTGAAAATATGGCGAAAATACATTTTAGTTTTTTAAAATAGGGTGGGGGTAGATTTGAGAAATTAGAGTTTAAGTCAAAACATGGCTTGTGTAGTATCAAACGAAAGGTAATTGAGTCTGGAGTTCAATAAAATATACTTCAGTTTTTAGTTATATTAGCCTTCAAGTAGATACACTAAAACTATAGTACCCAGTGTGAGCTTATGTGCCCATACATTGGCAGAGTATTTTTTATAGCATGCATAAAAGGTACATTACCCGAGCCGTCCAATTTGTATCCCTCGTTGCACTCACACCGGAACATCCCCAAGGTGTTTTCGCACTCTCCATATACGCAAAGGTTGTGAAACATGTCGCATTCGTTAATGTCTGAAAGCAAACCAAAATATATTTTCGAAATAAATTATAATATAATAACATTCTAGAATAACAAACTCAAAAGGAAATCATTTAAAAATCTACCTATTCCCTTAGGCTAGTATGATAAAGCAGGTCAACAAAAATTTGAAATAATTCATTAGATATTTAGTGACACAAACAATTTCAAAGAGTTCTCCAACATAAGTGTCCCGATCTTTTCTAAAAATAGAAAGTTTACATAATTTTTTTTAAAATTTTGTATAAGGTAATTCTAGAGATATGTACATTCAAGGAGAACAAAAGCATGAGAGAACAATTATTTTTGGTACATAAGATACTGTCAATAACCCCTCTGCTTATTTGACAGGCAATTGACGGTCACTTGATTATTTTTTGCGGGCTAATTAAAACAAGAATCAAAAGATTTGTTGCCTGTTAAACAAGTAGAAAACAAAGATAAACGTATAAAAAGAAATTTATATATATATGTATATATTATTTTTTCTTTAATTTCACATTTATTGAGCTCAAAGAAGAGTTTACTACATAAAAAACCTTATTAAATAGGACAACTGCTAACTGTTGACAAAACTAGATGTAACGTTTTTTTAAAGGAAGGGCGAAAAAATATCGAAACCACAAAATATCGAAACTACATTTTATCGAATTACAAAATATCGAAACTACAAAATATCGAAACCACAAAATATCGAAACTACAAAATATCGAAACTACAAAATATCGAATCACAAAATATCGAAAATACAAAATATCGAAAATACAAAATATCGAAAATACAAAATATCGAAAATACAAAATATCGAATCACAAAATATCGAACATACAAAATATCGAATCACAAAATATCGAACATACAAAATATCGAAATTAACAAATATCGAAAATCAAAAATAGAAAATTTCGAAACCTTAACCTAATCCGACTCTGACGTAACCTAACGTAATCTAACTAAACCTAATCTGACCTAACCTCATAAAAATAGAAAGTTTCAAAGATCTAACCTGATAAAACCTAATCAAATCTAGCCGAAACGAACCGAACCGAACTGAACCCAACCAAAGCAAACTGAACCAACAATTTTTTTCAAAAACAAAACTTTCCTGACTTGTGTGAATCCGAACCGAACCGAACCGAACCGAGCCGAGCCGAGCCGAGCCGAACCGAACCAAACCGAATCAAACCAAACCGAACCGAGCCTAACTGAGCCGAAACTAACCTAACCAAACAAAACTACAACACTACTAATTAGATTTGGTTGGGTGTGGTTAGGTTTGGATAGGTTCGGTTTGGTTCGGTTCGGTTCGGTTCAGTTCGGTCCGGTTCGGTTTGGTTCGGTTCTAATTCACACCTTCTAGGGTCCCGGGACAGAAGTCAGGAAAGTTTTTTTTTTAGAAAAATTGTTGGTATAGTTTGCTTTGGTTCGGTTTGTTACGGTTCGGTTAGATTTGATTAGGTTTTTGTTATATCAGATTAGGTTAAGTTAGAGTAGGTCAGGATCAGGTTAGGTGTAGGTTCCGAAATTTTCTGTTTTTGATTTTCGATATTTTGTTGTTTCAATATTTTGTGATTCGATATTTTGTTATTCGATATTTTGTGTTTTCGATATTTTGTTATTCGATATTTTATGGTTTCGATATTTTGTAGTTTCGATATTTTGTAGTTTCGATATTATGTACTTTCGATATTTTAATTCGATATTTTCTTTTTCGATATTTTGTGTTTCGATAATTTTTCGCCCTTCCTTTTTTAAAAGCTAAATGATTTTGTTTTTACACGAAATTCCTTTATTGGACTAGATATTAACGTGAGTATCGAAACCTAATGCGTTGTATCTCATTGCGCTTCGTCATGGCTCAAGTGATATTGTCTATACATTTGCGTATAAATCGGGGATCTACACATATCAATTGACGTGAATTCGATTTGGAAGCCGCCATTAATTAATCTGCTTAACTAACGACAAACCAGGTGGACCAAAAAAAAAAGAGAAACGACTGCGATTTAAATTATTCGTTTGCTTTTGCGCAAAAATATTTTTTCCGGCTATCTTATCTTAAATTTTAAGATTCCGGACAAAATCAAATTTGATCCTTCAAAGAAGCTCATTTGTTCTTATGCTACGATATTTTTTTTTTTTACTTTTAGGAACGCACAATAAGGTACAATTTTTTAAAATTGATTATTGAGCTACCAAAAAATTATTATTTTTTTTAACCATGGTTTTACTGATGAAACTATTGCCTTCTCAATTCTGTCTGCGCTTATTACCTCATAAATTAATTCTTACTAAAATAACGAATATCACATGGTTATGATCGATTACTCTTTCAATATCACTAGATAGTTTAAGTTGTGCTACGTATTTTTACGTAAGCATGAGATTTGAAAGATACGCAAGCGCACTTCGTCACACCGTCGTCAAGGTCACGTTAGGAGCTTACGTGTTTACGTTAGCTTACGGCAGTCTGCGGGCACCTTAACGTTACCAAAGAATAGAATTGGTTGATTGACCAATCGAAAAATGAGGCCTAGACGATAATTTCCGCTTCCAGTACAAACAATTCTTTGCAAATATATTCCGACTGTAGTTGAAAAGACAAAAAACAAAATTGTAACATCAAAAAACCACAGTGCCGAATTCCATATTCCCTGCTATTAGTAGACTTGTTATGGTAATGTAAAAACATTCAACTTAAACTCAAATTTCGAACAAAACGTAGAGCGCTTAACGTGCAGTTTTACGTAAAAATTCGTAAGTTAAACTTGACCCTTAAAAAACTCGTTTATTCTTATTTATCGGAAAACTGTTTTTAAATTTATAAAAAATATCTGCCTGTGCCACGCATAACAGTGTATGAAGTACTTCTCGAAACATAAGAATAAACAAGGCTTTTTATAAGGTTAGGTTTGATTTTGTCCGCCATTTTGAATTTCATGATTACGGTAAATTTTGATTATGAGCTTTTGGGCTTGCTCTTAAATTAAGTAACGCACTAAGAACAATAGCCTTATCTAAATAATGTGTAAAAAAATCGGTTAAGAAAAACCTAATTTATAAAGAAACGAAATAACCAATGACGACAATTTTGAAAAGGCCAGGAACCACCAAACCAACTTCAATGAATGGGCGTGGCGAATGAATATGAATTATGAATAAAATACAAAAATTAAAAAACTTCGGTAGCGTAGGAATAAACTTTGAATATTTAAGGGCAGAACTATAGGCAATTAAATATTTAAAAACATTTTTCTTAATCAAACAAGTTTCGTGGCTAATCGGGCAAAAAATAATTTTTTTGTTTCTCTCATATTTTTCTGTGGGTAGCTTGAAAGCTTAACCTCACGGGGGTCCAAGATCTAATGGACACCTAATAAGTGTTGACAGTTAACTGTTTCGTCCTTATGGGACTCCTCAGAACACTGCTAGGTCGATGTGACAATTCTTGCGAAGTTAATTAGATAGTTTTGTCTCTAATCATAAGTAAATAGTGAGAAAACTATCGCAAGAAGCGCCATCTACCGAGATACGAGAGAAACAAAAAACAAAAGCAGGCGAAAAACTGCTAGACATATCGATCAATGAAAAGATCGAATACAAATAAAAGAAAACAAAATATAGTCCGTGACCTACGACAGCTCTTCTGTCTTTCAGGTAGGATCAACGCATATTGCATTTTTACCCGTCATCAAGACACGTGAGCGTCAATCAACGGAATTTTTAAGCCAAATAATACTAACAAACGTGGAATTTCGTACCCGTGAATTTAAAAATCAAACAAGTTTCGTGGCTAATCGGGCAAAAAAGAATATTTTTGTTTCTCTCATATTTTTCCGTGGGTAGCTTGAAAGCTTAACCTCGCGGGGGTCCAAGATCTAATGGACACCTAATAAGTGTTGACAGTTAACTGTTTCGTCCTTATGGGACTCCTCAGAACACTGCTAGGTCGATGTGACAATTCTTGCGAAGTTAATTAGATAGTTTTTTTTCTTAATTTTTTTCCAGCCGTCATGATTCTACGATTTACAGCTATGATTGCCTTGATATTCATTTGTTTTGTCCAATTATACAGAGCTATTTGAACAAAGTTCGATTAGATTTGATGGGGGAAACATTAATTAACCTACCCACACAGGACTGGTCATTTCCTTCGCTTGGATGCATAAAGCCCATTTCGCATTCGCATCGGAAGGAGCCCGGGTAATTTAAGCATTGCCCATTTTCGCATAGACTCGGTTCGTTGGTGCATTCATCGATGTCCGTGCAAGTGTAGCCGTCCCCTTTGAAACTGCCAAAATAATAAGATGCATATAAGTTAGCTTCAGTGCAAAGGTTAATAGAAGCCTCTTAAAATAATATACCACTTGCCTTACGTCAGTAGAGTGCCGCAGCCCACGAGAAAGACCGGCCCGGGCGCGGAAATATCACGTGACCGTAGGAGTCCCACAAAAAAACGCCTCACGGCCCGCTGTCATTATAAAATATGTGTGTGTTCAGTTTGGGTATGTTTGTTTACGTCGATATTTTTTTAATTCGGGCACGAATTTTATGTGAATTTTATCAAAGTTATTAAAATAACGCAGCCCACGAAAAAGACTGTAGTGGGCTGCGTTAAAATAATTAATGGCTAATGAGTAAATTATAAAGAAAATACCTATAAGATAAACAATGCCGCGAACGTGTAATTAGTGTTGTTCCTTGTCGGTCCAACTATAAAACTGAAACCTAATATGTTGCAAACGGGAAAGAAGTGGTAAAAGATAAGATCTTGGGTAAGATTGATCAAGTAATAGACATCCTTAGTGACATTTTCGATAGTGAGAGTGAAAAATGTGTTCAGTTGTCATTTCTTATTGAACAATTGAGAATCGAAGATATGGTGATATACTTTAATGTTGGTTTCATTTTTGTTTATCCAGTTATCCAGTGCATACACGTCAATTTACAATTCTAAGGTAATATGTCTTCCGCACCCTCGCAATATTAAAAAACTGATTTGTAAAATATTGTTAACAGATAGTAATCTCTCTGGTAGTGTGAAATATTTAAAAACTAAGATACAGCTTTTAAAAGAACATGAATTGGTAGTTAACTTACACTTTATTGAAATAGATATTAAACTTTGTGCCGGGTAATTTTTCAAAAAATTATTGACAGCCACTACATTCAGTTCATTGAATGGGAAAACCATCTCACTTATTCACAAAATCACTTGTTTCTTTTTAATAAATTATTGTGAAATGTTTTATATTGAAAATTTTTCTTCAGATAACTTTAGCGAGTGTTTTTGTGGAGAAAAACTATTGTCAGAGCTTGAAAAAATTAGTTTAAGGGCATGTAAAGTTTTTTAAAATAATTTTATTAAAAAGCACAATGATTTAGTGTCTGCTAATAAATCTTTGAATAAGAACTCAAAGAAAATTTAAAAAACTAAAAGCTTAGGTTTGATATGTCCAATTTTAAAAGACTTGTATAGATTTGAAGTTACTAACGATATTATGTACCTAATATATGTACCTGAAGATATTAGAGTGCAAATTTTGTATAATTTTTTATTTTATAGATTCAGTTCTTTTATCCATAATAAACACATATATCAGCAAAATATTTCTTTCAATTTTTGCCTATAAAAGAACAAAAATTTTTTGTTAATTTATTTAAATTGTGTAAAAACGTATAATATATTAGGCAATACAATAAGAATCCTGGGACTCCTAAGATCGCGTGACCGCCGACTTGCTTATAACGCGCCATGGCCGGTCTTTATCGTTGGCTGCGGTAGCGTGCATACAATATAGGCGTAAAGGCGTTGCCTACCCTTGATGGAATTAATTTTTTTTTATATCATCACATTTTAAATAACTTACAAAAATATTCTTATGAATCACGTTTTAAATAACTTACAAAAATATTCTTATGAATATTTTTATGTTATTTAAAATGTGTAAAAAAAGGAAATCTATAAATTCAATAAGCATATTTTTATTTATTTTAATTTTAACACACGAAAAGGTGATCTTATGTTTTTAGACGTTTATAGTTTACGTCTAACTTTTGAGTTTTCATACCTTTGACAGTGGGAAGGAAGAATTATAGAAATCAGTTTGATGACTTGGTCGAGTTAATACCCTGAGAGTGTCTCGTTCTTGTATTGAGACATCGCAGCCTGCATAGATGAAAGTTTTCCGAAAATTTATGTATGGCTTCGGTAGTTCAATGCTTAGAATGTTTGCCTAGAGAGGAAGAGATCCCGGGTTCGAGTCCCGGCCGAAGAAGAAAACTTTTTTCTTATTTTTCTTTCTTTAATTTCACTTGTTGTTTATAGTTTTAGGTCCTTGCATTATTTGCAATTTGGCATGAGTTTTTACTTGTCCTTTGAATTTATAGTTATTACGTTTATCCCTCATTATCTAGAATTTATTGTTAGTTTCTTTACTCGTTATGTAAAAATAGGATTTATGAGAGTTTGCAAGAGTCTGCAAGAAATAATGAAATAACCTACCCTGAATCACACTCGCATCTAAACGAACCGTCATTGTTGATACATTGAGCGTTCTGATCGCAGCCACCATTATTCGTAAGACACTCGTTGATATCTCGACAGCTGACTCCATTTCCTGTAAATCCGTCCAAACATCGGCATTGATAAGAACCCTGAAAGATAATGGGAGAACAGTTAAATCAATTGAACAAAATAAACTGCTCAAAAATTGAAATGAGCCACCCTATTTTTTTGGACATTTTTAAAGTAAATTTATTCCTAAACAAAACGGGCAATTTCCACACAACTTTCTGTGTAATATAGCTTTGATTATCGTCTTTTAACGTTTGGTTTCCTCGTTGTCCTGCGCTTCACAAGGTGGCTACAACGCAAGTGTAACAAAAGTGCGAAAGTTTGCACGGTTTCCATTTCCCGTACGATTTTTTTGAAAAAAATTTAATGATACAAAATGACAGTCAGCTAGCCAAAAAAAGTTATTTCTCAGTTTCTGTTTAGATTCCGAGATATGATTTTTTTTTCCATATAATTGTACTTTTTCTGATTTTTGTTGTTTGACGTTTCTACCCGGTTTGAACCATAGCCACCAAATTTGCTATCAGGCAACCCAAATATTGGCCTATTCGAATACTGTACGCCATTGTACCCTAGATGCCAGTGGCGTTTATAGAAAAATGTTTCGATGAGGGGCCCGAACATGTTCGGGGGGGGGGGGCCATATACGCCACTGCTAGATGCCCACTGAGCACAATCTAGGGCGTGCAAAAATAAATTTTCATAAATTCTCCTTTTTATGATCAAACCTGAGTTTCACCTTCTGTAGGTGATATCAAGTCTAGGTAAATGCAAAATACGTTTTATTGAAGTTGAGAACATTTATGCGAAGACGGTTTTTCATTTTTCTTAAAATATCATCAAACAATTGGCGTCAGGATGATTTTTTGTATAAATGCAAGTTATTTCTCAAAGGCCATGGATTCAAGCATTAACCTAATATGTTAATGGATTCAAGCGAATTTTCTCAAACCAGCACGGATGATTTTGATGCTGCCTCAGTAAAAATCGTACAGCAGAACTTATGCCACGTGTGCCATCTGATTTAGGTTGTAATATCTCACAAACGAAAGTTATAAAAGGTGAAATGTGAACTGCGTCGGAGCCCAAAATGTTATGCTTTGGTTACGCTTGGCGTCTTGAGCATTTTAATGTATCATACGCAGAGATTGGTTGAGAAATAAAAAAGTAACTACCGATAAGAAATTTTAGTGACCTTATTTACAAAGCAATTTTGCTCCCAGTTCTCTCATTTCTTGACTGATTCCTGTAGAGCGGTATATTTCCGGTAGATTTTCTGTAAACGTGTGGAGCTGGATTTCAGCAAGAGGACATGGTGCCCTTTCAGAATTCAAGGAAGGTTTACAGCAGAGGTTTATGTGGATATTCTGCAAAATATTATGCTTCCGGAAGTGTCAGCGTTATATCCCGAGGGTTTTGTGTATCAGCAAGACAATTGCCCGATACACACTGCCAGGATTTCACAGCAATGGTTCCAGGAGCATATTATTGAACTTCTCTCATGGCCAGCAAAGATCCCCGATGCAAATTTTATCGAAAATGTATAGAGGCTCATTGCGAAAAAGTTGACAAAGCTAAAAGTGCTTCCGCGAAATGCTAACCATTTAATGGAAATTATAGTGACAGCCTACGAAAAAGTTATTGGACAAAATCCAAATTTGTTTTAAAACCTTTCAGATTCGATGCCAAGGCGTTTGCAAAAAATTATAGAGGGAAATGGTGCCATGACAAGATATTAAAATTCTGCTAAAATTTGTTTCTTTTTACAATAAAATGTTTATTTTAAAGATAAAATCTTTTTATTTTATAATTCGTAACAGCAACCTTAAAGCTAAAAATCAGTAAAAAAAAGATGTGGTCTAAAAGTGTTAACTTTCAAAACTCGGTAACAATAAGCAAGCAAATTTTCTAAAATATAGAGGTGTGTCTAACTTCTGCTGTATGCATTTTACGTGTCGGGAAGTGTTAATCACTAATAAACAAAACCTGATTGATGGTATTAATTAAGGATCATACTATTATGACCCTTAGTTAATTCTGTCTGACGATACAAATGACCTACAATTTTGAAACTTGCATTCCTAGCACGTTTAGAATCAGTTGTGGGTCTATAAATTAATATAAATAAACTTTCGCGCTTTTGTTACACTTCCGTTGTAGCCACCCTGTGAAGCTATCTGTCAAGCGCAGGACAACAAGGAAACCAAACGTTAAAAGAGGATAATCAAAAGGAAAATATTTATATATATATATATATATATATATATATATATATATATATATATTTTTATTTTTTTTTTTTATTTTATTTTTTTTTTATAATTCACACATACGTGGTTTTGGCTAACAGTGTCCGGGCGCTCATTGTCGCCAAGGACACTGCTAGTGTCAATACGGCGAGACAGTCCGTCGAATAATTCCAACGGTCCCAAGTACAACGGCTTTCTGCATCCATGTGATAGCACTATTTGGCATGCTAAGCTCTGTTATATGTTGCATGGTTTTTCTGTGTACCAAGCCGTTGGCGCTGATGACTATTGGCATTATTGTCACCTTTTGTAAGTTCCAGATGATTTTTACTTCCTGAGCCAATGCTTGATATTTCGTTATTTTTTCTCCATAGGCTTTAGCCAAGTTATAATCTTGCGGAACAGTAAAATCAATTATAATTGCCGTTTTTCTCGCTTTGTTCCACACAACCATATCCGGTCGGTTGTGCTCCACTGCTCTATCTGTTTCTACGGTAACGTCCCAGTAGATCTTCGTGGTATTATTTTCAAGCAGTGGCTGTGGACTGTACATATGGTGAGGAGTGAATTTCTCCAGCAAACCCTTACTTAGACTGACCATCTGATGAACCACTTTACCCATGTTATTGTGTCTTTCCAGATATTTGGTGTTAGCAATGGCAGAGCAACCCGATGCCAAGTGTTGTACGGTTTCCTCAGCTATATTACAAAGTCTGCACTTGGTTGTTTCTACCTCCTGCTTGAGGATATGTCGGGTATATGTTCTCGTTTTAACGACCTGATCTTGGATCGCGAGGAGAGCTCCTTCGGTCTCTGGGAAAAGGTACCCTGTTGTTAGGTAGGAGTTAGATGCGGCAATATCTACTTCAGGTTGATGCAGACTTGTGTAGAACCTCCCGTGCAACACTTTTCTTTGCCAGTTGATTTTAAGCTCCTCTGAAAGATTATCTTCCTCTGGCTCCTCCGCATTTGCCAGGTTCAGTGGAGTGATCTTTTTATCCCAGTTTCGTATACTTCTGTGTACTGGCTGATTGTGTTTATTAAAGTATTTTCTGAGCATTTTTCTTTCTTTGATATTTGAGGCTTGCAGACTGCTCAATCCACGCCCTCCTTCCCTACGAGATAGGTACAGTCGTTCGATTGCTGAGTTAGGGTGCAGTAATCCGTTCTTAGTGAGGAGTTTTCTGATCCTCTGATCTAATCTTTCCAGGTCAGTCTTTGACCATGAAAGTACCCCGGCGGTGTATGTAAAAGCTGGTACTGCCCAGGTATTTATTGCTGCTATCTTGTTTTTAGCATTTAATTCCGTTTTTAGTATCTTCTGTACCCTCCGGATCAGTTCGCGCTCTGCTTCTTCCTTGTTTTCCTTTTGTCGTATCTCGTAGGTTTGTTGGATACCCAAATACCTGTAAGTGGCTTCTGTCCCTAGTTCCTTGATCCGACCTCCATCCCTCAGTGTGATATCGCCTTGCTCCACCAGTTTACCTCTCCTTACATGGACGACCGCACACTTGTCAAGTCCAAATTTCATTTGTATGCCTTCACTGAAGCTTCTAACAAGCTCCAGCTCTCCCTCTAACTGTTGTTGTCCTCTTCCGTACAGTTTGAGGTCGTCCATATAAAAGACGTGCGATATTTTTGCATGGTCATCAATTGTGTATGCGTATGAACTTCTGTTAAGCATGTTGCTTAGTGGGTTAAGGGCTAGGCAAAACCACAGTGGGCTAAAGCTGTCGCCTTGGAATATTCCTCGGCGAATAGATATCTCTTCCGTGCTGTATGAGTTGGTCCCCCCCCTGACTGTCAGAGTCGTCCTCCATGTCGACATTAAATGCTGTAGTAAACCTATCAGATTTTGGTCAACCTTGTAAATTTTAAGGACTTCTATCAGCCATGAGTGTGGTACCGAGTCATACGCCTTTTGGTAATCGATCCATGCCATGGAAACATTTTTTTGGCGTCTTTTTGCCTGTTTGGTTATGACGTTGTCGATCACCAAGAGTTCCTTGCATCCTCTAGCTTTTTGCTTACATCCGTTCTGTTCCCATGCTAGGATTTTGTTCACTTTAAGGTGACCATTAAGCTTGTGCCCTAAGATGGAAGTCAGTATCTTGTAAGCCGACGGAAGACACGTTATTGGTCTATAGTTTTTGGCCTGTTGTAAATTTCCTTTCTTAGGCAGCATGTGTGTCTGCCCTTGCGTGAGATATGTGGGGATTTCGAGTGGATTCCTTAATGCGTTTTGAATCAGGCTCGCTAAGATCTTGTGTGTGTGTGAGAATCCCTTCCACCAATAATTGTGTATTCCGTCAAGTCCAGGCGCTGTCCAGTTTTTGAGTCGCTTTACTGTCTCCTTAACGTCTCTTTCAGAGACAGTAACCTCTGGCATCTCTGTGTAATTTGCCGCGCTTTCTTTTTCCGCAGCGATCCATTGTGCCTGGAAGTCATGCTCAACCCTCTGTGACCAGATGCTCGACCAGAATTCAGTCATTTCTTCCTTAGAGGGTATTGTGTTTGTATTTTGGCCTTGGTTCTCCTCGTTAAGATTTCTGAAGAACAGTTTCTGGTTATTGATAAAAAGGTCATTTTGTTTCCGCCTAAGCGTTCTCTTATGATACCTTTTTATCCTGTTTCCCAGTGCTGCTATCTTTTGCTTTAACACCTCGACCCTAAGGAGTAGTTTTTCCCGATACTGCGCATCGTTTTTCTTTATTTTTGCGCTCTTTGCATAGCTTAAAACTTTCTTCTCTAGCTTCTTTTTGGGTTGATCGGTCGTAAGATACGAGTGTAATACACCAATCTCCCGCCGGAAGGCAGAGATTTTTTCTTCAAGCCTTTTCTCCCATGGGGGTTGTTTTTGGGTTTCGTTTGTTGTTGTAGAAGGCGCGGTTTTTGTTTGCGCGTGTATGCTAGTGGCAACGCTAGCAGCGCAGTATACGTTATGACATAGGTTTTCTAGGTCATTAGATCTTGTAAACTCTCCTTTGAGTGTTGTGTTAATTGCTTCTATTGTGTTTTTGACCTCTAAGGTGATTTTAATGCGTGATAGCTTTGGCCTTACGTGCATTTCTACTCCTTCATATTTATGATGGAATTCTTGAAAGAGCAGTTTGATCTCGGCTGATTCTGGTCGATCATCTTCTTGTTGTGGCTCATCGTTTGGTTCAGTCCTTTCATCTGGGGCCGCTGGTATAAAGCTTCTCCTTGCTAGTGACTGCCTAAGCAGTTGCGGCCTCCTGTTCCGGTTTTCAGTTGCTTCAGCCTTCATTGCAGCTAGTTCATCCGGAGATATCAACTTACGCTTTTTGATATTAGTAATTTGTGCCGCTAGGTGTTGCGATGTGAACTGTTTTTCGGGAAAAGCTTCATTCCATAGTTCAACCATTCTTGCCCGGTACTTGGTTTTCTTTGTCTCCCCTTCAGTGACTTTGAAGTAAGCATTCATCAGTGTGAGATTCATTTCCCTGGTCCAATGCTGCCTTCCCCGTCTTTGAGCTACAGCGGGATCCTGCGGTGGACTTGCGTCCTGCAGATCCAAGCTGTTTCTCCGGGTGTCGTGATTGGGGGTGCTTGGCCTTGTGGTTCCGTTTCGCACAGAGGCGCCACTCGCTCCGCCGTCTTGTGCTAGGGACTGTAACGATCTTCCCACAGACGCACTCCCGACGTCTGGGGCGGGTTCCGAGGCTTCGTTTGGTTCAACGAGAGCAGGTAATTCTCAACCCGCGGGGTGCTAACCCGCCAGTTGGTTTGCTGGGGTCTGCGGGGATGCGAATCCCGAAGGCCTACGGCCCCCCCTGCAGGCGAAGCTGGCTGTACAGGTCTTACGTCGTTACCTGTAGCAGCAGAGAGTGTCACTGGCTTGTGACCCCTCCACCGGCCAGACACATTATATATATATATATATATATATATATATATATATATATATATATATATATTAGGTTTGTAGGTTTCTTGGGAATGTGGTTCATTAATCAACTAGCAACTTTTAATTTACATTTATTAACGTTTCGGTCTAAAGATCTTCTTCAGAACAATCATACATTCACAATTTCACCTTACATTAATCAAAATAACATACAAAAAACACAAGTTCAAAAAGACACATCACATTATTTTACAAAACATTTTTTAAAATCAATATTATTAAAACGACTATACGTCTATTACTTAGGTTACTAATCGATTAATGTATGGTGAAATTGTGAATGTATGAATGTTCTGAAGAAGGTCTTTAGACCGAAACGTTAATAAATGTAAATTAAAAGTTGCTAGTTGATTAATGAACCACATTCCCAAGAAACCTACAAACCTAAAAAATATAAAATATATGGTTCAAGAAAAAAGAAAATCAAAAAAAAAAAAAAAAAAAATATATATATATATATATATATATATATATATATATATATAGTTATTTTTTTAATGGTAAAACGTACATGTCTAAATTATACGCATTTGTAATGACGTCACCAGGTGAGAAAAAATCGTATGGCGTAGATATTTTTGCCAATCATTGATTTGTGATTGACAGTGACGGATACTTCACATAATCAATTACCTACCTACTTAAATTATAGACACTACTTTTTTTTAAAGTTTATTGTCACCGCTGTCATAATATACTAAACATAGATAAACAAAACTGACGTCATTACAAATGGGTATAATTTGAACTATATCACATCTAGCACAATGATGATCAACTTATGAAGTACGAACCACTTTCTCTGTTATCATTATTGAAGACAAGTTTAACATCATCAGTACCGGATACTGTGCAATTTACTGTCATATTGAAAAAGATAGCGTTGTTATTCGCTTTAATGATAAACTAGGCCACAAGTTATTACAAAGTTTTGCAAAAGCTAGAAAACAGTTGGTGACTTAAATAATGGAAAAAATACGGCACAAAGAAATTGCATTCGGAGCAGCGCCCGAGCAAGAGGAGGAAAAAAGTTTTTTTAACTCTTTTACTGTCGACGCGGAAAATTAACATTCTATTCTATGTTTAAGAGGATTTTTATAAAAGTTTTTGTGGTTTGTATATCTGCAAACTTTGTTGGTTAATTAGAAGAAGTTTTTACCGCTGGTTGTCGGTGCACGCCGTGGTTGTTTGCCTTAGTTAATGAAAAATTCTTTTTTAAAATACGAACGTTACGTACTAACAAGATATTGGCGCAAGGAGTTCTCTAGAAAGATTAATAAAGAAAATTTTTACTCAAATCAGTCTGCCACAACATTTTGGGTAGGGGACAATTCGCCGCGGCCGATTCGTTGCGGTCGATTCGCCGCGGCCCATTCGCCGCGGGGAGAATTTGCCGCCGGCCATTTTGCCGCGGGGACAATTCGCCGCGAGATTTTTTGTTTTATGATATTATCATTTTTTATTTAGCTTGAGTTCATATATTATATTTTTTATTTGTCTGATCATAACTTTTTTCAAACTTTTCCAACTAGGTATTTGGTGGTTATTATTCAATTAAAATTTTTATTTTTTTTTTGAAAAATAAATAAAATGGCGAATCCAAAATGGTGGATTTTTCCATTTATGAACTAATATGCATCAAACCCGGAAGTTTGCGATCTTGCAGGTCGCTGATTATTATTTTTAACTTAAACTAAAAAAAATCAAAATGGCGAATCAAAAAACGCGGACTTTTTCATTTATGAACCAATATGCATCAAATTCAAAACTTTAAGGTGTTTTAGGTAGCTGATTATGACTTATAACTTAAACTTACAAAAAAATAAAATGGCGGATGTTAGCTCCCGATAAATTTCGCGATTGTTTGTAAATTTTAAAACCACACAATTGGATGCCGGACAGAGTACATTTTTCGCGCATTTGAACATGCGCACCAACAATCAGTGAGATCCTTTTTCGACCGCCTCGAGAAATGGCGTGTTAATTTACTTTCTCTAACTATTTCAAATTTCTACACTTGAAAGTGCTCGATTTTGGTGTGCTGAAGCATAGAACTAGAAACTTCAGCCCTTCAGCTACGTGGTGACATCATTAGATCCAGACAGGGGCCCCTTGGAAGTGGAGAAATTGGCTGCAAACTGGTGAGTGCTTTGTTTCTGATTTCCGTTGTGTGGTGCCCACAATTGACCTATGGACCCTTTTAATTATTTCGTAATTTCATATCAATATATTTATGTTTGTTCGCGCTTTCATTAATTAAAATATATACAGTCCATTGCAGTTATCGTTTTTCTTACTGCGGGCAAAACAGCGGATCCAAAATGGCGGACTTTCCCATTTATGAACCAATATGCTTCAAATTCGGAATTTTGGGGTCTTTCAGGTCGCTGATTAGATTTCTAACTTAAACTTAACAAAAACAAAATGGACTCTCCAAAATGGCGGATTTTCCCATTTATAAACCGATTTGCATTAATCTCGGAACATGGCGATCTTTAAGGTCGCTGATGATTATTTTTTAGTAAAACTAAAAAAAATTAAAATGGCGGCTTTTCCCATGTATGAACCAATATGCATCAAATTCGGAACTATGCGATCTTTTAGGTCGCTGATTAATATTTTTCACTTAAATTTAAAAAAAAAACAAAATGGCGGGTCTAAAATGGCGGACTTTTCCCATTTATAAACCGATTTGCATCAAACTGGGATTCTTGAGGTCGCTGATTATTATTTTTAACTTCAAAAATCAAAATGGCGGATCAACAATGGCGGACTTTCCCATTTATAAACCAATATTCAAAATATTGTTTTGGCATTTTTTCTGATTTTCTAAATTTAGCACTAAAGACAAGTAAAGTGCGCCGCGCGTGGAAATAATTTAAAATTTGGTAATTCTTGGGAAAAAAATTAAAAAATAAATAAATTTTGTAATAAATTGCAGTTCTTCCATATGCTATCATTTTTCAAAACGAACACTTACTGACACTAAATGATTTTGTATCGAACATCGCCGAAACACGTAAACTGAGAACTGGAGTAACGTGTTCAAATGCCCCACTTGTTCCTTGATACTTACCTTGATTGATATGTACAGAATAACTTTTATATACAATTTTAGGTGGTTTCTCAACTTTTGGCCGGTACTGTATCTATAATCTACTATTTTCAGTTTTTAAAACCTAGGTCGAAAATTGTAGCTTGTGAATGACCTTAAACACTGCAAAGTTTCAAGTTTGAGTCATCCGCCATTTTCATGTTTTTTAATTTTAGTCAAAAATTGAATTTAGTTACTTTAAGCGCCGCGATGTTTCAAGTTTAAGTCAAATCGGTTTATAAATAACAAAGTGCGCCATTGTAGATCTGCCATTTTCATGCATATTAGTTCATAAATGGGAAAATCCGCCATTTTGGAACCGCCATTTTCATTTTTTTTTAAGTTTAAGTTAGAAGTCACAATCACCGACCTAAAACACCCTAAAGTTCCGAATTTCATGCATATTGGTTCATAAATGGGAAAGTCCGCCATTTCTGATCCGCCATTTTGTTTTTTTTTAGTTTAAGTTGAAAATAATAATCAGCGACCTGAAAGATCGCAAACTTCCGAGTTTGATGCATATTAGTTCATAAATGGAAAAAATCCACCATTTTGGATCCGCCATTTTATTAATTCTTTTTTTATTGAATACTAACCACCAAATACCTAGTTGGAAAAGTTTGAAAAAAGTTATGATCAGACAAATAAAAAATATATTATATGAAGTCAAGCTAAATAATAAATGATAATATCATAAAACAAAAAATCTCGCGGCAAATTGTCCCCGCGGCGCATTGGCCGGCGGCAAATTGTCCCCGCGGTGAATCGGCCCGCGGCAAATCGGCCGCGGCGAATTGTCCCATTCCCCAACATTTTAATTACTTTTAGTTTGACTTAAATTAGCAAGATTCTTTTTTGCAAAAAGGAATCAGCAAAAGCCTGTCAGCAAGATTTTTATAAACACAAAATATCAGTGGCGTGCATATAATGTATGCAGAAAGGCGTTGCCTACTCTTGACAAAATCCAAAAACTTTTTTTAATTTCATCATACCAATTCATGACATATTTAATAAAAATATGTATAATAAGCATTTTTTAAATAATTTTTATTTTATAGATTGTGTGAGACATATTTCCATTAATTGCACGAACTGCATTATCGCGCATTTCTCATCTAATAATTTCCTAATAAACGCTCCATATGATTTTCGTGAAGCAGACGTATAATTTAGTTTCTATGAGCGCAAATTCTCGAAATATTGTGCAGACCGCTGGCGCTATGACAATTAGAGCGACAGAACGAGGAAGCCTCGCGTGGTTTGTTCGCATGTTATCTTGGTCGTGTTCTATGCATTTATTTGCGTTGCTTGGACAAACGAAATTCTTTCAACTATGAAGAAAGGCGGAATCTGCAAATTAGCTGACGTCGCACAAATTACATACTTGGGTTTCGGTAGAATTCTTTTAGAGTTTGTTATAGAGAAAATCTTCCATACCAAAGTATCACTTCCTCCCAGAGACCTACATTTTATGTCCATTTTACGTTGGTACGTCCCGGGACCAATAAAGTACGTACTATGTACGTACAATTACGTACGTACATAGTACGTCCACTATGTAGGTACATAGTACGTCCACTATGTAGGTACATAGTACGTCCACTATGTAAGTACATTTTACGTACCTTTTACGTTGGTATTTCTCTGGACCAATAAGGTACGTACATTTTACTGCAGTAATTTTCGGGACCAAAAAATACGTACTGTGGACGTACAAATATGTACGTACATGGTACGTACACTAGGTACGTACATAGTACGTACAAGTATGTACGTACATGGTACGTACGAGTGTGTACGTACATAGTTCGTACACGTATGTACGTACATAGTACGTACACGTATGTACGTACATAGTACGTACAAGTATGTACGTACTTTAAGTGGGATATACTCAATGTAAAAATGTAAAAAAAATTTACACCTTTCACTGCAAAACAAAATGGCGGCTATATTTTATCGATATTTTCTTTATTTTTTGTGCGATATTTATTTTTAATACCTCATATGAAAGCTACTGACCAGTTCTTAAGTAAGTTTATCAAAATTAATTTAATTTGTCTTAAAACAGGGAATTAATTTTTTTTCTTAACTTTGGCAGCCGCCATCTTGGATTCCGATGCCGGAAATCAGGGGATCCTCGATTGAAAATTTAGCTTTTGATGTTAGCTACTACCATGCCAAATATAAAAAAATACTCTGCCAGTATATGGGCCCCTAAGCTCACACTAGGTATTATAGTTATAGTGTACGTGTGAGCTAATATAACTAAAAACTGAAATATATTTTATTCAACTATAGACTAAATTACCTTGTGTTTGATACCACACAAGCCATGTTTTGACTTAAACTCAAATTTTTGAAATCTACCCCCACCCTTAAAAAAAACAAAAACTAAAATGTATTTTGTTAAACTCCGGACTCAATTACCTTTTGTTTGGTATCACACACGCCATATTTTCACATAAACTCTAATTTTTAAAATATACCCCCACCTTTTTTTTGAATAAATTAAAATGTATTTTGTTTAACTGCAGACTCAATTACCTTTCGTTTGATATCACACACGCCATATTTTCACGTAAACTCTAATTTTTGAAATCTATCCCCACCCTTTTATTTGGTTTGTGTACGGTGGATTTTGTTCATTTTTAAATGGGACCATCTCGACCAAGACCCAGCCTAGGTACCAAATTTCATTAAAATCGGCCAAGCGGTTTTTGAGTTATGCGCGTTGGTCGTTACACACAGACATACAGACATACAGACAGACAGACAGACAGACATACAAACAGACAGACAGACAGACAGACAGACAGACAGACAGACAGACAGACGGCGCAACAAAAAAGTTTCAAAATCATCTGAAACGCAAAGATATATAAAAATTTTTGAAATCGGAGCAACTTTTTTTTTCTCGAAAAAATTAGGATCACCATAGCTCACACTACTATAGTATAGTATATGTGTGAGCTAATATACCCTTTTTGCAGCTTTTTATTGAAATACCCTACAAATTTACTCTACTATTAGAAATCCTATAAATTTTCGTGAACCAGTTTAAAGTATTATATCCATTAAACCTATTAGAGGCGAAATTTATTGTAAACTAATATAGGTATGGGTAGGGTAACGGATTAATTTTATAGCCCGTCTCTTTTGCCATTAATTTACGAAATAATTCCATAATTTTACCAGCAAACTAGAAAGTTAATTTTATAGCCGTGTTTTCGGCTTTATGCTGGCACAATATTGGCTCTGTATACAGCCTTTTGAGTATCTTATGACTAGGGTTTCTAAAAATTTGTTACTATTGGCGATTTCAACGACCGATGAGGGCGCTGCGGTGCGTAAACAAACATGGAGGAAAGCGAGTAGTATTTCTTGTTGGCGGTTTGAACCCAGCATGCGGTTCGGTGTGGATTACAGCGGTTAGAGACTATTTTATTGCGTAAATCAGTGTAGTGCTTTATTTACCAACATGAGTGACGAAATTTTTGTTACTTTGGATTCAGTCTTTTCATATCATCAATCAACTGCCGATAGGAGATGCATTGTAGAAGGGGAAGAATTATTAAATGCCCACCATGTTATTTTGATTGGTAAATTAAATGAAACAGACAGTTACGTGGAGATACTAGTACTTTGTTTTCAAACAAGTGCCATCAAGAGTAACCTTTGGCACAATAATCTTCATTTCGAAAGTGCTTAGAGCACACACGCATAATTTCAGTGACAGGCTTCCTCATCAATAATGCATTTTCCCAAGCCATCTTTTTATCAACATATTACTCCTGTCCTAATGCATTAACGATTTTCACATGAATCCCACTATTTTTCTTCGGAAAATAATGAAAATAAACATGTGGTTTTCTGCCTTTCCTTGAGTGGCATCCATAGACACAACAATTCGTATTATGCTTCGTAGTCCCAGGCGTTGATGGTTCTGGTTCTGAAGTCATTTTACTTATATATATTGTATTATTTACATAAAAAATCCACAATATTTATCTTTTAACAGGAAACCAGCTCACAAAGACCACGAATTTAACAGAATGACTCCGTAAAATGAAGAAACGCAATGTAAACACATGGCCAATCGACAAATGATTACTCGCTTTCTAGGTTCACATTTTTTCCGTCCAGAGGGCGCACAGATTTTTGGCATCGCCAATAAAGAAATTAACTGGTTTCAGGAATTTTTTATAATTTTGAATTTGGTTCCATAACGCATGTTTCAAAATTCTACGGTGGATATAAAATAAATGGATCCATGACGGATCTGACACCTTCCTAACCCATTAGCACACCCCAAGTAAAATCCATGCTGTATTAGGCTTGAGTACAGTTTTTTGTAAATATCTCAGAAACGAAAACTCTTATGAAGTTTTTGGTTATACCACAAATTATTAAAAACAAAATAAGTTTTACTGTAAGTAGCCGTGGTGGCTCAGTGCGTTCGCGCATTGAACACGAGTGAGTTAAGGAATCTCGCTTGCTACAGTGGCGGGTTCGATCCCCGTCGGTTGCCGAGGTCGGGTGCGGCAGACATTTATAGGATTCCTGGGGAGTGTAAAATGTAATATTGTCCTACCCCTTCATTCACGCCGGTAACCAGGCCGGATGAGGTCGGATATCTCGTGAAGGCGGACTTTGTTACACACTCCTTCAGTCGGTAGGCCATTCTAAGGGACAAAAGGACCGGATAAAAAAAAATACTCGGTCTGGGGTTCCAAAGGTGGCCGATGACCCGTGCAATTAGGCGTTCCGAAATGGCGGCCTTGTGTCGGCGAAAGAGTCACGGTTACCAAATCAGGAAAAAAAAAAGTTTTACTGTATTCGAAAATCGCAAATTAATGCGATGCTCCGTTAAAAATGTCATTTTTTAAATTTTTAAAAAATTTTTAACGATCAAAAAATTGTCATTAGCATGAACGGATTTTGACCCGAATCAAATTAGCCAGTTTCGGTGTCAAAATCTATTTATACAGGGTGTCCCAGAACTAATGGTACATAGTTAAACTGTAGATTCCCTGGGTCAAAATATTACGATTTAGCCATACTTACCTTAGTCCAAAAGTTCGTACTAACCGAGATACAGGGTGTTAAACTTTATTTTTTCAATTCGATTTTCTTTAATAACTTTTTTAATAATTAATATTTTTGCAAATAATAACCAGCGTGTAAGTTTTTTAAAAATTGGCAAGAGGATTTCGTTGAAAAATTTGATGTAAAATGTACAGGGTGTTCCTTAGACCACTACCATTGAATAAAAATCAGTGTATTTTTGTTGTGCCTCGGTGTATATCAGTTTTTATGTAAAATAATAGTTTTCCCATCCTTTTTATGTAAAAAAGTTATACTGTTTCAAAGTCGCTCAGAGCAACGGTTTTTGAGATTTTTGCATTTAAAGTTTTTATTGCATGTGAGTGATATGCCTAATTTATGTATGATTATTTCTACTAATTAATAATTTTGCACAAAAAATACGGTTTGGTGGTTTTTGGGCATGGACAACTTAATTTTGGTAAAAAATATTATACAGGGTGTTCTCTGGGTCGGCACCGTTACATTAAAATAGGTCTAACTTTTTTGTTCCTCGGTGTATACAAGATTCTATTAAAAACATTAATTTTTGAATTTTATTTAATTAAGAAAGTTCTGGCGTTTGGATGTCGCTTAGAGGAATGGTTTTCAAGATATTTAAATTAGAAGTTTTTATTGTATGCGTATAAGATTTTTGATTAAATTCTTACCTACTTCATACATATTAGCTATAATCAATACTTTTTTATAGCATTCTATTAGATGTTTTCTTAAGAAATGTTAAGTTAAAAAGTATACAGGGTGGTTCTTGAATCATCAATCATAAGTGTGTTATCATTGTTCGTTATTGCAACTCAGTAGGGCTTTTAATGAGGAATAAAAACCTCTTCGTATTAGTTTTTTTTAAAATGGTAAGTACGTATACTTTATTAATGCAAGTATTTTTTTATTGTTTTGAAAGAAAATTTTAATTATCAATAAAATTAATATTCAATTATTTATTTAAAAGATATAAAATTTCTTAAGCATGGCGCTCTCAGCAACTAAGTTAAAATTTTTAAATTGACAAATAGTAAATCAAATTTAAAACTGTTTATTATTGTAGGCTAGATAAATACCCGAGAAAAACTGTTTCAAAAAATTCAAAATGCTGGAGAGGCGTTCAGAAATGCAAATCTTTATTTTAAAATCAGACGTTCGTATAATAAGCGAATAAACAAATGTATTCAGGTTAACGGTGGCCATTTTGAACATTTATTGTAGATTTTTTTTTGTTTTTCTATCCAAAAATTTGTTGTTGCAATAAAATATGTAGTAATTATTTAATAATTAAAATAATATTCTGTTTAAAAACCTGCTTAAGTATACACCGAGGCACAAAAAAATACACTGATGATTTTAATGCAATGGTAGTGGTCCACAGAAGACCCTGTACATTGTACATCAAATTTTTCAACGGAATCGTCTTGCAAATTTCAGAAAAACCTACATGCTGGTTAGTTTTTGCAAAAATATTAAAACTCACATGCAATAAAAACTTTAAATGCAAGTTTTTTTCTTTTCAAAAACCGTTGCTCTGAGCGACTTTAAAACAGTATAACTTTTTTAAATAAAAAGGATGGGAAAACCATTATTTTACATAAAAACTGGTATACACCGAGGCACAAAAAAAGTCACTGATTTTAATGCAATGCTAGTGGTCCAGGGAACACCCTGTACACTGTACTTCAAAATTTTTAACGGAATCATCTTGTCAATTTCAAAAAAACTTACACGCTGGTTATCTTTTGCAAAAATATTAATTAGTAAAAAAGTTATTAAAGAAAATCGAATTGAAAAAATACAGTTTAACACCCTGTATCTCGGTTAGTACGAACTTTTGGACTAAGGTAAGTGTGGCCAAATCGTAATATTTTGATCCAGGGAATCTACAGTTTAACTATGTACCATTAGTTCTGGGACACCCTGTATAAATAAATAAATCGGTTTAGCCTAAACCCCTGAACAGATTTTTATGAAATGAAATGCGCTATCGTGTTACTAAATTAAGGAAAACAGACACAAAGAAGAAAGGAACAGATACAAGTAGTGTCGGTAATTTTGCCCACACATTCACTAGAGTCCAAAAAAAAGGAGAGCAGCCAGAGGGGTATCCTTATTAATAAAGAAAAACCTAAAAAATAAGATTACGGGCTACGATGGCATCAGTTAAAACATACTTCGAGTTAACATGAAGTTATACTTGGACATAACATAAGCATCATAACAGCAGCCTACGCACCATCAGATGACGAAAGAAAAACAAACAACAAATGTTCTTCGACCAAATTGACAAAACTATCACCAAAATTGGTAAAACCAGGGAAATAATTATGCTTGGCGATTTAAAGGGTCGAACTGGTAGCAAACCCAAATCAAATTGGTAGGACCATTTGAACCAACTATTATTAATCAAACATACATAAAGCGATAAAAGAACACAAAGGGCCAAAATCTAAAATTAAAATTGGAAGTCGTCTTTCAAAAGATTTTCTGGTAACGAAAGGCTTAAGACAGGGATGCTATATCTCTCCAACTCTTCTCTACAAAACTGGAAACGTAAAATACACAGAATGGGAATACAACTTAAAGTATTTGTAGCTGATAATAAAGGAGATATGGTGAAAAAGTTAACGGAGGAATACCAAAAGTAGGGGTTAACAGTGAACGTGGCCAAGACAGAGAGTTAAATCCATTAAGTCGAGTGTTGAAATTTGATAGGTGTAGAGTTCTGGTATCATGGTAACATAAAATTTACGTTTTTGATTACAAGAATGGCGTATCCAAAGGGACGGATTTCTTTATTTTTACACCAGTTTGTCACAAAATTGAAAGTGCTAATCAGTTTCAATCAATCTATGTTTGATACATATTGGTGCATAAATAAGAAAATCCGCCATTTTGGATCCCCCATTTAAATTTTTTAAGTTTGACGATAAAACTGTATTAAGTGATCTCAAACACTGCAAACTTTCAAGTTTGAGACACATCGGTTTAAAAATAAAGAAATCCACCATTTTGGTTCCGCCATTCTTGAAATTAAAAACGTAAATGTTATTAACAAACGTGGAATAAACTTGTTTGATTTGTAAATGGTATTTTTACCAGGTTCCAGAACACTACACCTACCAAATTTGAACACTCTACTTAATAGATTTTGAAATTTTTGTATAAATAACATATTTATTTTGTTTTTTATCTGCACTTTTTATCGAAAAAAAATAGTCCGGCGCCGAGTTGGCCCGGCGCTCATTAGGCCCGGCGTGGCGCTCTGTTGGCGGCGCCGAGTTGGCCCAACGCCCAGTTGTCCCATTCCGAATTGAAATTTTTAGTTCCGAAATTTCATCTGCCTCCAGCATAACGTGTAGTCTACCCAAGAAGAGAAGAGTTGAAGAAGACACTTGTTCAAAGAAAGAAAATATTTTTCCTGGAAGGAACATTTGTAAAGTTCTAAGATGAAAACAATAATTTTAATACATCCACTGCTCTTAGCAAGCTAACAAATTATTTTTACTCTTCTTTTTACTGAAGAGAATTTTGTAAACACAGTATACACAAGTAAGTATTCATGAATTATTTATTATTCAAACAAAAAATTGTTGATAAAAAAATGCTACTGGAATTCAAAACAAGATAAGCCAATAGAATATTTTTGCAATGTTGCATGTGTCCGGACTTGCCAAACCGAAATTTTATTTTCATCCCTGTCTTGCTCATTAAATTCTTACTTGTATGTGGTCAATTGCGATAAAAGCTTGATATAATGGCACTTGCCGGGTATACCCGTAGGGTATAGAAGTGAATGGTACATCTTAATATTCCTTATCTTTTTAGTTGTCTTAGTCAATAAACTTACAGGTGTATTCATACAATCAGCATTCTCGTCACAGTTGTAGGTTCCCAAGTAGCATTCATCATCATCAAGACAAGAAAGTCCACCTTCCGGTTTGACACTGTACCCCTCCTCGCATCTGCATTGAAAACTGCCCAGGGTGTTGAAGCATTCGCCTGAACCGCAAACGTTTCTGTCCTGTTTGCATTCGTCGATATCTATCAAAAAGTAAAAATTTCAGTGTTTAGAAATATTATTCTTCTTTAGGTATGTTATTTAAATGGGTTCATCACATCAACCTGACTGTCCTATATTTGTAATTTATTTTCAAATATTTCCATTTTTTTTTATCTAGTTTCCACTGCCCACGTAGCAAGGTCACGTTTTTTAAACGTCAAAAACAGATCATTTTTATTGACCATTGACGTCTCTAATCTGAAGTGTAAATGACCTTTAAATGACGTTCAAAAAACACACCCAAAATGACGTCATTTTTGGACGTTTTAAAGACGTCAGCAATATGACGTATTTGGGACCAAATCAGAACATTAGACACACACACAGACACAAACCTATTTATGACGTTTTTTAAACTCGTCTGAATATATGAAATAATCCCTGCAGTTGAGACAAGACGCTAGCGCTACCAAGTCCACTTTCAATCCCTGACTTCGCATGCGCAGATCTACCAATATTATTTACCTCATGTATTAGAATAGATGAATACAGGGTGATTTTCACTTGAATGATTCTAACCACATGAAAATAGAAAGTTTCAAAAACCTAACCTAACAAAACCTAATCAAATCTAACCGAACCGAACCAAAGGAAACTGAACCAATAATTTTTTTCAAAAAAAAAACTTTCCTGCCTTCCTGCCCGGGATCCTAGAGGATGTCAATCCGAACCGAACCTTACTAAACTGAACCAAACCTAACCTAACCAAACTAAACTACAACACGTACTGCTTATTAGGTTTAGTTGGGTAGGGTTAGGTTTGGATAGGTTCGGTTCGGTACGGTCCGGTTCGGATTCACATCCTCTAGGATCCCGGGTAGGAAGTCAGGAAAGTTTTTGTTTTGAAAAAAAATATTGGTTTAGTTTGCTCTGGTTCGGTTCGGTTAGATCTGATTAGGTTTCGTTAGGTTAGGTTTTTGAAACTTTCTGTTTTCATGTGGTTAGAATCATTCAAGTGAAAATCACCCTGTACATCTATTCTAATACATGAGGTAAATAATATTGGCAGATCTACGCATGCGAAGTCAGGGATTGGAAGTGGACTTGGTAGGGCTAGCGTCTTGTGCAGTTGAGAACACTGAAGGAAACTTAGACACAGAAGGTGACTCTTCTGTGACTTAGACCTGGAAGTACTGGAACAGGTACAGATCAAAGTAGACCTATACCTAGACTTACACATCTCCACCTTGAAGCGAAAGAAGCCACAAAGTTTGTCTTGATTTAAAATTTAATTTATTTTACGTACGTACCCCCACATTCCTTATAAATCTGGTCAAGTACTGACTGGGGCTATGTAAGTATGAGTGTTTGTCCCTTGGACAAAGTGTGCAGTGTGGGTAGTGACTAATATATGACGTTTTTCAGACGTCAAAAACTACACTACGAAAAGACGTCAAGTAACTGACGCCTTAAAGACAACATTTTTTGGTAGATGACCTGCTGGTCATCCAAATGACCACTTTTCGACGAAAAAAAGACGTCATTTGATGACCCTTTGCTACCTGGGTGAGCTTCAAGCTTCAGACTTGAAATTTGGTATCTATAGATATCTAGTGAGAAAAGATTGTGTTTCTATTTCAAAAAAATTAATATGGCACAAAAAATTTTAATGTCGGATTTAAAATAGCGAATTTTCACATTTGTGAACCGATACCTATGTATCGTATGTATCAAATTTAAAAACAGAAAAAAACAACATGAGTCCAAAATATCGGAATATTCTATACCGTGGCAACACATTAAAATAAAAACTACAAAATAAAGTTAGAAAAAAATCTTTAAAATTATAAAAGGTTTTATTTTTATTGAAACTAGAAAATAATAACCAAAAGTCATTATTTTAAATATTTTTTATTATAAAAAAAATTAAGATTAACAAAACTTATTGTTAAATCGGTCACACATTGAAAATAACAATAGAAATAAATTTAGAAAAAAAAACTTTTTGAAAACAAGCTTTTATAAAATGGACTAAAAAGCATAAAATAATTTTTTGAGTGTTCTGCTATTATAATAATAAAAGCGATGGGCGTATTACAGGAAATGTACCCGTTTTTCCTTTAGCCTTGTTAACTCGAAGTTTAGTGAAAATCCAGATTCATTATATTATAGCAGAGAAATGTAAGGGTAGATAATTTAACACAACCCAACCCTACTCAAGCTACCCTTATATTTTTCTGATATAGATGGACATTATTACGCCTGCTTCATTTTAGGCAGATCATCCGCGACCGGCAGTGTGTCGATTTATTTTGTCACATTGATAAAGAAGAGTCGGCCGATCATCGGTTGTGGACGATCCACCAAATGCGCATAGAAAGGCATTTACTTAGTATTAAATACGTCCATCGCTTTTATTATTATGATATCAGAACACTCAAAAAATGTTATGCTTTTTAGTCCATTTTATAAAAGCTTGTTTTCAAAAAGTTTTTTTTTCTAAATTTATTTTTTAATTTTTAGATTTGTCTAAGTCTATGCATTTCAGCTAGCGCATCGATATTGCAGGGAGTCTTTCCTGTCAATTTTGAAATATCTAAGTCTTCGATGAGAAGGCCGCCCAACTATTTGATACTAAACAAAATACAAACTAAAATTTTACCCCCTCTCCGCCCTCCACGTTAGGGGGAAGGTAGACAGTCAGTGATGCCACATTATTGGATTGTCATCGGAACTATAACCTTATGCGAAATTTAAATTTAATCGGATACGTGGAAGTCAGTTGAAAGTAATCAGAAAAACTTGACATTAAATCGTCCAGTTTGAATCCGCCATATTGATTTCTTGTAGTCTGATCAAAAATTCGTAATCCTCATCCTCAAAAACCCCCAGATACCAATTTTGGTGGAAATCCAACAAACTAAAATTTTACCCCCTCTCCGCCCACCAGGTTAGGGGTGAGGTAGGCAGTCAGTGATACCACATTATTGGATTGTCATCGGAACTATAACGGTATACAAAATTTAAAGTCAATCGGATACGTGGAAGTCAGTTGAAAGTAATCAGAAAAACTTGAAATTAAATCGTCCATTTTGAATCCGCCATATTGAATTTTTGTAATCTGATCAAAAATTCTTCAAAAATTGTCATCCTCAAAAACCAACAGATACCAATTTTGGTGGAAATCGGACAAACTAAAGTTTTACCCCCTTTCCACCCCCCCCCCCCCCCGTTAGGGGGAGGTAGGTACCCGATAAAACCACATTATTGTATTGTCATCGGAGCTAAGACGCTATGCGAAATTTGAAGTCAATCGGATGTTTGGAAGTTCTTCAAAAATGAGTTGCAAGATTTGATTACATACATCCATACCCACATACATACATACATACATACATACATACATACATACATACATACATACATACATACATACATACATACATACATACATACATACATACATACATACATACATACATACATACATACATACATACATACATACATACATACATACATACATACATACATACATACATACATACATACATACATACATACATACATACATACATACATACATACATACATACATACATACATACATACATACATACATACATACATACATACATACATACATACATACATACATACATACATACATACATACCCACATACATACATACATACAGGTGAAGTTAAATAAAAGCTTGTAATAAAAAAGCCTATACCGTACCACAAAAGAAATATAAAAAAGACACCATAAAAAAAAGTACTGGCACAACTCTTTTGTATTTAAACATGACTAACTTATTTATAACATTGTTATATTTTAATTTTTGCTTTAATTAGTGATAATGTTTTTAGAAAATGTAAACAAGCCAAAAAGTTATGGCCAAACTAATACCTATTCTTGACCCCTAGGTTATTAATTTGTTATTATCAATAAAAATTTGATTTTAATTTAATAAGAGAAAGTAATCAATTAACTTAAAACGAATTTTCATTTCCTTACTGACGTACAACATAAATATAATCGAGGACCAGAAATATAGTAATTTACCTAACAAGTGCAGAAAGTAGTACATTTTCCGCAACCGTAGCAGAGTTTGGTCAAGCCGGCAAGGGCGGAAAAGTCACTTTACGCATGCGTCGGTACAAAATTTTCATTAATAGCCTCCAATTGACGCCAATTTATTAAAAATTATAAAAAACATATAAAAATTTTAGGTGTCCACCAAGGTGATCCGTTAGATGCCTTGTCACTAATGATATAATTTTATCATTAAAATTGGAACTTAATTTGTAGTATTTAGACGAGAGGTGATCAGCTGCCTACAGTAGGTGTACAAATTTTTCTACAGGACCCCACAGGACTATACAGGACTTCCACAGGACCCCAGAGAACTTCCACAGGACTATACAGGACTCCACAGGACCCCACAGGACTTCCACAGGACTCTACAGGACTCCACAGGACTTCCACAGGACTATACAGAACCCCGAGGGTACTGGCGCCTAAGGGGTACCCTACGCATGATTAAGTACTGAGGCCGGCAAAGGCAAATCGGCTCTCTAAGAAAAACGCGAGTTAAGACGTGATGACCTTTTTGTTTTTTTGTTTTGATCGCGAATTTTTTTATGGGCGCCTTTTCAGCCACAGGACTATACAGGACCACACAGGCAGGACTATACAGGACTTGTACAGGACTATACAGGACTTGTACAGGACATGTACAGGACTATACAGGACCAAAAATTTATTAAAGTCCTGTAGTACGGTGTACAAATTTGGTTCAGCTGATCGCCCCTCGTATTTAGACGATAATTGTATTGTAGGAGACTTTGCTTCAGTTTTACAAGATTTTGAAGAAATTATTTCAAGACGTACTGAACTTGGTTTAAAATTATATTATAAAAAATGTAAGGTCTCTATTTTATCCAATGACTTAAATCTGAAATCACAAATTCTTTCAACATTTGTAAAAGTAGGTCCTGGAATCCAAAAAACAACAACAGAAAATTTCGCTTTATTAGGCTGTCCATTTTGTGAAAATCTCAACTTGAACTCAGATATTTACCCATGCTACTTTCTATCTTTTAAATTTTTTTTGCTATACGCGTTTTATCCTATAGCTGTTCTCCTTGTTGGATAGTGGAAAATGCACTATCTGACTACTATACAAGGACAAAAAGCAAATTGCTTATAAAATTTGGTGGTTTAGAAATCAGAGACTCTTCCACTCTTTGCGTATCTGCCTTTTTAGGGTCACATTCAAATGGTTCTGTTCTACTCAACATCATTCTTCCGCACAATATTATTTCTTATAAAGATTTTCAGTTTCAATCTGCAATTGATACCTGACTATTATCTTGTAAATTGAAAAAAATCCCAAAATATCGCCAAGATGTCAAAATAAATATGATGATACTCTTCTTCGCGAAGTTTTTCTGAACGATCTGATCTTGACCAGCTCGGGGAATAACACAGAGCGTGTCTTCTAGCACTTCAGACACATGAATCGAATGCATGGTTAAATGCTTTGCCTTCTAAGTCTCTTGAAAACGTCATGGATGACACCTCCTTCCAGATTTCAACCACTGTTAGACTTGGACGTCATGTGTATGGAGAACACACTTGTATTTGCAGTGAATCTGCTTATGTGTATGGGCTGTACTGTGTACATCTTTCCCCGTAAACCATTTTTTCAATTTTTTTTTAAACAGTTCTATGATAAACTACATCAAAAGCTTTTTGTAAATCAACGAAAACCGCCGCCACGTGACTTTTACTATCAAGAGCTTTTGAAGTAAAATCGACAAAATCAACAGTAGCACCAAGGGTACTGCTGTTTTCTTGAAAACCGTATTGATAGAGGTTAAAACCAACTTCCTGTTTGAGAAAACTGTTTATTCTTTTTTTAATTAAAACCTCCAATAATTTGGACAACGTGAAAACTAATGAAATTGGCCTCTAATTTCCATTGTCTTTTGTTGGTCCTGTTTTATGTAAAGGTGTTACTCGGCTAAGTTTAAGACACGACGGAAAAATACCTTCTTCAAAAGTTTTATTTATTAAATCTACTAGAATTGGTGCTAGAACTGTTTTCAAAGTCAATAAATCTTTAGTATTTATTTTATCTATATCAGATGCAGAATTTGAATTAATTTCATGTAAGGATTCTAGTACTTCAGTTAAGTTGTTTTTTTTTTAAACATGGAATTCTTACTTTTAATTTCTTCAAAGTGAGTGTTCGGTTGATTTATAGATATTTTTGAAACAATATTTTTGCCAACATTTGAAAAGTATGAATTAAATAAATTTACTATATTGTTTTTATCATTTATTATATGTCCACGTTCTTCAATCGATTCTATAGTTTTACATGATTTGCCTTTTATTAGTCCATTGATAAATGTCCATTGTTTTTTAGGGTTAGAGCCTGTTTTGTCCCATTTTTTTTCAAAATACGATTTTTTTAATTGTCGTCTCGTGTTTTCCACTAATTTTTTTTGTTTATCAAATTGTTTTTTAATGTTCTAATTTAATGGATGTTTTAACATATTTTTATATACTTTGTCTCGATTTTTTATTAGTTGGAGAAAACCAGGAGTAATCCAATCATTGCCTTCCCTGTGCTTTATGTTGTATAGCCTACTAGATTCATTTTTACATTTTTGAATTGCTAAAATAAGTTCTGAAAAATTTTCAATTTTTTTAGATTGAGTAAGTGTTATAAATTTTGTTTTAAAAAGATTTTGATCTAAGACATTGTGTTTATTAACCTTTTTAGACAATAATGTTTTGCTTTTAATAGGTATTTTAATTTGTAATATTTTGTGATCACCTAGCTTACCCTGCAATAAATTAACACTACATTTAGTATTTTTATTTGACAAGACATGGTCCAAGATTGACTTTTTTGTTGGAGTTACCCGAGTAGCCATACTTTCACTTAATTTATTACAAATCTGAAAACCATTTAGAGTATTATAGAGGTGTAAGTATTTACTTCACTGTCATTTTTAAGAAGTAAGTCGATATTAAAATTCCATATAACTATAGTTTTTTGTTTTGTTTTATTTAACATCTCATCAAGGTTTAACATAAAATTGACTTTTTTAGTCGACCGCGAAGAAAAATAAAAATATCCCCTAGGAAACTCAACCGATTTTAAAAATTTTAAATGTGTTGCATAGAGCATCAAAATACCTTTCGAAAAAAGTATTACATGCCCGCGTTCCACTTAAAAAAATTTGATGGAATATCAAGTTTTTGACAATAGCTTAGTTTGACATACCCTTCACTTAGCTTAAATATCCTATAAATTCGATATCTTTAGTTGTTCAAAAGCTAAAAGGGGGGTCTATTTAGGTCCGCACTACAAACATGTAAAAAATCAGGTATACGTTTAGCAGAACAAGGAAAACATCGCAAATAAAGAGAGCTTGAAGACCTCTTTTTGTTTCTCCCCTTTGCTGTAGAAACTTTTGGCTCTTGAGAAAAGAAGCGACTAAATTTGAAAATCAAACAAGTTTCGTGGCTAATCGGGCAAATGGGAGTTTTTGTTTCTCTCACATTTTTCCCTGAGTAGCTTGAAAGCTTAACCTCGCGGTGGTCCAAGATCTAATGGACACCTAATAAGTGTTGACAGTTAACTGTTTCGTCCTTATGGGACTCCTCAGAACACTGCTAGGTCGATGTAACAATTCTTGCGAAGTTAATTAGACGATTTTGTCTCTAATCATAAGTAAATAGTGAGAAAACTATCGCAAGAAGCGCCATCTACCGAGATACGAGAGAAACAAAAAACAAAAGCAGGCGAAAAACTGCTATACATATCGATCAATGAAAAGATCGAATACAAATAAAAGAAAACAAACTATAGTCCGTGACCTACGACAGCTCTTCTTTTTTTCAGGCCGGATCAACGCATATTGCATTTTTACCCGTCATCAAGACACGTGAGCGTCAATCAACGGAATTTTTAAGCCAAATAAACGTGGAATTTCGTACCCGTGAATTTAAAAATCAAACAAGTTTCGTGGCTAATCGTGCAAAAAGGAGTTTTTGTTTCTCTCATATTTTTCCGTGGGTAGCTTGAAAGCTTAACCTCACCTCACAAATTTGTTTCTAAACTGGGTCGCTTGATTCCTTCAAGTAGGAATAAATAAATAAGTAAATGTCCAAATAAATAAACTATTATGATTATAAAAGTTATTCTTACCACTACAAGAAGTTCCAGTAGGTCCAGGGATCAGTCCGTCTGTACAGTGACAGATATAACTGCCAATGGTGTTCGTGCATTTTCCACCATTACAAATTCTTGGGTTCTCCTTGCACTCATCGATGTCCGAACAAGTTTTACCATCCAGATTAAGCTGGTAACCAGAACTAAGAAAAATAAGAGTACGCATAAAGTTTTTTTTTTAAATAAAGATATTTTTAATTACTATTTACAATACAACTTCTAGCGTCTGGACACTCGCCAAACCAATATTTATTTTAGTGTTATACTTACCCACAAGCACAATTAAAGCTTCCTGGTGTATTGATACACAGATCATCACAAGGCTCCAGTTCACATTCGTCAATATCTAAGAAAAAAAAATAATTACAATTAGATAAGATTAAATTGCCATGTGTCACTAAGAGATCAGAATGTGGGAAACTCGTTATAGCAACAAAAAAGTTTTAAGGGTAAGAAGCCTATAAGGAAGGTAATAATTATGTCGTTATGCTGGGTACAGGAGGCTTTACATTGGTCGATTTTGGCTGTGCTGCGACACGCTTTGACTTGCCGTGCGGCAAGTCGCATCGCTACCCCATTTACACGGGACGACTAAAATCGAAAGGCAATAAGTAATTTTGATTCTAAATGTTGGGGAAGGGGGATGGGACAATTCGCCGCGGCCGCTTCGCCGCGGGGACAATTCGCCGCGAGATTTTTTGTTATATGATATTACCATTGGCAATTGTTTAAACAGTTTTATTTAGCTTGACTTTATATAATATATTTGTTTATTTGTTTGATCATAACTTGTTCAAACTTTTCCAACTAGTTATTTGGTGGTTAGTATAATACAATTCAACATTTTTCTTGTTAGAAAAATAAATAAAATGGCGGATTTTTCTATGAACCGATTTGCCTCCAAGCGCGGATCTGGGTCAAAATCTAGGGCGGCGAAATTTTTTTTTGTAGTATAATATTCTTTTCTAGGGGGGGGGGGGTAATTCTCCTGTTTTCCCTTATTTTAATAGGAAAAAGTATATTTTTTTTTTCTAGGGGGGGGGTAATTACCCCGTTACCCAACCCTCTCAAATCCGCGCTTGTTTGCCTCAAACTTGAATCATCGCGGCGCTTAAGGTAACTTAACAATTTTTTTTCAAAAAAATGAAATTGGCGGGTCAAAAATGGCGGATTTTCTCATTTATAAACCGATTCGCATCAAAATCGGAACTTTGAGATCTTTCAGGTCGCTGATTATTATTTTTGACTTAAATTTTAAAAAATCAAAATGGCAGTTCCACAATGGCGCACTTTCTTGTTTATAAACTGATTTTTTAAAATTAAGTTAAAAATAATAATCAGCGACCTGAAAGATCTCAAAGTTCCGAGTTTGATGCATATCGGTTCATAAATGGGAACATCCACCATTTTGGATCCGCCATTTTATTTATTTTTCTAATAAAAAAAATTGTTGAATTGTATACTAACCCCAAATACCTACAAAGAAGTGAAATTAAAGAAAGAAAAATAAGAAAAAAGTTTTTCTGTCTTCGGCCGGGACAAAAAAAACTTTTTTCTTATTTTTCTTTCTTTAATTTCACTTCTTTATAGTTTTAGGTCCTTGCATTATTTGCAATTTGGTATTTGATTATCCAAATACCTAGTTCGAAAAATTTTAAAAAAGTTATGATCAAACAAATAAACAAATATATTATATGACGTCAAGCTAAATAAAACTGTTTAAACAATTGCCAATGGTGACATCATAAAATAAAAAATCTCGCGGCGAATTGTCCCCGCGGCGATTCGGCCGGCGGCGAATTGTCCCGCGGCGAATCGGCTGTGGCGAATCGGCCGCGGCGAATTGTCCCCTACCCGTAAATGTTAAGTAGAACAGGTGTTTTACGTGCTGAAAACAAAATAGCCCGTGCGGCAAATCTTAGTGAATTAATTTTTTAATTTTGGGATGATGCTACAAATAGATCAGCTGAAGCGTAGACTGAGCGTGGATGACAAAACATTATTTACGTTAAAACGCATGTAGTTCAAGCAGTTGTTTTTAATTTTTTGTAAAAAGGGAGATAGACACAAATTTCGATTTTTTAGATTTCCCGCTACTTTACAACGTGCTTTTAGTTGCGAGACGGGGCCTATGAACTCATAAAAGCAAACTGAATTTTTATCACAGTTTTGAGTGTGCATTGTTTGTGAAGTTAAAACTTTTCCTTATTTATATTAAGACGGTTGATTTTCTTGAACAAATAGTATATTATACACCAAGGGACTTGTTGATCCCGAGGCAAAAAGTTTGTAGCCTGACCGTAGGAAGTTACACGATTCGTCGAGAAATAAAAAGACACTTTAATCCAGAGGTTTATATATTACTTTTTCGCACTTTTCTATTATTAGGGACTTATTGCAATAAAGCCAGGCAATAATAGTGACGGGGGTCCTTTATTTCCATTCTCCGTCACTATTAATTCCGGCTCTTATAATACACAAAGGCCTAATTTTGAATGAAGACAGCTGTTTTTATAATGCGAAACTCTCAAAATAGTGCCCGGCACAATTAGTGCCTGGCTTTATTGCAATAAGTCCCTATTTTTTACAAAAAAATAAAAAATCAAGAAAATTAAATCACTCTATCAAAAACAAAATATCAAAATAATGTGCTGTGTTAGACATATTGAACTATATTCGAAAAGCGTGCAAAAGATTTGGTTGCCAAGGTATTTGTGGTGTAGTGGGTGTGTCAAATAAATGCAAACGTAAACAATGCTTATAGTTGACAACTAATTTTTTTTTGCATTAAACCTAAAAATGGACATTGAAGCTGCTGCTGTGGTGGCAGTATTATTAATATTGTATTACATTATTTTTAATAAAAAAAATTGGCAAAGGAAATGGCAAAATTTGTCTAAAATATTTTCTAAATAAAAAATTATGTAGTGCTTAAATACTGCTAAGCCAAAACTGTAGGCCATAATGCATTAACTGCTTAATTTGCCTATATTAAACACTTAACCCCATTTCCTATGCACTATAAAACTACCCACATAGCACAATCACGTCTTTAACACGTAAAAAAGGCGTGAGAAAAAAAAACGTTGATTTTAAAAGCTGCAAGAAAGAAACGTTTATTTCATATATGAAAACAAGCTTAATAGGTTATTCATTAACTTAACGTTATAAAAAATAACGTTGCTAAAAGCTGCGTTGTAATAAGGCCATTATCAAATTAAAACAGCAATGTTTTTACGTTATTTTCTAGTGATTTTTATCAACGTTAAAATTGCATTAGATTCACGCCTTTTCTACACGAATTTTAAGACGCGACTTGCATGGCTTTTCTACCGAATATTTTTGAGATTTACTAGCAGCAGCGCTATTGTCGGCATTTTTCCCTTTGACGAAATCTATCAGGGAGTTCTTTGGCTTCTAAACTCCAAAAACCTGTTAAGGAACGGGTCCCTGATCCTTCACGCACCTGTTATTAACCTGATAACGACACATTAATATTCTGTGAAAGTATTTACTGTTAAAAAATCTTGTTTAGCTTTAAAAAAAAACATAATGTATATATAGATATTTTATCTTGCCTTGAGCGCAATCTTTAAAATTGTCTTGAAGTGTTGTAGTCTTAAACTAAAGAACTTTTATAACTTCCTTTCGCGTCACTTTTAAGTTTAAAAGAAGTTAAAAAAACGTGACAAAAAAGACGCAAAAAGGTAGTAGGTTTGAGAAGTCTTAATCTAGTGGCCTTTTAGAACATGTTGTAGCGGGCTTTTCAAGTGTGAATTTGGCACATGAAAATAACGAGGATAAAAAAACGTTACATGCACAGCAACAGAAACTTCAGCAAAAAGTACATTTTTATAGCTTGATTTCTCCTTGTTTTTAAGTTATCCTTAAGCATGTAGATTTAACAAAGTAAATATTACATGGTATGAGGTTGTTTTCTAGTAAAAAATAACTTTGTTATTTGTGTTCACGTTAATTTAACGTGGATGTAATTTTTGTGCTGTGGGTATCTATACAAATAAATAAATTTCCAAAAACAAACAAGAATAAACACTAAAATTGCAGTAAACTTGCAGTAAACAATGCTTTGACTTTTCATCCACCCCTAAACATAACCACGTGATCTAAAATAATAATCAATTGCTTAAAAAACAAAATACAAAGAAGAATCAAAGGAAAAATCGTAGTTTGACTAAGCCGATGGATTTCTCGATGCAAACTCTTAGGTGCTTTGAATATTTTATTGATGGAATCGAGCTCAGAAGATACCAATTTTATTTTTAGTATTCAGAAACCAAATAATGTGTCACATTCGTCACACTCTTAACGGTACCGTTACACTGTAGTACATTGCTTTCAAATAATGGATCCTTCATACTCGTCTTTTGTCTAGTCTTTTGTCTTGGTTTAGTCATATGTCTTGTCATAAGAAAGTTAAAACCACTGTTTCTTATGGGAGTGTTCATACAATGCTTTTGCTTTTGTTTTTGATTAGTCTTTGTCTTAAGAGTTGCCAACTTTCAATCCTTAGGACAACGACTAAGACGAGTGACAGACATCAGCTGATATTTCTTGTTTTTTTTTACAGGGCGTCCGAAGAGCGCAAGCGCGCGGCCGAAATTTTGAATTTACCACCATTAATCATGTTTTTAACAGAAAATCTGAACATAACCTCAAAATTTTATTTGTTTTTATTTTCTTTTTCGCTTTTATTCTTTCGTGTCTGTGTTTCGTGCACAAATTAGGTTAAATAAGATGGTTTTGTGTAGAAAATGACTTTTGAAAAGGGGCTTTTTTATTGAAATTGAATTTTTTTTTCAGTGGGTTATGACTAAGACTAATCAAAAACAAAAGACGAGTATGACCAGCCGATTTTGTTTAAGACAGCTAAGACTAATCAAAGGACAAAGACTAATCAAAAACAAAAGACTAAGACGAGTATGAACAATACCTAAAAATATTTGACGTGTCGTTGCCGGTCCGGTGAAAGTACGAAGACTGGTACGTATAATATGAATCGCGCCTTATGCGACTGCGTATCGCATTAACACGGTGAATTTTAGTCACCCGCGGCATGCGGCCTATGATTGCGCGACGAAAGTCGAAATATACCCAACTTTTGGCATTTTCGATCTAGTCGCCTCCGGTACAGATGATTTCTAGTTTACACGGTCGATTTTTGAGCCGTACGCCATAGATCGACCCATGTAAATCCCGGTTAAACCTACCTTCGCAATGCGATTTTTCATCAGCCTGTTCATAGCCTTCATTGCAAATGCACTGATAAGTTCCCATCATGTTTTCGCAAACCCCGTTCGAACAAATCCCACTGGTTCTCGAACACTCGTCAATATCTTTGCATGATTTTTTATCTGCGGCTAACTCATGACCAGTGGGACAAATGCATTTGTAAGAACCTTCAGTGTTTAGGCATTTTCCACCTCTACAAAGTCCAGGTGTTTCTTCGCATTCGTTTATGTCCATACAAGTTTGCATCGGTGGCTGAGATCTAAATGTAAAACAATCATGTAAGTACGGACTTAGGCGTAAAGGTCAATGTTCACCAACAAATAATCATTAACCCGTAACCGGTGTAGACACCTCCGATGTGAAGTGGACGGATAACCCGCCCCCCCCCCCCCAAGCCTTAGATTTTTTAATATATTTTGTACATATTTGATGATAAAACATGAAAAATACCTTAAAATTTGACAGCAGGAGGCTTCGGGGCCCCCCCAACCCCAAGCAGTGGCGTAGTTGCGAAAAGACATGATGACCTTTTTTTTTTGGTCGCAAGTTTTTTGAGGGCGCGCTTTGTAGCTGTCGGGCCCCGCCACACATGATGGCCTTTTTTTTTTTTGTTGGTCGCAAGTTTCCTGAGGGCACCCTTCGTAGCTGTCCGCCCCTCCCCCAAGACACATTCCTGGGTACGCCACTGCCGGTTATGTCCCTAAAATGGGACGTCACCGGTTACTAAGGTCACTCATCGTCAAGCAAGCTTTACAGGTAGCGAAGCCTAACTCTGATTTTCTATTTTTTGGTTATAATTTTTGACATGTTTTCCTCGCTTTTGCATTGGCGACTCGTTGTTATTTTAAAAATGTGGTTTTAACACAGTCTAAAGATCTATTTAATAATGATACAGTTTCAAGATATTTTGCAGGATAACTTTTTAATTCTAATTACATAAATATATATAGTTTAGGTACCTTCATACTGTGTAAAACCACATCTTCAAAATAAAACAGAACCGCCAATGCGAAACCGAGGAAAACATGTCAAAAATAATAACCAAAAAATAGAAAGCCTGACGTTAGCTTCGCTGACGAGTGTCCTTACCGGTTACGGGTTAAAATACTCCATCAAAATAAACTATCTGGCAATCAAAGTACTGAAAACTGTTTTTATTACAATCAAAATATCTTTAATCAGTTTATCATATTTTATAAGTTCAATGCATTAACAGACTGTAGTTAATATAGACCAAGCAATCAAGACTTAAAAAAGTCTTAAAAGTTAGTAAAATTAAAAATCTGTAAAAAGAAATTAGAAAGATCACGCGTTTCGTGGAGAGAAAACCAATGTTATAAACTACCGACCGGTGTCTTTGTTGTCTGTATTTTCAAAAGTTTTTGAAAAAGTATCGAAAAACAGAATGATGCATTTTTTTAATAGATTTAAGATTTTATCAGATGCTCAATACGGATTTAGAGAGGGGAAATCAACACAGGACGCGATCCTTAATTTAACTTCTAAAATCACAGACTCTTTTGACGCAAGCAAGAGAAATCTTTGCATCTTTGTTGACCTCTCTAAGGCGTTTGACACGGTATCACACCCAATACTAATATCCAAACTGGCGAAGTATGGTCTGAGGGGTGGGGTCTTAAAACTCATCACAAGCTATTTGACCAATAGAACCCAGCATGTAGATGTTGGCGGTGTTATTAACAATACGACAAAAATAAACTTTGGAGTGCCTCAAGGTACTGTTCTCGGCCCTTTGCTTTTTAGCATATATATCAATGACTTATTAAAGTTGAACACCTTGGGAAAAATAATAAGTTTTGCTGATGACACTGCTATATTCTACACAGCAGACACTTGGGATGAGTTAAAAACTTTAGCTGAAGAGGATATCAAAAAAATTAATTCTTGGTTCCAAATAAATAAACTTACTCTAAATTATATAAAAACTAAATATGTACCTTTTGCTGTATATATAAGAACCATTTGCCAAATCTTGGTGAACCTTTAGAGATTCATAATTTTGAAAAAATTCCAAAGGCACAATCAATAAAATACCTAGGAGTTATCATAGATAGCCAATTGAAATGGAAGTTACAAATAAAAAATGTATTAAATAAAATCCGTGGATTGTTGCCTAAATTTCGTTATTTAAAAGAATTTTTAGAACAAGATCATCTCAGGATGCTGTACCTGTCCCTAGTACAGTCCCATCTTTCGTATGGGATTTTAGGATGGGGTGGAGTGGCTGAATGTTACTTAAAAACGCTAAATTGCACTCAAAAATGACTCTTAAAACTGATTTACGCTGATACGCTAACTTTATTGCTTGGAAATAACAAAAAATATTCACAAAGGTAGAATAATTCTGAGGCAAAAAGTTAGAAACAATTGTATATATATATATATATATATATATATATATATATATATATATATAATATGTATATAATTGTTTTGAATTCAGCTTTGCATCAAAAACTGTGTCTCAACGTTCTGTTGAATATTTTGCACCAAGAATATTTAATGCTCTTCCTCCAAATATACAAACTACTCAAAAATTCTTTTTATTTAAAAAACTTGTAAGGAACTGGATTTTGAACAACAGAAATAAATGTAATGAGCTAATCAACTTAAACTATGTTAGGTAAAAGCTAAATTAAATTAAATTACTTAGATATAATTTTGTTTTAAGTCAACAAGCCTTACTATGCGTTTATGACTTCTTTTGCGTTTATTTGTAATTATTTAAATATTTATTTATTATTAATAATTAAATTTAACTGAAAATCTTTGTAAGAATTCTTGTAAACTTTTAAATTTGAATAAACGTATTTATTTAATAGACTTGCCTAAATCCTTCTTGGCACTCGCAATAAAAATCTCCAGGTGTATTCTTACAAACTCCGTGACCGCAAACATTAGTTGTTGTTATACTACATTCATCAATATCTAAAAAAAACAATGACTTTAATATTAGGCGTGCTTTTGGTTCTGTGGATAAACCCTTCGAGCAAGAGCCGCTTGAAACAATTAAGGCACATGGAAAGCGGGCTTATAGTCTGTCTTTTTTTTTTAAGAACAAGCATAAGTATCATTAGGGAAGAAAGAAACTTGTACATATGGGCTATACGATGTACTGTTGGTTTCATAAAAAACGTATACATGCAAATTCCAGAAACTGCACTTTTACTTAAATTATCAAATTTTATTAAGTTAGGCTTGGTTAGGTGTTTTTAATATGTGAATAGTTTGACGTAGTGACAGTATCTATTTTCGTTTAGAAAACCAAAAATCCTAGAAATCGATACCCCACACGACCACTTTAGATGAAATAAGATTTTAACAATGTCTGTCCTTCTTCCTTTCGTTCCCCCTCCCTAAAACAAACCGTTTTCTAAACTATATTTTTTGTAAATTTTTTGGATTTACAAGCTATAAGGTAAAACAAACAAAAATCTGTACGCGAAATGAGTTTCATATTTAATTTATAATTTTTTTTTGTCCCACCTCAAGTACGCTCCTGTATCAAGGCCCTGCACGGGTTCCATCGGAGCACCACTTCTAAAATGGCCTCTCTAGGTGTCTACTACCTCTGTGCCAAATTTCATTACGGTACGCGAAAATGCAGACAAACCCCAAAATTTCGCTCTTAGGTCCCGAACTATTAAGCATTTTTGCGGCATCCAGTTCCTTTATGGTAAATAACTTTGGCAAGTCGGCCCCATATATTTTTATTGGGGTGAGATCAGGGATGTTGGATGGCCAAAGAAGAGTCGTAATATTATTGTTTTGAAAACCCTGGCGCACAACATTAACAGTGTGCACGGCACAGTTTTCCTGCTGATAAACGAAGTTGTACGCTGTTTTCGTAAAACATCTGCGCAGATAGTAACATAACATTTGAAGAATCTCACCATATGTTCACTGTTGAATTTTTCTTAGAAAAAAATCATTGACAAAGCGATTTTTAAACTCTAGACTTATTAGTTTAATTTATTATACAGAACAATATTAGGTAAGTACGCGAAATAATAACAAAATAATTAATTTTTAAAGTTAAGTACCATTCTCAAACGATAAGGATAACATGACACAAAATAAAATAAACTAAAATAATATAAAAAAATTATAAAATTTTTATACTAAAAATGTTACAAATTTTTAATCCTCGTACGAACCTTTCACGAAGTTCACAAATATATTAAAATATTAAGTTTAAAAAATAATATAATTTTAATAAATCAACGCCACAAGAAAAATGTCCAGCTTTCCTAATTTGGTTGGTGTATTCTGAATTAAATCTAGAATTTGGTGGACAATGGACGATACACTAAAGTTTTTCTGCTGCTTGAAAAATATCTTTTTATCTGTGAAGACCACCCAAGTCATTATCAAGAAGAATATTATTTAATGCAAAAATAACCCTGCCTGTTCTAGTTCTTCCGTTAAAAAGGTTTTTCAGCAGCAACATGACAGAAAATTTCTGACTTTTTAATCCTTCTGTTTATAGTTGGTGAGGAACCTGCAAAAATCGTCATATTTGCTGCTTCAAAGGATGTTGCAAAAGGATTTTGTCTGAGGTAATCAATAAGTTAATCCTGATCTGTGTTCTGTCCGTCTTATTATTTTATATCCAGCGCTTTTTCCATCGTCATATCGTCATGTTATCAGCAACAAAATGAGTGGCCGTTGTCCTTGTAAATGTTGTGATTTGCGGCATTTTGGCTACAAATTATTCTCAAAAAAAATGAAAGACTGTATGATTAAATATGTTAAATATTGTAATATTTTGATTTGAAAATAAACGGAATTGAAAAAAAAAATTAGTTTGACGCAAAACGTCAGTTATATTAAACTGGTGAATGGAATGCACATACTATTAGAAATCTAAATTTTGAAGGATAGGAAAAATCAATGTATGCGTTTTAAATAATGGAACTGTATATATATATATACATATATATATATATATATATATATATATATATATATATATATATATATATATATTTATATATATATATATATATATACATATATATAACTAAATGAGTGTCGATTTTTTTGCCATTTAGGTGGCTATTCCTAATATGGATGAAAAACTTACTAAAATAGAAATGATTGGGAATTGAGATAAAATAATTACAATTTTTTACTGTTTCCTGATACAAATTAGCCTGTCAATCCAAAGTGGAAATTCTACTGCTTGGGCTGGCTGTTTCATATGTTTAAATTTTTTAATTGAAGTTTCCGGTTGTTTATTTTTTGTTTAAAAACACTTTGAAATGGATGATTCTACAAAAATGGTGCTGTGGAGTGGGAATGCATATTTTTCAACACAGACTGCAAATGAAGCATAGTTTTAGTTATAAGATTTAAAACGAAATGTTTTCTTTATGGAGCATTTGAGTTTAATGTATAAAAAAAATTGCAAGTTTATAATTTTTTTTATTACAAAGCAAATACCTCATTCCTCTGGTGTAGTCCCAAACCAAATATAAAACTCAGATTGAAAAAAATATCCTAATAAATAATATTTAACCAAGTCTTAACTATTTATCAAAAAATTGATAAAACTTAAGTTTGCAATCATATTTTTGAAAATCCGAATTTACATTTTCTCCGGAAAATTTTACAATTTTAAACGTGCTCCATTTTTAATAACACAATATTTATGAATACCACCGGTTAATTTCTAGAGAAAGAGACGGCCCTGGATATCTAATTTACTTGTGAGGATGACAAGTTGAGAACTTTAGTTTGGTTTAAGTTATAGATCTTTTTATTTTCGGCAGAAAATTAGTTTTTTTCAGAGAAATTGAAAAGGAACGCTTCAATTATCATTCCTCTGGTAAGTAAATCTTCGACTGATATCAATAGTATAATTTTTTTGTTGATTGTTTTGAAATTATAAGTATAGGAACTTTGTTTAGATAAAACTTAAGTTAAGTAGTCTAAATAGATTTTGATTTAAATTGGAAAACCATTAAAAAACTCATTCCTCTGGTACTCATACCTCTGGAATTTTTACGCAATAATTCCTAAAATTCGGGAAAATAAATGTTTCTTGGCTTACACCTAATTAGTTACATAAATTTAAAAAAAACAAAATTATTTACTGTGCTGTACTGTTATTTAAAGGCAATGACCAAAAATGATATCCATATAGCCCACTTTTGGTAGAATCATCCAAATAAGAACAGTTTAATACCGATTTTGGTAATTATTTTTATTAAATACCTACCTACACATTTGATTTTATTATCATCATAATCATATCCTTTATTGCATCTACAGCTATAGCCGCCAATGGTGTTCCTGCATCTACCATTGTTACACATCCCCGGAAATTCCGTGCATTCATTGATGTCTTTTTTATCCAAAAATCCCAACCTAAAAAAATTATAAGAATCTATTCCATTTTATGAATATAATCTTATGAATCATTTAATAATATAAGTTTAGGTTTGTTGGAAAATACAACTGCAATAAATTCCGCAAGGCTTCTTGAAAGAAAATTAAATTATTCAGAATTAAAGTATTTTTACCCCTTAGGACAAATCTCACTAAAAGCACTGGTTCCAATCCTGGGACAAGCTTCGCATTTGTCTCCCCAGGCTCTTCCAATTGTGGAACAACAACACAAACTTTTGTGGAACAAACCGTCTATGGCATGTGTACACTTGCCTTGTTTGTATCGGGTAAAGCATCGTTCCTCTCTTATGTCCAAACACTGAGTTCCTAAAAAAACTGCTGGTTAAACAAATAGATATTAGCAAATACATGAAATAATTTTAACCAAGTAGTAGTAGTAGTAGTAGTAGTAGTGGGGGGGGTTGGCCCGCAGGTCTGAAAAGTAGGCCAGAGTAGGCCCTTTTTGACATGCCCCAAGTCTGTCCTTTAACCCACTCTCTGCACTACCCTTTGATGGTCGGGTAACTCATTGGGTCTTCCTGTTCTCTTTACAAAGTCCAGTAAGTCTGCCCATTTGAGCATGTGCAGTTCTTCCTCGCTCAGAGTTGGCGCTCGGAGTGCCTGTTGTCTCATCCTTGCGTAGGCCTCGCATTCTGCCACGAGGTGTCTTGATGTCTCTTCTTCCTGTCCACAGGCTGGGCAGGTAGGGTCATTCTCGACTCCTATACGTGTGATGTGCCTCTTCAACCGGTTATGTCCGGTTAGAGTACCTAGCAGCAGTCCGAGGTCTTTTCGTGTCCGTCCCAGCATCCATCTAATTCTGGTCGCTTTTGGACGCTCTACGAATTCTCTGGTCTGTCTGCAACCCGTTCCTGTTTCCCAGGAGTTTAATAGCGTGTCCTGGGCCCATTTGTTGAGTCCGCTTTGCACTTGTCTTTTTGTCACGCCCAAAAGTGGCTCCGGTCCTACATAGGCGGTTCCTGCCCCGAGTCGTGCGAGTTCGTCCGCCTTCTCGTTGTCTGGTACCCCCGTATGTCCCGGAACCCAAACCAGCGTCGCCCGTTTGCCATCGCTTAGGGTCTCCAGCGCCTCTGCGCATTCTTCCAGCAAGCCGTCAGCAATCTTGGGTGCGTTTAGCGCCTTCAGGGTGGCTTGACTGTCAGAGCATATATATATATATATATATATATATAAGCTCCTCTTCGCTGTTCCGAACCTCTTCTAGGGTTGCCGCCATTATTATGGCGTAAACTTCTGCTTGAAAAACAGTAGCCTGCTCACCGAGTGAGTAGCTCTTCTGAACTTCTAGTTTTTCCACGTATACTCCCGCTCCTGTGGTTTGCCTCTCTGATAGTTTGGATCCATCAGTGTAGCAAACTAAAGCGCTCTCTGTCTGGGATGTGGATTTTGTACCTCTTTTTGAGCCTCCAAGGTGCGTGTGCTCTGCTGAACGTCATTGACGTGAGGGAGATTTCTCTAATTGTCAGCTCTTCTATAGCTAGATGACCAGCTGTTTCCCCCCTTCCTCTCCACTGACCCGTGTCCCTTAGACGTAGGTAGGTCCCCATCGCCTCCCTCTTGATCCAAGTTGGTAGCGATGGTAGTCCCAGAATTGTCTCTAGGGCCAGGATCGGGATAGTTCTCATAGCTCCGGTTATCCCTCTACACATCAGCCCTTGTAGGCTTCTGAGTTTTAGGGAAATTAACCAAAATATTTAATGGTTTTAAAGCACTTTGTTATAATGGCTGCTGTAATAAGGTTTAAAATGGAAATCTGAATGCAGCATTGTCAGATTTGTTGTACTTACGTGTGTCATCCAATGTTAATCCCGGAGGACAAGTGCAGGTGAAGCTGCCGTCAGTGTTGACGCAGATACCTCCACCCATACAAATGTCTGGATTTAAATCGCATTCATTTATATCCGTACAGGATTTCCCATCGATCTTAGCATAGCCTAGAAAAAAGGGTATCTATTATTTATTTAGTATTAAAAAAAGGGTTTACCACTTTTGTCGTGATTTATTTTATCCGCAAGCTTAAAACCTAATTTTCGCTCCTAAACGGATAAAAAAATAGATTTTATCCCCGATAAAAGATATCAACAACTATTTACGTTTGGGGGGTAAACTCAGATGGAAGGTAAGCCAACAAAAGGTCGGACCAGTCTTCTTTGATGATTACTTTCGCAAGCGATTGTTATGACAAAGGAACTACAATTAATTCTACTTGCGTAAGTAACCCTGAAAACTGGTTTCCCTCGTCAATAGTTTTTTTATAGTTTATGTTGTTTATTAAAGTAAAAAACAGACCTGTACATGCGGGTAGGAAATTCTCAATAATTAATTCGGCCTAACCTACACTGTATGGACTAAATACCGGGCAGCGAATTCAGTCCTGTGATGAGTATAAATACTTAGGTCTAAAAATTACAGCTGTCGGAACACTAGACAAAGCTATAAAAGATCGAAACGTACAAGGAAGAAAAGCAATAACTTTCTTAAATGGAATAATTTGGGACCAAAGTATATCAAACCATAACAAAAAACACACAACACCATTGTAAAAAGTATTATTTCATACGGCTCAGAAGTATCCAATCCAATCAAGGATAGAACAGAAAAAATGCTTTCCGCTACGGAGATGGACTATTGGAGAAGAGTAGCAGGAAAATCCAAAAGAGAAAGAGTTACAAATCACAGAATAAGAGAAATTATGACAGTGGGGGAACGTAGTTTAGTGGATGATATAAGAGCAAAGCAACTGGTGTGGTACGGACATGTACAAAGAATGAATGATGAAAGACTACCTAAACAAATACTACAATGGAACTAACTGGCCGAAGAAAACGAGGACGGCCAAGGAGAAGCTGGAGAGAAGGAATAGACAGTGAAATAAGAATAAGAGGCCTAGATGATGAATTATGGGCAAACAGAAACGAGTGGAGATTGGGTATCGGAAGACGTAGAACGTTGTGAAACCGATAATTATATATATAAGTTATATGACCCTATCGGTTACATATTACCATCATATTACAAAGGTGTACGAACTTTATGCTGACAGAGACATTATTCCCTACTTACGGATTTATTAATAATAGTTTTTACATGTGTTATAATAATTAGTTAGAATCTAGATTTAAGATCGATTGGTTGTAATAAGTTTAAAAATAATAAAAGTTGTTTTTAAAAACGGTTTCGGCAAAGCCTGTCTTTTAAGTGGCGCAGTCGGTAGGATTGCCCAAACGTGAGATTAAATAATATAATCGACGGTTCGTTTTAACGATTTATTGGCAATCGAACAAATAAATAACTAAAAAGACTGATCAATTTGTGCGTGCAGTGCGTAGCAGATCTTAATCTAACGAAAAGATCTACTAAAGAACATAGTTATCGGCTCGTGATTTTCGAAAGCATATCGGAAATTTTGGATTTTTGATTAATTTTGCGTGCAGTGCGTGCTAGATCTAAGACTGTCCAGTTAGGTGAACTGAAGTAGCCTAACGAAAAAGATCTACTAAAGGACATAGTTGATTAATTCGTGTTTTTCGAGAGGATATCGAGGAATTTGGATTACTAATGTCATCGCTGGAAGTCTTAATGGTTTTGCTGTAAGTAATATCTCATGTCATTTAGAGATTCCGTAAAAACTGATTATTCTGATCTCTCAAATTCTGATTCTGACTCACAAAGCGAAGAACATCGCGCACCAAGCCCAAAATTGGACAATAGTTTTGAACAAAATCAAAATTCAAAGCTTGATCAATTTTTAGGGGACTTGATAGGAAACGTAGCTTTAGATTTAGATAATAGTGTACTCGATAATTCTATAAATTTGGAAATAAATAAAAAAATGGCTCTTCCGCAATTAAAATCGGAATACTTAGGCATGATTCCTGTGTTCCATGGAGAACCAGAATTATTACCCAGATTCATAGAAATATCTCAAAAACTAATCACCAAATTTTACAACACAGAAGACGTTAATGATTTTCAAAATGAATATTTGATGTCAAGCATCTTAGGTAAAATTAAAGGTGAAGCGGCAATTAATATTGCTTCCTGTAACATTACGAAGTTTAGCGATTTAAAAGACGCCCTTGTCAGCACTTATGGGGATAAACGCGATCTTTGCACCCTTGTAATCGAGGGTACAGAAATGAAACAAGGCAATGAATCAGCTTTCGATTTTTATAATAAAATTCAACATCAACTAAATTATCAAACTTCTTATCTCTTGACTCACGGGGCCCAAGAAGAAAATATGATTTTGGGTAAATTTTGCAGAGCGTTAGCTTTAAGAATTTTATTACGCGGATTAAAAGAACCGGTTGGCTCTCTAATGCGAACTAAAAATCCGAAAGACATGAATGAAGCCCTTAAAATGCTTACAAACGATTTTCAAATCGACAGTAACCAAAAACACCAACACTTTAAACCCCCACAAAAACCAAATGCGCATTTTATGAAACCAAAAGTTAACAGCCCTTTGGCATTAACGAGTTTCCCTCAATCTAATTATTCTAACAATCTCCCTTCTACTTCGAATTACAGACCACCACAGCTGACTTATAGACCGGAGCAAAATAAACCGATTTTTAACAGAAATCCGAATCAATCAAACGCCTTTAATCAATCAAACGCATTCAATCAATCAAACGCCTTTAATCAATCAAACGCCTTTAATCAATCAAACGCTTTTAAACCCAATTTACCAAAGCCAACACCAATGAGCGGAGTCTCTACAATAAAATCTTCCCAAAACCGAAATACCCCTTACAGCCCTTTTCAAAATTACCACCAATTCAATCAACAACCTAATTATCAATCAAACTATATATTCGAAGAAATAAATAATATTGAAAATCAATCACAGACTCAACCTACAATCGAATACGCCTTCGACGACAATCTGCATCAGCAGTATGATGACGACACGGACTATACAAAAGATCAAATGGAATCGAGCGAGTTTTTTCAGAATCCAGCCTCGAGCCCCCACAATTTCACTGGATGAACTTGACCAATAGCGAAAATAAATTACCTTTCATAATTTTCCCTGAGTATAATCTAAAAATATTGATAGACACCGGAAGTACAAGGTCCTTTGTAAAACCTGCTATAGCGCAAAAATATATCCAAAAATCTCTAACCGATGATCCATTCGAAATTTTAACCGCGCATGGCAATTCAATAGAAAAATATAGTACGAAAATACCCTGTCCAAAAGTTTTTAATTCAGATCTAGAACATTTAAAATTTTACGTTTTCAATTTTCATAACTATTTTGACTGTTTATTAGGAATCGATAATTTGTCTTTACTTAAAGCTGACATCAATCTTCAAAATAATTCTTTAATCACTCCTAACTCGACAATAACACTGAAGTTTCATAGCACTCTTAAAAATACGAATATTTTAGTACTGGCTCCAATGACCAAGCAACCTATTAACATCAAGGTCAACAATATAGAAAACAGTGATGTTGTAATTCCCCAAACAAAATTTGCAGAAGTAGAAATTTCTGAATGCTTGACAACGGTCAATAGTTTTGAGACCACCTACACAGAAAAAAACCCTACCGAAAAAAGTTTAAAAATAAAAATGTTTGAACCTCTAAGCGTCATTTACCTTGATCGCTATAAAGTTAAACATCGACCTATCCGAACAAAATCTCCCTTTTATCTTAAAATCAGAAAACAATCACTAAATAATTTTTTCGGAAATCACCGTGAAAAAATAAAAATGTATCCAACAGTTTATCATTACATCCCAGAAGAAAAACAACAAATTGTATACCAAGCTAACGCATCCCGTGAAGAATTGCATGAAAATCCTAAAACAGTTTTTGAAAAAAACAAACAAAAACAACCAAATATCAAAAACAAATATAAAAGGAAAACAATAGTTTCAGTGAATTCTGAACCAAAAGCGGAAAAAATAGATAAGACTAACTCTAACACGTTCAAAAAAATACATCTCCTAAACATTAAAGACCTCGAAAAATAAAAAAAGTAAATAAAAATAAACATCTTTTAGGTTGTTCGCACCCATCAGCTTAAGAGGAACAGGAGTAACCAACATTACTCAAAACTTAGGCGTCCTACCCGTAAACCTTGGACCTGCGAAACTCCAAAGGTCAGAACATACCTTCGTTCACTATTATGATTTAGGACCCCTACTACAACAATACGAAAACATAATTTCACAACATCAAACGCTGAAACAGACGTACACTAATAACACACCTTTAGAACGCGATATAAATAACTTTGAAAAAATTTCAAATTTTTATAATCAATCAATAATAGAAAAAATTGAAAATATAATCATATTTCAGTCAAAAAGATCTAAACGAGGGCTCATAAATGGCTTAGGATCAATAGTTAAGGGACTAACAGGAAACCTAGACGCCAACGATGGTTCAAAAATCTACAATATTTTAGACCAGTTGCGACGTAATGAGAAAAGTACCCAAAATCAACTATTCTTACAATACTCGGTAAATCAAAAATTAATTGACCGATTTAATAAAACTGTTGAAAGTATTCAACATAACCAAATTCTGTTAAAAACAAAAATTTTACAATTGCATTCTTTGATACGACATAGTGCTGGCTTGGATAACGTTATTTTAACCAAAAGCGTTTATAACGAACTTATCCTTTTATACAATGTGATATTAAGCATCTTTCAAGATATTGAAAACTCTCTAACATTTTGCAAACTAAACGTAATGCATCCGAGTATTATTAAGGTAAATGATTTACTCACAGAGCTAAAAAGAATATCGGAAATCTATAGGGATCAATTCCCATTTGATTTACAAGTTGATAACATAAATCTTATAGAATCTTTCATAAAAATTAATTGTCTTGTAGATGATAAGAAAATTTTGTACTTCCTATCAATTCCAATTGATACTGAGGATCAATGTAATTTGTTTCGATTAATATCGATTCCTTCAAAAATTGAATCAGATTTTTCTACAATCCTTCCTAGTAATCAATACTTGCTAAAATCGAAATTAAACGACCAAATTATTCCTTTAAATGACATGTGTATTGCCCAAGGCAAATCATTCCATTGCCCTAGACATCTGCAAAGCAATCAAAGGGCGTTATGCGAAAAAAATATCCTCTCGCACGAAAACACCAGCACGTGCCAAATAACTAAATTAAACATTTTGGAAAACCACCTAGAAATCATTTCACAATTAAATCAGTACTTAGCAGTTTTTCCTTCAACAGAAAGCCTTCAATTTATTTGCAACGAACAAACTATAACTCAAGAACTCACTGGCATATTCCCAGTGAACAAGACACCATGTAAATTACTTTATAGAGGAAAAGAAATATATTTTGAAGAGAAAACAATGGCAAGTCCATCGATAATAAACTTACCAAAATTAGAAGTGCAAAACCAAAAATTTCCAAAATTTCGCATAGATCTTAAGAAACTAGAATTTGAAAAATCTATTATCAACCCCATGGTTCCGATATTTGAAGAAAATACAGCCCCTAACCTATTAGTACCAAGTGGTTGGACCATCTGCCTTTACATCATCCTTCTCGCAACACTATTGTATTTTGGACATAAGTACTTTCAAAGGAGAAAGAGCAAGCAGTTGCGATCCACACACTCTATGCAACCTACTGAATTAGAAAAGCTGAAAACCACCCTCCCAGGGGAGGCTTCCTTCTAAGGGTGGAGGAGTTATATGACCCTATCGATTACATATTACCATCATATTACAAAGGTGTACGAACTTTATGCTGACAGAGACATTATTCCCTACTTACGGATTTATTAATAATAGTTTTTACATGTGTTATAATAATTAGTTAGAATCTAGATTTAAGATCGATTGGTTGTAATAAGTTTAAAAATAATAAAAGTTGTTTTTAAAAACGGTTTCGGCAAAGCCTGTCTTTTAAGTTATATATATATATATATATATATATATATATATATATATATATATATATATATATATATATATAAAGGGTTTTCAAAATTATCGAAAAAAAGATTAAACAAACCTTTAGGACATTCGCAATCGTTCTCATTACATCTTTCACATGGTGATCCCCAGGCAACACCAATAGAGCAGCAACATTCTTGTCTCTTACTCAGTTGGGGCAAGTTATTCTCACAGCGACCATGGTTCATACGAGTCCAACATGAACCTTTTCTGTTATCTAAAACAGATAAAAAATTCTTGTCAAGATTATCAATCTTTATTCATTTGCCTATGTTTAAGAACGTTAATTGTCAATTTTAAATGTTTTGTTATGCGACGAAAATATTGTCAGGATAGAAAATAATGTCCTATCGTCACGATAAAACCCCCTCGTGACAATATGAACATCTATTCTGCTATAAAAATCAAAACTAATTTTATACTTCACACAAAGGTATGTGTGCCTAACTTGCGAGTGTCAGAAGGAGAAAGAAGAGTTGATTTTGGTTGTTTTCCTACTTACACAAGGTTGCATCTCTAGACGTACGTTTCTGTGTGTTTCACGTCATCAGTAGAGAACACCAAACCCAGGTAAGCCAATTTTAACCAAAACCAACTCCTACATATGAAATACACGCGCCTGTGCAATACGAGTAAACTCCAAGGTGTAGCGCCATCTAGCGAACTGGCTCGAGCACTCGAAAGTTTAAGCACACTGGCATCGTCTTGTCTGAGACGCAAAGGCGCCATCTATGACAAGTTTCGTCCATTGATGTGGTATTAAGACCACGTAATCACGTAGCAACTAAAAGGTCGTACTGCCCAAAGCATATGCAGAGAAAAAAGATGGAAAACGTGCTGTGTGTGGATCGATAAAAATCAAAACGAATTTTATACTTTACACAAAGGTATGTGTGCCTAACTTGCGAGTGTCAGAAGGAGAAAGAAGAGTTGATTTTGGTTGTTTTCCTACTTACACAACGTTGCATCTCTAGACGTACGTTTCTGTGTGTTTCACGTCATCAGTAGAGAACAGCAAACCCAGGTAATCCAATTTTAACCAAAACCAACTCCTACATATGAAATACTCGCGTCTGTGCAATGCGAGTAAACTCCAAAGTGTAGCGCCATCTAGCGAACTGGCTGGAGTACTCGAAAGTTTAAGCACACTGGCATCGTCTTGTCTGAGACGCAGAGGCGCCATCTATGACAAGTTTCGTCCATTGATGTGGTATTAAAACCACGTAATCACGTAGCAACTAAAAGGTCGTACTGCCCAAAGCATATACAGAGAAAAAAGATGAAAAACGTGCTGTGTGTGGATCGATAAAAATCAAAACGAATTTTATACTTACACAAAGGTATGTGTGCCTAACTTGCGAGTGTCAGAAGGAGAAAGAAGAGTTGATTTTGGTTGTTTTCCTACTTACACAACGTTGCATCTCTAGACGTACGTTTCTGTGTGTTTCACGTCATCAGTAGAGAACAGCAAACCCAGGTAATCCAATTTTAACCAAAACCAACTCCTACATATGAAATACTCGCGTCTGTGCAATGCGAGTAAACTCCAAAGTGTAGCGCCATCTAGCGAACTGGCTCGAGTACTCGAAAGTTTAAGCACACTGGCATCGTCTTGTCTGAGACGCAGAAGCGCCATCTATGACAAGTTTCGTCCATTGATGTGGTATTAAAACCACGTAATCACGTAGCAACTAAAAGGCCGTACTGCCCGAAGCATATGCAAAGAAGAAAGATGGAAAACGTGCTGTGTGTGGATCGATAAAAATCAAAACGAATTTTATACTTCACACATTTATTTAAAAGTTGGACACTAAGGAAATAACTAACCTATGCAAACCCTTCCAGTACTATCCAGAATAGATCCAGGATCGCATTCACACTTGTAGGAACCGATGGTATTGACACATTCCCCGTTGAAACAAGCTTCGGGTCCCAATTCTCGGCATTCGTCAACGTCCTCGCAAATCATTATTTTGGTGTTTAACTGGGTTCCGGTAGGACAGTTGCATTGGAAACTACCTGGTGTGTTCCGACATTGGCCTCCGCCACACATCTGTTAGGAGGATCTTAAGATTTCATAATGGTAACATCTCAAAACGGTCGGTTAGTTAGTTCACGGTTATTAGAGAATTTTAATAGGAAGGGCGAAAAAATATCGAAACACAAAATATCGAAAACACAAAATATCGAAACTACAAAATATCGAAAACATACAAAATATCAAAACTACAAAATATCGAAACCACAAAATATCGAAACTACATTTTATCGAATTACAAAATATCGAAACCACAAAATATCAAAACTACAAAATATCGAAACCACAAAATATCGAATTACAAAATATCGAAAATACAAAATATCGAAAATACAAAATATCGAAAATACAAAATATCGAAAATAAAATATCGAAAATACAAAATATCCAAAATACAAAATATCGAATCACAAAATATCGAACATACAAAATATTAAAATTAACAAATATCAAAAATCAAAAATAGAAAATTTCGAAACCTTAACCTAACCCGACCCTGACGTAACCTAACCTAATCTAACTAAACCTAATCTGACCTAACCACATGAAAATAGAAAGTTTCAAAAACCTAACCTGACGAAACCTAATCAAATCTAGCCGAACCGAACCGAATCGAACTGAACCTAATCGAACTGAACCGAACCAAAGCAAACTGCACCAACAATTAAAAAAAAAAACTTTCCTGACTTCTTTCCCGGGATCCTAGAAGCGTGAATCCGAACCGAACCGAACTGAACCGAACCGAACGGAACCAAACCGAACCGAACCTAACTGAACCGAACCAAACCGAATCAAACCTAACCTAACGAAACTAAACTACAAAACTGCTAATTAGGTTTGTTTGGGTATGGTTAGGTATGGTTAGGTTTGGATTGGTTCGGTTCGGTACGGTACGGTCCGGTCCGGTCCCGTTCGGTTCGGTTCGAATTCACACCTTCTAGGATCCCAAGAAAGAACTTAGGAGAGTTTTTTTTTAATTGTTGGTTCAGTTTGCTTTGGTTTGGTTTGATTCGGATCGGTTCGGTTCGGTTCGGTTAGATTTGATTAGGTTTCGTTAGGTCAGGTTTATGGCACTATCTATTTTCGTGTGCTTACGTCAGATTAGGTTGAGTTAGATTAGATTGAGTTAGATTAGGTCTTGGTCGGGTTAGGTGAAGGATCCGAAATTTTCTGATTTTGATTTTCGATATTATGTTGTTTCGATATATTGTATTTTCGATAATTTGTTTTTTCGATATTTTGTATTTTCGATATTTTGTGTTTTCGATATATTGTATTTTCAATATTTTGTTGTTTCGATATTTTGTATTTTCGATATTTTGTAGTTTCGATATTTTGTTATTCGATATTTTGTAGTTTCGATATTTTGTAGTTTCGATATTTTGTTTTTCGATATTTTGTGTTTCGATATTTTTTCGCCCTATTTTAATAGACCCAATAATTTTCTACACCCAAATTTTTATTTTTAACCCTTGAATTATTTTTTAATCCTAAATCTTGCTTTTCTTAAAATATTTATTTATTTCTATATGAAATTTTTAACTCACCACTTCATCAACGCCACACTCATTAATATCAGTGCAAATCTTTCCAGACTCATCGACTTCGTACCCTGGATTACATATGCATCTGTATGTCCCATGCATATTTTCGCAAGCACCGTTCTGACAGATGTTTGGATTCTGCGCACATTCATTAATATCGTTTCCATCAAAAGTGGAACCTAAAAGTAAAAGTACTAAGGTGACTTGGGGCAAGAGCGTCTATGGGGCAAAAGTAACTACAACCTTCAAAAATAAAGCTATGAGCAATGTTTTCTTATTAATAATTATTGTAAAAGCTGTTTGTTTTCTTTTTGATAAATAAACTTATTAATATATTATTATTATTATTATGTTATCATTACCATTATTTAAATAAACTATATCCTACTAGGCTTGGCAACACCGCGTACTAGTATCTGAAGCAAAGCGGGCGCACGCTTTACTCCAGTCGGCTTTTGTCTGCTGCCTTAATCAGTACAGTCGCACATCGAGTACACGTCTCATTTTTTAAATCAATTTCCTGTCGATTTTTTTTGTGAAAATTTTAGTTTGGCCTGTTTGAGGTAAATCTTCTAGTCTATATATTGCCATTTGATAATATTTTTCTTGTTTTATTTTCGGGTTTGTAGAATGGAGCATAAGTCGCACTTGCCCCCCCGAAATGCGCTACCGGGGCTAGTGCGTCTTTTGCTTGTGGGGTAAGTGCGTTTTTCAGTCGCACTGTTAAATATGCAAGAAAAAGCAGCTTTCTTAAAAAAAATACGATTTTTACATTTTCCCTAATTGAAGATATTTCAGATGTTCAAAAGGATGACATCATTTCAATTTTACCTGCTCCAGTACTTGGGAGAAGAGGCGAAATGAATTTTCCAGTTTTATTTGACACCCACAATATTCAGCAGATTTAATATTCAGGGATTCTATGCTGCCTGTTAGCTCAAAAAAGCTGTTTAGTTAGTAGTTTTTTTATATTTGTAAGTTTATTTCTAAGTTTCTAAAAGTTTCCTAGTGTTTCTCTTCTTTGTTTAATTTTATGAATATAAAAAGAAGATTTAAAAAATAATTTTCCTTAGTTTTACCTTCTCTAAAAGTTTGTAAAATGTTAACGGTTAAAGATAAAATCATTCTTCAAAAAATAGAAAAATCAGAAACATTTGCAGTAAAAGGCTCTACCCCTAATAAATCTACCACATTTTTAAATAGCGTTGTTTTGTGTAAAATCGCTCTTGCCCCATTTGAAGGGGCAAGAGCGATTTCGGTCACCAACAAAAAAATAAATTATAAAAAAATTCAGGGTTGCCGCTTTTTAATCAATAATTGTTTATTTAGTTAAAAACACTTCAAAAATATTATAGAAAAAAAGCTTTGAAATTCTGAATAAATTTAAAAAAACATTGCGTTCTAAAGCCGTACTAATAGAAAAAGTGGTTGCCCCCATTGGCGTAGCTAGCCTTGCTTTTCAGGGGGCCGTGGCCCCGGTCTATCTTGAACAAAAAGCAAACATAGGTTTTAAAGAGTCGTGCAAAGTGTGCAATGAATTAAAAAAAATACGCGCATTAAATGTTCTAATATTTTAATATAACAAATTTAATAATACATTTAACAACTTATTTATATGTATACACAGGAAGTATGTAATTCAGCAATTCTACAAAGAAAGTTTTCTACGTCGCTGACTGAAAGCGTCTACCACACTGTCTAAGTCGACCTCAACATCTTTTTCGATGAATAACAATGACTAACCTGAGTGTCTCTCTTGAGTCATAGTTGTTCTAAGCCAATTAAAAACTCTCCTCATGGCAGAGAAAGACCTCTCGCAATTTGCACTTGAAATTGGAAGAATACTCGCAACTTTAAAAAGTTGGTAGAGGTTTGCTGTTTCTGCTATATGTTGTTTGATAGAATCATGACCAACAGTTTGATTTAACCGAAAAATACAATTCTTTAAAACGGTCATCAAGTATTAATATTAAAAATTTCCCGGTATTGCTCGACGAATTTATTCCATTTAACGACGTGGGAAAACTTAATATGAAAATGGTTATGAAATTGTCACCAAAATCGGAAAATTTTCTACACTACACTAGACACTAAACGCTAACCTCAAAAAAACTAAAAAGATTTATATATTTATTTTAGAAAAACTGTTTAAAAAGGTCTTTTATAACCTTACGACATCTACAACCCGATTTCGGAAACAGAGGGGCAAAGGTCGCTGTCTTTATTAAATGCGAAATTTAACTTACACTTATTTTACAAGATGTCGCCAATATGTATGAAATATTCAATATGCATAATTATGTTTAAATTTAAAAAATATTTTCGGGAAATTGCATAAGTGCAGAAAAGTTACCGATAATTGAAAGAGAAAAAGCCTAATTCCGCAAGACAAGGGCTTTTTCCTAAAATGTAAACATTATCTGAATGATTTTAAATTTTAATGCACCTATTTTATTTGAATATTTCCCGAATAATAATAGAAAAGTATGTATTTTCAGCGTCATGTTCTTTTACTAGTAGTCGGTAGGGGAGGCCTAAAATATCTTAGGGGGGCCTGAGGGACTTCAGGGGGGGGCAGGCCCCCTGCCCCCCCTAGCTACGCCAATGGTTGCCCCAACTCACCTATGTATTTTATTTATTTCTTTAGACACAAAATGGGCTCTACGATCAAATACAACCCAAAATTGTTTGTTAATTGTTTCATTATTTTTATCTAAAATAAAATACTAAATTTGACTAACCTGGCCCAAAGGGACACAACAAATCAAAATCAGTAGTCCCGGGCATAGGACAGGCCTGGCAACTCTGTCCCCAAGCCATGGGTTTGCCTGTTATAATGGTACAGCAGCAGCAACTTGATTTTGTTACAGCCGTCGTTGATGGATTGTAGCATTGATTATCGCGGTACTCTTGGTAGCAAAGGTCACGCCTTGTATCTGGATATACAAATAAAATTAAGTTAAGTGTGGTGGCGGTACTAGCGCTGGGCCGCAGCCCACGAGAAAGATCGTCCCGGGCGCGAAAATATCACGTGACCGTAGGAGGGTCACAAAAGAACGCCTCCCGGCCAGCTGTCATTATAAAACATGTGTGTTTTCAGTTTTGGTATGTTTGTTTACGTTGATTTTTTTTTAATTCGGGCACGAATTTTATGTGAATTTTATCAAAGTTATTAAAATAACGCAGCCCACGAAAAAGACAGTCGTGATCTGCGTTAAAATAATTAATGGCTAATGAGTAAATTAAAAAGAAAATACCTACAAGATAAACAATGCCGTGAACGTGTAGTGTTGTTGGTTGTCGGTCCAACTATAAAGTTGAAACCGAATATGTGTCAACTTTTAATTTGCCAGTGGATAAACAAATGCATGAAATTTGGTTGCGAAAAACTCCTAATGATTTAAGTATCTTAAAACGTCCACAAGTTTGCATCAAACATTTTCCTAACGAGCAGGTTATTTGGTTTGATAAGTGTCTTGTAAATGGAGAGCTGAAAAATGTTAAAAGACAAAGACCCAAACGAACAGAAAATGATGTACCTACGATTTATAAAAATGTTCCGAAATACCTAAGTAGACAACCTGTATCTACTGTTCGATTAGCTGATGTCGAGAGGCAACAAATGGAAACTGCAATACAAGAAAGTCTTGAAACACTTCAAGCTTATAAGAAATCAAAAGTTTTATCAAATATTGAGAACATTTCAAAATTTTATTGTTCTATCTAATACTAAAATAAACAAAAATTGGATTTTAACCCAAAAACGTGATACAGTCTGCCTGTGCCTGATGACATTTTGAACAACAATCCATCCCTGTTAGCATCTCTAGTTGTTGAGGGAGATCGGTCATTTTTGTAAATATTAACAATGTTTCCATACCAAAAAACAAACTGCTAAAAAAAGTAGGAGTTTTATTTTTGGACAGCCCCGATACACTTGAAAGCTAATGCAGTTTATTGAAATGAAAGTTGCAAACGGAAAAGAAATGGTAAAACATAAGATTGATCAAGTAATAGACATCCTTAGTGACATTTTCGATAGTGAGAGTGAAAAATGTGTTTAATTGTCATTTCTTATTGAACAATTAGGTCTCTTGAAAAGGTCACCTGAGAATCGAAGATATTGTGGATACACTTTAATGTTGGCTACATCTTTGTTTATCCCGTCATCCAGTGCATAAATGGCAATTTACAAAACTAAGGTAATATGTCTTCTGCACCCTCGCAATATTAAAAAACTGATTTGTAAAATATCGTTAACAGATAGTAATCTCTCCGGTAGTGTGCAATATTTAAAAAGTAAGATACAGCTTTCAAAAGAACATGAGTTGGTAGTTAACTTACACATTGATGAAATATATATTAAACTTTGTGACAAGACAAAGAATTTAAAAACTTAAAGCTTAGGTTTGTTATATCCAATTTTAAAAGACTTGTATAGATTTGAAGTAACTAACGATATTATGTACCTAATATATGTACCTGAAGATATTAGAGTGCAAATTTTATATAATTTTTTATTTTATAGATTCAGTTCTTTTATCCATAATAAACACATACATCAGCAAAATATTTTTTTTAATATTTGCCTATATGAGAAGAAAAAAATTTGGTTAATTTATTTAAAATGTGTAAAAACAGATAATATATTAAGCAATACAATAAGAATCCTGGAACTTCTAAGATCACGTGACCGCCGACTTGCTTATAACGCGCCATGGCCGATCTTTATCGTTGGCTGCGGCTTCAATTGTCACAGAATGATCTACAGATTCAAATACTTACCTAAACAAGATCTCCCATCTGGTCCCAAACTAAATCCAAAGTGGCACTCGCACCTAAAGCTTCCGGGCGTGTTGTAACACGTGCCGAATTGGCACGGACTACTGATGCACTCATCTATATCCTCGCAATGTTTTCCACTTGCATCGAGTCGGTAGCCCGAGTCGCAGACGCATCGGAAGGAGCCTTCCATGTTGATACATTTTCCATGGTCACACATTCCTATAGTATACAGAATTTGTATTCAGTGGAACTTAATGAAGTAAAAATTGGTAAAAAGTCACATGCTTTTATAAAATGCACTAAATATGAAAAAATAACTTTCTAACATTCTAATATTATCATAATAATAAAAGCGATAGCCGACTGATGGAAATTTTGACGATGTTAGCACGATAAGATATCCGTATCAATTAAATATCACTATTTGCATCAATCAATCTAGCAGAAAAATGCAGACGTACTAAACCCACCCAACCCGACCCAAGATACCCCAACATTTCTTTGACATAGGTATGGCAATGGCATAGCATTGCGACACATCAAACATATCATTGATGACCTGCTATGTTGAATATTCTTTAAGTGTTTAGATCACAAATTTAGATTAACTTATGCTTTGATTTGCGGCCATCCCTTTTATTATTATGATAATATTAGAATGTTAGAAAATTATTTTTTAATATTTAGTGCAATTTATAAAAGCTTGTGACTTAAAAAAATTTTTTTACCAATTTATTTTTAGTCTCAGCTATCTACTCTATTAAATGAAAATATTTGTTCAATAACAGAACAGAAGAGTTTATTCTAGATTATAATGAAATCGCTGATAGTGAGTTGTTTGGAAACTCATTTTTCCATTGGGGGAAAGAGAGGGTGGGGGTAGAGGTAGAAATATATTTTTTGTTTGGGCTGTATTGCCATCGGACCTTTATGCATATACCAAATTTTATAAAAGTCATTTGAAGTGAAGTGTGTCAAAAACGCATTTTTTATGGAAGGGGGTGGGGGGTAGGGTGGGAAGACAATTTCATTATTGTTGTATTGTCATCGGACCACTATATGTATACCAAATTTCATCCAAATCGGATAATGGGAAGTGTGTCAAAAACGCATTTTTCTATAGATGAGGATGGGGGTAGAAGTGGTAGGATTTTTTTTTCAATGTTGTATTGACATTGGACCACTATTTGTATACCAAATTTCATCCAAATTGGATAATGGGAAGGGTGTCAAAAACGCATTTTCTATGGAAGGGGGTGGGGGTAGGGGTGGGAGGATATTTTTTTTTAATGTTGTATTGTCATCGGCCACTATATGTATACCAAATTTCATCCAAATCGGATAAAGGGAAGTGTGTCAAAAACAAATTTTTCTATGGAAGGGGGTGGGGGTAGGGGTAAGAGGATATTTTTTTCTTATTGTTGTATTTTCATCGGACCACTATGTGTATACCAAATTTTATCCAAATCGGATAACGGGAAGTGTATCAAAACACATTTTTCTATAGAAGGGGTGGGGGTAGGGGTGGGAGGATATTTTTTTCTTAATGTTGTATTGTCATGGGACCACTATGTGTGTACCAAATTTCATCCAATTCGAATAATGGGAAGTGTGTCAAAAACGCTTCACAAGTTATTATAGTTAGTTAGATAGTTAGATAGTTAGACAGAACATCTGAAGCTAAATAATAGCTTGTAAAAAAATACGTTATAAGCGAAAAATAAGCTAAATAAAAAACTAACATTTGTACGTACTGACAAAAAAAGATTTTCTATTATTAAGTTTAAAATTAGAATGAATATTAAGAGCGGTTACCTACCACTAGTAGAGCATTCATCCATATCACTGCAAAAAGTGCCATCGCTAGATTGGACAAATCCTGGCATACATTGACATGTGTAAGATCCCGGTGTATTTTCGCATCTACCGTTTAGGCATATTCTGGGATTTTCATAGCATTCGTCGATATCTTTAATTCAATAAAATTCAATATATTTATTCACAATAAATTTTACAGTAGATTTTAAACCTAAGCTCAAAAAAGTTAGTCTTAGATTAACTTAATGGTCGGGCAGTAAATTTTAAAATATTAAATTTTTTGGGTGATTTTAATATAACTTGGCATGTTGTTTAAGGACTCCGTACGAAGTTAGGAAACAAATAGTGCTTTGCTCGGCATCGCATTATAGATGACTTCGCGGCGCCCTAAAACTTAGGATTGATAGTAACCTTTTGGTCAAATATCTCAAAAACGGTAATATGTAGGACAATTTTGTTTTTAATTTTATGCCGTCAGTAGATGTATCTTTATATAGTTGTATAACAATGTCAACAAATATTTGGAGTTTTTTTAATAAAAAATATGGAAATTTAATATCACCAAAATTTAAATTTATAATTTTTAAAAATGTTGGATTATTTGGTTCCCATTAAAACAGTTTAGTGGTGATCTTAATTTCTTATTAAAATTATTGTATTTTTTAAATTAACCAATTACAATCTGCTTCAATTTATATATATAAAAATTAGCGATATCGCATTTAGTTTATTTATTAAATTATTAAGTCTGTTTCGATAGTTTTGGTTTGTATTAAAGCTGCTTTGTGTTTTTTTTTTCATTTTTATATCTGATATAGTTTGTCACGTTTTTTTGCGAACATATCTGTCTAGCGGTTATCCTTGCCTTTTTTTGACATATAGAGATTAGATTTTGGGTTGTACTTGAACATAAAATTGATTAGACTTTTAAGTTCGGTTCATTGTTGGTTGGTTTTCTGATAATTTTCAACGTTTTTATTTTGATAATTTATAGGGAATTTGGAGAATTGTCTGTTAGTGATTGGTAATTTTCGATTGCAGGACAATCGCTACTAGAAAGTAATTATTTATATAATTAGATTTGACATAAATGTGATCCAAACAACTTTTGTTTGCTTTATCGACTCTGGTTGGCTTATTTTTTTATCGTTGATATAAATCCTGTAGTGTAAAGCAAGTCTAAGTAGTCTTGTATGATTGAGGAACCTGTATGAAGGTCTAGATTAAAGTCTCCAATTAAGAACTCAGAGTCAAATTTACATGTATGTTGAATGTATTGTGTAAGGTCATTAATAAACTCATTGACATTAGTTGAATGCAACCTGTATATTGCTGAGATTTATAATTTTATAGGTGAAAAAATGTGTGTTTTTATGTAGATCATACCGCCATCATATAGTCTCAGCTTCAGTAAGGACTATGATGTCAAACAGAAATGATTTAAAAATGTTTAATTGAACTTCTAATTTATTAAAATTGGTAGAAATTCCTGTAATGTTTGTGTGGAATATTGGGAATTGTTTCCTTGGTTCTACTCTGCCTAATATTCTTGGGGTATCCTCGCAATTTGTACCTTCTATTGTATTAAGTTCATTAGCGCGCAGTTATCTATATTTAAAATTTATTTTTATTTTTAGTAAAACATATTTTGTCTATAATTGTTTTTTTAGTGGTATAAAATTACAAAAGTAAACTGTTTTATTCAAGTCTCTTCTTAAATAAGAAAGTTTATTTATTAAATCATTTCCCTTGGACTTTTCTAGGTCTCTGAACCGAAGCTCTGAACCGAAGCTGAAGAATAAACTTGTCAGGTTTTATTATAAAAACTAAAGCTTTGTTTTCTTCGACGTCCTTCTTTACGCTGGTCAGCTCTTAACTTACCAATGCAAGCAAATCCCGTAGCGCTTAATTTAAACCCATTTTTGCATTGACACTTGTAACTGCCATCCATGTTAATGCAGATACCATTAGAGCACATTCCAATTTCTGCACATTCATCGTGATCAGTGCATATGGTGCCATCTGGCGATACGTCAAAGCCTGGCGGACATTGACAGTTAAAACCACCTGGGTTGTTGGTGCAGCGACCGTTGACACATTTGCCTTCCAGACACTCATTGATGTCTGTTGAAACAGGAAAAACTTTTGGTTAGAAGGCTACAGAACTCTTATTAAAGTTTTCTTAGATACGGAGACGTTGTTCAGGTATGGAACTTCAATCCGCTAGGACTGGTTTACTTAATCGTTAGTTTGAATGCATGCAATATAGGCGTAGTGGTTAAAAATATACGTGTTGGTTTCTTCTCTGGGTACAAAATTGAACCTAGTAATTAGATTTGTCATGAAGGCAACAACAATGACTTTTTAAAATTCGACGCTATATCGTTGTTGTTGGAGCAAAAAATTTGGAAAGGCTCTCCGTTCCGTTTCCGATTCGAAATATCGACTGGGACGTAGAATATTTAATATTTGTATAACCTTTGCTTGGCCAATAAAAAAATACCCAACATCTGGAAACTCTCTAAAATTAGCCCGATTCACAAAAAAGATAGTAGAACTGAGGTAGGTAACTACCGACCAATTACGTTAATAAATAATTTTTTTAAATGCTTTGAAACTCTTATTCACAGTACAATTTATCCTAGTCTTAAATATCGAATATCCTCTGATCAGCATGGCTTCATAACAGGTCGATCGACAACAACTAATCTAATAGAAACCACTCAAGAAATTGCTGAAGCTTTAAACTCTTCCTCACAAATTGACATAATCTACACTGACCTATCAAAAGCTTTCGATAAACTGGATTACTTGCTTTAAGTACAAACACTAAATTACTTTGGTTTCTCCACTTGCCTTACTGAACTCTTTGAATCTTTTATCACTAATCGTAAACAGTTTATTGAAATTCGTGGTATAAAGTCAAAGGAGATTAATTCTTCTTCCGGTGTTCCTCAAGGATCAGTCCTGGGGTCACTTCTGTTTAATCTGTTTATTGATGAAGTAAGCAAATGCCTTAAAACGACGAAACTTAAAAAATATGCTGACGACATAAAATTAGAAGCATACAATAACTTAATCGAAGACTGCCTGAATCTTCAGAAAGACCTAACCTCTGTTAGTATATGGTGTAATGAACATAAACTACTGTTAAACATTGCAAAATGTCAAGTAATGAATTTCACCCTAAAAACTAAACCGATCGCTTTTGACTATTCTATAAATGGAAAAGTACTAAATAGACCTGAGTTTGTTCGGGATCTTGGAATAACCTTCGACTCTAAGCTAACCTTTAATAAGCACATAGATACTATTGTAGCTGAAACCACCAGAACATACGAATTTTTAGTAAGAGTTAGCAGAAACTTTGAAGACCTTGAAACCATAAAACTTTTATATTATACTTTTAATTAGATCAAGGTTAGAATACGCCTCCGTAGTATGGTCACCACAACTACTTGCTCACAAAGAATCGCTAGAAAAGATCCAAAGACGTGTACTTAAGCTTTTGTACTTTAAATCAACCGGTAATTATCCTCCTCAAGGTCACCCCCACACTGAGCTTATGCAACTGTTTAATATTCAGCTACTTTAAATACGTAGGCAATCGGCCTCTCAAACATTTTTATATAAAATTCTCCATAACCAAATTGATAAATATTTTAGAGAAAATAAACTCTTCTATTCCACGGCTAAATTCAAGACAATCACCAGTTTTTTATCTTCCTACTCCTCGAGTCAATGCAATGCAATTCTCGCCAATCTATACAATTTGCGAGACTAAAATAAATATATGCAGGATATCGATATCTTTAATTGCAGTATATCTGCAGTCAAACAAGTCTTTAGACGTTAGAGTTCCTACTTTTTATTTAAGATATACTGTATACGTGTATTTTTTTGTACTTATTTTTCTTATATTCTTTATAGTTATTGTAAAAAAAAATTTTTGTAAACTTCCTGTCATGTAATTGGGTATTACCTATTGGGCAGTGTAAATAAATAAATAAATAAATAAATAAATAAATAAATAAATAAATAAATAAATATTCCCTCCAAACCCTCAAAAACCTGCTTTGGTTTTAGTTTTATTCAATTTTATCGAAAACTAACCTTTTGATCGAAAATTGCAAACAACAGTTTTTTGTGGAGAAAAGATTCTCTTTCTTTAGGGAACGCAAGCCCTTCATTGGCGTCCGTAAATTTGGATTATTTTAAAAAAACATGTTTATAATAGGTTTTATAAAATTAAAAAACTACACTTCTTGGGAAAAATATGTTGTATACTTTATTATAGAAAATATGATTTCCTTTGAAAACCTGTATTTTAATGTGGAAATTATATGACAGGAAAGTCTCCAGAGGTGTACTTATAAAAAATTAAATTTCAAAAATAAACAAAATAATCAATTTTTGTTTATATGCACTAATAAATAGAATCAATGGGAAACAGACTTTTGAACCTTGGATTGAATAAAAAATTTAACATTCCTTTTTTTATTGCTAGTAGTCATTATTAAAAAAAAAATCTTTAATAATTAAGCTTCCATACTAATTGGTGTTTATAGAGTGTTTCAGGCAAATTGAGCGTTGACACAAAATAACTTATTCTAATTATCGCGCAGCTTTCAAATTTAAAACTTTTTAATTAACGAGTAGAATGAGTTTTTTGATGTTAAAATTAAATTTGACAAGAACTATTTAAAACACTATATTATTATTATAAGAAGCTACATGATTGGAGAAAGATTGCATTGATGGCTATGAGCATCCGGTATACAATAATTTGAAAAGCCACCCTGTAGCTTAGAGACAAACTGCGCAAGCGTTAGATTGTTTCAAATCCCCCTGTAAATATTTAGTACGGAGGACAACGTTGGAGAGGCGCTGGTTCTTGCACGGCACCCCGGTATACTGCGCCAATTTAGTAATAAAAGTCCCACTGTGTAAATGTCTGGTCTATCTCTGTCATTCGTCTATGGCTGTATTATGTTACAGTTCCGTGCTGTATCCAAAGTATTATATTTCTTACAAATAAAACCGCACGTTTAGACGGTATATTAACAATTTGGCCATTTATGCAGCGTCTTAGCGTAACTAAGCTACATAATTGTTCCTGGCTTATGCTGTATCTAACTTTGTATGATACCTTTACTCTTTACCATGACAGCTGAACCTTAAAAATATTATAAGTTTTGCCAATTCAGCCATCTTTCTAACGTCAAATCACTAAGCTATCGAATTTTGAAACATATCATATCAATAGTTGATGCTGCCTTCATAGCAAATTTAAATAAGTAATAATAATTATTATTAAGGCTTGTACTGTAACATTCAATACAGATAAATTACAGTGTATATACAGTAATAAAAGTAAATGTAACAATGACCAGAGTTCGCTCTTTTTAATAAAAAATATTATTAAAAAGTGCACTCTTCCACTCAGGTCAAATTTTGTACCCAGAGAAGGAACCGTACATGCTCTTTGGCTTCACGTCTAATACCAGTATAGGTATTATTTAAGTAAAGAAGTTGCATCTTAAGGAAAACTATTGTATAGGCATTCAATATCAATTTTTTTTTATAAGTACGATCATTTTTAAATCAGAATATTGAAGATCATTAAAATAGATAAATAAAAAAGTAACAAAAAGTTTTAAATATGTGGTATCACTAGCCTTCACACACTTGTGATTTGCCATGCTTCCGGTATCCCATATCACAAATGCATTCATATCCTTCAGGCAAGTCGACGCATTTGCCATGCCCGCAAATGTCGGGTCGAAGCATACATTCGTCCACCATGGTTGTGAACGTTTTTGTTTTCTGCTCAGGTCTACGGTGGTCCCACGAAGTGATATTAGGACCCGAAGTGCGATCTTCAATGTGATATGATAGCGGTATTTGGGCGCAAAGATGTCGGTGATCGTCTGGAAGAAAAATAGGGAAGATAGAATCCGTATTAGTGTAAAACAATTTATCTTATAGTAAATTTGTTCAAAAAGGAAATGCAGCAATGGACTTCGTGTATTGGATTAAGCAACTGAAAACCCAGTGTTTCACACAGCTCTCGTATTGCACTGTTCTACTTTTGCACTGTTGTACGCTTGCACTTATTGAAAAGGCACTAGGGAAGTCACTTATTGCAAAGGCACTTATGAGAGGTTAGCGAGTTGACCCTGTGATACAGTTTCTCATTAGTCAAGAGCTAGCCTACATAACCCTTGATCTATGTGGATCTTGGGTCATACGTACATTATAAACAAGGATAATGGCGTAAACCTACCGCTGCCATATTGAGGACATGGTTCACAGCTTTCGCCCCATCCCTGTCCAACATGTTGGCCACAGCAGCAGTCTTTTTTGGACAGCCTATATTGAAGTTCGTCTCGACAGTAACCTTGGGGTGAACGGAAAGTGAAGCAGTTGCCCTGTCTTCCATCTAACAAAAGAAAGAAATAAGTAAGTAAACTACCAGTAAAAAAGAGCACTGTGATCAATAAGACAGAAAAGAATTAAAATAAATGTTTCGGTTAGATTTGATTGCAATATTGGTGATGTCAAAGCAAGACTGACCTAAAGAACGTAGAATCAACGCATATCATTATTTAAAATTAAGCATTTGTAATTCCCTTAAAACCGATATGACCCTGCTGCCCTGCTGATCCATTACAGTGTGATGCCAGGTTTTACAAACCATATTATAATATTTGAATTATTATTAAAGAATGAGAATTAAAACCCAAAAAGTGCTTAAAACTTTTTCAAAATAAATACAGATTCCACTGCAACTTGAGCTAAAAAAGTTTTTAATTTTTAAAAACCCTCGGGTTTCAAATCCGCTTTTTCAGCATCGAAAACACCGTAAATTACAAATTAGCATATTGAAGTGAAAAATAAAAAAATAAATGTTTGCTTCGATTCACACCTAGAAAATCCATTAAGACAGGTGTAAGATTTTTCCAACAGCTATTTTCACTTACAAGAGGTATTTACCACAATAGACCGAAAGATCTACGTTAGATCAGGTGATGTTGCTAGTTCGTGGTCTGTCACCTTACCTAACCTACCAACCTAAGATTTTGACCTCACCAAACTATTTAATCCATCATTGGTTTTAACAAACGTGGAATTTCGTACCCGTGAATTTAAAAATCAAACAAGTTTCGTGGCTAATCGGGCAGAAAGGAGTTTTTGTTTCTCTCATATTTTTCCGTGGGTAGCCTGAAAGCTTAACCTCACGGGGGTCCAAGATATAATGGATACCTAATAAGTGTTGACAGTTAACTGTTTCGTCCTTATGGGGCTCCTCAGAACACTGCTGGTCAATGTGACAATTCTTGCGAAGTTAATTAGACGGTTTTGTCTCTAATCATAAGTAAATAGTGAGAAAACTATCGCAAGAAGCGCCATCTACCGAGATACGAGAGAAGCAAAAGACAAAAGCAGGCGAAAAACTGCTATACATATCGATCAATGAAAAGATCGAATACAAATAAAAGAAAACAAACTATAGTCCGTGACCTACGACAGCTCTTTGTCTTTCAGGCCGGATCGACGCATATTGCATTTTAACCCGTCCTCAAGACACGTGAGCGTCAATCAACGGAATTTTTAAGCCAAATAATACTAACAAACGTGGAATTTCGTACCCGTGAATTTAAAAATCAAACAAGTTTCGTGGCTAATCGGGCAAAAAAAAATTGGTTTTGTTCGTAAATGTAGAGTGGCCAGGCTAAATGATCTAAGTGCCAAAATATACAAATTTTAGATTTTCCACCCAAAATGATGTAGGTGTCAAGGCCAATACGGGGCTATAAGATCTAAGTGTCATTTCCCCACCCAACTAACATTTATAGTAGCGGCTACATGTTCTAAAGGCTTTGCTACTTTCTTATAGTAGAAATGTGGTGATCCCAACCAAAATTTGTTACTTTTTAGTTCTAACTACTATTTAGTATCAGGAAATAGTAGATGTTTCGTAAAAACGACCCTCTAAACTACTTCATAGGATTGTTTCTTGATAGTCGATTCTGATAGTCTTCTCTACCACAATAGGACGTTGCTAAAGTTTTACTTTCTTTTTAGTCGTTATTTCGTAGTCGCCCTGACTTTTATATCCTACTTAATTACCACTAGAAAGTTAAGCTTCATTGGAGTCCCAAACAAGTGTATCCGACAACTACATTATAACTTTAATTTTTACTACAAAAGTTTGTGTCATCATAGTAACATCTGATGTAACAATGTAGACAAAATAACTTTTTGGATCAACTTTAAAGCCGCAACTACTGTCAAGTAACCTTTTCGACTATCAGGGAATATAGTTTGGGACGCCATGTTTTTATGTAAGAAAGAAAATTTAATATTTTTGTTGTCGATTTATGAGCTCATATTAAAGAGCCATACTATTTTATAAACAAATTAGTTGAAGCTTACCAAAAATGCTCTTCTTAAGCACCATTTGTTGGAGTTAACTGTCGATTATGAAAACATAACCTCTAAAATCACAACACAAAAATTCCATCAGCTACCAGAAAACGGCTTAATTTTACGGGCGCACCGGTTTTTTGCAATATATATAATGCATGTTATACAAAAAACTTTGCGTCGCACTCGAATTTTGATCCTCTGCTCGTAAATTCTCACACTTTTGGATAACATAGTTCATATTATAACCATAACCAAACAAAAAAACTAAGCGAGTCTGTTTACTGTTGTGTCCACCATATTGTGTAACAATTCTACCATAAAGAAACGATTATATTATTTGCAACTACATCGCAACTTTTATGCCATTACGGAAAAAAAACAGCCTCTACGACGTAGTAGATACCTGGCTACGACGTAGTAGTGTAGTTGTTACTACAGTGACTTTAAACACTTGGCCAAGTAGTTATAACCAGAAATTGGTTCCCCACTTAGGGAATTATAACGTCGCTGTATGGTATACTGAGACGTAGCGGGAGTACGTTGCGGTTACTTTTAAGAAATTCTTTCTAGTTGGGGTTTCGTCGTTACAACTTTAATTGTTTGTTGGGCACCTTATGCTCTATATGGCATATTTAAAATGACATCCGTAAGTCTGCTTGCATAAATTGTACAGTTTTTTTTAGTTTCTCACAAAAATGCTTTTTGGCACTTAGATCACTTAGCCTTTCCACTCTACAAATATAAAATTTTACACTAATTTTCAACTTATTTATATAACTTTCAAATTGGCTTAATAATATATCTAAATTGTTTTTCTCTTCCTAACCCAAGAGTATAACAGCAGTTTGTTTTTTGTCGATTACGACATTGGTACGTTTTTACCCGACCCATCGGTAATCAAACTTTTAAAAATCCTTTTCAAGCAGGTTGTCTAAAATTGCTCAAATTTTAGTTAAATTTATCAAACGAATTTACAAACTATGTTTTAGTACAGCTAGAATATAGTTTATCGTATTATTGCATTATTTTGCAAGTAAAAAACATCAAAACTGAAGATTATCTCTAACACTCTTATTCTGCCCTGCTTTTGCTATTTATAAATGCATGCCTTTATTCGACACAATATTTTAAATTCATAATGCGAACGCCTGAAAAATCAATAATATCCTTTCTGAAACAACTTCTCCAAATAACAAGCTACTATCTGGAAAAATCGCTGCAGCTTTTTCATCCTGATATCCCCCATATATTACTCATAGAGCGAGAAGTGACAAACAGGGTTTTTTCGGGATTTTGCCGAGGTGAAACGATGCAATTCATAAAAATAATGAAACAGCGTCAAAGTTTTGCACAATCTTTAATAACGCTAAACTGGTGATTTACATCAGAAACATGTAATGTAAAGGTTTAAATCCACATTCAATAACGTTTAATGCCTGTTAGTCTGGAGTCTAAGCCACTTTTGTCTGCATTTTTGCGTACTGTAATGAAACTTGGCACTATTATAATACAACACTATGGTGTTATTTTACAAAGTGGTGCTCATCCCGAATCCAGTGCAGAGCAAAGATACACAGTGTTTTATTTTTAATTGCATCTATCTCATTAAAATTCTGTATAAAATTTAAATGTAAAGCTGGGGCAATAAAACTTGGCACCGATTATAAGAACATATACGCTTTTATTTTAAGTGATAAAAAATTATATTGTTTCATTTTCTTCCAAAAATAAAAAAATATTTTTTTTTTGAAAAATATATGGTGTGGGTGTTGAATAGAAAGAACAATTCCAAGCCGTTAGTTATGTAAGCTAAAATTTACTGTGAGCATTAACAAAATGTTTCTCTTTATAACAGTATTGCTGGACTGGTGTGACGTAAACAGGGTCGGAGTACAGGGGGGTTTTAATTAATAATTGTAAATGAAAAAATCTAAAAAAGATAGAATAGGTATGTGGATTCTTAGACGTAACGATATTTTCAAAAAATATACACCAAATAAAAGATACTTAGATTTTATTTATATTTTACTAAAAGAAAATGAAAATTTTGTTGAACTGTTAAAAATAGAGGCTGTTTTTAAAATAAGTTACATTTTTATGATCAATTTTAAGTAGTTTTTTTATGACGACGTTACAAATCATTATGGAAAACTCAAAGTAAGTACGTTACAACATTCAACAATACTAGTGTAGCTTTTATTTTCTTAAGTAAAAAATTTTGTACAGAGTGTTAAAGCGCGGCTTAATCGTAATATTTTGACTCAGGGAATCTACAGTTTAACTATGTACCATTAGTTCTGGGACCACCCTGTATATATACTTAGGACGGCAGTACACTACACCATTGAGTTCATCCATAATATATTTAACATGATGTTTAATACATAAGAATTTGACGCAAGAATATTACTCAAGCCTCCTCTTCGAGGAACATGTTCTAGGTACGCCAGTTAATAATGACGAAATACAGATTCCACTGCAATTTAGCATAATGCATCTTGTTTCTACCAATTAAAGTGTGAATGACTTTTCTTTTGACGTTGGAACGCCTGTTACGATCAGCACCGTTAATAATAGTTATTTAAATAATGTTATCACTTCTTGTAACTACCTGTTTGCTTGGCAAAGCTTTAAGCTATAACCTTTTCTGAAAAAAGTAAATGGAAAAATATCAGTCCTACTCACCAATGCAAAAGGTCTTATCTTGGCTCTGAATGAATCAGGATTGCATAGACAGAAGAAACCCCCCTGGGTGTTAACACAGGCCCCCATTTTCACAGATTTCCTCGTCTTCGCATTCGTTTCGATCGTCGCAACGGTTTGTTTGGGGATTTCTGCCTGTGGTAAACATGCAAAAATAAGATAAACCACACCAGAAACCTTTGATAGTTTTTAGTTTTCTTTTTTCTTGAGTGTATAATTATTTTATTGCATAGGACGTTCAAAAATAACAATATGAAAATATTAATAATGCAGCTAAAATTATTTAAAAATAATAAAGAATTAAATAACAAAACCAACAAACAATAAACTCCTCCAGATCTAGCTCCTTCACCTGGTTCATTATCCCCCAAGCCCGCAGCGGTCTCTGGATCGAAAGACTAATGGTTGAAAAAGTACAAAAAACTTTTATTTGTATTTTTTGTTATTTGTGAATTTTCTTGCTTTTTCGTCCCGAGGACAAAGACTCTCAACCGCAAATCGAAACAAAAATATATCTCTCAACTAATCCTCTATATTTACAAATATTTTCTTTTTCTGCTAAGTGCTTTTGTTTAATGTGATGTTCTTTTGAGATATGATTCAGCAAGGTACCATCACAAATTAGGCTATTTCTAACTGCCAAGAGGAACTAAGGCAATCAACCCTTATTCCATCTACTCTAAAAATTCTAAACGATTCTAGTTCTAAAGGAATCTCTGCAGACCTTAGAGCCCATTTAATGCGGTCATTTATCATGCGACCCGTGGAGGTCAAATTTATCAGCTTTTTAGTTAATTCTTACTTGGGAACAATACAAATGAGGTAAGTACGTATGACCATATTGGCTAAATACGGAAAAACAAAAGTTGAGTTAAAGTCTAGTTTTCAGCAAGGCGTTCCCCCAGGCGACTATTTTTCCTCCGTTTCGGGGAAAATGTTCAATCAAACAATAGCTTGTCTGTTAATAACATCAAAGGAACGCATTTAACATATTTTATTTAGACATACATACATATGTATAATTGATTAGATCTTTTTGGTTAGTGCTTTCAAAAACTTGCTGTGCCACCGTTAGGGCCAAACTACTTAAATCCTATAGTATTGTATATACCATAAGGGCAAAGGTTATACTGGCCATAGGGAAGCCTGCTTAGAAAAAGAAAATTAATTTAGCAGGTGTTGAGATTAGAATAGAAACAAATGGCTTACCCCGATCTCATTAAATCTCAGAAAAGCTATCGTAAAACTATGCAACCTAATTAATGCGTCCTTTAGGCTTAGGTATGTACCTAAACTGTGGAAAGTTGCAGAAGTTATCATGATCCCAAAACCGGGAAAACCACTCCATCACGTGTCATCTACAGGCCAATATCTTTGCTGCCAAGTATATCCAAGCTCTATGAGAAATTATTGCTTAAAAGAATAAAACCCATCATAGAAAGAAAAGAAATTATTCCATCTCATCAATTTGGTTTTCGAGACAAGTATTCCACGATAGATCAAGTACACAGAATTACTAATATAATAAAAAAAGCACTAGAAGAGGGAAAAGTTTGTTCTGTAGTTTTTCTAGATGTAGCACAAGCATTTGACAAAGTGTGGCATGAAGGCCTTAATTTTAAACTAAAACGTTTCTGCCAAACAATATTTGGATATTTTGGAATCATACATATATGATAGACATTTTAGAGTAAAACAGGAAAAACTCATACTCAAATTTAAGAGAAATTCAAGCAGGCATGCCCCAGGGTAGCGTACTAGGCCCTTATCTATACTTATTATTCACTTGCGATATCCCAAAGCCAGAAAATTGTCACTTAGCAACATTTGCCGATGATACTGGTTTATTGACGGTAGAAAAAATCTATTGAAAAAATGCATAGAAAACTTCAGGATGCAGTCACCGAAGTTCACAGTTGGACCACAAAGTGGCGAATAAAATTAAATGAAACGAAATCAATTCATGTTGATTTACAAACAAAAATATAAATCACATACAAATAACAATTAACCACATTTCCGTACCATATTCAAATCAGGCAAAATATCTCGGTATAACACTTGAAAGCTGGAAAGCACATGTAAAAAAAAAAAGAAGAACTTGAGATAAGGTATAGAAAAATGAACTGGCTAATTGGAAGGAAGTCCAATTTAACAATTCATAATAAGTTACTGCTTTATAGACAAATACTGAAACTAGTATGGACATATGGTATTCAACTATGGGGTTGTGCTAAAGAGAGTAACATTCTAGTTTTACAGAGATTTCAAAATAAAGTATTAGAAACCTTGTGAATGCACCTTGGTACGTTCGAATAGTGACCTTCATCGAGATCTAAAATCGAAACTGTAGCAGAGACTATAAAAGTACGCAGAAGCCATGAAGATAGACTCCATCGGCATGTGAATGTGGAAGCAATTCAGCTTCTAGACAATACTATGCTAGTTCGAAGACTAAAAAGAGTGAAGCCGTTTGAGCTAGTAAACTAAGTGAATTACATGAAACAAACTAAATGCTATAAACCCAACACAATTGTGAGTTACAGACTAAACAAAGCGGGGAAAACTGTTGAGTAAACCCTAAGTTTAAATCTGACTTTTCTAGGAAATTAAGTTAAAACAAAATTGCTAATTAGTCTTACTGACTAGATTGTAATACAATAAACACAGTGTGTTTGACAAATAAAAAAAATAAAAAAAATTAAATCCCACGGCAAAAGAAAGGGAACACAGAAGGAGAAATTGTACGCCAGGAGTTGGCGGAAGAACAAAACGAGTTGCGTTACATCAATATTTTATTTTCTTTTCAATCTACATAATACAGAATCTGGATAGGATGAAAGAAGAATTTGCTTCCATTCATATCTAAACACCTGCTAAATAAGTTTTTCTCTTTCTAGCAGGCTTCTCATTGCCTGTATAGCTTTTCCCTATATGGTATAGAAGTATAAAAATAGGATCGAGTAGTGTATTAACAATAGGCTTTTGTACTCTTTGTAATCGGTTGTGGAAAAAATGTTTCTTTTTTGCTCTCTCAACATATAGATTCACGTATTTATTTTAAATAAATAGAAACCACATTGAAGGGAACTACCTCATTTTCTTGGGTTTTTCGATAGAAAAAACCAGATATCAATCATCAATTTTGGCATTTTTTATGACACAATTTCAAACAAAAATGAAAAATCACTTAGAAAAATATTTGCTTCTGACAACGCGCCGATCCCTTTTAGGATGTTGTCTCGAGGGCAAAAATTATATCCCCGGTCTTCTATTATTGCATAGAATTAGAAAAATCTGCGGAAAACATAAGAGTTAATCAAAGGATCCTTTAAAAATAAATTTACAATTTTAATAGGATTTTAGCCACATTTTTTTGTTTCTCATTTTTTTATTTTTCTTTTCGTCTTTTCTTTCTTTTCTTTTTCTTTCTCTTTCTCTTCTCTTTCTCTTTCTCTTTCTCTTTCTCTTTCTCTTTTCTCTTTCTCTTTCTCTTTCTCTTTCTCTTCTTCTCTTTCTCTTCTCCTCTTCTCTTTCTCTTTCTCTTTCTCTTTCTCTTTCTCTTTCTCTTTCTCTTTCTCCTTTCTCTTTCTCTTTCTCTTTCTCTTTCTCTTTCTCTTTCTCTTTCTCTTTCTCTTTCTCTTTCTCTTTCTCTTTCTCTTTCTCTTTCTCTTTCTCTTTTCTTTCTCTTTCTCTTCTCTCTTTCTCTTTCTCTTTCTCTTTCTCTTCCTCTTTCTCTTTCTCTTTCTCTTTCTCTTTCTCTTTCTCTTTCTCTTTCTCTTTCTCTTTCTCTTTCTCTTCTCTTTCTCTTTCTCTTTCTCTTTCTCTTTTCTCTTTCTCTTTCTCTTTCTCTTTCTCTTTCTCTTTCTCTTTCTCTTTCCTCTTTCTCTTTCTCTTTCTCTTTCTCTTTCTCTTTCTCTTTCTCTTTCTCTTTCTCTTTCTCTTTCTCTTTCTCTTTCTCTTTCTCTTTCTCTTTCTCTTTCTCTTTCTCTTTCTCTTTCTCTTTCTCCTTTCTCTTTCTCTTTCTCTTTCTCTTTCTCTTTCTCTTTCTCTTTCTCTTTCTCTTTCTCTTTCTCTTTCTCTTCCTCTTTCTCTTTCTCTTTCTCTTTCTCTTTCTCTTTCTGTATTCTTGAAGTGAGAAAGTATTTATTTTTCAACAAAGGGAGAATGTTACAGAGATTTAGTGTTCTTGAAGTGTTTAAAGTTAAAAAATAATAAAAAAGAAGTTGTGAATATAAGAAATGAAACATGAAAAACACCAATTTGGGTAAATCGAATCTTTTAGGTAAGAAATCAAAATAACACATAATTGTCAATTATTTAACGAAAATAATTACTTATTATAAAGTGATGAAATTACTTAGAATGTCAGTTTTATAACTCATCGCATCAAAATAAGTCAATTCTGTGATATTTTAGATATTCATCTGAAAGCTTTTTATTTAATGTTTTTCTTTTATATTGAAATCGAAAACCAAATATTATCTTTTATGCCCCCAAAGCTTCCTACGAGTTACAGAGAGGCGAAATTAGGAATCTGATATGGAACTTCAACAAGCACTAGAGAGCGCACAATTTTATTAAAAAATAAATGGTTATTCTGTTTTAACACTCAATACTGAATATAAATTACCCCAAAATAAATTTTTCTTTTGGTACGTCAGTAACTATAGGGTTTGTCATCAAATGTTTTTTTTTTATAAGAATGGTAGACAGAACCATCTCATTATATTTATTAAAAAAATATTGGGCTGCTTTTCAGAACATTATCTCCTAAAAAATTTACATTTATCTGACAATCCCTGCAGTTGTATTGGTTAGATTTTGTTTACTTATTCACTCTAAAGTAGTACTTGCCTCTCCTTCAGGACATTCACAAGTAAATGAACCAACACTATTGACACATCGCCCTCCAGTACAAAGATGTGGTATCGCCTCACATTCATTAATATCTGTAAAACAACGTAAAACATTAGACGTAGTCTACCTCCGTTAGTTATAAAGCCGCAATTACATAGGAAAACAATGCATTTTTGCCGCCTTTTAACTGACGCACAGTGGGGCAGAAGCACAAAAAGATGCGATAAAGTCCCACAGTGCAATGGATGTACTCCTTTGTAGTCAGGAATGTTTAAAATGAATTACTTAGTGATCCAAAATAAAAAAAATTGACCCCGAGCTGTTGGTCGAGGTATAAGTGGTCGAATAAGCGTCAAAATATTTCCTAAAATACTATGTACGACGGAAATGTTTACATAATATTATATTATGTTGTCGACCCTACAGAAACGGAAAGGCTAAGTTTGCCTGCTCCCCAATAACTAATCGTCCCCCTGAAAAATGAAAACACCTAAACCCCCCCAAAAAAAACTTTACAGAACCGACATTAAATTTTTACACACGTTTCTTCTGTCTGACTTTCGCCATTTTTAAAACGACTTCACAGAAGCTTTCAGTGGCGTATATAAGGGGGGCCTAGGGGGCCCGGGCACCCCCCGAAGCTAAGATTTTTCCAGATATTTTCCACATATTTCATGAATACAAACATAAAACAGCATAAAATACGGCCTCATGGGGTCTCGGTCCCCCTCCCCCCCAAACTGTCACGGGCCCACCCCGAGACATTTTTCTTTATACGCCACTGGAAGCTTTCTTTGTTTATAAATAATCATGTTTATATATTATACTAAACAGAACAAAAAATAATTTAACGATATTAGTAAATCAAATAATAAGTTAAAAAACAGATCGGTCTGAAAGTGTAAAATTAACGTATAAACCTCGGTATAAAAGAGTATTTTTATTATCCTTTAACGAATTGTAGCTTTCGCTACACTCGTGCTAAAAACTTTTTACCTTGAAATAAAAATTGTCACTTTTATCCCTTGATATATATTATAAGAACAGGGCCCTCTTTAATCCTTATTTTAGCGATAAAACTGTCACTTTTTATCCTTAAAATTCAAAATAAAAGGCTCTATCAGACATTATGTTTTTAGTAAAGTAGCTGAAAACCACATAATTATAATTATAATTTAATTTTAGGGCAGAAAAACCCAAAAGTTTAAATAATAACTCCTAAAATTCGTAATTAGTGTCTTGTTAGCTATGGGCCAATTATATACCTCGCAACGCTCAGGTTACAAACTTTTTGCCTCGGGATAAGGTGACTTTTATTCCTTAATATATAATGAGTATAATAATAGTATGTGTAGATGTATATGTATTTAGTACGTTATATTTTAAATATCTATACTACTATTTAAACACATATTTCACTAAGTTTGGAGAAAAATGTTATTATTTAAAAATTAATTCCGGCCTTATTGGCCAAAACTAGCAGCTAAATGTGGCATCATTTTAAAAAGGAAGGTTTAATAAAAAATGACAAAAGTAAAACAAAAAAAAAATTGCATTTTTTTTATACTAGAATAATGTACTCACCATAGTGATTAACTGACATAATTAAAATTATTTTAACCAAACTTGATCAACATTAAAAATTGTGGACAAGTTGATTAATTTGTGTTCTTAAAACAACTACGCAACGTCAGTTTTCAAAACACGCTAACTTTGACAAGGTGTTTTATTCATTTGTTTGACGTTTGACTATCCGAAGCTAACTTGCTAAGGTAAAGCGATTATTAATAAATAGTTTTCAGTAAAAATATCTCCGATATTAGATAAATGAGTTCTGCACTAAATCGCATGTTTTCTTGATTTTGCCCCTCTGTGTGACGGAGGCAGTAGTTTATTTGAAGAACCTTTAATAACTAACCAACGCATTCTCCAGTTTTTTGATTTTTCAAAAATCCAGTGTCACACTCCAATCTGGCAGGACAATGCTCACACGGGTGACCCCAAGCTTTGCCGACAGTGGCGCAACACAATGTTTTCGTGCAAACCACGCCCTCCAGTTGGTTCACACACAAGGGGCCTCGTATACTTGTGTAGCATGGACCAGTTCGATAATCTGAAAACATAAATTTGTTTTAAAAAATCCAACGCAATTAGTTCCTTGGTTACAGTTTTAGGTGTTTTGTGTATAATAAGTTCTTAAAACGAGAATCGGAAATTTTTGTAGTACTACGTAATTTGAAAATTTTTGTAAGCCTTATAAGAGAACTTCCTGGTAAAATTTCATTTGTTTTTTATATCACAATAGTTAGTTAGTTAGTTTATCGGTTTCACAACGTTCTAAGTCTTCCGATACCCAATCTCCACTCGTTTCTGTTTGCCCATAATTCATCATCTGGGCCTCTTATTCTTATTTCACTGTCTATTCCTTCTCTCCAGCTTCTCCTTGGCCGTCCTCGTTTTCTTCGGCCAGTCGGTTTTGTAGTATTTGTTTAGGTAGTCTTTCATCATTCATTCTTTGTACATGTCCGTACCAAACCAATTGTTTTGTTATTATATCATCCACTAAAGTACGTTCACCCACTGTCATAATTTCTCTTATTCTTTGATTTGTAACTCTTTCTCTTTTTGATTTCCCTGCTGCTCTTCTCCAATAGTCCATCTCTGTAGCGGAAAGCATTTTTTTCTGTTCTATCTTTGATTGGCCATACTTCTGAGCCGTATGTAATAATACTTTTTACAATGGTGTTATATATAAGCTTTTTGTTATGGTTTGATATACTTTGGTCCCAAATTATTCCATTTAATAGTTATTGCTTTTATTCCCTGTACGTTACGATCTTTTATAGCTTTGTCTAATGTTCCGTCAGCTGTTAGACTTAAGTATTTATACTCATCACAGGACTGAATTCGCTGCCCGGTATTTAAGATTAGATCCTGAATCATTCCACCGATAAACATATAATCTATCTTATTGAGATTAACCTCTAGTCTCCACTTATTGTATTTTTCTATTAGTTTTCGTGTCATATATTCGAGGTCGTCATAATCCTGAGCCACTACTAGCTGATCATTGGCGAAACATAAAGTATACAAGGTGGTTTCGTCCAACGGAATTCCCATGTTTTTTTTATAAATTATTTTAAATTTTTAGGTTAGATCATGTGACGGCAAAAATATATAACCATAGTAAATTTTTTGTTCCGGGCGATTTTTCGACGGTCAAAGAGGAGAGCTCTAGATTTATTTTTTTTGTAGGTTCATGAACAGTGTTCTGGTGCAAATATGCAAATGACTTTTGCAAACAATTTTGTTTTATGTTTCTCCGGAATAATGTTTTTTATATATAAATAGTACTAGGTACATTAGTTTTACATTAAATTACATTACATTAGTTAACACGTGCTTTTTAAAAATAAAAAATAAAAGTTTCAATCATGTTAATTTTTTAATTAGTTTTTAGGAAAGAATTAAAACTTTAGTAATCAAAATATTTTAACTCCAGTTTTGGCATTTTTCAGCAAACTTATTTGGAGTAAAACATGAAAGGCTAAGGTTGATTTATAGCCCGTCATAGTGGTTTAGGTTTGATATTCATTTTCCATCAAGGAAATCAGGAAAATATAACCTTTCTTTAACGAAATATTTTTGTTTATTTTTCCACAGATGTTTGACATTTGTGCTGGCCAATTTGGACTCGAGCTGGAAATCGTGACGGGCCTGCACCGCGAGTGCAGGTTGGGTCAGTGGACTCACTATATTTAGAAAACTCTTAAAAATTGAAAAAACTCTTTTTGTGCAGTAATTTTACTTTTCCAAGGTGTTTTACTTGTTGTCCCATGTTTGTCGATAGGGAAATAGAATATTTCAAGGGTTTCAGGAGGTTGGTGATTGTGATATTAAATTCAATAACTCATGATTACTGGTCACCTCACGTTGAAGTCAACCGGATAAAAGGCCCACGCAAGCAGTTTGCTCAGTGACACAAATAATTTTGGTGACAGTGACAGAAAGTGACAAGCGTCCTTTTCATTTTTTGCCTGAGAAAAGCGCGGTAGACGGAAATCAGAAAATTGATTTTCCGCGAGAGTGGTTAGCCAAATAACATCTAGGTAAGCGTAATTTGTAAGTTTTATGTCTTTCTACTGATAGAGTTAGGGGTTGGGCGGGGTTGGTCGTATTTTCCAAGGTAGAGTTATTCTTCTAACACCCCTCCCTTTGGTATTCTAGGCTTTTAAGTTTGGGGCTCCTTTTGAGGGGCTGTGCGACCACCTGCTGCTCGAAACACTCACATCACATGTATTTTGGGGACTTTCACCTAGCTACCAAATGAACTGGTGAACTCAGAAAACCTCACAAGAATTGTGTTCGTCCTTACTGCTGTAACCTGACCAAAACCGCATAAGCACCCTGACCTAATCTAGAGAACTCAATCAGCGAAGCTGGTGGTGACCTGAGATTTGTTGATATCCTCAGGTATTTAAAACCTGCCTCCAGGTATGTGCAACTACCCTTTATATCAACCTGATTCATTTAGGATAAAATGTCATATTAAAAACCAAAAATTGATATAACTGCTGTGTAGCAAATAGTGAGATTTTACATAATTAGTTAAATAATAATTAGCTAGGGACTGGCCAGAAATTTATAAATAGGTAGGAGTGAATTGGAAGAAATTTTTAAATTTGAAGGAAGTTCACGAGGTATAAAGTCTTAACAAAAAGTTTCACGGGCAAGACCTCAGAGATAAAGGTAGCTACGGGGACGCGTTTCTGCCTCATTAGGCTTCATTCAGCCCGAGCATAACCATAAAATGGAAGGAGATGAAATGATGATGTGGGTAACTGAAAAAGAAATATGAAATATGGTGTTTACTGAGGAGAGACCAACTGTCAATTTGCAGCTTCGGTCAGGGTTGCCTCGGTTTTGAGGCTAATTTTGACGTCGCGACGGAGACAGATATAATCTGCCCCCAGAAAACAGCCTGAGCCCTGGATTTTTTTAAATTTGAAGGAAGTTCACGAGGTATAAAGTCTTAACAAAAAGTTTCACGGGCAAGACCTCAGAGGTAAAGGTAATCTGTATTTTGTTAAGCACATTGCACTAGCCCTAAGAGGGTAGAGTTAAGTGTTACACTAGTATTGCACTTTAGGTAACGTAGGTACTCAAAAATGCACTTTTTATATTTTTTTAATATTAATTAATTAACTTTAGTAATCAAAAAACTCCAGTTTATCATTCGCTAGTATTCGCAAAAAACATATACAAAAAATAAAACATTTAAGCAAAAAAACTTGTTTATTTATTATTTAGTTATTCACGACAATAAAAATGGGTTTCTATAATCAGACCAGTTCCTCAACTACTTAAACTGACTTGTGCATTATAGTTTACTTTTTATGTATACTTTTTTTTCTAGTCTGTACTTTTTCATGTAAATTTAAGTGAGCTTTTTTGTCCTAACTATTTATTTGGAGATCCATGTGCCTTTTGTAGTATCCATGTCCCTGGTCTCTCTTCGTGTTGGGAGAGAAACACATGTTTTACAACATGGTTTTTAATTTTAATAAATTAATAGATATTCTCATTGTTGTGCTCAATTTTAATCTGTACGTTATGCACAAACCAAACGCGTCCAGCTATTTTCCTGACGTCTCTCTTTTGAAAGCTCTGTAGCCTTATTTACGTTTAGTAGACTTGGATTTAAAATGTGGTATAGATGCTAATATGGATTTAGCCTCCCAGTACTTTTTAAAGTGCATCTTGGTATTATTACATCAACTCTTAAAAGTTAACAATACCAACGTATTTTACATACCTACTTCACAACGATTTCCAGCAAAACCATATACGCATGCACATCTATCTGGTCCAATACACCGACCTCCATTTTTGCATGGTTCGTCACAGATTGCTTTAAAAATATAAAAATAAAACATAATTAATTTTAGAGTTAACAAATACTTCTTTGGGGGCATTCGGCAATAGAATACAGTGCCCCCCCCCCTAACAAGAGTTTAACACGGAAAATTAGAAAAAAAATAAATGTCTACAAACCACATTTTTACAATTTTTCTACATAATTAAAAACTTAACTTTTTTGTTGTAAATTTCTGCGTTTACAATAAATTTTCATATATTTTTGTAGGTAGCTTAATCATAAACGGTGCGAGCGAGTCATCGGCGGTTTTGGATAAAAAATCTGCGGGGATAAAGGCAATAGCGCCCAGAGAAACTATACAATAAACAATTTTCAAAAAACATGCAATAAAATCAAGATCTGTAGAAGATAGGTTGCCTGGTAACTCTATGGTCGAAGGTGTGTGAGAGGTGACAGCACGTCATTTGGAGTGCCAAGATTTGATTAGGGCGCTCGATGGTTTCTTTTTTACATTTGTGTTGTTTTTTCGGAAAACCCCTGACTTCCAATATTCTCAGAATTTATCTAATTTTTTACATGTGAGAAATTTTAGAAATAATAATTTTAACGGTCAATTACCAGAAATAAGTAGTTCTTTTGTGAGATGAGTGACGGGTGGAAAAGAAGTAAATTCAGAACTTTGTAATGAAACCAGATACAAACGGTTTTCAGATTTATGATTTGACCTAGTTACACTATAATTTTATTTAAAAAAATCCGATGGTAGCGGCTAGTGAGGGGTGTAATAAATAGATAAATACATAACATTAAAATCGAAACAGATTGGAACATGTGGTTTTCATATTTATACTTTATATTTTGAAAAAAAAAGAGGGTATGGGTGTAAAGGGGGTAAATTCATAACTTTGAATTAAAAACAGACTTGAACATGCGGTTTCCACATTTATGATTTGATCTTATGACAACACAATTTTATTTTTAAAAAAAACGGAATTAAGGGGTAGGTGAAGAGAGTCAAGGGGGTAAGTACAACTGTGGCAATTCAATTTAATTAAAAAAACGAAGGCAGGGTGTGTTTATATTGTAAATTTAATGGATTGAAAAATTGGGTTGTACAAATTTGACAAAAAGAAAGCTTATGATAATAAGCAATTTATAGAAATGGAAAGGGCGCGAAAGCAATAAATATACATCCTGCATTTTAATTCATTTTTATTAAAACTAAAAAGTTAAAAATAAAATAAATATTTTTCTTTAAGTTAAAGATTTTATTAAAAAATAACACTAAAAAGTAAAAAATTAATTGGCAGATTTGTGTTTACAATAGTCTAGATTTAAAAGTAGGTAGCGTTAATGGCGCTCAAATCATATACGAGGGTGGATTAATTATAAACAAGCCTTTTAAACTTACTAACGGAAAAGTCATTCAAGATGAACGTGGCCGTTATAATTTTGCAGTAGGGATATTCAGCAGCATGTAGGCGGCTGGTAGTGCCGCGATGCTCATTTGGCCAGGAGCAATCGCAATGAGCGAGAAGAAGGTACACAGCAGTGTTGTGCAAAGAATAATCATTAAATTTCTTATACGCGAAAACCTTAAACCTGCTGAAATTCGATGCAGATTGCGAGCACAGTTCGGAAATAAGACGCTTTCGTGGGTACCTGTAAAAACTTGGTGCAAAGAAATTAACGACGGCTGTGAGCGTGTCGACAACCTGAGTCAACCACGTCGTCCTTACCATCATTTCTGCAGTCAATGTTTTAGCTACCGTTTTCTGGGACTGGAGAGGAGTTTTGTTGGTCGATTTTTTGCACGAGCGAGTAACAATAAACGCGGCTTACTACTGCAACTTACTCGACCAGGTAAAGCTTGATTATCGCCAAAAGAGGAGAGCGCACCCCATCCAAGACGTGTTGCTCCTGAATGACAACGCTAGACCTAATACGGCAGTTTTAACACAGGCCAAAATCAATGAAATGCACTGGACTCTGCTGGAATACCCTCCATTCAGTCCAGATTTGTCACCTTGCTATTTTCATATGTTTGGCCCACTCAAAAATTCATTGGGAGGCGAGCAATTTCAGACCAATGAAGAGGTGGAGGCATTCGTGCGCAACTGGTTAGATACCCTCCCAGCTTCCTTTTATGAAAACAGGATTAAGAAACTGTCAAACCGTTGGGAAAAATGTATTAACAGAGAAGAGGGATGTGTAGAAAAGTAGAAAAAAATTCTGTTTTGTGTCATGTTTCTAAATAACTAGTTTATAAACAAAGGCTTGTTTATATTTGATCCACCCTCGTACTTTTAAGGTCGACATAAAATCGTGGCGCATATATTTCTTCATTTGATAGGTATCTTTAAAAATCGCTCCACGATTTTATATCGAACTTAACAATATATTATGTCCATAATGCTATTGTTATATCTACACTGTTGTGAACAGAAATCTTTCAAATTATTTTTAACTTTTTGGTGTAATTTTTAAATAAACTCGTTCAATATTCAATATTTGTTTTATTTCTCCTTTGACCTTAATCTTTTAACTTAATCTGTTTTCACAATAAACCTTCAATATTTTTTCGGACTCTAAGGGCGACCGAAGTCAGTTAGTAATAAAAAAGCTAAATACATTTTTTTAAAACATAGTTTAAGTGGCGAATCCAGGATGTCCGGGGGTGAAGGGCAAAGGAGGGAGCAAAAGCCAAACAAAAGTTTTTGCGGCTTTCAATGTCTGATATCTGAAGTTTGCCATTACATGTAAATAAACTGCACCGCAGGCGAAAATTGTTGGCCATTTTTGTGTTTTTTTTTATTAATCTTAATAAGTATTAAGTTTTTTGCAAAAAAAAAAATAAAGGATCAGACACACCTCTTATGGGATTTCTGTAATCCGTCAAACTTGATGAAATTTTGGTATGTTGTAGACTAAACCTTTCTTATCAAAAGTTCTCATGGGCCCAACTCAAATTAATGACCAGTTTATGAAATACAGGTTGTTGAAAGTGATAATGTCCAAGAAGCATAATTGCTTTTTTGATGGGTTTACCAAAGATATACGCAATGTTTCTACTACACATATTTACGATTTATTTATTATTTTTAATCTGTACCTTTAAAACATTATCTATAGGGTGTTTAATTAAATATTAGTCAAAAGTTTTAATGAGAAACAAGCTTTTAGCATGTTGTAGATTAAACCTTGCTCATCAGAACTTCTCATGAGCCCACCTTAATTTAATGACCACTTTTTGAAATACAGAGTGTTAAAAGTAATAATGTTCAAGAAGCATAATAGCTCTTTAGACGGGTTTTCCAAACATATACGCAATATTACTATTACATATAGAGTGTTTATTAGTTTTTTAAATATTCTTGACTTATTAAGTGTTTAGCAAATATAATTTTTTAAATAGTGTTAAAAAATATAAATATTGTATATATTATTAAGCATCCTACTATTAACACAGGGGTTTTAGAGAGTTTGTGCTACAAAAAAAGCGAAAAGGAACTAATTGTAAAGAAAAAGGGACTTTTGAAAAAAAAATCCTCTACTACCCTGTTGATAATGTTTTAAAGGTACAGATTGAAAATAATAAATAAATCGTTAATATATTTTGTAATAGTAACATTGCGTAAGTGTTTGGAAAACCCGTCTAAAGAGCTATAATGCTTCTTGGACATTATCATTTTCAACACCGTATATTTTAAAAGCTGGTCATTAATTTAGGTTGGGCTCATAAGAACTTTTGATAAGAAAGGTTCAATCTAAAAGAAACTAACGCTTGTTTCACATTAACACTTTCGACTAATATTTACCTAAACACCCTGTAGATAGTCTTTTAAAGGTGCAGATTAAGAATAATAATTAAATCGTAAATATATGTAATACTAACATTGCGTATATATTTGGAAAACCCGTCTAAAGAGTTATTATGCTTCTTGGACATTATCACTTTTAACACCCTGTATTTTAAAAAGTGGTTGTTTATTTAAGTTGGGCCCATGAGTACTTTTGATGCGCAAGATTTAATTTACAACATATTAAAGCTTGTTTCTCATAAAAACATTCGACTAATACTTACTTAAACACCCTGTAGATAATGTTTTAAAGGTACAGATTGAAAACTATAAATAAATCGTAAATATATGTAATACTAACATTGCGTATATGTTTGAAAAATCCGTCTAAAGGGCTATTATGCTTCTTGAACATTATTAATTTCAACACCCTGTATTTCAAAAACTGGTCATTAATTTAAGTTGGGCCCATGAGAACTTTTGATAAGGAAGGTCCAGTCTATAACATACCAAAATTTCATGAGGTTTGACGGATTACAGAAATCTCATAAGAGGTGTGCCTGATCCATTGGTAAAAAAATGCGGTTTATGCATTGGCATGCAGGCCCCCCTGAATTTGCCACTGCCTGGTTTTATCAAAATTTTTTATACAATTAAAAATTGATTTGCTTTATTTTTATGAACGTCTTATTAAAAAAAAATCGATAACCAAAATTAAGGCGGTTTTTAAGATATAAGTGGATTTGTGATGGGTCTAAATAAAGCTACTAGATCACGAAGTTCGTTCTAACTTTGTGATCTAGTGATTTCTAGTCTGAAGAGGCCCCAAAATAGTCAACTCAATCTTTTTGGGATCCCTTCGGGTCCTTAAATACAAACTATTTTTTCAAGGCATCTAAGTATGCTTTTTGATGCCACTCCAGGTCCCTTTGGGCCCGGAGCCCTTGACGATCGCCGACTTGCTGACCTGGCCAGCCCGGGCCTGAGTTAACAGAACAATAATACAAACAGACAGATATCTCAATCATAAAAATATTCTTGGGTACAACAACTTTGCGGTTATTGATTATTTTGAAACTTTATTGAAAAATAAAACGATATATTATTTAAAAAAATCCAATTTTTTAAATTAATTTACACAATATACCTGACGTGACCGGTCAGCCAGTTCCCTTAACTTACGTTCACTACAAAACTCTCCAGAATATCCCGAGTTACAGCTGCAATGGCCATCAATGCAGGTTCCACCGTTGAGACATGTTCCCCTGCATGATCTACCATCACCTAGAAAAAATTGATGAGAAAAAATATATCCCAGCGACCCATACACACACATCCATTTACGTGGTTTATCCTGGGTAGCTATTATTGGTCTTGAATGATGTGACCATCCACATCACACGCTTTGACCAATGGCAAACTCTAAACAGTCACGTGTTGTGCGAAATGACTTGTCTCGACCAATGGCATAGTCGCCCGCTCGTCAGAGTTAGTGAATTTTACGCGTTTGAAGTGAAATCTGTTCTCCTGCCTCGGATCGACTGAACGTTCCGCAGTAGGATCGCATAGCACGTAACGGCTCGGAGCTAATTTAAAGCTTGCCATTGGCTAAAGCATGTAATGGGAACTATCACATCGTTCAAGTCCTAGAATAGCTACCCTGGTAGATGATACACGTCGGCTAGTAGCCGCAAAAGAAAGAGTTGGCAACAAAAGAGATATGCCTCATACACTTATAGTAACTTATGTTTATGTTTGTTTTGATAGCTGTTTTTAAAATTTTTGATATAGTTTTTGACTTTCCTAGCCCGCGCAACAATGGCTAGAGAAGGTTTTTGACCAAAAATTTTTGTTTTGAGATAACGCCGAACATGGATGTTTTTTGACCTATCCTAGCAATATCGTCATGATGTCTGTCTGTGTGTGTGTGTGTGTATTTTTTTTTCTGTCCGCAACATGTGATAGCTCCTAAACCGGTGAACCGATTTTCATAAAATTTTTAGGTAAAATAGTGTTCGACACTCTAACGAGCCGATTAGATTTTGGTCAAAATCCATTAATGCTAATGACAGTTTTTTGACAATTAAAACATTTGAAACGCTCAATAATTTGTGGTATAACTAAAAAGTTCGTCGAAGCTTTAGTTTTCGAGATATTTACACCAAACTGTTTGTAAGGCTGATTATCATATCATAGCTTCACTTGAAGGGTGCTAATAGGCTAGCTAGAATGGTATCAGATCCGTCATGGATTCATTTATTTTTATTGTGGCGGTTCGTCATTGAACATAATGTAAATATGTCATGACGTAACCGCTAAAATAAAAAATAACTATATTCAATATAAAAAGTAATAAACAATCAAATATTGATTTTAATAAAATATTCTTTAAAACAATACAAACAGAGGTTCAAAATTTCAGTTTTTAGCTTTCGTGCATTTTTCAGAAAAAACTATTTTAGGTTACTTCTACCTATTCTGAAAAATTATTTTATTGTTTGTTATGTATCAAACGTTAGGTCACAAGTAGAGCTTAATATACAAACAAAAAAATTGGACCTATTAACAGTTTGCTACATTCAGTGGCCTTCCAAACATAAAAATAATTAAAAAATATTTTTTAAAAAAACGATGCTTTACAGAATTAACTATAAAAAAAGAACAAACGTTGGAATTTTTTTGATTTCTCTTTTCTTTTAGGAATCTCCCAAAGAACCAGAATATGTATAAATGGTAAAAATCGGTTTGTAAAGTTTTTCACAAAACGCTGTAAAACTGTAAGCTTCTTAGGATTTTAATGTTTTTTTTTAGAAATGCAAAATACTTAACGTTTATTTTTAACGATAATATTTAAACAAATATAATTATGAGGTTAATGGAATGATTTTTGTTGCTCACAGTACTTTTCTAACTATTTATTTATTCAGTCGCGTGCAATTTACCAAGATAAATGTTCGAAATCCTAACTTCTTTTGACATTGATTTTTTGGCGACATTAAAAGTAAAATAAAAACGTTTAACAAGATAATCTATCAATTTGACAATTGCAGGTTAGTAAAACGAGCTAAAGGTGAGTTCTACATGAAAAAAAGTTATACGGGGTGAGCCAAAAAAAACCGGACATTTTTTTCATTATAACTTTTGAACTATACAATCGATTTTAATGGGACAAACTGCGCTTGGCAGAGAATTAATCAGAGATCTAATTAAATATATTTTTTTGTCCTATATCTCAAAATCCAAGATGGGAGTTTTTCATATTAAAATCCATCATATAATTCAAAAGTGATAATCACCTTTAGGTCGTTTCACTAACCTACCAATGTCAAATTGACATGTCGCAAAACAATCAATGTCAAAAGAAGCTAGGATTTCGAACATTTATCTTGGTAAATTGCACGCCACTGAATCAATAAATGATTAAAAAAGCACTGTCAGCAACAAAAATCATTCTATTAACCTCATAATTATATTTGTTAAAATATTATTGTTAAAAAAAAGCAAAAGTATTTTGCATTTCTAAAAAAAAAAACATTAAAATTCTAAAATGCTTAGAGTTTTACAGCGTTTTGTGAAAAACTTTACAAACCGATTTTTAGCATTTATATATTCTGGTTTCTTTGTGAGATTTCTAAAAGACAGGAAAAATAAAAAAAAATTCCACCGTTTGTTCTTTTTTTATAGTTAATTCTTTAAAGCATCGTATTTTCAATAAATATTTTTTAATAATTTTTATGTTTGGAACGCCACTGAATGTAGCAAACTGTTAATAGGTCCAATTTTTTTGTTTCTGTATTAAGCTCTACTTGTAACCTAACAATATCATTTTTCAGAATAGGTAGAAATTACTTGAAATAGTTTTTTGTGAAAAATGCGCAAAAGCTAAAAACTGAAACTTTGAACCCCTGTTTCTTTGAAACCATAGGTCGGCTGACGATGGGGCAATAATCGCTTTTCATCTGGCCCTCAAGATCTACAACATATTAAAATTTAAAAGAAATCCAACCGAAAGCCACCGCCAATAAGCTCCGGGCGGGATCCAAATTTCTCGTGACGTCACACTCCAGAAGAAGATACGTACTAAATCCGTTGCCGTTTAATCATGATTGGCTGCAACGGTCACACACATGAATTTCCACTAGTTATTATAGATGACACAATACACCTCGTAAATAGATGTGTGTGTATAAAACGCCAAATCCCTAAAGCCGCGTACCTATTGGCGAGCAGCAATTGTAAGCAGCAGTCAAGCCAGGTGCCCACATGGGACTTTCTCGTGCGTGCCCGCGCACGCACCACATGACTGTCATAACATTTCATATTAAGATCATGTGACGCGTGAGCGGGCACCCACGAGAAAGTCGTAGGTGGGAACGGGGTGTTACAGCAACCAAATTTCCTTGTTGGCAACAGGTTCGTAAGCGCTCTTTAAACCGCTCGCAGTGAGTCGATAGAGGCAACATGAATGAGTATGCGGCTCAATATTTGAATAAAGGTTTAACCGGTCAACCCCAGTGAAACTATAAAGGGTTTATTAGTGATATTGCTTCTAAAGGAAACCATTCCTGAATGTTTTGTATTAGCTAAAATCATGTGGCATTGATTTAAACAAGTGGTCTTACCGACAGATTGTTGCCTCAAATTGCAGCTAGCAGATTTGGTTCCTCCTTCGCACATACAAAGATTTGGCGCCACACATTGACCACTACCGCAAGTTCTTGTACATATTGCTACAAAAAAAGGAAGCATTATCTGTTTGGCAAGGTTGTATGAAATATAGTTCGTTGACTGTTTAATGTTTAAAGCTCTAGGTAGAGCTTAGAGCCGACAATCTTATGCTCCGATTCCCACTGGTCCATTTTCTGGGCCTTTCCTGAAACCCGTTTCCTCAACTAAATTAAATCCAGAAGCGACCATACTCAGTGCTTTTAGTGGCGCTTTGCTCTTTGATCATATCTTTTCTTCTTCGATTGTGTTCTTCAACCCGGCGTTGGTACACCTATTTTTCCTAACATGGATGGTACACCCGGGTATGACATACCCATTTACCATTTCGCATTTGAAGTTAACAGTAGACATAATATTTTAATATGATGGTTGTGTTTTAATTTTCTGTACCTTTTTAACGTTGAAAAAGTAAATAAATATAACATTAGCCATGTAGCGTTAGATACTAAAATGCATTTTAAGGTAACAAGGGCATTTTTCTAAAAATTAAAAGTATATTTTTTTAAAATAGCATAAAAAATGCTAAAAGTAATTTAGAACCTAAAATTTTATTTTATTTCAGAGGCAGATTGATACTATACCCGCTTTTTTTAGTGGTCCGCGATTAGAACAAGTGTTGCTTGAGAATAGGTGGAGGGGCAAGCTTGAAGCGCTGTTGGTTTTTCTCAATCCCGGGTATGTCATACCCAGGTGTACTAACGCCGGATACTTCAGCCACTTCCGCTCCCTTCCCAGTAAACTCGTCTGAATTTCATTTCATCAACATTTTTTTGTCCCTTACTTGAAGATGTAGGCAGTTCTGAAATGTTTTGCCGCTTGCCTATTTGTGATACAATATTGCGTGATACGTTAACCTTTTCAAGAAGAATCATAGAATAAGAATTTCTATGCTGGAGATCTAGGAAATATCTTCATCTTCAGGAGGGCCGAGATGGCGTTTAAAAAAAATAAATAAAAACCGGCTTTACTTTGTTTTTTTTTCGTTCATTATTTCTCAGCATTTTAAAATATACCTTAACCATCTACTTTCCAAAGGGGGGGTGATAGGGGCCCTTGGCCTTCCCTAAGCAATATTTTTGTGCAGAAAGTAACAAAAATAATATTTTTTGGTAATTTTTGCAATTTACGGACGCCCCTGGAGAGTTTTCTATACTATGGGTCACATTTTGTGACACACTGTTTAAAAGGACATTTTATTATCGAGCCCGCCGCCGAAGCCATAAAAGGTCGAAAGTACAAAAGGTCGAAAAAAAATCGACAAAACAAAATATTAAAAATAGAAATTTAGTGTATCAAGTCGAATTGACTTGTCCAGTCGATGTGGACCCGCGGTCGCACTTTCGACCTTTTGTACTTTCGATCTATTGTATTTTCGACCTTTTGTACTTTCGACCTTATTTTTTCGACCTTTTGTACTTTCGACCTTTTGTACTTTCGACCTTTTATCCGCCGCTCTTTATCATCCACCGAAAAGTTAATAACACAAAATTGATTAGTTTGGATTGATCTTAAATAATTTCTTTAAATTAAGAACACCAATGGAGCGGTAAATATAAAATAACTTCTACTGTGTTATACATCGTTTGAAAGGAAATTTTATTAGCTATGACGAAGTATAGATTACATTTTTTGATAAAGAGCTTGGTTTTTAAGAAAATTGAATAAAACGTATGAAAAATATGATTTTTTAATGATTTGTTGAAATCACCCCCATTGACGACGTCGCTGGAGAGTTTGCTATAAGTCAAACCCCACCGAATTTCAAATTTTTAAAAAAGAAATTTCCCTGTCTACAAAAAAGTGTAGAACAAGTTTTTTCATGTTAAGCTTAGATTTTGAGAAAATTAGATAAAACGTGTAACAAAAATGGTTTATTTTCTGTTTTTTCAAAATTAATTTAATTTACGAATGCCCCTGAAGTTTTTATAAAACCGATTTAATCATGTTATACGTAATTTTGAAGGAAATTTTATTGAGTATACCAAAATGTAATACATGCTTTTCTGTAGATATTAGTTTTTAAAAAAATGAAATAAATCTTAGAAAAAACATAGGTATTTTTTCAACTTTTTTTAATTACTTCAATTAACGGACGCCGCTGGAGAGCTTGTTATTAGTCTAACTTTATTAAGTTATACAGTGTTAAAAAGGGAATTTTATTGTCTACAATAAAGTATATTATGCATTTTTCTTTTAGAAGCTTAGTTTTTAAAAAAATTTGAAAAAACCTCAAATTTTCAAATTTTGGGGGCTCTGTTTTTGGAGGTTTGGCAGCCATTAAAAAAAAATAATATGTTACTATTTTTTAATTATACAAATATATATTTTGAAGGTACACCTGTGACAATTTGGGCTTTCCAGCGCCAATTTAAAATTCTGCCGCCATTTTGGCCGCCATCTTGAATATCTCAGCCCTTGTGAATATTTCGAGTTGGCAACAGGGATATTCGGATTCAGCGGGGTCAAAATAGGGGGAATTGCTCATTTGCCAAAAAGTAATACAAAATGCTTCTAGAAAGTGGATTTTCCCGAATCTTGCCTGAACTATATCTATTCCGCTTCAAAAATGTTGTCGAATTAGGGGTAGTTTTTTAAAAGAAAACTAATTTTTTTAATTAAATAATTTTTTCCCAAAGCCATAAGTTACTTCAAAAACTTGCAGAAACAAATCTTATAAATATTGAAACTGCCTAAAAAAATATTTAACTTAGCTTCCTAGTTAAATTTGTAGATCTCCAGGTCAGCGTCAATATGTGACTTTAGGAAAAATCCATGTTTTTGTACTAAAAAATACAGATTTCTGGGTAACCATTATAAGATACGTCAAAATTGATAATGACTTTTTTATTGGCCCGTGAAATTTCTAATCCACTAATGTATTAAGTAGCTAAATCAAATAAAAATATGTTCGAAAATGCTGCAAAATAGTTGAGTAAAAAAATGAAAGTAAAACTATTACGAGTTTTAATTTTTTGAGAAAACGCAACCCTTGCCACAAATAGGCAAGCGGGAACTAAAAACGGCCTATTCCAAACCTGACCAATGCCTACCATGACTTGCCCTCATGACTCGTTCGTCTCCTGGTTATTATTAGGTTTTGCCAAGAAATGCACTTACGTATAATACAGAGTCCTAATAAGTTGTGTCTTTGCCATCCTGGACAGCAGTAGATTCTTTGTCTAGTTCGACAAATGTTTGGCCTGAAACAAATAATGCAGTTTTAATTTAGCTTACGGTGGTGGCTAAAAACATTTTTTTATCTCTTTTTAGCGAATGGCGGTACGCTTCTCCTTAAAATTAAATAGTAGTTTACCTAACAAGTGCGGAAAGTGTCATTTTTCGCGACGCAATAGCGAAGTGCGGCCAGTAATCCAGTGTGGAAAGTCACTTTACGCGCGTTTTAGGTACACTATTTTGTCTATAAGTGTAAGGAAAAAACTAAAAAGTTAACTCAAATAAATTTAGAAAAAAAAACTTTTTGAAAACAAGCTGTTATAAAATGGACTAAAAAGCATAAAATAATTTTTTGAGTGTTCTGATATCATAATAATAAAAGCGATGGGCGTATTAAAGGAAATTTACCCGTTTTTCTTTTAGCCTTGTTAACTCGAAGTTTAGTGAAAATCCAAAACTATTATTGTAGCAGAGAAATGTAAGGGTAGATAATTTAACCCAACCCAACCCTACTCAAGCTACCCTTACATTTTTTATCCACCAAATGCGCATAGAAAGGCATCTACCTAATATTAAATAAGCCCATCGCTTTTATTATTATGACATCAGAACACTCAAAAAATTATTTTATGCTTTTTAGTCCATTTTATAAAAGCTTGTTTTCAAAAAGTTTTTTTTTTAATTTATTTTTTAATTTTTAGATTTGTCCAAGTCTATGCATTTCAGCTAGCGCATCGATATTGCAGGGAGTCTTTCCTGTCAATTTTGAAATATCTAAGTCATCCATCAGAAGGCCGTCCAACGATTTCATACTAAACAAAATACAAACTAAAATTTTACCACCTCTCCGCCCTCCACGTTAGGGGGGAGGTAGGCAGTCAGCAGCGGCGTAGCGTGGGGGGGGGGCGGAGGGTTCGTCGCCCCCCCTCACCCCCCCTCGCCCCGAGGGTAGTGGCGCCTCATAGGTGGCCGAAGAAGTCGGGCCGGTAACGGCCAATTGAGTGGGTGCCAAAGGAAACTAACAACATGAAGACCTTTTTTTTTTGGTCGCACGATTCGTGAGAGGCGCCCTTGTGACTTATCGGCCGCCCCCTCACTCATGATGACCTTTTTTTTGTTTTTTTTTTTTGGTCGCAAGATTTGTGAGAGGCCTTTTTGTTTTTTTTTTGTCACAAGATTTTTCATCAGTTTTCAGATGCGCCCTTTTTAGCTGTCGCCCCCCCCCCCCGCCCTTTCGGGCACGCTACGCCGCTGGCAGTCAGCACATTATTGGATTGTCATCGGAACTATAACGTTATTAACAAAATTTAAAGTTAATCGGATACGTGGAAGTCAGTTGAAAGTAATCAGAAAAACTTGAAATTAAATCGTCCATTTTGAATCCGCCATATTGAATTTTTGTAATCTGATTAAAAATTCGTAATTCTCATCCTCAAAAACCCCCAGATACCAATTTTGGTGGAAATCGGACAAACTAAAGTTTTACCCCCTCTCCGCCCTCCAGGTTAGGGATGAGATAGGCAGTCAGTGATACCACATTATTGGATTGTCATCGGAACTATAACGGTATACGAAATTTAAAGTCAATCGGATACGTGGAAGTCAGTTGAAAGTAATCAGAAAAACTTGAAATTAAATCGTCCATTTTGAATCCGCAATATTGAATTTTGAACCCCCAGATACCAATTTTGGTGGACATCGGACAAACTAAAGTTTTACATCGGAACTAAGACGCTATACGAAATTTGAAGTCAATCGGATGTATGGAACTTCTTCAAAAATGAGTTGCAAGATTTGATTACATACATACATACCCATATACATACATACATACATACAGGTGAAGTTAAATAAAAGCTTGTAAAAACTATTTATATTCAAAACATTTTAACAGATCAATTAATATTATTATTCATATTAATATTAAAAGTGCAATTTGTAGCGTGTTGTAAGTTGATAGCAGAGGCTCAGGTCCTTTTCAATGAAGTAGGAAACTTGAAACTTGAGTTTCGGTTCTGGTTGTCCAAGCTTTCGGAAGCACGAATTGTTGCACTAGTGGCCACGTAACTGTGAAGAAGGCACTTTAGAAGGCTGTAATAGGTAAAAGTTGCTGACTAGTGAAAGGAACAGTGTCGCTGAAGTTCAAAATTTAATTTGATATATTTTTTTGAAATCCAGTTTAGTTGTCAAGCAAAGTATCCTTCTGCGACACTGCATAATTTATGAGATTCTTGTGTTATGGTTTTAGCAATATTTCATCGAACGTGTCAGATTCAACAAAATTTTACATAAACTTGATGATCGTCCAATCAAATAGAATTTTAAAATTCGTAATGACCGGCAAATTACGCATTTATTATTACAACTCCGATCTGGAAACAATGAATTTGCTTTATAGAGTTAGACAAGCAGCATTCGGTAATTTTCTTAAGCAAGATTGGAGATAAACACTGCCGGGCCCTCAAGGCTTTCGTCTATTAAGTTCTATGGTGCTTGCTATCCGATTGTTTAAAAAACAGTTTCAGTAATAATGTTGAATTTTAGTTTAATTTTAAAATTAACATCACTGGATTTGCGGCAATACTACTGCAGAACTCATGAAGCAGAGCATACTTTCTGGAACTCTTAGGAGAGCACAGATTCATGATCAACAGGCCCCCGGGGGGTTCTACTACGTTTTACCTCGCTCGTCAAAACGCACTATATAACGATTTTTTTGTATGAAAATGATTCTTTGGACTATTTTTAGTCGATTTAGATACGGGAAATTAAGAAAAAAAGTTTGGTTTTTTTAAAAATAATTTTTTAAAAAAACGTTACATGGGGATTTTCTTTTACTTGTTTTGGTTGAAAAAAATCAATTTCTATCATTGCATCGTCAGATTTTCGACATAAATTTGTAAATTAGCTTAGGATTAATTATTTTACAATTTTAAATTAATTACATACCTAGTTTTTCATGTTTTTTATCGCTTTTCTCATATAATTTTGAAAATTTGTACAGTTGACCTTCCCACATATATTTTGACACATTGGGCCTGGGCCGACTCTTTCTAGGTCATTCGGCCATATAATATTTCCCAATTCGATTTGCTTACTTCCTGACTTACCCTCAGATGCACCGTAAGCACTTAAGCGCGATCATGGGTTTAATCGCGATTAAGTCCTTGTTGCTTACATACAAAACAACAAAGATGGAGAATGGATTAGCAAAGCCTTGTTACGGTGCATCTGAGGGTTAAAGGCGCAGATTACAGGAAATTATTTATTTAGAACTATTCAGCAAGAATCGGCTGCGCCGATTCTTGCTTATTGCTTGTGCGGTTCGGTTCGGTTCGGTTCGGTTCGGTTTGGTTCGGTTCGGTTCCGTTCGGTTTGGTTTAGTTCGGTTCGGTTCGGTTTAGTTCAGTTCGGTTTGGTTCAGTTAAGTTCGGTTCGGTTTGGTTTTAGGTTAGGTTTGTTATGTTTAAAGTAATTCAGCAGGAGTCGGCGCAGCCGACTCTTGCTGAATTACTTTAAGACACAACCAACCTAATCTAAGATCGACCCGAACCAAACTGCTAAATTTCTGTAAATCATCATTATCATAAATTACACATTATTATAACTTTCTGCATGATTTTTTTCATTATAAATGCTCAATAGAGGATTTTGGACGATTTTACAGAGTCAAAAATGCGCGACAAATTAAAATGTTGGAGCAAGATGTCAGGTCGAAAGTTAGATTTCAAAAATATGGGTGCAACCATTTTTCTATGCGTAAATAATTTTCAAAAAAATTTTTATCGCCTCTTGCCAGACAGTTGGTCACCTTATTTTTGGCTAAATGACCATTTTTTTAAAGCTCAGTCGATTGTGAGCCGTCCCTCTCTATCTCGAAATAACAAACGTCAAATAAATTCTTTCTATAGCAATTTGTATGAGTTTTTACTAATTTTTTAATTTTGAAAATTCTAAAAAAAATGCGAAAAATCCGCATTTTTTTTTCTTGAAAACAGTATAAAACGACCTAAACTTATCATTCAAAAAAGAAACACCCATTTTCAAGCATCGAGGTATAACGTAGTAGACCCACGCGGGGCACCAAGCATGAGCGAGGAAGAGTTGCACTTGTGTAAATTGGCTGACAGAGGTGAAGAGAAAACCTGGGGCATTCCAAAAATGGCTTACTCTGGCATACTTTCTGGACATACGCGGAACTCCTCCTACTAGTACTACTAGCTGTCCAGAGAAATTTAATTTTCTCCGATTAATCTTCCGTGGACGACAACCTTTTCATTCAAACCCTCGCTTTCATTGAATTCTTTCTATGCCTCTCTAAAATGAAAATCCAGATCAGGTAAATAAAGGTGATTTAAACAAACAAAAAACTTTGACATGAATTTTAGATATGGAATTATTGATAAAACCTTTTTGATTTGTGATAATTGGGTTCCGATATAGGAAAATCCTTGGAAATGTTTTATTTGAACTATCTAAGAAATAAATAAAAAGGATATTATAACCCCTTAAAAAAATATTGAAAAATTTCATAAAACAACGTTTATTGTCCGTATTTAAATAATTTGTTTATTAAACAAAATTCTCACGCCCACGTGGCATTTACTGCTCTATTAAACAAGATGCATAATAATACACATAACAACACTAATCTGGATGCATCGAACAAGATAAAAGAAATCATTTATATTTTATTGACGTTTAATCTTGTTTTTGCAAAAGAACAATTTTTCCTAGATTTAGATTAATGTTTTTTTAGATTAAAACTATAAATAAACCATTATCACGCAACTTACTTTGTCCTTTTTGCTTTATAAAATAATTAATTTTTACTTTCCTAGGTATTATTTTCGACAATTTTTTTTTAAGATAGCGACAAAAATGTTTTATTTTGGTGTATTTTGACCAGTGGCGGCTCGTGACAGTAAAGTTTGTGAGTTCTTCCGATAGGTTATAAAAAATGCTATTTTTTTACGGTCTCCAGACCACGTGAAAAAAGTAAAAAATTTCTCTTGTAAAAATCCTTTTATACGATTTTTCCCGGCTTGAACCACACTTTTCTATTAAAATATCGGGCAATGGCTTCTTCTTTCAGTTTTAGTTTTTCTTCATAAGTAAAGAGAGAGAATTTTTTTACATTAATTAAATTATCCACCACATTCATTGTGACACAGTTATACAAAAACAAACAACAAACACAACCATAACCTCCCGCTCATGCGTTTGGCGTCTTCTAAATAAATAAATGCGTCCGCAAACACGCAGCGCTGAGCCCGCCCGCCCGGAATTGTAATGGAACTGCAAGTTTTGCAGCTCTATTTTTGCCTAGATTTCGCTATCTAAACCCATGAGCAAGTGCGGTGCGGGGCGAAGGAAGGGGTTCCTAGCCGAGCACAGATCTCGTTAGCCGCCCAGCTACGTTATGTTGCAATTTAGCAGCGAAACAATGCCAATAACTTCATTTGACCGACTGTGAAATGCGGCCTTCGGCGACGGCACGCGGCGTCATACTCAACACACGTACGCGATTTGAAGGCCTACTATACCAACACCGGACCGAAAATATACTGCTATTTCAATAATTTTAGAAATAAAATAATTATATTAGAAAAATAGAAGCGGCTGAAAAATTGTCAAATAATGTGAAAATTTTGGGGGTTCTGCAGCTCTGCAGCCCTTATGCACTAGCCGCCCCTGATTTTGACATATCTTAGCAATATCGTCATGACCTCTGCGTCTGTCCGTGTGCGTGTGTGTGTGTATGTCTGTGTGGCCCACGATAGCTCCCAAAAAGCAGAACCGATTTTCATGAAATTTTTAGGTGTAGTGGTGTAAAATACTGTTAAGAGCAGATTAAATTTTGGTCAAAATCCACTAATGCCAATGACAGTTTTTGATCGTTTAAAGATATGTTAACTTTCGGACAATAGTAAACCGCGTTTCCTCAATAATTTATGTAAAAACTTCATAAAAGCTTTCGTTTCTGAGATATTTACAAAAATTGTTTTCAAGACTGATGTAGCGTGGAGTTCACTTGGAGTGTGCCAAAGGGATAGGAAAGTACTCCATCATGGATTCATTGATTTGAGAATGTTATCGGGTTGTACGTAAAGTAAATTCCTAATATGAAGAAAACTTTTGATTTGATTTGACTTTAGATAAAATAAATCAAGCGCAATGAAAAGTGTGAGCAATTCATTAAACCCTTACCAAAAAAAACAGAAAAAATGATAAATTTTCATTCTTGAAATAAAACAAATCTCAAAGAAGTCATAGGCTATAAGGATAATGGGAAAACTTCATTACTAATGTTCACTGGAGATACTCTTAGGATGATTAGTGGCATCAGCGAAAATCTGAAAAAAGAGAAAAGGAAAAACGGGAGACGGGAAGGCCTTGATATATCAGACAAGGGATGGTTCAATAAGAATGGGGTAAAGGCGAAATAAGACTTATTGATTAAGAAAATTATAATGAAATATAAGGAATTAAGGAAAGATTTTAAAAAAGCGTCCAACAGGACTTGGATCCCGTTGAGTACTGAGGGTCCTATCGAAGACCTGTCGGGTCCTGTGAGATTCTGTCAAGTTCTATGAAGTTCTGTCATGTTCCCTTGAGTCCTATCGTGTCTTATTGAGTTGTGTCGAAACGCTATCGTATCCTGTTAAGTCCTGTTGGGTCCTGACATGTGTTTTGTTGGGTCCCGTCCTAATATTAACAAACCAAATTTTACAAGATATTTTAATTGTTATAACCTCGGTTATAACATTCCATGGAAATATCGTTTAATACAGTGATTCATATTAATGCAAAACTATGAGGTAAATGTTCAAACATTTTGTATGTTTTGACAGTATATTGTCAAGTACTATTTAATTTTAAATCGAACTTCGTAGTAGATCTCTTGTGTGTATAAAATAAGTATAAAACAGTTTTCAAAACGTTACAAACTTTAGTGACTACGAAATAAAACTCTGTTACAATTTACAAATTGTTACAAGACTTTTTTTATGACCTATAAAACGAACAAGACCCAAAATATTAAAATAAAAACTTTAACTTACCATAATAACAAACTGCAAAATATTATTTGAATTTAAAAAGTCACTGGCGTTGCTGATAATCCTAAAGTTTACTTTACATTCTAGCTAATGAGCTAAACAATATAAGCTAAACAAAAACAGAGATAAAATACATTTTATAGACAACATTTTCTTATTTCACAGTTTTTCCATGTTTAATCACTTTGAAGGGAAAACCCTCTCGCTACTTGCTGTATCCCCACGCTTAACCATTACGACTCCCACTATTCACGTTTTAGTAGTTTTTCTCACATCAACCACCTGCTGTGTAGGTAGGCGGTAACCAACTGTTTACCAGTGGCGGTTTCTCCATAAGTGCACATGTGCACTTAAAAAAATACTAAAATTTAATTAATAATTACCCCAAACGAAATTCACTAAAGACTGGAATATTACCTACAAATTAATACCCGGTATGTATGTGTTTGTATTCGTGTTCAAACCACCTGCGGTGCATGCTGGCGGATGCGCTATATAGTTAGTTCGAATCTAATTATTCACTTTTATTTGCTCCGTAGATGTTGTGTCGCAATCTAATACCGAAATATAGAAAAAGAGGACGACATGTCCCAATAGAATTTTACAGAACATAGAATCTGAACCTTCCTGCGGCAGTGCCTAGGACAAAATCTGTGCAAAAACTAGCCTCGATGCCGCTCGCACCCCCGAGACTCCCCCCGCACCCATGGTTTGCGTTGCATGTTAGAGGAGCTCAAGGGCACTTTTAATTAGTGCACTTAGACAATTTGGCATAGTGATGTGCAACGATTACTTTTCCAAGTATTGAGTAGATACTGATACTTCCTATTCGAGTATTAGATTTTATTATTATTTATATTATATTATCGGTAAATCCAATATATAAATATCGGTCCAAATGATTACAAGTACTCCAAACTCGTTACTCATACGGCCGATGCTGATACAATTGATACGAAAGTAACACTTCGGCTTCGGTCCCATTCGGGATTCGAGTAACGAGTATTTGGCGTCGAAGGATATTTGATTACTTCGAATCCGCCCATGTATCAGATATTAAAGTATCGAGTAGATAGTATTTGAACACCACTAATTTGGTATTAACGGTCGGGCGCTGGCGGTTTGTTTTGATTTCAACGATTTGGTATTTACGACATTAGAAGAGAAAATATGTAAACTAGATATGATACATTTATTATTTATTTATAATTTCAATAATAATAGGTAGGTTACTAATATCTAACTAAATATCTCATTTTTAAATTATTTGCAAAGAAAAATTCCGCCTGCGCCACAATTTTTTTTTTTTGGTGTGCACTCCGAAAGCTTTTTACCACGCGCCGCCACTGCTGTTAACCATTTTGGAGGGAGGCGGAACCACCTTCTTATCTCAATAGAACCATAATTGCGTTTTTCGTTTTTCCAAGATGGTTTCGTACAGTGAGGGGAAATTTACATTCCTGACATTTAATGGTTTACGTAGTCGTAAAACGATCATATTAATAGTAACACAGTAACTATCCTTTTCCTCTGGCTATAAAAATAGTAGTTTACCTAACTAGTGCGGAAAGTGCCTCTTTTCCGCACGCGATTGCAGATGGCCAAACGACGCGATAGCGGAGTTTGGCCAGCAATCAAGTGCGGAAAAGACACTTTACGCACGAGTTAGATACACTATTTTTTCTATAAGCGTGAGGAAAAAACTAAAAATTAATCAGAAAATTATTTATATTCAAAACGTTTTAATCAAATCAATTATTATTATTCACATTCTAGCGGCTTCTAGAACTGACTGGGGTAGATCTTCGTCCGAAGAATCCATTGAAAATCTGATTTTTTTGTTTGAAAAATTCAAAAGACGCTTGTATCTGCAAAATTGGCTTTGTTTTGACAGTTTGTTTGTACTTTGTTGCTATGGTGATTTAAGATGCCAAATCTAAAACCACTAGTGTTCATTGTTGTTTGACATTGACAATGACGATATTTATACCGGGGAGGTTTAAAACTTATAATTTGAACCTATTTTACTGAAAACTTTATTTTATCGAAAATATTGAAAATATAGCAGAATTTTAGTCAATTTGAATATTTTTAGGATATTTCGTGTGCTAGGAAAGATACAAATGTATTTTGAACGGTCTAAATGTTATAGAACACCTCAAAATCGTAACAAATTTACTTTTCCGCACTAGTGCGGAAAAAATATTTTTCCGCACTAGTGCGGAAAAGTGGCACTTTCCACACTAAAATGCGTGCGGAAAAGTGGACTTTTCCGCACGCTTATAGAAAAAATATATATTTAACGTTACAGATCAATTTTTTCGCTTATCAAACTAAGAAAAACGGAATGATTTGTAGAGCTCAAAAAGTTCCAAAAAATTGGTAGACAATAAATTGACTAAACGTTACCTAGTAAAATAATGATTTCCGTTTTGTGACCAAATAAACCATTACCCTTACGCACAATAAATGATTGCCTTTTTAATAACCAAGTTTACAGATTGATTCATCTTATAATTTTTTTTCTTGAATGGGCAGAATTTTGTCTCATATTAACGACCTCTTATGGCGGCACTTTATATGGCTAGGCGTATTCGTATATTTGCATTATTTATCCAAAAACGGCGATGTGCAGAGAAGCTATTCACTATGTTTGCTCTATTTGTCCAAGTCCAGCAAATAGCGCCAACAGCAAACATGCGTTTCCGTCGACTTCTCGGTTTTAAATCAACATCAAAGAAGTGAAATAAGCGAAACAAGCCAAATATTTCCATTTACCCTCCACACTGTTTCCTCATTTAGCAAATATGTACTACTTTGATAGTGTAAGTTAAAAGTGAATTTTATTGACAAAATGGACTGCGCAAACGCAAACACATATGGCCATCTTGCTTACGCGTTTTCGAATAAGCAAACAGATTCTGTTTTGCTAATTCGGTTCTTGTGTGTTATCTGGATAGAATGTTTGGAAAATTTGCAAATACACCAAATGTTTTACCAAATAAAATATTCTAGAAAAAGGTTTTTGTTGCTGCTTAAAACATCATTCTTCACCAATCTTTTAACTACTTAATCCAGTTCCTTTTAAATACTTAATCATTTCCAATCTTGGTTCCTCCTGCCTTTATTTTTAAGAGCTTAACAATGCTTCACCTCCACAAAAAAAGTTTGAGAAAACGTATAGCGCAGGGTTTTTGCGCTTGGTTTAAAATTTATAATTTTTAACATGTTATCATAATAACAATTTATCACTTTTAGAAAAAGATCATATGAATGTTATAATACTGAGAAAATAAAAATATTGACCTAAAATGACTATAACTAACTTATAAGTAGATCTGATGTGATTTCAATTCTTTTGCCATTTCTTAGTAACAATATATATTTAACTATGAGCTGACAATGTTAAAAAAGTTGGAAACCTTTGCAAGTTCACTCTGTATACAGAGAAATGTCAAGTCATCTATTATTGTTCTTGAAGATAAACATCTCCTTGGGCGAGCAGTACAGCAAAGCTGGATAGCTATACTAACTCAATAATAATAGGACTATGACAATATTGAACAAGCCATTATTGAGCTAAGTCGTATCTAGATGGATAAGTTGTTAGGAAAATTGGATCCTCTCAAATTAACCAAATTTAAAAAAACTTGCCTGTATGCGGTAAATGACAAAACAGAACAGCCTAAAATAAAAAAGCTATCGCAAGATTTGTAACACAGATCGAAATAAATAATAAATACACAAAAAAAAAGGTATTCGAAATAAATATGTATTTATTAATACATTTTACAGGAATCCAATATTTAAAAAAAGAATATGAATTAGTTTACCTAGTATGATTTTCAATATAAATAGATATATTATTTTTAAAAATAGTGAATTTTTAAGTACACGTAAGGTATAAATGACAACAAATTTTCGACATAGATTCTGATTATCTGGGAATCAAAATCAAATCAAATCAAGCTTTATTGTCTTATATAAAGTATAAAACTTTGTAGACAAAGCAAATACATAACTAATAATAATAATAGAAAATATCATTTAAAAAATATAAAATATATAAATCCGTCCAATAAGTGGTTTAATTATGTTGTTTGATTATATATATATATATATATATATATATATATATATATATATATATATATTTTTTTTTTTAAATTTACTTGTTTTTTTTATAATAATTGAGAATTTTAAGTTTAAAATTATTCCTTAATTGTAACTCTGATCAAGAAATTCGTTAATTGAATAAAAAGCTTTAGTGATAAGAAAATCCTTGCACCTATTTCTAAATATGTTATAGTTATTATTAAGTTTTATATTGTTTGGCAAATTATTATACAATTTTATACCGTTATAAATTATGGATTTTTTAAAAATAAGCCAAATAAATCAATATACAGGGTTTAGTAGGCTGATTCGATAAAAAGTGTTAAAAATAAAGTACCTTTTTTAAGAGATATCCGAAAAAGTTATTAAGAAATGTTGTTTAGAATTAAAACTAACAGCCGATTCTTAATTTTCAGAAATATCAGGTAAAATCGTTTAAAGAGAAATTTTCATAACTGACTTACAAAATCAAATTTGGCTGATTTATTTTTCTGAAAATTGAGAATGGGTCGTAACTTTTGATTCAAAACCACTCTTTTTAATAACCTTTTCAGATATATTTTGAAACAAAGGTACTTTACTTACTTAACACTTTTTGTTAAATCAGCCCACTCTATATTAATTGATTTGGCTCATTTTTTTAACCTATTAGTTTGCGAACCAGCAGAAGCGAATCCCAGAAAATCAGAATCTAATTCAAAAATTTTTTGTCGTTTATACCTTACCGAGAAATGAGCCTACTAAACCACCCTGTAATTTATTGATTTGGCTCATTTTCTGAACATCTTAGTTTGAAACCAAGTAGGAGGGATTTCCAAAAAATCAAATTTTTTTGTCATTTGTACTTTACCAGCACTCAATCCGTGGACACACTGTATATAAATAAATGTGTATTTATCTCTTTTTTAGTGTACTCAATGTCAAGCTAAATATAACCATTTAAAAACACGATACATGAGACATGGATTGTTGTATGTAACATTTTAATGAAATGGTCTTTTAGCAACCTAAGCAATTTTGTACCTTTTTTCCCAACTGCAGCACGGCGAAAGGAAGGATCAGTGGCGTAGCTTGAGGGGCGCGGGGGGTTCGTCGCCCCCCCCCCCCTAGGGTACTGGCGCCCCATGGGTGCCTTTTTTTTTTTTGGTCGCAATATTTTTGAGGGGCGCCCTTTTTAGCTGTCGGCCCCCCCGCCCCTTCAGGTACGCTACGTCGCTGGGAAGGATAATGTTTTTCGATTGTTGTATGTATGTAAATACAGTCAAACCTCTGTAACTCGAACCTCTCTATAACTGGAACCTTTTAAGTGGTCCCTGCAATTTTTACACGTATTTAAACCTCTTTATTTCGAGTTTCTATAACTCGAACTCTCCATAACTCGAACTGTTTTGGTTGTTCCTTTAAGTTCGAGTTATAGAGGTTCGACTGTATTACATGAATAGTGTTTCTGTCGACCATTATCCCCACCCCCTAGATTTTGGCCCAGATTCGCACTTGCTACCACTATATTGACCTTTAGTTAAATAGCTACTATGTTGGATTTGAAAATATTTTTACTTGGAGTGTACCAAAAAAAAATTTACAACAATTTATTTCAAATAAAATGTGATTTTATTTTGTCGATTTTTCAAAGTAGTTAAAAAATCACAATTTTGTAACTCGGACGCAGTAATATTATTTCATATTTATTTGAAACACAAAAAAAATGGGAAACTATGTTTTTAACATAATGGATTTCCATGTGGTTCTTGGAGGTAATACACCCCTAAATTATGTTCTTTATCGTTTATTGTTCCCAGATTAGTTATTTCTGGTCTACACATTTTGACTTTCACTGCACTACTAAGTAAGAAATAAAGTTAATGAAAGGCAATGAGAATGACGGCATTAGGAATGTTTATTTGCTAACTACGCTCAATGAATCCCAATTACTCTGCTTAGCGCTTCTTTACTTATTAGAGGATGTCCAATGTCAATAAACCACAAATCTCTCCAAAATAGCTAAAGCTAGAGACCTGGTTTGTAAGAATATAAGACATATTTTAGAGCAGAGACTCTGTATGTATGCCAGATTTTAAAGAAATAAAAACGCGACAAAGTGAAATTTATTTTTCCTACTTGCGAGCGTAAAACGCGTTTTTCCGCACCAATTTTCATATGGAAAGTTCAAATTCCCGCATGCCGTGCGTAAAAAAATTTTTCTCGCACGGCTTGCGTAAAAAACTGGTTTGGCGTGCGTGAAATTTTTTTTTACGTGTTTTTGTAAAAAATGATACTATTTGGACCAAATAGAAATTATAATAAAAATAAAATATTATATTTTTATAATCGGTAAACCCAAATTTGTTGGTTTTATAACGTGGTTAGTAATCTGTGTTTATAACAATATATAATTACAATTTTATTTAGTAAAAATAACAAATATTAACGTTGGCAGTTCAAAATCTTCATTTTCATCACAAATTCCAAAATACATTTTGACGCCGGCCGCCAAGACAAATCAAACTAAAGACCTGACGCCTGACGGTAAATATCAAATAAACTTGTCAGTGTTATCTAGTATATCAAGTGACATAAAAGCAATATATAGAGTGACTGCAATCTATATAAAACTTTAAATATAAATAAGCGTGCGTAAAAGTAATTACTTTTACGCACGCCGTGCGTGAAAAATACTTTTACGCACGCTGAATTTTAAATTGAGTTTTAGGCCTAATTAGACTTATTGACCCATTTATAAACTCGATTAAATTAAAAATGAAAACAGAATTTGTTTTTTGCAGTTTTAATGTAAAAAATACCAAATATATTAAAATGTAAAACCAAGCTTTTTATGCAACTAGGAAAAATTTTGTACCTAACTCTTGCGGAAAGTGTCTTTTCCGCCCTGCCGTCGCGTGCGTAAAGTATCACTTTCCGCACTAGTTACGTAAATAACTATTTAGCTTGTGTTTCCGTGACTGATGCATTTATGGAATCTCTATTTCTTTAAAATATGTCATACATACGGGGTTTCTAGCTAAAGTAATAACTGTTCTTAATATTGTAATAGTGTAAACAGTAAAAATTATTAATTAAAGTAAAAACAGAAAATATGATAATAATAATAATCACACACAAAACATACAAGCTTCTAGGCAATGCCACACCAAAACCCAAATCCTTTCTAAAAACCATGCATTCTGGGAATGGGCTCAAGTACTGGGGTCATATTATTGCTTGTGACATAAAATGAGAGTTCCAGTTTGAAGCTTAATAAAGTCAATTTTTAGCGTTTAAAAAAATATATTATTGCTAGCTCCTTTTAATTTAATCTTTCTTATTTTTTATTTATTTATTGTTTCCTCAGGACGTGAGATTTTCGCCTTTTTACTGATTATTAATTTTTAATGACTAGGTGGAGTAAAGGCGCCATGAATACTATCTAAGAACATAAGCTCGAATGAAACGCGTTATTACTTAAAGGAAAACAAAAAGCATTTAGTTTTGGAAAGTTTTTTGATAATATTTCCTTACTTGAGTGGAGCAAAGTAGCGACAAAATCGAATTATTATATACAATTTTTAATGAGAGAAAATACTAAAAAATTAAGGGTTGATTTACATACATGCGATAAAAATATTTGGATTGTTTAACATCTAAAACAAAAATAATTTTAAGCTTCAAAAAACTTTGAGGACTTTTTGACATTCATGAGTTAGTCAATTAAAAAAGACTTCACCATATTAGATATTCATTGTCTATTATTAAATCATGTAGAAGCCCACATCCACTCAACAGAACTGGAGGTCAACTCAGACTCTTCACCTCAAGTATGACAGGAACGTCAAGGTTGATTTTACGTATTTTAGTTTTCGGAATCTCTTTGGAGGACTTTTAGTCTGTCAAATATGGCTTATATGGATGGATTTTTTTTATGGCAAGCTCATCAGAAAGTTAAAAAAAAATAGTTCAAAACTCTGCTTTTTTTTAAACTAAGGTTTACAAGATCGAGCTTTATCAAAAATATGTTTATGTTAAATTGCACAGTTAACTTTTTCTTATAAAAAATATAATTTAAATTATAGAAGTGATATTTAGCAATGGAAGAATACCATCTAGACCCTGTTATTCGTATGGTTCAAAAAACGTGAACTATTTGATCGAATTTCAAATTTTGACAATACTCCCTGCGACACATTTACTGGGGTTTGATGCAAACTTGAAGAAATAAAAATACAAAAAATGCATATCGATACCCTAATTCTGACACGTCGTAATTCATAAAAAAATTAAAAATTTTTGCCTCAAAGGTTAGTTATTATGCATAGCTAGGTATATGCTGCTAAATCCTCGCAACCAAAAAATTAAAAATAAAACGGTCATTCCCGTGATTTCTAATAAGTCGCATAATGGTAACCTTATGTAATTTACTTGTAACTTTTCTTGTTCCTGTAAAATTTTGTTGAGTTGGGTTACGACATGTCAGAATTAGGGTGTCGATATACCAAATTTACATAGATGGAATTTTCGTCAACTATGCGCCGATTATTTGACGTGGCGATTACACGAATAAAATAATATGCATGTCTAACAGTATAACCAATCAAGACATTTTATCTTAAGGGCCGCAAAAAGGATAGACTTATGCCCATTAATATTGCTATTTCAAATATGTTTGTATCATAAATATATGAATGTACGGTATTGGTGGTTTGCGCCCTTGAAGGATCTAACCTGGCACCTAGGCAGGCCTTTCTGGTCCCTTTGTGCACCACAGACCTACTGTGTTCGACTCAGATAATAATTTAAATAATATCTATTAAAATAGAACCCAGTAGACTTCAAATTATATTTTAGTCCAGAAACTTAGTCAACATAATAAACCTTTTGACCTAATCAACAGGGTACAGAGAGCCACAATCTGCCTGCCTTAGTATAATAGCAGCTAATTATTGACTTGCTTAAAGTCATTTAGGAGCCCCAATGCCCCATTTTTAGGCGGTTTTGAACCATTGTGTGGCGTGAAGAATATTTTTCCCTCAGCCTCCTTTATGCCCTCGCAAGGTCGTATCGAAAATGTTAGTATTCACGCCTTTGGGTGCAAAAATAACTATTATTTATTGGTCTAAATATTATAATGTAATTTTTGTGTTTGGTTACGGTTTTTACCTTGCCATAAACTAAAAATTAATTTTTGGTGGTATATTGACGTTTAAAGACTTTAAAAAAAGTAAGTGCTTCGTTTCTCTAAGTACATTTTAATTAAATTTTGTAAGCAAGCTTTTATATTAAATAAATTTTTATATTTTTTTCAGAATTCCACACGGATGAGATCAAAATAAGTTCGGAACACGTGTATATGGCTAGTTAGTTTTTGCTGTATGTCGCACATGCGAGGCCCTCCTTTTTGACGGATTTCTCCAAGTCTGATGCACGAGGGTTGAGCACTAGTGGAGAGGACTGACAGAGTTTTTTTTTGTATGAAATATTTTGCCTAAAACCTTTAAAATGTAAATACTTTGTAAAAAGTAGATCGGAAACAAAGTGTTTGAGGATATTTATGATAACTTTTTTTCTTAAAATCATATCTACCTTATAAGATATTGTCACGAAGGGCGCTTAACATAAAGGCAAACCAATATTTCCCAAATAATTAAAAAGGAACTTAATAATTATTATTATTATATTTATTAACTTTTTGGGACAACCTATAAGTCGATATAAACCGATTGACGTCAATAACTATTATTGCAACTTGGCAGAAATAGTTGTTAAATAGGCTGGCAAAACATATTTCCTGGCTTTTTTTGATAGACTCGTGAGAACAAAATACTGCGGGGCGAGGCGTTGCCTCGCCGAACTAAAGTTACGGCTTTTTTCCCTATAACGAACGTTAATACCGGGTGAGTGCGGGCGGCCACATCGAGTGACGTAATCGACTGACGATAATTTGGGCGTGAACTGGGGTTCCTAGATAACCAGCCGGCAGCAAATCCTGTTGTTTTCAGGTAAGTCAGAGTGTTGCCCCCATAGCCAACTCACCAACCTTTGTTGTATCAGTTACCGGTTCTTAGTATTTATAATACATCTTTTAACCCCCTACAGGTGTTATTTAATCTGCATCCCTTAGTTTTTAAACAAAGATCTCCGTCGGCTCGAATCGAAATAACTCCTATAGTCTATAAACGCAATATAAAGTGAAATGTATTCGTTGGCTCGTTCTATTGAAGAATTAGTGTCCAATTTTTTTTAATGTGTAAAAGTTAATGGCAATATTGTTCTAGAAATCACATGCTTGGTTTGTGCCTGCACACCCTGCTAGGAATCACTTTCAAGTAGAAAAAAAATATTATTTGAAATGGTTTGCTTGTAAAAAACAAAAGTGCTAAAACTTTATTAATATTGTAGTAGAAAATTTGAAAGGTTTTTTCAGATATCTCAAATGACAAAAGACAAACTGTAAGAGTAGCAAAAAAATATTTCCTATCCTAAAATAAACTGAACGTAGCATACAAAACCCATAAACTCCAACAAAAAAGAAAAATTAATTATTCGAAAAACCGCTTGTTTTTAAATTCAAATAACTCAGTTTATTGCCGGCCGCTTTCAGCATTTACCACACCTTTTTCGAATACCCCGGTGTGGTCCGTGGTCCATTTTTGGGAGCCATAATATGTCTTCGCGAATGACGATTTAACTAGGCATCTTGTAATATAGGTATAAAAAGTGGACTTAATACAATGAATAGAGGAGTTTTACCCTACAAAAGGTCCGGTAGTTCTGAATTTTGGATATGTTTTTAAGGTGGAAAGGGTAGTTAAAAATCTGAGTTTTCGTCACTCCCACCCCTGTGCTTCCTCCGCCATCTTGAAAAAACCATCAAAAATTGGCACTTTTTGTAGTTTTTTGCCTGTAACTTCGTTCCAGTACACTAAATCGCAAAAATAGTTATATGAAATTTTTTAGAGGATATAATTATCTACAATTGTGTGGGACTATGGTTGTTCTGCGAGTAGTAGTAACGGAGCTAGGTAATTTCCAAAAATTACTAAAATCACGTGCTTGGGCAAATTTTCAAATTTTTTCTACTTTAGACGGCATAAGCTCCGAAATACTTTGTTCTAGGGTAAAAGTTCTAAAAAACATATCTTGTAGAGAATTTTATCAGCTACAAAATCCTTTCTTTAAATGTATTTTTAAATATTGTAATGGAGTGGGAGTAACTTTTAACTTAAAGTAAGTAAGTTAGAAAATAATAATTTTTTAAAATTTAGTGCTTTAAACGGCACGTTTTTTGACCGACTTTTTATTTTTATAGGTGTTTATCTGACTCTGCGTACCCACGGGCCTGTCCTTAAATTATATAACGCTCTAGGGGTGGAGGGCCTTGCGTTACACTCAATGTTTTTTCTTGAAAATGCGTTATGATTTTGTTTTTTGAAAATACATATTTTTGTTTATATGTTCACTAAACAAACAATATTGAAATATTTTTTGTTCTATCTCTGCTTGTTGCTGAGATATTAAAGAATGCCTTTAAAGTGGTTATGATTGAGAGGGGGAAGCCAGGATATATTTTCGTAGTCAGGAGGTACCGAACCGAACCGAACCATCATCATTTAAGTGCAGTCGAAATACCCTAAGCCGCTCTACTATTGTGTACAGTCGGGGACTTTTTAAATTGCCGCCCTGGAAAAAAAAAATCCTATTTGAAATTCGAAAAAGTAGTTTGAACCAAAACAAAAAAGTTGTGAACCTTACCCCTGTCTGTATACATACATATTTATTTTTTTTTCTTTAATTGATTCTTTTTTTTGACAGAAAAAAATAAAACGGCATTTTAAAAAGTTCCCGACTGTACAATCAGTATCCTTTAACTCAAAAAATTACTCCATCATTTTACAATTCAAATACGAAGTACAACCAAGTGAAGTTCAGTACGGTGGGCACGCGAGTCTTCCTTGCAAAAAGATTATATCAAATGCTAAAATTCGGTTTTTTATATTTTTTGTAGTTAGTTATTAGTGAAAATGTAAATGCGCACTTTACTTCATAAGTTTCTTTAATTACCATTTGACCCCTACCATTATTATAGCCCTTTACCTATATACATAAAAGTTAATAATGGGTAAGGTAACTCTAATCGCAGAGGCTATGTAGCTCAGTTTAGTACAAGAGGAAAAGTAATAAAAAGTTTAATAACACATCCATGCATGATTAAGCAGGTGCTGCAGTAGTTGCAAGTGAGCCAGGCTGGTTTGATGGCGATATTATTATTGCCACTAGTAAATTCTTCCTGGCAAATTCGATACTTTAAGTCATTGGTGTTACTTCGGAATTTAGCATTCTTTTAAAAAGGGCAAAAAATATTGCTATTTCCTTTATAAGCGTGAAAGGGGCAATTAACCTTTGTACTACTACTATTAGAACGTTTTTCTACGTTGTCCGACGCCTATTCTCCACCTCCTTCGATACTGACTGTCATCTTCCGTCAGGTTTTTTTGACTCATTGATTTTTGGATTGACTGTTGCCATTCCAGTTTGGGACGCCCTCTTTTTCTGCGCCCTATTGGTTGCCGTTTCCTGGAAATCGGATGACGCGACAATTGTTTTTCTTTTACGACAATTTTACGACAAATTTACGACAAATTCACGACAATTAATGCATTTATTAGTTTTTGAAAATTTTAATTTTTTTCTGAGGTGGTAGTGCTAAGTTGAGATTTAACTTAGCATTACATACCCTTTTCAGGAAAACGGGTGGCGTGACAATTCTTTTTCTTTCACGACAAATTTACGACAAATTTACGACAATTGCATATAAATGTTTCTTGAGAAGTTTACTTTTTTTCATAATTTAATATTTACACAAAAGGTTATAATAAAAAGTAAAAGCGGAACGTAATATAATGATTGTTTCACCAAAAATTTACAATTGCGCGAAAAGGTTAAATATGATCACCTACCTCTTCGTAAGTTTTGTGAAAAAGCTTAAAGATCACTAAGATTTGGCTGAGAAATCTCAAAATTGCTCACTGCCCGTTTCCGGGAAAACGGATGACGCGACAATTGTTTTTCTTTTACGACAAATTCACGACAATTAATGCATTTATTAGTTTTTGAAAATGTTAATTTTTTCTGGGGTGGTAGTGCTAAGTTGAGACTCCACTTAGCATTACATACCCTTTTCAGGAAAACGGGTGGCGCGACAAATTTTTTTTCTCTCACGACAAATTTACGACAATTATTCCATAGATTAGTTTTTAAAAATTTTCATTTATTCTGGGGTGGTAATGCTAAGTTGAGACTCAACTTAGCATGACATACCCTTTTCAGGAAAACGGGGGGCGCGACAAATTTTTTTCTTTCACGACAAATTTACGACAATGAATGCATATATTGCGAATATCCAATTCTTAAGTGGCAATGCTAAGTTTATAGAGGTAAAAATAACGCAACCTGCATTAATAGGGAGGTGAATTAACTGCCCCACCAAATCAGGTATTCGTAATTGAGGGAAATTCCTCTTGTTTTCCTAGATGTCTGAGAATTTCAAGAATAGCTATACAGGATGCTTAGTATTTACTTTCTGTTAGGTGATGTGAGGTTAGCGCACACCAATTCTTAAGAGCTTTATCCTTGACGGCCGGTGAGGTGTGGTCAACTTAAGTTCAGCTCCTTTTTCCACTGGAAATGAATTCACAGCAGTTGTTGTGGCTCTTATAACCTTACTTGTGACCGTCAATTTTGTTTTGGCTATTTGAATTTCATAAATTTTTTACTTAGTTTTTACCTTGTTGATACCTTTCTAGCCCATTAGGACACTCCAAGGTAATTCCACGGTATATTAGCCTTGAAAATAGTTATTAAATTATTGACTTATGAGGGCCCCAAAACAATTGTTTGCCCCGGAGCCCCATGACTAGGTATGCCGCTGGGTGTTTTTAATAATATGTTATGTTCACCATTTCCAAAAATGTATACTAGTTTTCCAAGAAGAACCGCGCAGAAATGGCTAAAGAAGGTGTTGTTTTCGACGTTGTTTTGAGATAACGCCAAATATGTGTTAAACCCGCGTGCCCGCGCATGCGTCTCATGACTGTCATAACATTTGATATTCAGATCATGTGACGAGTGAGCGGGCACCCACGAGAAAGTCGTAGGTGGGAACCGGGTGTTATATGGGTGTATTTTGACCTATCTGAGTAATATTGTCATGGTGTCTGTCCGTATGTGTGTGTGTATGTCTGTCCGTAACACGATAGCTCCTAAACAGCTGAAGCAATTTTCCGGTAAAATAGTGTACAATACTGTTAATAGCCTATTAGATTTTGGTCAAAATCCATTAATGTTAATGACATTTTTGACAGTTTAAAAAATTTAAAATATGCTTACTTTTTAGCAAAGCATTGCCATAATATGCCGTTTTCGGAATGTAGTGGAACTGCGTGAGAGCGTCCGTTTCTGAGATATTTATAAAATCTCTTTTCAAGGCAGTAGCGTGTCGTAAATAAATGGGCGGGCGGGGGGGGGGGGGGGCGAAGACCTTAAGTGGCGCAAATATAGGTATGGGAGTCAAATAAATTACAAACCTTTTTTTAAAATAATAACACTACATGTTCTCAAAGGACGCCAGGGGCGCCAACCACAGAGGGGCGGGGGGTGGGACGCTCGCCCCCCCTGGCCCCCTATACGACACGCCACTGTTTCAAGGCTAATATAGGGTGGAGTTCACTTGGAGTGTGCTAATCCTCATCGCATTTCTCAAAGAAATTATAGGTTGTATGTTCGATACTATTGTATTCAAAAATCTAGAAAAATCGTTAGAGATTTAACATTTACTGGTAAAGACGTAACGCTAATGACTTTTTTGAAAAATGATATTCAAGTTTATTGGGTGGCGTGGATTTAATCGGTCAGTCAACTGTTTAGTGTTCACTATAGAGCAATAATTGTAAAAGTCATTTTAATTTTTTTTAAATTGTCTATTTAAAATTACGGATCCAAAATGCCGGACTTTCTTATTTCTTAACGGATACGCATGTATGAAGCTTTAAAGTTTGGGGTGCTTAAGGTCGCTGATTTTGATAATTAAATTAAATTTGAAAAAAATTAAAAAGCCGCCTTTTTATAAGCCGACATGTATTAATTCAAAGTTTCAAATTTAATATATTATATCGGTTAGTAAAAGCAAAAGTTTCCATATTGGACCGCCATTTTAACTTTTTGCAAGTTTAATTCACAACTCCCCAGACACCAAGCTTTCCATGGACGTACATTTAAACTCACTTTTACGTTCGTAAGTCCGAAACGTACAAGGGACGGGACGTCCCTAGATTGTACGTTGGGGCCAAGGCGTATCATGTACGTAAATTATACTTAGGAGCGGGGACTTACCAGGTACGCCTCATGTATATCCAAGAACATATGTAAGTGGTATGTATATATTAAGACGTACGCTTTACGTCCTTTTAATGTCCCAGAGATTGCCAATAATATAGGTACACCCGCCCACTTTTTTCGAAATTTGTGAAATACGAAGGAACAGTGCATTGTTTGTCAATACCGCATGATTTAAAAGTAAGCACAGTCGAACCTCTCTAACTCGAACCTCTATAACTCGAACCTCTCTATAACTCGAACCTTTTAAGTGGTCCCTGCACTTTTTATATGTATTTTAACCTGTTTAATTCAAATTTCTATAACTCGAACTCTCCATAACTCAAACTGTTTTGGTTGTCCCTTTGAGTTCGAGATATAGAGGTTCGACTGTATAATGATTTCTTAAACGATTTTCTGTAGAATTCTTTAAAGCCCGCTAAAATTCCGGGCTTTCCAGATAGATTAAAATTTTTTAAAATTACTTTAAAAAAGTGGGCCACTGTACCACCTGGGACTTACTAGGTACTTCTCACGGATGTCCAATAACTTATATATGTATCACAAAAAATTTCTACAAGCGTGTAGAAAATGTGATTTTACACAATATTTTTAGTGCAGAAAATTATACGTTGCCGCACTAGGAAAACATGCCACACAAAAATATCAAATTTTAAAAAACCTGTATAGATTTAAAGTTTCTTCTTTTATTATTTCCTATAAAATTTCTTGGTTGCTATGGTGTAAAGGTATGAATTTCACATATCGTTAAAATCCCAGGAATTTTTTATTGGAAGTTGCGTGGTGGTTTGGATGTGTTTTTTGTTTTGTTATTATTATAATTACATTTTTTATGTTTTCCTAACGCTGCACTGGTTGAAAAACAATTGTTGATAACAGTTGCAGAAACCTATTGTTCAACACTCGCTACGCATCGTTCTGTCAACAGCATTTGCGTGGGAAAAAATCCATTTTTTGCACTTGCTAAGAAAAAAGCTATTTCCTCGCACAGCAAATTGAACTTTAGAGAAAGATAAACCGATATCAAAATGTTTTTAATTCATTAAGAACGGTTATGTCAAGTACTGCTGTGTTAATACAGAAAGGGTAATGTGATGTGATTCTTATACCTTTTCATTAAAAATAAGTTTATTACTTCATGTCTATGCTATTATGAAATTCATATATTGATATTTTATTTTTAGTAAAGCCATGTGTGTTAACATGTCTTTGAACCTAATTTTGTTTTGGTTTATCTAGGTGCGTACTGACTTGCAACAAATCACTCCAAACGCGCAAAACACTACGAACATTCCGATCTTTTTCCTCCGAATGCAACAAACATTCGCGCGCAAAAGATCGTCGTGTTTTCAAAGTCATTTGAAATACCTCCTAATACGGGGTTCTATCGATTTCGCGAAATTTTGCTTGATTCTGCCCTTCAAAAGTTATCTAAATTCATATAAAATCTTCCTGGTATAATTTCAACCCTACCGACACAAAACAGCCGCGGCCCTTTTCGGGTCCGACCAAAGTATTTGTCGGCCGCGGCGTCACTAAAAAGAAATGAGAACAAGATTTCCCACACTTCCCTCGCGGAAATCACATAAACTACAGGTAAATATAAATCGAACAGAAGTTCCAGGATCCTTGTATGTGGGCATATCCTCAAAAGGTGCGCTTCTGTAGAATATGAAATGATGATTTACATAAAGTTAATCTTTAATAAACTTTTTTCGATATGATTTTTGAAATTGCGTAAAATTTAAAAAAGTAATTTTTCGCACTTGGATATTTTTTAATTTTTAGCTCACATGTATGCATACAGACATACAGACATACAGCCATACAGACATACAGACATACAGACATACAGACATACAGACATACAGACATACAGACATACAGACATACAGACATACAGACATACAGACATACAGACATACAGACATACAGACATACAGACATACAGACATACAGACATACAGACATACAGACATACAGACATACAGACATACAGACATACAGACATACAGACATACAGACATACAGACATACAGACATACAGACATACAGACATACAGACATACAGACATACAGACATACAGACATACAGACATACAGACATACAGACATACAGACATACAGACATACAGACATACAGACATACAGACATACAGACATACAGACATACAGACATACAGACATACAGACATACAGACATACAGACATACAGACATACAGACATACAGACATACAGACATACAGACATACAGACATACAGACATACAGACATACAGACATACAGACATACAGACATACAGACATACAGACATACAGACATACAGACATACAGACATACAGACATACAGACATACAGACATACAGACATACAGACATACAGACATACAGACATACAGACATACAGACATACAGACATACAGACATACAGACATACAGACATACAGACATACAGACATACAGACATACAGACATACAGACATACAGACATACAGACATACAGACATACAGACATACAGACATACAGACATACAGACATACAGACATACAGACATACAGACATACAGACATACAGACATACAGACATACAGACATACAGACATACAGACATACAGACATACAGACATACAGACATACAGACATACAGACATACAGACATACAGACATACAGACATACAGACATACAGACATACAGACATACAGACATACAGACATACAGACATACAGACATACAGACATACAGACATACAGACATACAGACATACAGACATACAGACATACAGACATACAGACATACAGACATACAGACATACAGACATACAGACATACAGACATACAGACATACAGACATACAGACATACAGACATACAGACATACAGACATACAGACATACAGACATACAGACATACAGACATACAGACATACAGACATACAGACATACAGACATACAGACATACAGACATACAGACATACAGACATACAGACATACAGACATACAGACATACAGACATACAGACATACAGACATACAGACATACAGACATACAGACATACAGACATACAGACATACAGACATACAGACATACAGACATACAGACATACAGACATACAGACATACAGACATACAGACATACAGACATACAGACATACAGACATACAGACATACAGACATACAGACATACAGACATACAGACATACAGACATACAGACATACAGACATACAGACATACAGACATACAGACATACAGACATACAGACATACAGACATACAGACATACAGACATACAGACATACAGACATACAGACATACAGACATACAGACATACAGACATACAGACATACAGACATACAGACATACAGACATACAGACATACAGACATACAGACATACAGACATACAGACATACAGACATACAGACATACAGACATACAGACATACAGACATACAGACATACAGACATACAGACATACAGACATACAGACATACAGACATACAGACATACAGACATACAGACATACAGACATACAGACATACAGACATACAGACATACAGACATACAGACATACAGACATACAGACATACAGACATACAGACATACAGACATACAGACATACAGACATACAGACATACAGACATACAGACATACAGACATACAGACATACAGACATACAGACATACAGACATACAGACATACAGACATACAGACATACAGACATACAGACTTACAGACATACAGACGTATATACATATATATATATATATATATATATATATATATATATATCAAAATTAAGTAAGTTTATTCAATATTTAGAGTCATTTAGAATAAAACTGTAGGTACAGACAGACGGACGAACGGACGGACGGACAGACAGTCAGACGGACAGTCGGACAGACGGACAGATGGACAGACAGACACCATAGCTCACCCTACTTATAGTATACGTGTGAGCTAATACATTATACTTGGTATTAAACTGGTCCATTGGTCGGGTCCCCGGGTATCGCAAAGAGGTTTTTTTTTTGTGGACCAAAATTAGTTAAAATTATATTATACATACATTAATTGTGTTAGCTTAGGTGCCCAAAAATTGGGAGAGTATTTTATTTGCAAATTATTTTTGATTCTTTTTCTTTATTTACTATTTTTAAAATTCTCATTATAATCGGATTAGTAGTTTACTTTTCTTAAATGACGTCATTTTGAATTTTGAAAAGTCGAAAAATTTGAAACTTGTGGGCAAACAATATTTCAACTTACCCACACACCGATTGATTTTTAACGCTGCACAAGTCAAATTTAGTGGAAATTAGGAAAAGTGATTCTTAATCAATTCATCACTTCCCTAATAGATAGTAGGTTATCGTAGTCCACGTGGAGTGAAAATCTGCAATGCACCAGGTGTACAGATGCAATGTGATTGGCTCATTTTTCTGAACTTACGGTTTTAATTGGTATATAGCATTTGCTCTGCGTCCTGTATTCTCGCTATTTTAAGTCAGTATCACCGTCAACCGTGATGGACGAAGACGACGCGGTAGTAGCCGCCGGCGCTCTTCTGATTACTCAAAAATAAAAAAGAGCAGCGAAAAGAATGGTCCAGACGTCTGTATTTACAAAGACAAAATTTAAGTTTACTGAGAGATATGGACTATTTCCATTTCAAAAATTTTACCAGAATATCTGCAGATGATTTTGAAAACTTAATTTGTCTAGTGGGTCCTAAAATATTCAAGAAAGATACCCAACTTCGACATGCTATACCTGTTCAAGATAGCTTAGCTATTACTCTACGTTTTTTAGCAACAGGGGACTCTTTCACTCGCCGTCTACAATACCTATTTAAAGTATCAAAACAACGAGTTGGTTTTATATTTATAGAGACCTGCAATGCCCTTATTGAAAAATTGAAACATGAAATAAAGGTAAATATACCGGGTGGCCCAAAAAAAGGCATGAAATGATTTTTATTATCACTTTTGAACGAATTGGTCTGGGTTTTGACCAAAAATATTTTTTGTCCGCTATCAAATTCCAAGATGGCACACAGAATCAAAGGTAGGGTAGACCGGGTAGTGCCCACTTTTTATAAATGTGCTACTAAAAATATTGAGCTGATTCAATTGTTTTCTTTTTTGTTATGTCAATAGCTACAACTTTAGACTTACAAAAACAATATGACACAAATCCCTAAAATTAAAAAAACTTTTGGTTGTTTGTAAACAGTACTATTAATCAACATATATACGAGGTATTTTGTCACATGATGTAGGCGTTAAGGCATACAAAATTTGCTGTAATTACTTTGTAGTCCTCCCTGGTCCTAGCTAGAGACCCTCTATGTATGACATATTTTAAATATGTCATACATACAGGGTCTCTATTTAAAATATGTCATGTCCTAGCCATCTCGCCGCCTGTCATTCCCCCTCACCCTCTTCAAAAACCATATTCGCATAAATTTCCCAAATATGGAGCGATTTCAAAACTTCTTTCTGCACACGGTTTAAGAATTTTTCAACAGCATTTTACTTCTTCCCTCTCCCTCTCCCTCCCCCACCTTGACTCAATGTTTGTAGAAACGCACCTATCTCCGAGTAACGCTAAATGAATGATAAATGCATTCTTTCTATAAGGCTGAATAAGAATTAAGAAATGGATGTAAAAAATAAATTAACAGAAAACACCCAACTGCTAAATCTACTTGTAACTACTAGTCGTAGTTGGGTACAAAATTACCCAATAACCTAATTCATGAAAATACAAAACTGTGCGCTTTGGGCATCAAAACTAAAAATTGAAGCATATCGTACATTATAAGTATATCTATTACAGTTTGTGATACCTATCAATTTTATACTCAACTGCGACTATAGTAGGCACAAGTAGAACTAGCAGTTTGGTGTTTTATTTATTTATTTTTTTTATAAATAAGTTTAATATTTATTTATTATTATTCAAACATATTAACTAAAGGTAAAGTTTTTTTTACTTAATAACTAAACTAAATGAACCGAACCGCATAAATTAATTTAAAAACTTTTCCTCAATGTCGCAGTTTACATATGTTTTGTCAGCTGAATAATCAGATGCGTATTGAAATTAAGGATATGAAGGTTCAATACTTTTTGAGCGTTGTGCGGGAGATGGATGGTCCATTCCATTTTTTAGTTGCCAAGTAAAAAAAAAACCACCGCACCCACTGAACAAACAAGAAGGAATAAATCTCTTTGTGGTATTCCGATTTACCGACAAGCCTCGGAAAATGTTTTGCGCGTTCGCCGTGACGTATTGACTTGCAAAATTTGTTGCAGCGCGGTCTATGCTTTTGAAGTACACGTATTCACTCACACACACTCCGCGCATTTTCGCCGAAAATGTTTGTCCTGTTTGTAGTGTTTGATGCGCGCTGTGTTCCCAGATTGCAAAATCACATAAGCATTGCATAGACACGTACTCACTGAGCGAACATTTTCGGCGAAAATGTTTGGAGTGTTTGTAGTGTTTTGTTGCAAGTCAATACCCACTTTAATAAATGATATTTTGCTGTAGTTATTAATATAACTACGTCATACATGAAAAATTTTAAAAATCAGATTCGCACTTTTGAGTTAAAATGGCAAAGTGAGTGTACACGACAAGAGGCAAAAAAGGATGGGCCAATAATGTCAAAGTTGTCAAGTGGGCTTAAATTTCTATCTCTAAAAATTGTTGTTACGACAGCGTTTTTCTCACATTTTTTAATTCGATGAAGTTTAAATAGGTCTTTCTTATCTATTTGGTTCTTGTGGATTCCTTTGCGCAGTTTTTGCCTGGTTTTCGCAATACATGTCCAAACCAAACCTAAATTTAGAGACCCTAAGTCAGTGGCGGCGCAGCAAAAAATAAAAATAAAAATTGCGACGCAGGCGAAAATCTTTTTTAGATATTAGTTACCTACCTATTATTATAGTTTTTATAGATAAATAATAAATAATCACACCTAGTTTATTTTCTCCTCTAATGGCAAAGATGAAAATTTATTTAAATATTGCACGCTAATGCTATCAGAATTAGAAACTTCCGCCATTGTCAAAATTCCCCAGATTAATATATCCACATTTTCGTAATAAAAAAAAATGTGTGTGCTTAAGACCACACGGCAGAGGTGTAAACTTCAACAAGGCGAAATTAATAATGCTGGCCCATAACATATTCTGCAAAGCGGACCGAACCGAACTCTTCTGTGTACTGGCCTTCATCTGCATCATCATATCGCTCGCTGAATGTATCTCACAGTTAGTCGACTCAAGCCTATTTCACCCGAATGAGCATTACATAGCCGAGCCTGACGGCTCAGTTGAATTCACTACCCATCAAAACTGCTAAACGCGCCTAAAGAAGTTTACACTTCAAAAACTACAAACATGTAAAACATCAATATTTTTATTTTTTGCACACTTAGTACTTAAAATTTTAACTCTACTCAGTGTTATATAATATAATGATTACTTAGTACCGAATACAAAATATCTGATACTCGAATAGGAAGTATCAGTATCTATTCGATACTTGAAAAAGGAATCGTTGCACACACAACTACTAAGTGCACGAATTAAAAGTGCCGCTAATCTGCTCTAACATGCAACGGGAACCGACGAGGCATGGGTCATCACGGGGGTGCGGGCGGTATTGAAGCTGGTCTTGGGTATACGCGCCGTGCAGAAGGAAGGTTCAGATTCTATGTACTGTAAAATTCTATTGGGACATGTTGTCCTCTCTTTCTATATTTCGTAATTAGCATGCGACATAACATCTAGGGTGCATAGAATTTCGTTCGAGTAAATAAAAGCGTTGTTTGCATATACGTAGTCTTCCGTATATGGAGAGTTTGAACACGAATACAAACACATACATCAGGTATTAATTCCTAGAGTATATTCCAGTCTTTAGTGAATTTCTTTTGGGATAATTATGAATTAAATTAAGGAATGATCAAAGTTTAAAATTTTTTTAAGTAAAATTTGGGGATGCACTTGCACATGTGCACTTATGGAGAAACCGCCACTGCCCTAAGTGCTGAGATGGAATATTTTCCATTCCAAATTGCTTATTTTATTTGGCTGGTAGGTTTTGTAAATTTTTTTGATAATATCGTTCACGTCTGTCGTTATTGTTAAATTCGATGTCCCATTCATATTTTGCATTCGTAATAATCTTTCTACCTTCTCAAGTTATTTTCTTTGCCCTGATCTGTTACCAAAGCCAACTTCTAACTAATCGCTATGCTATGTCAATCAACATCATTCTTCTATCCGGTAGTCAAGTGTTTGATTTTAGATGGAATAGATCGAGTATATTACATCGAGAATTAAAAGCTTTATGTCCAATCTTAAATCTGGGTTATAGAGTTACATAAAATAAAAGGTGTGATGTTACACGCATCAGGATCGATGGTATCTAATCTAATAAATGTCAGATAGTGTTCCAACATTTATTTGCTTTTAATTTAGACAGTATTAAGGTGATCCGTGGTATTAGCTTTCTTTAGTTGTGAATGCAGATTTTTTTTGCCACCTATCACATATGAAGAGCTAGCGGGAAAAAAGATGAAAGTCCATTTTTTTTTAAATTTTAGATTTTGATAAGTTCTGATACTCTGATCTTTGTTCTACCTACTATAAATAAAAATTATTAGAAGTCTATGTTATATTAAAACAATTAGATACAAAAAGATACAAAAGATACCCAAGTTTTGATTTTCTTACTTCTTTTGGTACTAAACTGTACCCAGTACATCCAAATACTTTAATCTTGTCAAAATTGGGTTTTTCACTACACCATTTTTTACCTGGTGTCTCATGATTTTCCAAGGTTCGTGTCTCTAGTCTGTTTATTAAATATGTGCTTGCTTTTACAGCTTTACCCTACATTTCTTTGTCTAAACCGCAGTCAAAAATTAGGCATCTTGCATTTTCCATCACTGTACGATTATACCTCTCTGCCACTCCGTTTTGCTCTGAGCTGAGAAAAACAAAAGGATATATGACCTAAAGTAATGAAAAAAACTAAATGACCAAAGTTTATATTTATTTACTTTTAAAAAATCTAGGTAAAAGGGTTTTATAAGACCATCTTTATAAATTAGAAATCAATAAAACCAAAAATATCTAAAAGGAACAGAAGGAATATCAGTTTTAATATACTCCCTTTATAAATCACTTTTTGGTTGTATAACACCTCTTTAGGTAATTGGCAATATAAATTACCTTTTTGTAGCCAAATTGATCCTAAAAGCCATAACAGCACCCTCTAAATAATCTTGGAACCAAATTAATAAAACCTTGAGTGGTAATCATGTTACTTGGGCATTGTATCGAGTGAAAATGTGCCCGCCACTGAAACTAGACAAAGTACTACAAACATTGTTGAAACCCCCTGCAAGCCTGTTTGGACAAAAACGATGCGGCAAGGTACAAACCAAGACAAACTTCAGGTTCCCACGGTATGTTATTTCGAAAATCACAAATCAAGTTGGCCAAATCGCAAATTGTGCGATTGTGGCTATAGAGTCTAATCACTTATTATGGGACAGTGTTACAAAGTGACTTAATACATCCGATAAAAAAGTACTTTTTAAATTAAGAGGTTTACTTCAAGACGTAAACTCTGCGGGATTTTTTCATTCGTGCGCAATTCACATACTACGATATAGCAAAGAGCGGCATACTGTAAAAATTGAAACATTTTTAAGTGTCACGTACTTGATTGGCAATTAACTTCAAGCTGCGTTTCTGTTTGTGCCGTAGCCCTCGTGAATTATAGCCGAAGCAATAAATTCCAAATTTTGGTATATAACATGGCTATTTTTTTTTTAATTTTGACATATTTTATGAAAAAAAATAGCAGATAATATGGCTATATGGCTCGCCCCTCCTCTCCCCAAGACATATCCGTGGGTGCACTACTATGTATACTAAAATTTTTATAGAAATTATTTGTAGTTATCTTAGTCAGCTAAGCCTCTTCTCATATTTAAAAATACCTATCATAACAAAAACATTTCATGTAAAAAAAGCCAAGTACGCGAAAACGGCATTCCGTAAAAAGAATTGAGATAAAAGTAAAGCCAAGTTTTCCAATACAAATTTCAAAATGAAAGGTTCTTACTAGTTTGGAAATGTTTTTTTAAACTTTTTGTGTTTTTTTTTTCACTTTACTTTAAGTATTTAAATTTAATTTATTTAACAGATATTTCAAATATAAAATCATTTATCATCCTTTTATTTAATGTAAAGACAATATTTTTAAATGTACAATGCCTCAATTTTGCATAAAATTTAATTTGCATAAAGAAAATAGCTCTAAAAGCATATAAAATCCAATATAACGATAGGCGCGCTTTCTGCTCAGCACAAGTGGTGACGTAACAGCGAGTTTGACCTTGAACATCGATTGCGGACAGATTCGCCATTCGGCAAACTGAGCAATCCTGTCTAGTGTATAATCGTTGGCTTTGAGCCACGTCTTTTAAGCACGTACATATAATACGTAATCGCGTTCGGCCTCGCAAAGAAGCAGAATTCGCATGTCTCGCTACTCGGCCGAACGCGCATATATATGTGTACGTGTCATAAATGCGTGGCCAACAGCAACAGGCATGGACTTCCGGCATGCGACGCCATCCGATCAAAGTGGGAACTTCAAACGAGCATTCAGCTGAATATTGTTCGTCTCATGGCGCGTATTCACTTGAGCCTGAATGCAAACGACGCACTCGTTTGGTCTCGCTGCAAGGTATGCGAAACTCTGCCTCAAATTCAGGGATCGCAAATTTATGTTTTATTTTTCATCACTTAATGTGTGTTTTTCACTTTATGTTCATATTTTCACAAGAGTCGTTAGGTAGAATAACGATGCTAGAGTTCGCCACTCATTACATAAACTCTGTAAAGCAAATTATTGTAAATTTATTAAATAAAGGCTTTTGAATTGAACTGCAACCTTGAAATTTTGTTAAGCACAGTTGAGACATCAGCTTCAGAACTCTGTCTCATCATAACAACATTACTATATCTGTATGTCTCCATGATTTTTTTTTTTAGTTTTAGTACCTCTGACTCAAGGTGGTTGACCTTTTCACGTAATTTATTTTGTTATTTTTGTAGCTTTTTGTTCTCCTTTTGCATCATGGTTAAGGTATATTGAGTTCCTGTATTGTTTTATTAGACTCTTCCACGATGTGCATTTTTCGACAAAGATTTTCAAGCATCTTGCTGGACTTAGGGTTTTTTTCGTCCGTTATGGAGGCACTTCTGGGGGTTACCCAAGTATTAACCATTGAATTGCGCTATGAATGGCGATTTATTTTGATTTTTGTTTTTTCTTCTTTTTCGAAACTAACACTCGGAAATAAAGGAATTCTTTTTTGTAACAAAAGATGTTTTATTTAAAGTTATTGATAATTTATCTGAGGGCACGGCAGTGCCTCGCCAAGTTCGCGCGCCGTAACCATCTTTTCTGGAAACATTTCAGCCGATATTTGGCTTATCTAAACTTCAGAATGAGCTACGAATCTCAAACTGTGCACAGTCGTAGATCTCCATGGAGTTAACAACCCCTCCAAATTTCATGGAATTCCATAAAGTACTAAAGTAGTTACGAAATTTCAAAAAACATTGAAATTGCCACTCACTTACTGACTCACTCACTCACTCATGTATAGATTATCAATATTCTACTGTACATCCAGACATGCTACAAAGCTAAAATTTGGCAGACATAGAACTTATGACCAAACCTCTGGGAAAAATAAAAAAACCCCAAAATCTTAATTTACTTCCCTCCCCTATACATTTAAAGTTATGTAAAAGTAGCATTGCCCACTTCCAGAAAGGCTAGAGAGTTGAGCTTTAGCAGACTGATAGGAACTATGATAAAACTATAGGAAAAAATTAAAACACCCCAAAATTCTAATTTACTTCCCTCCCCTATAAATGTAAAGTTAAGTAAAAGTAACATTGCCCACTTCCAGACACGCTAGAGAGCTGAGCTTTGGAAGGCCGATAGTAACTATGATAAAGTTATAGAAAAAAATTAAAACATGCCAAAATTCTAATTTACTTCCCTCTCCTATAAATGTAAAGTTATGTAAAAGTAACACTGCCCACTTCCAGAAACGCTAGAGACCTGAGCATTGGAATGCTGATAGAAATTATGATAAAACCATGGGAAAAAATTTAAAAAGCCCAATATTTTCATTTACTCTCCTCCCCTATAAATGTAAAGTTATGTAGAAGTAACATTACCCACTTCCAGAACCGCTAGAGAGCTGAGCATTAGAAGACTGATAGGAACTATGATAAAACTATAGGACAAAATTTAAAAACACGACAATTTTAATTTATTTCCCTCCCCTATACATGTAAAGTTATGTAAAAGTAACATTGTGCACTTTCAGAAACGCTAGAGAGCTGAGCTTTGGAACGCTGATCGGAACTACGATAAAACCATGGAAAAAAATTAAAAAACCTTAAAAATTTAAGTAAGGCATTGCAAAAGTTTTGAACAATATTCCGCATATTTTACTACTTTAAAAATTAAGTATTATCCAATTCCTTTAAAAAAGAAGTGAAATCATAACAAAAACATTTCATGTAAAAAAAAGCCAAGTATGCGAAAATGGCATTCCGTAAAAAGAATTGAGATAAAAGTAAAGCCAAGTTCTCCAATGCAAATTTCAAAATGAAAGGTTCTTACTAGTTTGGAAATATTTTTCTAAACTTGGCTATTACGGCTGTAAATGACTCTTAGGCACAGTGCTAAATTGAACATAAAGAAGTTTGGCTGTAATAGCAAAGTTTAAAAAAACATTTCCAAACTAGTAAGAACCTTTCATTTTGAAATTTGCATTGGAGAACTTGGCTTTACTTTTATCTGAATTCTTTTTACGGAATGCCATTTTCGCGTACTTGGCTTTTTTTACATGAAATGTTTTTGTTATGATACATCTTTTAGATGACTTGTTAATGGTCCCTTGAAAATCTTTGGACAGTTTTTTCGTTTTTTCAAAAATGTAAAGAATTCTCAAAAGCGTGGAGTAAAGGATTTTCCTCCCTTTCCAAAATAAAATGTTATGATGTGCGAGCACTTCGTAGTGTTACCTGTGGATCTTACCACCATCTGGTAAAATAAAAAAATTATTCCCTTTAAGAAAAACAAATAGAGACGAAAGTATTGGAGAAAATGAAAACCTAAAATGCATCGCAGAAATTCAAAAATACAACCTTAGAAGTCTAGAAATCGAAAGTACGCAAAGATTGTATCAGAAACGATTAGATGAAAAATTAGTAAGCACAAAACACTCGTTTAAAGAGATATATACATATATAATAAAAAGCTTGTAGGAAGCAAGCAAAGAAGCTGTTGTATACCAAGATAATAGAAATAACAATAAGATGTGGTCAACGGAGGAATTACAAAAAATGGTCAAGGAGAAAAAACACATGTACTTGAAATGGCTCAGTACTAAACAGCAAAGAGCTAGAAATCTACAGGTAAACCAGAACAATCGACAGAACACTACAACGAATTGCTGCAGGAAATAAAACTAATATCTTTTAGCCTCTCAGGGAGAACAACATGAAGAGGAAATAATCAGCGAAAAAGGAATGATAAAGCATAGCAAAAAGGTTAAATCCGGAACAGCCAGCGAACCTGGGGGCATATACGCTGAAATGCTCAAAAACGGATCAAAGAACTACTAGACAATCTCACATATATTATAAGTTAATGCTTAAACGGACATCCAGTATCTCAAAATAGCATTCATATCCTCAATACATACAAAAGGAAACAACCTGAATTGGAACAATTACAGATCAATTTCGTAGTACTCTAAGTAGATTGTACGGTAGGATTCTTAGAGATCTAATAGAGAACGATTTTAAACTAGTAATTGAGAAAAGGAGTGCCAGAAATATAAAGACATTTGTGGACCTACACAAAGCATATGATATCAGTAAAAAAATTATGGACAGTGTTAGAACAAACTAATATTAATTACACATACATAAAATCGATAAAAAAACTAATTCCTGGTAACGAAAGGCTTAAAAAAGGGATGTTGTAACCCTCCAACTCTTTTCATAATATATATTGCAGTAGCTCTAAAAAATTGGAAACGTAAAGTACATGGCATGGGATGATGGGGGGGATGGTCATTTTCAGGGTACACTATTGAACCTGAAAGGGATTATTTGATCCCCTTCAAAATAATTTTATTATCTCAGTTTAATCTATTTAATAGGTACTAAAATTGCTTCGGATGTAGTTACACTTCTTTGTTTAACTTGTTTTAGTTGATGATGGGTCTCTTTAGACTCGAAACATGTCCTAAATAAAACCCCAAACAATAAAGACTTAAGTGGAGAAGACATTCAGTTTTTCTTTGTAATTATTTATATATTTACATGGCTTTCTCGGCAATTGCTTATGAAATTCAATATATTTTTCCTTAAATGCTGTTTCGGTTTCGCAAAAAACCTCTTTTGGTTGTTGAAGTGTAAACTTCTTTAGGCGCGTTTAGCAGTTTTTGTGGGTAGTGAATTGAACTGAGCCGTCAGGCTCGGCTATGTAACGCTCATTCAGGTGAAGTCAGCTCGAGTCGACTAACTGTGAGAGGAACATTCAGCGAGCGATATGATGATGCAGATGAAGGCCAGTATTATTCATTTCGCCTTGTTGAAGTTTACACTTCTGCCGTGTGGTCTTAAGCACACACAATTTTTTTTATCTAATTTTTATTATTTTTTTAGAATATTTTATTTTTTATTTATAAAACTCAAATTTTGGGTTATAATTGGGTTATAGTTTTACTGAATAGGTTAAGTTAAATTTAAGGCTTACAAACTAGCTCTAAACTATCAATTTATTTCTAATGTTAATTCAATCTTCATATTACTACCGCCCTCTGCAAATTTTAATTTAAATCGCGTTTTTATTCTTTTTAAAATAATTAGAATTCTAAAATCTTTTTATCAGAAGTCATGCGATTTATAGAGGGCGAAGAAATACGTCGCAAAAAATGAACAGAACCTAAAAAGAACTGTCGCTATACACACGTTCTCTAGATCGGAATATTTTGAACTGTTTTATATAAAAAATGGTGAACTTTGAAACCTAAAAATTCCTCTAAAACTTAAAACATTGAAGCTCGGGAGTGCTGGACCGCTATAGAAGACTTCTGGCGAATCTGGTGCACCAGTTGAAAGAGATCAAGACATCACCGGTAAGTCCCTCTCGTATAAGATCGCATCATTGATATTTTTTCTATTATTTCGCTCTTAAATAATCCCCATATTTCAATATTATTGACATTTCCTAATTAATTTTTCACTGTAGAAATGTACGATTTGGCGTATTACGTATATGTTTGGCGTGCGTTCGTATACCCTGAATACACTACAGTAATGTATGGATAATCCGAACAGAAAGTTGGCAGAACCCGTTAGGCTTATCAAAACTTTCGGATTATAGAATTCAAAATAAATGATATGTTTAATTCGAATACGTTTGGTTTAAAGATACATTTCTTCACCGTACAAATACATTTTTATCACAAAAAGTTCACGTATTCAATGGCTATAAAAACATTTATTTAAGTTATACAGAAATACAAACATTTATACACACTGTAACGTATGTATTTCAAAGTCAAAACAAACTTCTAAGGAAGAGGAACACCTTACAATATGTTACATAGGTATGTATGTACTATAGAAAATAAGTACAGGCATATTGCAAATACATACGAAAAATACCTACAGTATGTATATGTAGTTCGGATTGCAGAATTCAAGGTGTTCAGATTATGGATATAATTTTACGAAATCGGGGCGTTCGGATTATAGAGTATTTCGGATTAAGGGGGTTCGGACTATCCATACATTACTGTACTACTACTATGTCGGTTTAGAACGTTTTTCTACGTTGTCCGACGCCTATTCTCCACCTCCTTCGATCTTGACAGTCATCTTCCTTCAGGTTTTTTTGACTCATTGATTTTTGGACTGACTGTTGCCATTCCAGCTTAGGACGCCCTCTTTTTCTGCGCCCTATTGGTTGCAATTCTAGGACCTGCTTTGGTAATCTTTCGTTTGCTCATCCGTTGTACATGGCCGTACCATATCAGTTTTAGTGATGTCATCCGTTATGCTTCCCTCGATTCCCATTCTTTCTTTTATGATCTCATTTCTTATATTATCTGTTCTAGACATTCTCATTGATATTCTTATTGCATCCATTTCGACACTTTCCATTTTTGCTTTGTATTTTTCTGTTACGCGACAAGTCTCTATTCCATACAACAGCGTGCTTTTTACCATTGTTCCATATATGTTAAATTTTACATTATTTTTTATCTCTCTGCTCCATAAAATACTGTTAAGACAACCAATAACCTTTTTTGCTTTTACTATTCTTTTTTCCAGTTCTTTACAGTCTATTCCTGTCTTATCAAATGTGACACCCAAGTATACATACTCATTATATGGAGATATTGTTTGTCCATTTTCTAGTTCTAATTCACTTGATTCGTTTCCAATACATAAGTACTGTGTCTTGTCCACGTTCACTGTTAACCCCCACTTTTGGTATTCTTCCGTTAACTTTCTCATCATATACTACATGTCTTCTTTATCATTAGCTACAATTACTTGGTCGTCAGCAAACTGTAGTGTGTATATGGTAAATCGTTCGTTAAGTTGTATTCCCATGCCGTGTACTTTGCGTTTCCAGTTTTTTAGAGCTACTGAATAAACTCCATTAAGTAATCTAATTTTTCTGAGCTATCGGAGTGAGACAAATGCCTAAATTTTAATTATTTTGGTTATTCACTGTCTTTTGTAATTTTCTCAGACCAATGTAAATTTATGGTATATTTTTTCCTCCGGTGATGTAAACTAGAAATGCGTTATCAACAAGTGGCTGAGAATTTACGTAAAATTTTTCCGGTGCATAAACACAAAGAATAGAGTGAAATGTAAACATCTCTAATGCGCCTGTCTTCGATTCTTGTATTTCGGGGGAACGGAAAACTTGATGTTCCTTTTGCTATCCTTCTTTTTTTCTGATTGTTAAATGATTCAATTTGTCAAATTTATTTCGATCCCTAAAATATTTTTTTATTATTATTATTAAATTCGATAAATCTTTACATATCTAGTAACTAGTTTGGAGCCAATACTAGACATTGATTTGTATTTTTTGTGGTTCAATAAACGAGAGTTAAAAAGAAATATGTTTTTTTAGGGCCAAGGTACAAATGGTAATAAGACTTTTGATAAATGGACTTTATTTAAGTCATTTTGATATGGCAGTTTTCAAGTCAGGCGCTAACAGTTCCCTTTTGAATTGAATCTTGTTGAAGTGAGTCGACAAAGTAGTGCAAAAATGATGATACATTTTCTATAGCAGTCAACTGCTACTGCTGGTTTTCATAGATTCAAAACAGTGCCGTATCTAGGAAGATGCCAGCGGTGTCTTCAAAATGGACGCAGGCTCTGGAGACGCGCAGAAAGGACCAATTTGGACCATTTTTTAAATTAATCATTGTTCAAGGGGCCAGTTATAATAGATTCTCGCACCAGGTGCAGAAAAGTCAAGTTACAGCACTAAAGCAAATTAAATGTTGTTCTTTGTACAGAGGGTGTTCCAATTCAATTTATTAATCCAAAAATCACGAGTGTGTGAGACAAGATATGATCCAAGTGTGTAAAGCAGAGAAAGCAAACAGCGAGCATTCAACGAAAAGGCGCCTAGCTATAGAGTTATTTTGATGTAGAAGACTGACTATCCCTTTCATATACCTTTGAATTAGATACCAGATCTCTCAAACCTGTGACTTCTCGACCCAATAACCGAAGTGGAACAGGCTGTATATAGACTGCTTAAAACAAATGCAATATTGTGACGCCGTAAAAATAAAAATGTGGCCTTTAGTTTACATAGGCTTGGTATGTGCCTCACTGTAGCCGAAAAGTGTTCAAAAGTGTTGCAGGATATCGCCTCGTAATCAAAAGGGTATCTGCACCTTACGATTTTATTATGAGAATTTTACTTTAATATTTTTCTGCTCTTGTGAATCTCTAACAAAGTAAGTAAACGAGAAAAATTATTATAGTCAAAACAAGGAACCGTTTTTTGATGGATGACTGAAACAAAATTTCATGATATCAGTTTCCATCAACCGGTTCAACGGTCATAAAACCGTCCAAAATATCCCAATGCGCACTCAATGCAGTACGAGGAGTACGAGAACTGTTTTAAAACGGTTTTGGTTAGATGGAACGACCAAATAACTGTCCAAAAACCGAATGCTGTTCGATTTACTTCAGGCATGTGATCATTTTATGGAAGAGAGTTAAATTCAAAGTCACGTGACCAAGAGAAAGGGTAAGTTTGGCCGTCTGGCGTAAGGATAAATCGAAGGCAACGTATGAATTCGAGAGCACGAAATTAAAGTTGCACACAAAAAGGATTACACAATTACATAGGATTATCATAATATATTTTGAATTTTAGTTCTTTAAAATGCAGATAAAATTACATTAATTTCATTTATATTCACAAACTATAAACCTCTACAGACTGCCTAATAAACTAAATATACCAAAAATTAAAACGAACTTGCATTAGCACATATTTTAAGGCGAAACTTGTGAAAAAATATTAATTTTTTCTAATATCACAAGTTTTATGTGAAATTTATTTATTTATTCATTTTTATTTTGTAATTTGATTTTTACAAAATAGTTGTGAAATTACCTACATATTATAGAAAGCCTTAATATTCACAAGGTTTTTGCGATTTTATTCATTTTTAGGAAAAAGAGATCGTGATACTTCTAAGAAGTTAGGAAAATCACATTTTGTAGCTTGTACTTTGGTAGGTATATATAGTTAATGACCTTAATGTCGATGCCTTAAAGCGAAGTCATTTCTTCTTCCGCCAAATCTGGTCTAAAATTTCACATTTCAGTCACAAGACGTGATGGAATCAAAGTAAATTAAAAGCGAAAGTATTAGTAGTAGTGGAAAGGTGACTATTAGAGCCGGCAAGTAAGCCCGAGTAGGCCCTTTGTGGCATTCAGCAGGCCTTTCCATTTACCCAATCTCTGCACTTTCATCTAATGTCCAGGTAGCTTATTGAGTCTTCCTGTTCTCTTTACAAAGTCCATTTAAGCAAGTGCAGCTCTTCTTCGTTGAGGATTCGTGCTCCGAGTACCTGTTGTCTCATTCTTGCACCTGGCTCACATTCTGCCACGAGGTGTCTTGATTTCTCTTCTTCCTCTCAGGCAGGCCGAGCAGGTAGGGTCGTTCTCGACTCTTGTACGCTCCCTCCATCGGTTATGTCCAGCTAGAATTGCAAGGTGTTTTCGTGTCCGTCCCAGCCACCATCTAAGTCTGATTGTTTTTGCTCTAAGAATTCTCTGGTCCGTCTGCAACCTGTTCCTGTTTCTCAGGTTTTTATTAATGCATTCTGGGCCCAATTTTTAAGTCCGCTCTGCACTTTTCTTTTCGACACGCCCAAAAAGGGCTCCTTGTCTACATAGTCGGCTCCTGTTTGGATCCGTAAAAGAAAGCGGCAATTTTTTTAAATACATTTACTAGCGATCATATGATTCACAAAATAACTCGTGCTAGAACGTTGTTAATCAATGTTATTACATCATGTTTAATATTACCAAACATAAAAAATTCTTCTAGTCCAACCTTGAACCCTCGCTGATTTGCAAACTAACTTATTTTATCTTTGTGGTTCCTGTTACGTGAGTTTATGTGTGGGAATTTTTTCAACTGCCTAGATGTCGAACACGCGACTTAATTTTCTATGACTTTAATTTGAATTTATTTAAATTAGTGAACAATTTGTTTAAAAGCTTTATTTATTAGTATTGACATTTTTGTGTTAAATCGTCAAAGCATATTAACAACTTGATAGTATAAAATTGTATATTATGAAATTACTTTTAAATTAAAATTAATATCGAGTGCCAGATGTTAAAAAATTAATTTTTTTCATTGAGATCGCGGAATTTTAGGTAGCATTTGAGCAAGTGCAGCTCTTCTTCGTTAAGGATTCGTGCTCCGAGTACCTGTTGTCTCATCCTTGCACATGGCTTACATTCTGCCACGAGGTGTCTTGATTTCTCTTCTTCCTCCCAGGCAGGCTGAGCAGGTAAGGTCGTTCTCGACTCTTATACGTGTCATGTGCTCCCTCAATCCGTTATGCCCAGCTAGAATTCCTAACAGCAGTCCAAGGTGTTGTCGTGTCTGTCCCAGCCACCATCTAAGTCTGATTGTTTTTGCTCTAAGAATTCTCTGGTCCGTCTGCAACCTGTTCCTGTTTCTCAGGTTTTTATTAATGCATTTTGGGCCCAATTTTTAAGTCCACTCTGCACTTTTCTTTTCAAAACGCCCAAAAAGGGCTCCTTGTCTACATAGTCGGCTCCTGTTTGGATCCGTAAAAGAAAGCGGCAATTTTTTTAAATACATTTACTAGCGATCATATGATTCACAAAATAACTCGTGCTAGAACGTTGTTAATCAATGTTATTACATCATGTTTTATAATACCAAACATAAAAAATTCTTCTAGTCCAACCTTGAACCCTCGCTGATTTGCAAACTAACTTATTTTATCTCTGTGGTTCCTGTTACGTGAGTTTATGTGTGGGAATTTTTTCAACTGCCTAGATGTCGAACACGCGATTTAATTTTATATGACTTTAATTTGAATTTATTTAAATTAGTGAACAATTTGTTTAAAGGCTTTATTTATTAGTATTGACATTTTTGTGTTAAATCGTCAAAGCATATTAAAAACTTGATAATATAAAATTGTATATTATGAAATGACTTTTAAATTAAAATGAATATCGAGTGTCAGATGTTAAAAAATTTATTTTTTTCATTGAGATCGCGGAATTTTAGGCAGCATTTGAGCAAGTGCAGCTCTTCTTCGTTGAGGATTCGTGCTCTGAGTACCTGTTGTCTCATCCTTGCACATGGCTCACATTCTGCCACGAGGTGTCTTGATTTCTCTTCTTCCTCCCAGGCAGGCTGAGCAGGTAGGGTCGTTCTCGACTCTTATACGTGTCATGTGCTCCCTCAATCCGTTATACCCAGCTAGAATTCCTAACAGCAGTCCAAGGTGTTGTCGTGTCTGTCCCAGCCACCATCTAAGTCTGATTGTTTTTGCTCTAAGAATTCTCTGGTCCGTCTGCAACCTGTTCCTGTTTCTCAGGTTTTTATTAATGCATTCTGGGCCCAATTTTTAAGTCCGCTCTGCACTTTTCTTTTCGACACGCCCAAAAAGGGCTCCTTGTCTACATAGTCGGCTCCTGTTTGGATCCGTAAAAGAAAGCGGCAATTTTTTTAAATACATTTACTAGCGATCATATGATTCACAAAATAACTCGTGCTAGAACGTTGTTAATCAATGTTATTACATCATGTTTAATATTACCAAACATAAAAAATTCTTCTAGTCCAACCTTGAACCCTCGCTGATTTGCAAACTAACTTATTTTATCTTTGTGGTTCCTGTTACGTGAGTTTATGTGTGGGAATTTTTTCAACTGCCTAGATGTCGAACACGCGACTTAATTTTCTATGACTTTAATTTGAATTTATTTAAATTAGTGAACAATTTGTTTAAAAGCTTTATTTATTAGTATTGACATTTTTGTGTTAAATCGTCAAAGCATATTAACAACTTGATAGTATAAAATTGTATATTATGAAATTACTTTTAAATTAAAATTAATATCGAGTGTCAGATGTTAAAAAATTAATTTTTTTCATTGAGATCGCGGAATTTTAGGTAGCATTTGAGCAAGTGCAGCTCTTCTTCGTTAAGGATTCGTGCTCCGAGTACCTGTTGTCTCATCCTTGCACATGGCTTACATTCTGCCACGAGGTGTCTTGATTTCTCTTCTTCCTCCCAGGCAGGCTGAGCAGGTAAGGTCGTTCTCGACTCTTATACGTGTCATGTGCTCCCTCAATCCGTTATGCCCAGCTAGAATTCCTAACAGCAGTCCAAGGTGTTGTCGTGTCTGTCCCAGCCACCATCTAAGTCTGATTGTTTTTGCTCTAAGAATTCTCTGGTCCGTCTGCAACCTGTTCCTGTTTCTCAGGTTTTTATTAATGCATTTTGGGCCCAATTTTTAAGTCCACTCTGCACTTTTCTTTTCGACACGCCCAAAAAGGGCTCCTTGTCTACACAGTTGGTTCCTGTTTGGATCCGTAAAAGAAAGCGGCAATTTTTTTTAATACATTTACTAGCGATCATATGATTTACAAAATAACTTGTGCTTGAACGTTGTTAATCAATGTTATTACATCATGTTTAATAATACCAAACATAAAAAATTCTTCTAGTCCAACCTTGAACCCTCGCTGATTTGCAAACTAACTTATTTTATCTCTGTGGTTCCTGTTACGTGAGTTTATGTGTGGGAATTTTTTCAACTGCCTAGATGTCGAACACGCGACTTAATTTTCTATGACTTTAATTTGAATTTATTTAAATTAGTGAACAATTTGTTTAAAAGCTTTATTTATTAGTATTGACATTTTTGTGTTAAATCGTCAAAGCATATTAACAACTTGATAGTATAAAATTGTATATTATGAAATTACTTTTAAATTAAAATTAATATCGAGTGTCAGATGTTAAAAAATTAATTTTTTTCATTGAGATCGCGGAATTTTAGGTAGCATTTGAGCAAGTGCAGCTCTTCTTCGTTAAGGATTCGTGCTCCGAGTACCTGTTGTCTCATCCTTGCACATGGCTTACATTCTGCCACGAGGTGTCTTGATTTCTCTTCTTCCTCCCAGGCAGGCTGAGCAGGTAAGGTCGTTCTCGACTCTTATACGTGTCATGTGCTCCCTCAATCCGTTATGCCCAGCTAGAATTCCTAACAGCAGTCCAAGGTGTTGTCGTGTCTGTCCCAGCCACCATCTAAGTCTGATTGTTTTTGCTCTAAGAATTCTCTGGTCCGTCTGCAACCTGTTCCTGTTTCTCAGGTTTTTATTAATGCATTTTGGGCCCAATTTTTAAGTCCACTCTGCACTTTTCTTTTCAAAACGCCCAAAAAGGGCTCCTTGTCTACATAGTCGGCTCCTGTTTGGATCCGTAAAAGAAAGCGGCAATTTTTTTAAATACATTTACTAGCGATCATATGATTCACAAAATAACTCGTGCTAGAACGTTGTTAATCAATGTTATTACATCATGTTTTATAATACCAAACATAAAAAATTCTTCTAGTCCAACCTTGAACCCTCGCTGATTTGCAAACTAACTTATTTTATCTCTGTGGTTCCTGTTACGTGAGTTTATGTGTGGGAATTTTTTCAACTGCCTAGATGTCGAACACGCGATTTAATTTTATATGACTTTAATTTGAATTTATTTAAATTAGTGAACAATTTGTTTAAAGGCTTTATTTATTAGTATTGACATTTTTGTGTTAAATCGTCAAAGCATATTAAAAACTTGATAATATAAAATTGTATATTATGAAATGACTTTTAAATTAAAATGAATATCGAGTGTCAGATGTTAAAAAATTTATTTTTTTCATTGAGATCGCGGAATTTTAGGCAGCATTTGAGCAAGTGCAGCTCTTCTTCGTTGAGGATTCGTGCTCTGAGTACCTGTTGTCTCATCCTTGCACATGGCTCACATTCTGCCACGAGGTGTCTTGATTTCTCTTCTTCCTCCCAGGCAGGCTGAGCAGGTAGGGTCGTTCTCGACTCTTATACGTGTCATGTGCTCCCTCAATCCGTTATACCCAGCTAGAATTCCTAACAGCAGTCCAAGGTGTTGTCGTGTCTGTCCCAGCCACCATCTAAGTCTGATTGTTTTTGCTCTAAGAATTCTCTGGTCCGTCTGCAACCTGTTCCTGTTTCTCAGGTTTTTATTAATGCATTTTGGGCCCAATTTTTAAGTCCACTCTGCACTTTTCTTTTCGACACGCCCAAAAAGGGCTCCTTGTCTACACAGTTGGTTCCTGTTTGGATCCGTAAAAGAAAGCGGCAATTTTTTTTAATACATTTACTAGCGATCATATGATTTACAAAATAACTTGTGCTTGAACGTTGTTAATCAATGTTATTACATCATGTTTAATAATACCAAACATAAAAAATTCTTCTAGTCCAACCTTGAACCCTCGCTGATTTGCAAACTAACTTATTTTATCTCTGTGGTTCCTGTTACGTGAGTTTATGTGTGGGAATTTTTTCAACTGCCTAGATGTCGAACACGCGACTTAATTTTCTATGACTTTAATTTGAATTTATTTAAATTAGTGAACAATTTGTTTAAAAGCTTTATTTATTAGTATTGACATTTTTGTGTTAAATCGTCAAAGCATATTAAAAACTTGATAATATAAAATTGTATATTATGAAATTACTTTAAATTAAAATGAATATCGAGAGTAAGATGTTAAAAAATTAATTTTTTTTATTGAGATCGCGGAATTTTAGGCGTTAATATTTCTCGCTTTTTAAATTTTAAGTTCTATCATAAAAGAAAATACGTATATTAAACTTTGCTGGTTCTACATCCATATACAGATTACTGCTTTAGATGTTGTAGAGCGAAGCTTATCCATTGAGAAATGAAGCCTTGAACTATTTTTCCACTAATATCGATCAAGTTCTTAGCTTTCTTGCCCCATGGACCCAAGTAATCAACAATACAAGAATAATTGCGTAGGCCTCACATTCTGCCACGAGATGCATTGTCTGCATGTCTCTTCTTTTTGCCCACAGGCTGGCCAAGTAAGGGCATTCTTGAATGCAAAACATCCTCTATTTCTCTATACTTATTTTTTTTAAACTTCTCCAAGACAAGCTAATTTCATATAGAAATAGACAAGAATAAGCCGAACCCCCAGTTAGATTGGAAAAACAAAACGGAAAACTTATTAATTCAGTCGGAAAAGTTATTGGCCCAGGAGCAATAATAGATAGTTTTTGGTCATGCCAATAACGACCAACGACTAACGCAACTTGACACTGTTGACATTTGAACGTCACATGTAGTTAGCGGCTTCCGTGGAACGGAATTGTCTACAATAAAGTATATTATACATTTTTCTCTTAGAAGCTTAGTTTTTAAGAAAATTTGAAAAAACCTCAAACTTTCAGATTTTGGGGGGTCTGGGGGGTTTTTGGAGGTTTTTGCAGCCATTTACAAAAAAAATAATATGTTATTACAAAAATTTTAATTTTTTGGTTTATTTTCTCATTTAATGTAATTTAAAGATATTTTTATCTCAGGTGATGTAAACTGGCATAGGCGCACCCAGGGGGGGGGCGGGTCCCGGGCCCCCCCAAGCCTTAGATTTTTTAAATTTTTTCGACATATTTCATGATAAAACAGAAACATAGCTTCAATGGCATAAAAACGCGGGCCCCTCCCAAGCAGCGGCGTAGGAAAAACAAGAAGACCTTTTTTTTTTTTTGTTTTTTTTGGTCGCAAGATTTTTGATTTGAGGGGCGTCCTTTTGAGCTGTCGGACCGGTCCAACACACGATTACCTTTTTGTTTTTTTTTGGTTGCACGATTTTTGCGAGGCGCCCGTTTTAGCTGTCGGCCCCCGCGAGGTCTCGGGCCCCCCCCCCCAAGACACATTTCTGGGTGCGCCACTGAAACTGGAAATGAGTGTGTTTTACATACAATTTTTCTAGTGCAACATATGATAAACACAGACAAAGAAAAGAGAGAGAGAGAGCGCAAACATTTCTAATGCGCCGTTCTTCAATCCTTGTATTTCAGAGGAGTCCGAAACGAATTTAAGTTGCTTGATGGAACAGAAAACTGACTATTCGATAACAGTACAACGTCGACCTGGAACACAAAAATAATTTTTGGTACAGTTTTATGACCGTCGGCGTCGCACGCGACCATGGAACGGACTTATTTTTTTTCGGTTCCGCACCAACACCGTGGAGACGGTGATAGCTTGGTCTGGTTAAACTGTGACGAAATGTCTTTCTTCCTTATAGACCGGTGGACGTTTTCGTCCCGCCATGGAGTTTCCTTGGATCGCTATCGTTTCACTCTTAGAATGAAAAATAGGTTTCACCTGTTTTTTCATTCTTTTTGATTTATATTGAACTAGTAAAGAAAACTGGAAAGCCCAATGAGCTACCTGGACATCGAATGAAAGTACAGAAAAGAAAGCTTCCACTCTGATCTACTTGACAAACCAACGGGTCACCCTTTACAACTATCGCTAATAGGTATATGTTAAGTTTCTCAAAATAATGCCTCCTTTTAAACCGCACGAAAATATTTTAGCCAGGTTCAGAATTTCCTTCCTGAAATTAAATTCCCCAAACATTTCCTATTAAAAGTTTTGAAACACTTTCTAAAAATGTTCGGCAAAATATTGGCACGTAATGTGATGGCGGCTTGAGATTGTTGTTGAAATTGGTTTAAGATTAATTAAAAATATCAAGGTTTGATCAGGTATCATAGCAAGTTTTTATTAAAATCCAGAAACAATATTTTCAAAGAAATAAAACCCTTACCTTCATTTAAATTAAATATCAAAATTTAAAACAAATCGCACCCCCGCTAAAAAATAGTCAAAACTCAAAAAACATTGTTTTGAGAAAATCGCTGTTAAAGAATTTAGTTCATTAGAGAGATTCATTTTTTACTTACATGACAAATTACGAGTTAACATGTTATTTTATATCAACAGGAACCTATTAACTCAATGTAATTAGTGCAGTACGTTTCTCAGAAAAAATGATTTTTGTCGTTTTCAGTTAAAAAAAAGACAAAAGCCCGATATTGTGACACTTTTTTAGAACAACATGACGTTGTAAATCAGGATGTCACGCAGGATGGTAAATAATATAAAAAAAGAAAACAAATAAAGAAGAAACTTTGTATTTATTTTTACAACGAGTTATAAAATGCTGAATAATAACTGGGAATGTGCTTATTCTCTAATAAATTCAAAAGATTTTTTTCTTATTCTCCTTAATTCTAAGTACACTGAACAACTCGAAAAAACAGTCACAACACAAAAAAAACAGTATTTTACTTGTTATATGGGCCAGATTTAACCAATAGTTCACACGAAAACCTTCACAACTCGAAATGTGACTCTTTTCAGGATGAAACTCCACGTTCACGCTATTATATATTCAAAAGTGGCACTGTAAAGGTACGCATCCTCAGCTAAACTGGACTAAATAAAAGAGTCACATCGCCATTTTGCGGTGAATTGTCGAAACATAAATGTGACGGTTTTGTGGAAGAAAGTACAAGTTATTTCGATGATGGCGGCAGGTTTATCTCAATAAGCGCGATTTTTGAGTTGTGACTCTTTTTCAGCGGGTGTGCGAAATATTGATTATTTTGAGACGTGGATACAAACAATGCATAGTTTTGTGGTTTTAGTGACTATGCCCAGTGTTAATTTTTTTTTGTTCTTTGACTTTGATGATTTTTAAAGGCAGTAGGAGAGTTAGAGTCCCTGTATGTTGACATATTTGGATATATTAATATAATCCAAATATGTCAACATACAGGGACTCTAGAAGGAGTTAAGTTTTTAATATCAGAAAACTAATCACTAAATGCATTATTACCTAAATTTTTAGGCAAATCTGGGCTTAAAATGCATTTATTAAAAATTTTTAGAGTTAAAAAATGTTTTCGACAAACTCTGGCATATTTAAGAGAGGAATCAGGCAATTATCTCCTTTAAAGAGATTTAACCCAACTTTTGCCTTTCCACTGAAAGCACCCGTAACTCTGTCTCTTGGTCAACCAGTACGACTTTTAAAAAATCGAACACAACGGCACAAAATGTCGGCATTATTACAAAAAAATAAAAATAAAATTCTACTAACTACACGCATTTTAATGTAAATAATGCTTTGTTTGTGAACCACGATATGTCAACGCGTCAGCTGATTTATTTATTTGTGTCAAAACAAATGACAAATATCATTATCTTTGACCAAGAATTTCTTAACCTCAAAATGGACTCCTGACATATCGCTAACACCCAAGGTCATTATACTTTTACACAGGTTATCTACAAAATTTGAAAGGTAATTGAACCTGCCTGGCCAACTGTCATTCTGATTCAGAAATCTACGTCAATGGTTACCTTAAACCATTTGTTTTATGTAACAGCTACAGTCGTCCAGTTAAATACACATGACTGGTCAAATTCTGTCGGCAACCTGTGTAAATGTATAAAGACCTTGGCTAATACATAAAAATCACTGCAGCATATGTTTGACGTTGTGACCCCACTTTTGTTGCCAGCACTATTTTTTTTTTGAGTATGCTCTGTTTGATTTATGCAGGGCTATCAAAATGGACGGGCCACGATCCTCCACTTTGTTGACATCACATCCGGGGTTGATTTTTTTTTGATGGTCACGTTACGACACAGCTGATTGTCTTTAAAATATTGAAGTTGGAACAGGGCTATCAAAATGGACGGGCCACGATGCTCCACTTTGTTGACGTCACATCCGGGGCTGATTTTTTTTTGATGGTCACGTTACGACACAGCTGATTGTCTTTAAAATATTGAAGTTGGAATGACGGTTCATGATTATTTGATTTTTTTTAAATAAAGCTGTTTTTGAGATTGTTTTTATTTTATTCTAGAGAATTTTTTTTTTTAATGTATAGTAAGCCCTAATTTTTAATAGCCGCTTCATTAGCTCACACAAAAATTAAGTTTAAAGCAGAAGCCAATGTGACAATCACAGATGACAAAGTCAAATACATGTCAAATATAACAGTTGGCATGTGATACATGGCGGGTAATTTGAATTCAAAATAAGGAATGCTGAATCTTGAAGATTTTAACCTTTTAATGATGTTGCTTCCTTACAAACCTTTGGTGGAATATCGGGATGGTGTCTGAGAATATTTCACTGAAATTTTGCGGAAATCTGTAGTGCCATTTTGAAAATATCATAAAAAAACGTCTGGCCTCCCATAAGACCCAATGTAAAATTCAGCCCCGGGAGAACAGCTGATTTTTTCAGGGTCGTGGCCTCTATTTTTGTGTTGGCCTTGGTTGGAATGACGTTTCATGGATATTTGATTTTTTTTTAATGAAGCCTTTTTTGAGATTGTTTTTACTTTATTCTGGCAGAACAATTTTTTTTAAATGTATAGTAAGCCCTAATTTTTCATAGCCGCTTCATTAGCTCACACAAAAATTAAGTTTAAAGCAGAAGCGAATGTGACAATCACATATGACAAAGTCAAATACATGTCAAATATAACAGTTGGCATGTGGTACATGGCGGGTAATTTGAATTTAAAATAAGGAATGCTAAATCTTGAAGATTTTAACCTTTTAATCATGTTGCTTCTTTACAAACCTTTGGTGGAATATCGGGATGGTGTCTGAGAATATTTGACTGAAATTTTGCGGAAATCTGTAGTGCCATTTTGAAAATATCATAAAAAAACGTCTGACCTCCCATAACACCCAATGTAAAATTCAGCCCCGGGAGAACAGCTGATTTTTTCAGGGTCGTGGCCTCTATTTTTGTGTTGGCCTTGATTTACGTTCACTAGATTTTGTCAGTTTGGAAACTCGAACTCTTGAAGTTTAAACACCGCGGCGCCACGGTCGTTTTTAAGCACCCATACCACCTCTGACCGAACCGAACCTAAACCACCCACATAGCACAAAAATCACGTAAAATTAACGTGAACAAAAATAACAAAAGTTTTTTTTACTTGAAAACAACCTCATACCATGTAATATTTATTTTGTTAAATCTACATGCTTAAAGATAACTTAAAAACAAGGAGAAATCAAGCTATAAAAATGTACTTTTTGCTGAAGTTTCTGGTGCTGTGTATATAACGTGTTTTTTATCCTCGTTATTTTCATGTACCAAATTCACACTTGAAAAGTCTTACACAACATGTTCTAAAACGCCACTAGATCAAGACTTCTCAAACCTACTAACTTTCTGCGTCTTTTTTGGTCACGTTTTTTTAACTTAAAATAGAGGCGAAAGGAAGTTATAAAAGTTCAGTAGTTTAAGCTTTCTACTTTAAGTTTAACACTTCTAGACAATTTTAAAGATGGCGCTCAAGGCAAGCCAAAATATCTATATGTCTATCTATATACATTATGTTTTTTTAAAAGGCTAAACAAGATTTTTTAACAGTAAACACATTCACATAATATTAATGTCTGTAACCGGTTAATAACAGATGCGTAGTGAACGTAAAGGATCAGGGATCAGTTCCTTAACAGGTTTTTGGAGTTTAGAGGCCAAAGCACTGCCTGATAGATTTCGTCAAAATGCCGACAATAGGTGGAGCTGCTGCTAGAAAAATCTCAAAAATATTTTAAAATTCGTGTAGAAAAGGCGTGAATCTAATGTGATTTCAACGTTGATAAAAATCACGTAAAACTAACGTAAAAACATTGCTGTTTTAATTTGATAATGGCGTCATTACAACGCAGTTTTTAGCAACGTTATTTTTTATAACGTTAATGAATGACCTATTAAGCTTATTTTCATATATGAAATAAACGTTTTTTTCTAGCAGCTTTTAAAATCAACGTTTTTTTTTCTCACGCTTTTTTTACGTGTTAAACACGTGATGTGCTATGTGGGCATGTTCTGTATAAATCTGTTGATCGTTCTCGTATTTTCTAAACTTCAAATTTTCGTCTTTGTAACTGTAATTTTTAGGCTTTAACCAATAGTTTTGTTTATATGTGCGCCAAATTGTACCAGCCATAGCCGAAAGTTCAACAATTTCTCACTTAATGTCATGTAATAAATGTATTAAATGTGGCAACATTGAAATCAGTGTTGCCACCAAAATAGGATCAACAACTAGGTGCAGTGATTTGTTATAACAAGCTTAAGCTATTCATTTTGAGGATAACAAATCCGTGTCTTTGACGTATCAACTTACCCTTTGAAATCAACTAAATGATTTTGTTTTTCCGATTGTTCCCCGGTTGAGTCTGCTTGTTCTTCTCGAAAATTTCTTATATACCGAGACCGACTGTTGTATGCTACACTAATTTGAATCACAGAAAGAACTAATACTAGTTTTAGAAAGTAGTGTCTGTTGCTTGTTAAGTGCCCTATTGAGCACATTTTGATTGGATGAACCTGCAACAAGAAAAAAAATAGGTAGTTATATCGTCATTACATAGAAAAAAACATGCAGGAAAGATAAAAAAGATCTCCTTCTCGTTCTTATTTTGTTAAATTTTTTTTATATTTGCTGCATTTAACTTTAAGTCTGTAGATTTATTAAGTTCTCATTTACATAGTGAAAATGAACCGGTTGGAATAAATTCGCTAGTTGGTTAAAGGCACTAAATATGTTCACCGGGATGCGTCAGATGAGCTGAATTTTAGATATGTTGAAGGCCAAACCTTCCTGATATTTTTTCCTAAAAAAATATTCTCTATACTATGACGTTTTTCCGAATCTACATGGAAGGTGTGGTATTTTCGCATCTCTACGGCCCCACAATACTGTAACTCGGTGCGTTTGCTGATAACATGTATAGTTTGTAAGATATGAATTTTCAAAGTTTTTCCATTTGGGTCTCATATGGGATTCCCTATACTAAAAATCGCTAAATGACGTTTTTCCGAATCTACACGGAAGGTGTGATTTTTTCGCATCTCTAGGGCCCCACTATACTGTAACTCGGTGCGTTTGCTGATAACATGTATAGTTTGTGAGATATGAATTTTCAAAGTTTTGCCATTTTGGTCTCATGGTATTCCCTATACTAAAAATCGCTAAATGACGTTTTTCCAAATCTACACGGAAGGTGTGGTTTTTTCGCATCTCTAGGGCCCCACTATACTGTAACTCGGTGCGCTTGCTGATAACATGTATAGTTTGTGAGATATGATCTATCAAAATTTTGCCATTTTGGTCTCATAGGATTCCCTATACTAAAAAATCGCTAATTAACGTTTTTCCGAATCTACACGGAAGGTGTGGTTTTTTCGCATCTCTATAGCCCCATTATACTGTAACTCGGTGCGTTTGCTGATAACATGTATAGTGTGTAAGACATAAATTTTCAAAGTTTTGCCATTTTGGTCTCATGGTATTCCCTGTACTAAAAATCGCTAAATGACGTTTTTCCGAATCTACACGGAAGGTGTGGTTTTTTCGCATCTCTATGGCCCCATTATACTGTAACTCGGTGCGTTTGCTGATAACATGTATAGTTTGTGAGATATGAATTTTCAAAATTTTGCCATTTTGGTCTCATGGTATTCCCTGTACTAAAAATAGCTAAATGACGTTTTTCCGAATCTACAAGGAAGGTGTGGTTTTTTCGCATCTTTCCGGCCTTACAATACTGTAACTCGTGCGTTTGCTGATAACATGTATATTTTGTGAGATATGAATTTTCAAAGTTTTGCTATTTTGGTCTCATGGTATTCCCTATACTAAAAATCGCTAAATGACGTTTTTCTGAATTTACTCGGAAGGTGTGGTTTTTTTGCATCTCTATGGCCCCATTATACTGTAACTCGGTGCGTTTGCTGATAACATGTATAGTTTGTGAGATATGAATTTTCAAACTTTTGCCATTTTGGTCTCATGGTATTCCCTATACTAAAAATCGCTAAATGACGTTTTTTCCGAATCTACACGGAAGGTGTGGTTTTTTGCATCTCTATGGCCCATTATACTGTAACTCGGTGCGTTTGCTGATAACATGTATAGTTTGAGAGATATGAATTTTCAAAATTTTGCAATTTTGGTCTCATGGTATTCCCTGTACTAAAAATAGCTAAATGACGTTTTTTCGAATCTACAAGGAAGGTGTGGTTTTTTCGCATCTTTACGGCCCCACAATACTGTAACTCGTGCGTTTGCTGATAACATGTATATTTTGTGAGATATAAATTTTCATAGTTTTTCTATTTTGGTCTCATGGTATTCCCTATACTAAAAATCGCTAAATGACGTTTTTCCGAATTTACACGGAAGGTGTGGTTTTTTTGCATCTCTAAGGCCCCATTATACTGTAACTCGGTGCGTTTACTGATAACATGTATAGTTTGTGAGATATAAATTTTCAAAGTTTTGCCATTTTGGTCTCATGGTATTCCCTATACTAAAAATCGCTAAATGACGTTTTTCCGAATCAACACGGAAGGTGTGATTTTTTCGCATCTCTATGGCCCCACTATACTGTAACTCGGTGCGTTTGCTAATAACATGTATAGTTTGTGAGATATGAATTTTCAAAGTTTTTCCATTTTGGTCTCATGGTATTCCCTATACTAAAAATCGCTAAATGACGTTTTTCCGAATCTACAGAAAAGGTGTGGTTTTTTCGCATCTCTATGGCCCCATTATACTGTAACTCGGTGCGTTTGCTGATAACATGAATAGTTTGTGAGATATGAATTTTCAAAGTTTTGCCATTTTGGTCTCATGGTATTCCCTATACTAAAAATCGCTAAATGACGTTTTTCCGAATCTACACAAAAGGTGTGGTTTTTTCGCATCTCTATGGCCCCATTATACTGTAACTCGGTGCGTTTGCTGATATCATGTATATTTTGTGAGATATGAATTTTCAAAGTTTTGCCATTTTGGTCTCATGGTATTCCCTATACTAAAAATCGCTAAATGACGTTTTTCCGAATCTACACGGAAGGTGTGGTTTTTTTGCATCTCAACCAAATGTTTTGGCGCGGGACGATACGATTCGGTTCGGTACGTTTTGGTGCGGGACGATACAATTCTGTTCGGTGCGTTTTGGCGCGGGACGGTACGATTCGGTTCGGTACATTTGGCGCGGGACCGGTACGTTTTGGTGCGGGACGGTACGACTCTGTTCGGTGCGTTTTGGCGCGGGACGGTACGATTCGGTTCGGTATATTTGGCGCGGGACGTTTTATCAAAATATATGAAAGTGAGCCTTGCCTTTGTCAAACGAAGTGTAAGGAATACCATGACCGAAATAAAAAGATCCGGGACGCAAAATTGGTCGAAAAACTGAAATCTTTCAATCTTTTGGAAAAACCCTTAACTCAGAAAGGAGATTTGTATGAGAGTATTTGCTTAGCCATTCTTTCGTCCAAACAGTTCTCTTAATGTGCTTCTTTTCGCGATATTTAGCGCACCTTTTTTCACAATAAGCCAACCAATTGCCACTAAAGCATCATGATCAGTATACGCCATTAATACTTTATATCCGCAGATTACGAACTGACATCAATTTGGTCCGTGTGTGGGACATCCTTATTTAAAGAAAATCCTCAAGGCTGTGACTGCACAGTTTTGCCTTGAGAAATAACTGAGCTTTATAGAGATAAATCTGAAAGATCAGGTGCTTATTCTACCGATATTTTTAATTGTAGCGTATATAACAATGTACGAAAGCACATAAAGACAAGTGCTTCCGTGTTCTCTAAATCGAAAAAAAATTAACACCGTTATAATCCATCCTCAATAGCTTAATTATTATGGGTGGAGTATAGTTATCGTAACTCAAGACAGCAATTATTAAATTGTGATCGGATTAGCCTAATATACACTGGAATTTAATTTGCATATCAAAGCGCACTTAACAGGAGATTATTAAAAGAAAGCTAGACACTTGGTCGCTTAAATTTATGCAAAGATACCACGATAAAATATTACTTATTTGATGTGCAAATGCAGGAATTTTTCATAATATGGTTATTATAAACACATTAAGTTAAATTTCCTTAAAAATCTTAAAACTATAAAGAAAAGAAAATGTTTTAAATTTTGTATTAACCCTTATGTAGGTAACATCCTCTAACTTTTTAAATCACATTAAAAAAATAAAAAATTTCAGAACTACTTTGAGAATTTTTATTTGTCCATCTTGTTTACAAGCAAGGACTGTCAAGTTCTCTACTTTTCATAGACAACCCTGTTGCATTTTTTTCCCGATTATAATAATATACACACATATGTACTGCTATATTTAGGTTTAACCCTGTGCGGTGTGGTCCGGCAAGTAGACTAGAATAGGCCCTGATAGGGTAGGTTAGTGAATAAGTCCAATCCTTCTTTAAAATTATTTACTAAAGGATTGGACTTTTTCGCTAACGTACACTATCAGTATTATGCCCTTTCTTGAGAGTAGCTAAGCTTTTCCTTAACCAACTCTCTGCACTTCCAGTCGAAGTCCGGGTAGATCATTGGGACTTCCTGTCATTTACAAAGTCCAGTACGTCTCATCCTGACGTAAGCTTCACAATCTGCCACGAGGTACCTTGATTTCTCTTCACAGACTGGGTAGGTAGGGTCATCCTTGACTCCTATTCATACATGTCATGTAGGGACAACTCTGAACCAAACTAACCGGTTATGTCCAGCTAGAATACCTATCAGCTCTCCAACGTCTTTTCGTGTCCGTCCCAGCAACCATCTAAGTCTGGTTGCTTTTTGTCGGTCTATGAATTCTTGGGTCTGTCTGCAACCTGTTGTTGTTTTCCAGGAGTTTGGTAGTGCATCCTGGCTTCAGTTATTGAGTTTGCTCTACAATTGTCTTGTGATCACGCCCAGAGGTGGCTACGAACATAGTTGGTTCCTGCTTCGATCCGCGCCAGTTCATCCACCTGTATGCCCCAGAACCCAAACCAGCGTCACAGGTTTGCCACGCTTAAGATCTCCAACGCTTCTGCGCATTCTTCCACCCAGAGCCTCAGCAATCTTAAGTGTGCTCAGCGCCTTCAGGATGGCCTGGCTGTCAGAACATATATATATATATATATATATATATATATATATATATATATATATATACAGTGTGTCCACGTAAGTTGGCGGCATATGGGAAACTTTTTTATTATTAGCTTTACGAAAAAAAGTTATTCTTCATAAAAAGTTCTGCATGGTCCAAAACCTAAAATGCAATCATCAGATGTTAAATTTTTCATCATATTACGAGATTTGTCAAAAAATGTGATTTTTGCTCTTGAGTAAAGTACCTTTCTTTTTGACAATATCGAAAATTGTTATAAAGAAAAGATGTTTAGAATTAAAAATAGCTTTCAAATATTCAACATTGTTTATTTACATTATTATTATTTGCATCCTAGATTAATTATGCTTTAATGTGCAAACTTAAATTTCCAACGTAATCGCAGAAAATGTAGAAAAAAATATTTTTTTAATGTAAATAAACAATGTTGAATATTTGAAAGCTACTTTTAATTCTAAACATCTTTTCTTTATAAAAATTTTCGATATTGTCAAAAAGAAAGGTACTTTACTCTGGAGCAAAAATCACATTTTTTGACAAACCTCGTAATATGACTGAAAAAATTTAACATCTGATGGTTGCATTTTAGGTTTTGGACCATGCAGAACTTTTTATGAAGAATAACTTTTTTTCGTAAAGCTAATAATAAAAAAGTTTCCCATATGCCGCCAACTTACGTGGACACACTGTATATATATATATATATATATATATATATATATATATATATATATATATATATATATATATATACAGGGTGTTCGGCACATGAACCGTCAAAATTTTTTGGGATATTGTTGGAGTCATTTGCTACATTTTCAACCTTGGAACTTGGGTCCTTAGAGTCACGGCTAAAGAGATATGAATTTTTAAATTTTTTTTCTAAAATTACCCAAAATCCCACCTTTCAACCCTCGTAAGCTTTTTATTAATGTCTCGAAAAGCACCATTTTGTTTTTATAATTCTGTAATCTTATGCTTCTTCAACTAATTAATAGATTTGTTAAAATTGATGTACGAGGTTTTTTATTGAAGAACATTATTGATTTTGTGAAAGAAAATCAATTTCAAAATTAAAAATTAAAAAAAGTATCGACACTTGAGAACTTCATTTTCTTTTAAAAACTTGTCTAGTTGATTACCTTTCTAACGGTATGCTACACTTGGATTAAAAAAAACAATTCTGCTTTAAAATACAGATATTCCGTGAGACGGGCAATAATCGTTCGGAATTGATAAGAAAAACAATTTGATGTTTTGGAACGTTTCGAACAAAATTTACAAATATAGAACACAATACATTATTGGTAAAAGTTTAACTTTTGTTTAAGTAGGTAAACGATCATAAACATCAAATTGTTTTTCTTACCAATTACGAACGAGTCTCGCCCTTCTGACGCAATATCCGTATTTTAAAGCAGATATGTTTTTTATCAATGTGTAGCATACTGTTAGAAAGGTAATCAACTAAAGAAGTTTTTAAAAGAAAATGAAGTTCTTAATAATTGTCGATACTTTTTTTAATTTTTAATTTTGAAATGGATTTTCTTTCACAAAATCAATAATGTTCTTCAATAAAAAACCTCGTATGTCCCTTTGGTTTTACAAATCTATTAATTAGTTGACAGAATTATAAAAACAAAATGGTGCTTTTCCAGACATTAATAAAAAGCTTACGAGGGTTTAAAGGTGGGATTTTGGATAATTTGAGAAAAAAATATAAAAAAAATCATATTTCTTTACCCGTGACTCTTAGGACCCAAGTTCCAAGGTTGAAAAGATACCAAATGACCCCAACAATACCCAAAAAATTTTGACGGTTCATGTGCCGAACACCCTGTATATATATTTGCCCTTCTTTGCCATTCCTGACCTCTTCTAGGGTTTGCGCCATTATTATGACATACACTTTTGCTTGAAAAACAGTAGCCTGCTTTTTGAGCGAGTGGCAGTAAAGTGTTCCAAATAATATTCTCCTCATTCATACACTTACCCTACCATGACAAGACATTATGCAGCGATACTATTAATTTGTTTTTGAACTTTGTAAATATAGTAAAGCGGGTATTTTTAAAACCAGTAGGAAAAAATTATATTTAGAAATACCAAATAAATAATGTTATATTAGAAAAAATACTCTGCCAATATATGGGCACTTAAGCTCACACTAGGTACTATAGGTATAGAGTACGTGTGAGCTAATATAACTAAAAACTAAAATATATTTTTTTTAACTCAAGACTCAATTACCTTTCGTTTGATACCACACAAGCCATGTTTTGACTTAAACTCTAATTTTTGAAATCTACCGCCACCCTTAAAAAAAAGAACTAAAATGTATTTTTTTTACCTCCTGACTCAATTACCTTTCATTTGATATCCCACACGCCATATTTTTACTTAAACCCTTATTTTTGAACTCTACCCCCACCCTTTAAATAAAAATAAACTAAAATATATTTTGTTTAATTTCAGGCTCATTTACCTTTCGTTTGGTATCACACACGCCATATTTTCACATAAACTCTAATTTTTGAAATCTACCCCCACCCTTTTATTTATTGCGTTCGGTGGATTTTGTTCATTTTTAAATGGCACCAGCACGACCAAAGACCCAGCCTAGGTACCAAATTTTATTCAAATCGAGCAAGCGGTTTTTCAGTTATGCGCGTTGGTCGTTACAGACAGACATACAGACAGACAGACAGACGGCGAGACAAAAAAGTTTCAAAATCATCTGAAACGCAAAGATATATAAAAATTTTTGAAATCGGAGGAACTTGTTTTTTCTCGAAAAAATTAGGATCAACATAGCTCACACTATATATACTATAGTATAGTAGTAGTGTGAGCTAAAATTAATAGGACCTCCACTCTCCAATTTGATTTTTGTGTTCGTAATCATTGTTACTCATAAAAACGTTTACATTTTGCATTTAGTTCTTAACTGAATACTACAAAAAATATCGCCATTTCCTGTGAATTTGCTTATCAATACTATTTCGTTTCTAAGGTCAAACTTCGACTGATAAAGGTTCGTTTTTCAAGCAATGGAAATCAGTGTGTTAAAAATAGTTCTATTAAAGCTTATGACCTAATCTTGACCCACTTTAAAAGTTTAAAATTATTTGATCAAAAAATACCCTTTTTTTTTTATTTGTCAAACACTGTTTATTGTATTACAATCTAGACAGTAAGACTAATTAGCAATTTTGTTTTAACTTAATTTACTAGAAAAATCAGATTTAAACTTAGGGTTCACTCAACAGTTCTCCCCGCATTGTTTAGTCTGTAACTCACAATTGTGTTGTGTTTATAGCATTATTTTGTTTTATGTGTAATTCACTTAGTTTACTAGCTCAAACGGCTTCACTCTTTTTAGTCTTAGAACTAGCATAGTATTGTCTAGAAGCTGAATTGCTTCCACATTCACATGCCGATGGAGTCTATCTTCATGGCTTTTTGCGTACTTTTTTATAGTCTCTGCTACAGTTTCGATTTTTAGATCTCGATAAAGGTCACTATTTCGAACGTACCAAGGTGCATTTACAATGTTTCTTAATACTTTATTTTGAAATCTCTGTACAACTAGAATGTTACTCTCTTTAGCACAACCCCATAGTTGAATACCATATATCCATACTGGTTTCAGTATTTGTCTATAAAGCAGTAACTTATTATGAATTGTTAAATTGGACTTCCTTCCAATTAGCCAGTTCATTTTTCTATACCTTATCTGAAATTCTTCTTTTTTTTTCTTAACATGTGCTTTCCAGCGCAATTTGGCATCAAGTGTCATACCTAGATATTTTGAACATGAGTTGATTTGGTTTCATTTAATTTTATTCGCCACTTTGTGGTCCAACTGTGAACTTGGGTGACTGCATCCTGAAGTTTTTCTATGCATTTTTCAATAGATTTTTCTACCGTCAATAAACCAGTATCATCGGCAAATGTTGCTAAGTGGCAATTTTCTGGCTTTGGGATATCACAAGTGAATAATAAGTATAGATAGGGGCCTAGTACGCTACCCTGGGGCACGCCTGCTTGAATTTCTCTTAAATTTGAGTATGAGTCTTCCTGTTTTACTCTAAAATGTCTATCAGATATGTATGATTCCAAAATATCCGAATATTGTTTTGGCAGAAACCGTTTTAGTTTAAAATTAACCTAATACAAGAAAAAAATCGATCTTAGTTTATCGTTCAAATTCAACCCGACGATTTTTGAGGTGAGTTTAAATCCGTAATATCTTTTTCTTTAAAGTCATTGTGGCATTTTTACAAAAAATAATAAAATCGGTTAAGCTTTTCAGGAGTTATCTATCGTACACACGTAAGCTTTTCGTGGTGTTACGTGTGGATCTGACCACCATCTGGTAAAAGCAAAAATATTATTCCCCTTAAGAAAAACAAGAATAGGTATGAAAGTATTGAAATAAATGAAAACCTAGAATGCATCGGGACAATCCAAAAAAACAACTTTAGAAGTCTAGAAATCGAAAATACGCAAAGATTGTATCAGAAATGATTAGACGAAAAAATAATAAACACAGAACACTCATTTGAAGAGATATATATATACAGTGTGTCCACGTAAGTTGGCGGCATATGGGAAACTTTTTTATTATTAGCATTACGAAAAAAAGTTATTCTTCATAAAAAGTTCTGCATGGTCCAAAACCTAAAATGCAACCATCAGATGTTAAATTTTTTCAGTCATATTACGAGGTTTTTCAAAAAAATGTGATTTTTGCTCCAGAGTAAAGTACCTTTCTTTTTGACAATATCGAAAATTGTTATAAAAAAAAGATGTTTAGAATTAAATATAGCTTTCAAATATTCAACATTGTTTATTTACATTAAAAAAATATTTTTTTCTACATTTTCTCTGCGATTACGTTGGAAATGTAAGTTTGCACATTAAAGCATAATTAATCTAGGATGCAAATAATAATAATGTAAATAAACAATGTTGAATATTTGAAAGCTATTTTTAATTCTAAACATCTTTTCTTTATAACAATTTTCGATATTGTCAAAAAGAAAGGAACTTTACTCAAGAGCAAAAATCACATTTTTTGACAAACCTCGTAATATGATGAAAAAATTTAACATTTGATGGTTGCATTTTAGGTTTTGGACCATGCAGAACTTTTTATGAAGAATAACTTTTTTTCGTAAAGCTAATAATAAAAAAGTTTCCCATATGCCGCCAACTTACGTGGACACACTGTATATATATATACAGGATGTCCCAGAACTAATGGTACATAGTTAAACTGTAGATACCCTGGGTCAAAATATTACGATTTAGCCCTACTTACATTAGTCCAAAAGTTCGTACTAACCGAGATACAGGGTGTTAAACTTTATTTTTTCAATTAGATTTTCTTTAATACCTTTTTTACTAATTAATATTTTTGCAAAAAATAACCAGCGCTTAAGTTTTTTTGAAATTGGCAAGATGATTCCGTTGAAAATTTTGATGTATAGTGTACAGGGTGTTCCCTGGACCACTAGCATTGCATTAAAATCAGTGACTTTTTTTTGTGCCTCGGTGTATACCAGTTTTTATGTAAAATAATGGTTTTCCCATCCTTTTTATCTAAAAAAGTTATACTGTTTTAAAGTCGCTCAGAATAACGGTTTTTGGAATTTTTGCATTTAAAGTTTTTATTGCATGTGAGTGATATGCCTAATTTATGTATGATACTTTCTTCAATTCATTCTACTAATTATTATTTTTGCAAAAACTAACCAGCATGTGGGTTTTTCTGAAATTTGCAAGACTATTGCAAACAACTAAATGTTCAAAATGGCCACCGTTATTCTGAATACATTTGTTTATTCGCTTATTATACGAACGTCTGATTTTAAAATAAAGATTTGCAGTTCTGAACGCCTCTCCAGCATTTTGAATTTTTTGAAATAGTTTTTCTCGGGTATTTATCTAGCCTACAATAATTAACAGTTTTAAGTTTGATTTACTATTTGTCAATTTAAAAATTTTAACTTAGTTGCTGAGAGCGCCATGCTTAAGAATTTTTTTATTTTTTTAAATAAATAATAAAATATTAATTTTATTGATAATTAAAATTTTCTTTCAAAACAATAAAAAAATACTTGCATTAATAAAGTATACGTACTTACCATTTTTAAAAAAAACTAATACGAAGAGGTTTTTGTTCCTTATTAAAAACAAAGCCCTACACAGTTGCAATAACGAACAATGATAACACACTTATGATAATTCAAGAACCACCCTGTATATTTTTTAACTTAATATTTCTTAAGAAAACATCCAATCTTAGAATGCTATAAAAAAGTATTGATTATAGCTAATATGTATGAAGTAGGTAAGAATTTAATCAACAATCTTTTACGCATACAATAAAAATTTCTAATTTAAATATCTTTAAAACCGTTCCTTTAAGCGACATCTAAATGCTATAACTTTTTTACCTAAATAAAATAAAAAATTAATGTTTTTAATAGAATCTTGTATACACCGAGGAACAAAAAAGTTAGACCTATTTTAATGTAACGGTACCGACCCAGAGAACACCGTGTATAATATTTATTTTTTTTTACCAAAATTAAGTTGTTCATGTCCAAAAACCACCAAACCGAATTTTTTGTGCAAAATTATTAATTAGTAGAAAGAGTTAAAGAAAGTATCATACATAAATTAGGCATATCACTAACATGCGATAAAAACTTTAAATGCCAAAATCTCAAAAACCGTTGCTCTGAGCGACTTTAAAGCAGCATAACTTTTTTACATAAAAATGATGGAAAAAAGATAAGTGAGAGATTGTGAGAGAACATTGTTTGTCTTGGGAAGTTTCACCTGTTTTTATTATTTAGTAGGTAAGTTTGTATTTTTTCACTTTATACTGAATAATTACTTGATTGTAATTTATGTTTCTACAGTCCTTAATGATGGCCCAATAAGCCGAAACTAGTCGACGAAAATAAAATAGTTAGTAGAGGAAGACAGAGATTTTTCTTCTTTTTTCATTCGTTGGAGCCTCTACAGAAAGTTATGGAGTACTTCTTCACGTTGTATCATATTTTAATTTTGAGTCTAATATAAAAACCATCTTTAAAGTGGATCAAGTAGAGTCCACCCAGATTACTATAAAGGTAGGTAATCCTATAAAAATTGGACAAATAGTTTTTAAGTTTTCAGCCTTGATTCCACTGTTCGGTTCGGTTTGGTTCGGTTCGGTTCGGTTTGGTTCATTCAAGGTGATATAATGAATTTTCAAATAAGAATGATTGCTTTTTCTTTTACTACAAAATTGTTATACGACGATTAATTTAATTGTGTTATTTCCATTATATTCAGTATGCCAATTTTCTTCACAGTGATTTTTTTTTGAAAATAAAATATTAAAAGAGGCTTTCAAAATATAAATAAAATGAATTATTGAAGAGTTTGACTGGAACACGAGAAACTTAGAAAATCCAATAATCCGATACAACACGTCCAATTTTACTTTTACATAAGCGCTTTCCTTACCCAGGCCTACTTTGTAAATAAATAAATCAAAAAAAAATATTTTAGCCATTATCGCTTTAGATATGTACAAAAATCTCTATTTTTCTATTCGTAAAAAAATAGCTTATAAAAAAAATTTCTTACAAAAATTGACAAACTGATACCTATTGCAAATCTAGTAACACTGTATTTTCCTAACTTAATCTTTTGGAAAAAAGCGATAAAACATTTTTTGATCATAATGAATCACAAACCTATTTGACATGATCAAATTTGTAATTTTTGAAATCTATTTTCCCCCCTCTATTTAAACTTCACAAAAACTTTAACTTATAAACAGACAACTTTTGACCAAAAGCTATTTAAACTTATTGTCTTCTTTTTGACCTTCTCAACCAACCCTTAAAGTTTGGCGCATTACTTAGATTACACCCTGTATAGCATGGGAAGTTTGGATAAATATCATCGCATTCTTTACAACACCGACGCAAAAACTAAACTAAGTAACTATTGCATAAAATAGAAAATTGCGCTTAAAAATGGAGTCCGCCCATGTTCTTTAATAAATTGGAAGATTTTATGAAATTACGTAATGGCTAGAGACAAATCGTCCGTAAACGATAGTTTTATAAGGATAAGTCGACCTACTTGAAATTTTATAATTTTTTATGATTTTTTGTGTCAACAAATTAGGTCACCAATGCTACAATTAAATTAGGAGACAAGGGCAATCATAAATAAAAAAAATACATTTGTTTCACTTTGTAATAAAATTGTAGTCTTCCAAAAATTTTATTGAAAAGTTTTAAAAATAAATAATTTTTTAAACTTACTTATAGTCTAAGAGCCCAGTAGGATTTTGGGCTTGAATTGCAAACCGATACTCATATATTTTAATCGATTCGTCATAAGACCATGTCCCAAAAAAAATGGAGATACCTGCGAAAATCCTGCATAAACAACCCGCCATCTTTGTTTAAAGATGGCGAAAAGCAGTTTGAATCAAATGTACGTAACTTTTTTATTATGACATCGATTTTACCCAAACAAATTGTGATTAGCTTCTACTATAATCACCTCTCCAAATAAGTATCAATACTTTGTTTTTTATTTGTCTCTATACTATACATTCTGTAAGTTCCTCAAATACGCTTTTTTTAAGGTTTTTTGATTTTTTCAATAAAACTACTGGTTTTACAAAAAAAACATAAAATATAAAAAAGATGCAGATTGTTAAGATGTATTCATGGTGGGTCTAATATTTGCTGTAGATTAAGCGGTTCTCGAGTTACACTCAAAAACCACTAAATTGGCCTATACCTACCCCCAGGTACAAAATGTTCATATTTTCACCAAAGTCATGAAAGTTACTAAAAAACTACACAGAACGCAAAAGGATGTCACTGAGGTAGATATGGCGGCTTAAACATGGCCGAAGCGTAATTTACAATTTCAATTTTAAGGGTAATTTTTTTATGTAAAACGAACCCCTACGGGGTTAAAATGTACCTCAGCTAAAAGACAATTTAATTATCTTTAAAAAAGGATAGAACACTTTTTGTCGTAAAGTTAATAGTTTTCCTGCAAAAAACAAAAAATATGCGGCATACATAATTCGATGTTTTCGTTCCATAGAAGTACGACAATGGCATGGGTCCATTAAGGGAAAAAATAATTTTTGCACAGATAAGCGAGCCCGAAGTTACATATTTAAACTTAGCGTCAAAAATCTTACAAAAAACATATTTGATACTTTTCTGTTAAATTGACAGGTGGTCACGTGATTTTGACAACTTCTTAATGGTTTGAGCTAGAGACTCAAACCGTTAAGAAGTTGCCAAAATCACGTGACCACCTGTCAATATAAGAGAAAAGTATCAAATATGTTTTGTGTAAGAGTTTTGACGCTGAGTTTAAATATGTAACTGGGATTCGCTTATCTGTGCATAAATTGTTTTTCCCTTAATGGACCCATGCCATTGTCGTACTTCTATGGAACGAAAACATCGAATTATGTATGCTATCCTTTTTTGTGTGCTATCCTTTTTTGAAGATAATTAAATTGGCTTTTAGCGGGGGTACACTTTGACCCCGTAGGGGTTCGTTTTACATAAAAAAATTACCCTCAAAAACAAAATTATAAATTACGCTTCGGCCATGTTTAAGCCGCCATATCTACCTTCGTTCCTAAGCTTAATAAGAAACGGCTATCAGTTTCTGTTTGAAACTAATAGCCGTTTCTTATTAAGCTTGACATCCTTTTTCGATCTGTATAGTTTTTTAGTAACTTTCATGACTTTGGTGAAAATATGAAAATTTTGTATAGGCCAATTTAGTGGTTTTTTAAGTGTAACTCGAGAACCGCTTAATCTACAGCAAATATTAGACCCACAATGAATACATGTTAAAAATCTGCATATTTTCTATTTTTTATGTTTTTTTTGTAAATCCAGTAGTTTTCTTTAAAAAGTCAAAAAACCTAAAAAAAAAACAGCATATTTGAGGAACTTACAGAATTTATAGTATAGAGACAAATAAAAAACAAAGTACTGATAGTGATTTGGAGAGACCATTATAGTAGAAGCTAATCACAATTTGTTTGAGTAAAATCGATGTCATAATAAAAAAGTTACGTACATTTGATTCAAACTGCTTTTCGCCATCTTTAAACAAAGATGGCGGGTTGTTTATGCAGGATTTTTGCAGGTATCTCCATTTTTTTTGGAACATGGTCTTATGACGAATCGATTAAAATATATGAGTGTCGGTTTGCAATTCAAGCCCAAAATCCTACTGGGCTCTTATACTATTAGGAAATGTTTATTTTTTTCTTATTTTCCACTAATTTTACGCTCATGCCCTACACTTAAACATAGCCCAGTCAGAATGTCAATACACTTGAAAAAATATAGTTTTTGTGAATTAGAAAGTCTGTTGAGAAAAGTATCTTTTAAAATTAGTTGTTTTATTTATTTTTACCGAGGCGCATGCTCCAGACTTTATCGTAGGCTAGTCAAATTGTCAATAAACTTTAAAAAATAAAGTTATTTGTACATTTACAAGTCTTCCGAATAAAAGTATTTTATGAAATTGGTTAGAAAAGCTTTGTTGTTATTTACTCTGTCAGTGGCGCACCCAGGAATATGTCTTGGGGGGCCGAGGCCTCTTGGGGGGGGGGCCGAAGCCTCATGATGTCGAATTTTATGCTATTTTTTGTATTTTTTTTCTGAAATATGTCGAAAATATGTAAAAAAAATGTAAGGCTTGGGCCCCCCCCCCCCCCCGAACCGAACCGAACCGAACCGAACCGAACCGAACCGAACCGAACCCCCCCCCCTGGGTGCGCCCATGACTGTAAGTGCTACATACTTTATTAGAGCTTATTTAAATGGTCAATTTAATGTTTAGTGGAAGAAACTTTTAAAAGTGGAAGAAACTTCTAAAAGAAGAAAACCATACTAGTGGGATGCGGAGATTGAAAGAGAAATAGAGGAAAAAAGGAAATTATATCACACCTACCCCAAAAGACAAATAGAAGCAGAGAAGGATACAAAATCGCGCAATCAAAGGTGAGAAGATTGATCAGTGATAAGAAAAATCTTTCGTGGACGCAAAAGTGCCAGAAAATAGATTCTTACTTTGGAGGTAGGAGAAATACCGAAAGCTGGAAAACTATAAGATCGATTAAAAAAAGAAACATGCAGAGATATCATTTCACCAATACCAGATAAAGAATGGGATGAACATTTTAAAGAGACAATATAATTAGAACGATGGGATCTCCAGTAGCCCTCACAATCTCTGAGGTCAAAAACGTGTGCACAACCTTAAAAAGCGGTAAATCTGCCGGACCCGGAAATATCCCAGCTGAACTTATTAAATATGGCACTGAAGAACTGTTTTGGAGATTACAGAATCTTTTCCAAAAATATTTAAATGGAACTGTAGTACCAAATGAGTGAAAACGTCATATATATCCACAATACACAAAAAAGGGCGGAAAGATATATGTGACAATTATAGAGGTATATCTGTGACTAGTACGCTAAGCAGAATATACGGTAAAATAATAAGAAATAAAGTGGAAAGCGAATATAAAGACATGGAGGCAGAAGAACAAGCCGGTTTCAGGGCGGGTAGATCGACTTCTGATGATTTCTTATAACTGTATAACCCAAGTTTTTGAAAAGAAAATGGCATACGGATAAGAGCTGCATCTGCTTTACGTCGATTTGCAGAAGGCATATGATAGTATACCACTAAATCTACTTTGGAAAGCGTTGGAAAACACAAACATAAGCATACAACTAATTAAGGCCATTAAAGAGTTATAAATCAATAGTAAGGCAAAAGTTAAAATAAAAGCAAAACTAACCAAAGGCTTTCAAGTAAAACAAGGTTGCTGTATCTCGCCTACGCTCTTCAAGATATACTTGGAACAAGTCCTTAAAGTATGGAAGAGAAAATGCCAAAACATGGGAATTCCGTTGGACGAAACCACCTTGTATACTTTATGTTTCGCCGATGATCAGATAGTAGTGGCTCAGGATTATGACGACCTCGAATATATCACACGAAAACCAATAGAAAAGTACAATAAGTGGGGACTAGAGGTTATTCTCAATAAGACAGAGTATATGTGTATCGGTGGAATGAAACAGGATCTAATCTTAAATACCGGGCAGCGAATTCACTACTGTGATGAGTATAAATACTTAGGTCTAAAAATTACAGCTGACGGAACACTAGACAAAGCTACAAAAGATCGAAACGTACAAGGAAGAAAAGCAATAACTTTATTAAATGGAATAATTTGGGACCAAAGTATATCAAAACATAACAAAAAGCTTATATATAACACCATTGTAAAAAGTATTATTACATGCGGCACAGAAGTATGGCCAATCAAGGAAAGAACAGAAAAAATGCTTTCCGCTACAAAGATGGACTATTGGAGAAGAGCAGCAGGGAAATTAGAAAGAGAAAGAGTTACAAATCAAAGAATAAGAGAAATTATGACAGTGGGTGAATGTACTTTAGTGGATGATATAAGAACAAAACAACTGGTGTGGTACGGACATGTACAAAGAATGAATGATGAAAGACTACCTAAACAAATACTACATGGGAAACCAACTGGCCGAAGAAAACGAGGACGGCCAAGGAAAAGCTGGAGAGAAGGAATAGACAGTGAAATAAGAATAAGAGGCCTAGATGATGAATTATGGGCAAACAGAAACGAGTGGAGATTGGGTATCGGAAGACGTAGAACGTTGTGAAACCGATAAATATATATATATATTATATATATATATATATACTATATAATATATATATATATATATATATATATATATATAAATATATATATATATATATATATAAATTGTCAATAAGTTTTAAAAAATTTATTTTTTCGTAAATTTGACAGTCTTGGCAAGCAGTCCGTAGCAAAAAAAGTATTTTTCTAAATTTGTAGTACATGTTTTGAAAATTTTTTATTTCTAATTTTATTACTAGCAAAATCAAATTGTCAATAAACTTAACTTTACTTTTTTCAAAAATGTGGGGATTAAAAAAAAATCTAGTATTGAAATTAAATTTGGAAAAGTGTATTTTGCGTTTGACCATGTTGACGCACATGATCCAGATCTTATGATAAACTAATCAATTTGTCAATAAACTTTTAAAAAAATTGTTAATGTAAGTTAATGAGTTAAAAAGGTTTTTACTATTGTGGCGCATTGTCACTAATGCTTATTGGTACTTTTATAATAGAACTAAATAATTTTAAATACTTAACATGTCGCGCTTATAATGTGCAAAATTATTATGCAGTCCATCTTATTTAACAAGATTTAGTGGCAACTAATAATTATTATAAACTAAATTCCAATGGATAATTGTTTGCAGTAAAATTATCATCGCATCTAATATTACAGGCTTTGAAAAAAAATGAGGGTTGCAAATTGGAAAATGATACTATTTGTTGCAACAGCATAATGTTATAAGCTGTCAATCAAACTAATTATCTACACGATAATTGGAGGATGCCAAGGACGTATGCATAAATAGTTAATGTTAATTATTAATTTGCATAAGATACTATAAAAAAATGATCTACAAATTTTAAATCGATTTATTATTTCGAGGGCTTAGGCATTGAGTAAAATGAGATAGACATTATTTTTAAGAGAGAGAACCCGATTAGCCACGAAACTTGTTTGATTTTTAAATTCACGGGTACGAAATTCCACGTTTGTTAGTATTATTTGGCTTAAAAATTTCGTTGATTGACTTTCACGTGTCTTGATCACGGGTAAAAATGCAATATGCGTTGATCCGGCCTGAAAGACAGAAGAGCTGTCGTAGGTTACGGACAATAGTTTGTTTTCTTTTATTTGTATTCGATCTTTTCATTGATCGATATGTCTAGCAGTTTTTCGCCTGATTTTGTTTTTTGTTTCTCTCGTATCTCGGTAGATGTCGCTTCTTACGATAGTTTTCTCACTATTTACTTATGATTAGAGACAAAACCGTCTGATTCACTTCGCAAGAATTGTCACATCGACCTAGCAGTGTTCTGAGGAGTCCCATAAGGACGAAACAGTTAACTGTCAACACTTATTAGGTGTCCATTAGATCTTGGACCCTCGTGAGGTTAAGCTTTCAAGCTACCCACGGAAAAATATGAGAGAAACAAAAACTCTTTTTTGCCCGATTAGCCACGAAACTTGTTTGATTTTTAAATTCACGGGTACGAAATTCCACGTTTGTTAGTATTATTTAGCTTAAAAATTCCGTTGGTTGACGCTCACGTGTCTTGATGAAGGGTAAAAATGCAATATGCGTTGATCCGGCCTGAAAGACAGAAGAGCTGTCGTAGGTCACGGACTATAGTTTGTTTTCTTTTATTTGTATTCGATCTTTTCATTGATCGATATGTCTAGCAGTTTTTCGCCTGCTTTTGTTTTTTGTTTCTCTCGTATCTCGGTAGATGGCGCTTCTTGCGATAGTTTTCTCACTATTTACTTATGATTAGAGACAAAACCGTCTGATTAACTTCGTAAGAATTGTCACATCGACCTAGCAGTGTTCTGAGGAGTCCCATAAACACGAAACAGTTAACTTTCAACACTTATTAGGTGTCCATTAGATCTTGGACCCCCGTGAGGTTAAGCTTTCAAGCTACCCACGAAAAAATATGAGAGAAACAAAAACTCCTTTTTGCCCGATTAGCCACGAAACTTGTTTGATTATTTTTAATATAATATATTACAATGTTATTATTTATTTAATTCTAAGGCTTTGTTTTTCAAAAAGTCGTTCATTTACTTACAAAGCATTATAATATATACCTATGTTAAAACAACGACCGCGGTGTGTTTTCACGTGGCACATCTGGACATGAAAATTGACCATTTTCGGAAAAAAACTATTTATCTGGAATTATTTCACCGATTTTTTTGAAAATTAGCACATTGCTTCTGTAGACGATAGTAAATATTTGACCGAAATATCTTTCGATGGACGTTTTTTTCCCGCCAGGGTCTTAGTTTCCTTGGTGCGCTGTCGTTTTACTCGTTCAATGAAAAATAGGTTTCACCTGAGTCACGAAAATTTGTTTTTATTCACGGGTACGAAAGTTTGTTTTTATTCACGGGTACTTTTCAAAAAAATATTTTGAAGAAGTGCTAAATTTTCAAAAAAATTAATGCCTGTCTTTCGTTAAAATAATACGGTGTTCTCCCCCTTTTTTGATAGGACGCTGAGGATACTAAATCGAATGTATGTTAATCTCGGTCAGTGTTTTGATGTACGCATAAAAATCCTGCTGATGTTATAAGGGCGCCACTGATGCGCTCAAAACATTATTAAATTTATGTACTGAAAATTCATAAACTTGTCCTATAAATTATAATCAGTATGCGTATATAATTTTATTTGTTAATATTATGATAATCTTCTTGTTAACAGTCATTTACATGAGTACCGACCCAGCGATGTTTGTGTTGGAAATTTTAATTTAATTTGTATAATTTGACCGCGGACTTTGTTATGTAAAAGAATAATCGATGTTTAGTCCCTCAGATGGCATCTGAAGTAGCATATCTCTTTTTATATTTCCAATTTTTATTTAGTCTTTATAATATGTTTTTTCTGAAATAAATGTTAAAAAATTAAAGGCCACTAAAGAAAAATTTGCGCAACTTTCTTCCTAACACAGTTTGTACACTCGCCCACTTTTTTAATGTCCTCTTATTTTTCTTAAATTTGTAAAATACAAAGAAACAGTGCATTGTGTGACCAAACCGCATGTTTTATAATAAGCACCATTATTATTTATTAAACGATTTCTTTCCAGACGAGTTTAGAAAATTTGAAGATGACATTAAAAAAATGGGCGACCGTACAATTAATATATCTTTATATATATAATTTTTCGTAAAATAGAGTATTTCTAGATCACTCATGGTTCTGCCTACAACAACTAGTTAAAGACTAACGAATTTTACAAATCTGGAATAAACACTTTTGTAAAACTATTAAATTTCAAAGTTCTTTGATAAGTTTTCGTATGCAGTACCTAGTGATATTGTTTTTAGTAATGGGCGCACCCAGGGGGGGACTCGGGGCCGCCCCCCACAAGCCTTAGATTTTTTTACATATTTTCCACATTTCATGAAAAACACAAAAAAAAGCTTAAAATTCACCATCATGTGGCTTCGGGGCCCCCCAAGAGGTCTCGGGCCCTCCCCAATACCTATTCCTGGGTGCGCTACTGTTTTAGTTACTGAAATGCTTTGCACTAAAAGGCCATAACAGAATTTGGATTATTCTATCAAAATTATTAAATCAAACGAAAGTCTTAAATCAAGAGTCTTGAACCAGAAGTCTTGAATAAAGAATAGAAGAATTTTTGGGCCTTTGACAAGTTTTTGTAGGCAGAACCAAATGACTGAGTTTTAATCTAGAGTCTTTAATCAAAGATCGTAGAATTCATTCGTAGGCCTTTGACAAGTTTTTGTGTGCAACAAAGGACATAGCGAGAATTCCGATGCTTCAAGTCTTAAATCAGGAGTCTTGAATCAAGAGTCTTGGATCAGGAGTCTTAAATCAAAAGTCCTGAATGATTTAACAGTCTTAAATCAAGAGTCTTTAATCAAGATAATATGATTATTAAACCTTTGTCAAATTTTGTAGGCAAAACCAATAGTCAGAGCAGAAAATCTGAAAAGGCTCTCCGTGTTCGATCTAGAAGCATTTCATATCACTTTTCGGCAACCGACCATTTTCCCCTAATTCAGGGACAGGGACGGAGAAAATCCCTTTCCAAAAAATTTTTGTGGAAAAGAAAATTGCCTTTCCTACAGTGTATTGGTCGATACCGTTAAAAGAAGCAAGTAGATCTTCAGTGGCGTTCGTATATTGGGACTATTTAGAAAAAAAAACATGTTATTTATAGGTTTAATAAAATTTTATCAAAAACATTTTCTTTTAAACGCTGCAATATAATGTAAGGTTTATTCCACATATAAGTCTCCAGGGGCGTACTTTTACAAATAAAATTTTAAAAATAATCAAAATAATCAATATTTATTACATATTTTATGTATTTTTAAAACAAATTAAGCTTGTTAGGAAAAAAAATGACTTTTTACTTTATTTTATCCTATCCACGGTAACTTTCATGTCGTGAAGCACACATTACAAAATAGAATAGAATAGAATAGAATAGAATAGAATAGAATAGAATAGAATAGAATAGAATAGAATAGAATAGAATAGAATAGAATAGAATAGAATAGAATAGAATAGAATAGAATAGAATAGAATAGAATAGAATAGAATAGAATAGAATAGAATAGAATAGAATAGAATAGAATAGAATAGAATAGAATAGAATAGAATAGAATAGAATAGAATAGAATAGAATAGAATAGAATAGAATAGAATAGAATAGAATAGAATAGAATAGAATAGAATAGAAATAGAATAGAATAGAATAGAATAGAATAGAATAGAATAGAATAGAATAGAATAGAATAGAATAGAATAGAATAGAATAGAATAGAATAGAATAGAATAGAATAGAATAGAATAGAATAGAATAGAATAGAATAGAATAGAATAGAATAGAATAGAATAGAATAGAATATAATAGAATAGAATAGAATAGAATAGAATAGAATAGAATAGAATAGAATAGAATAGAATAGAATAGAATAGAATAGAATAGAATAGAATAGAATAGAATAGAATAGAATAGAATAGAATAGAATAGAATAGAATAGAATAGAATAGAATAGAATAGAATAGAATAGAATAGAATAGAATAGAATAGAATAGAATAGAATAGAATAGAATAGAATAGAATAGAATAGAATAGAATAGAATAGAATAGAATAGAATAGAATAGAATAGAATAGAATAGAATAGAATAGAATAGAATAGAATAGAATAGAATAGAATAGAATAGAATAGAATAGAATAGAATAGAATAGAATAGAATAGAATAGAATAGAATAGAATAGAATAGAATAGAATAGAATAGAATAGAATAGAATAGAATAGAATAGAATAGAATAGAATAGAATAGAATAGAATAGAATAGAATAGAATAGAATAGAATAGAATAGAATAGAATAGAATAGAATAGAATAGAATAGAATAGAATAGAATAGAATAGAATAGAATAGAATAGAATAGAATAGAATAGAATAGAATAGAATAGAATAGAATAGAATAGAATAGAATGGAATAGAATAGAATAGAATAGAATAGAATAGAATAGTCTTTATCTTCATATGCAATAATATACATAGAAATTGAGTCAGGTTCTTACAAAAATAAAAAACTTAGGCTACCTATATAAAGAGTGGCTAACCAACGACTAGTAACAAATAAAAGTCAGTAAAATCAACTAAAAATCTAACTAGCTAGAAGTAATAAATAGAAAATTGAGTTTAAAAAGTTTTAAATAATTTCACAAACATTTGTGACTACTACCCAAACGTGATAACAGAATCAACACTCCACTCGATCAGGTGCAATTTTGAAAAGTTTAAAAAACAATTTAAAAATAATACTTTTATTTAAACTGCTTTATTTAAAAAAGTTGAAAAATTCGTTAACATCGTACGGAGTTATTTCAATTAAAAGCTTTTTGGTTTTAGCTTTAAAACTGTTAAGAATAGTTGTCATTTTTATTTCGTCTGGAAGCATATTAAAAAATACTCTGCCAATCTATGGGCACCTAAGCTCACACTAGGTACTATAGTTATAGTGTGAGCTAATATAATCAAAAACTGAAATATATTTTATTCAACTCCAGACTCAATTACCTTTCGTTTGATACCACACAAGCCATGTTTTGACTTAAACTCAAATTTTTCAAATCTACCCCCACCCTTTAAAAAAAAACTAATATGTATTTTGTTTCACTCCAGACTCAATTACCTTTCGTTTGATATCACACACGTCATATTTTCACTTAAACTCTAATTTTTGACATCTACCCCTACCCTTTTTTTTAAATAAACTAAAATTCATTTTGTTTAACTCCAGACTTAATCACGTTTCGTTTGGTATCACACACGCCATATTTTCACATAAACTCTAATTTTTGGAATCTACCCCCACCATTTTATTTGGCTTGCGTCCGGTGGATTTTGTTCATTTTTAAATGGGACCATCACGGCCCAAGACCCAACTTAGGTACCAAATTTCATTAAAATCGGACAGGCGGTTTTTGAGTTATGCGGGTTGGTCGTTACAGACAGACATACAGACAGACAGACAGACAGACAGACAGCAAAACAAAAAAGTTTCAAAATCATCTGAAACGCAAAGATATATAAAAAATTTTGAAATCGGAGCAACTTTTTTTTCTCGAAAAAATTAGGATCACCATAGCTCACACTACTTATATAGTAGTAGTGTAAGCTAATAAACAACAATTGAAATAGGCTCCTTTCTGATATAGTGTAGTTGAGTGTTGATCACTACATAATGTATTTTTGTTCCTTGTGTCATATGGACCATTTAAAGAGTTTGTTTGAAATATACTAATATTATTTTTAACAAAACAAATTAATTCGTAAATATATAAGCCAGTAACCGTTAGAAAATTCCATTCTTTATAAACACTGCGACAAGTTTCCCCCCTCTTGAAACCCTTAATAATGCAAAGAGCATATTTTTGCAAAACAAAAACTCGATTAATATTTGCTGCTTTTTCCCAGTGCATTATGCCGTATTTTAAATGCGAGTAGAAGTTTGAATAATATAGTGTTTTAAGAATATTTTCGCTACATTGATTTGACATCGTTCTGAGACAAAAGCAGGTGGATGCTAGTTTTTTACATATGTAGGTTGTCTATTTGACAGTTATAGCTTAAGCAGCTATCCACATAAAAACCCAATAACTTAACGTCGCTTACAAAGCTTAAGTTCTCTCCATCCAACATTACGCCATCAGCCCCCAAACTGGACCTAACTGACTTAAACAACATACACGCAGTTTTATCGTTATTAATCACTAACTTATTTCTCCTCATCCAGTCTTTGACTTGAAACACATCGTTGATAACCGCTTCAATTTGATAGTGGTTTTAAACTTTAATTATAAGGTTTGTATCATCACCATATCAAATAAATAATAGCAACATCAAGCACGTATTAAGTGTACATAAGTATGTTTTTCTCGCGGATCAACGAGCGGGACTTGTAAAGGACAGACATATGCAGTTTTCTCCGTATGTATGTCATATCTTATTCATAATGTTTGCTTCAAAATCCACTCATTGCGTAAATGGGTAACCGGGACTATTGGAATATAATTTATATGCCTATATTAGATAACTTATATTGTCGTAAGAAGCTTAGTTCTTAAGAAAATTGGGTAAAACTTGTAAAAAAATGGTTTAGTTTGATGATTTTAAATATATTATACTTTAAATTAAGGACATTACTGGAGCGGTAACTATGGAATAACTCCCATCTTGAAAGCAAATTTTATTTTCTACAAAAAAGTATACACATGTTTTTTTTTATGATTTTTTTTAAGTCGCCCCCATTTACGGACGTTGCTAGAGAGTTTGTTATAAGTCAAACCCCACCAAGTTTTATATTGTTAAAAAGGGGATTTTACTTAAGGTTACTCATCGACAGGCAAGCTTTACAGGTAGCGAAGCCTGACTGTGACTTTCTATTTTTTGGTTATACTTTTTGACATGTTTTCCTTGGTTTCGCTTGTTATTTTAAAAATGTGGTTTTAACACAGTTTAAAGATCTACACTCCATATCATAATTTTTGAGATAACTTGTTGACAGTTATCAGATGTTTACCATAACAAATAGCATAGGCCAACGAAAAAAAGTTGAAAAAAATTGTCTCAAAAATAATGATATAAACTGTATTTAATAATCATTTTGATTCGGTTTTTTCGTGAATAGTTGCGGCCTCTGATCTAATATATTCTGTGTTGTCTTTTCAAGATAGTTTGCAGGATAACTTTTTAATTCTAATTACATAAATATATATAGTTTAGGTACCTTCATACTGTGTAAAACAATATCTTCAAAATAAAACAGAACCGCCAATGCGTTAGCTTCGCTTCCTATAAAGCTTGCCTTTACGATGAGTGTCCTTAATTTTACTGTCTAAAATAAAGTGAAGCATCTATTTTTTATGTTAAGCTTAGTTTCTGAGAAAACTAGACTATAACCAAATATAATATATATTTTCTTGTAGTCGTTGATTTTTTAAAAAATCCAAAAAGTCATGGGAAAAACCTGCGAATTTTTTATTATAACTAACTATCTAACTAACTATCTAACTCACTATCTATTAAATCTTGTGAAGCGTTTTTGACACACTTTTCATTACCCGATTTGAATGAAATTTGGTACACACATAGTGGTCCCATGACAATACAACATTAAGAAAAAAATATCCTCCCACCCCTACCCCCACCCCTTCTATAGAAAAATACGTTTTTGACACCCTTCCCATTATCCGATTTGGATGAAATTTGGTATACATATAGTAATCCGATGACAATACAACATTGAAAAAAAAATCCTACCACTCCTACCCCCACCCCCATCTATAGAAAAATGCGTTTTTGACACACTTTCCATTATCCGATTTGGATGAAATTTGGTATACATATAGTGGTCCGGTGACAATACAACAATAATGAAAAAATGTCCTCCCACCCCTACCCCCCACCCCCTTCCATAAAAAATGTGTTTTTGACACACTTCACTTCAAATGACTTTTATAAAATTTGGTATATGCATGTCCGATGGCAATACAGCCCAAACAAAAAATATATTTCTTCCTCTAACCCCACCCTCTCCTTCCCCCAATAGAAAAATGAGTTTCCAAACAACTCACGATCAGCGATTTCATTATAATCTAGAATAAACTCTTCTGTTCTGTTATTGAACAAATATTTTCATTTAATAGAGTAGATAGCTGAGACTGAAAAGTAGAAAATAAATTGGTAAAAAAAATTTTTAAGTCACAAGCTTTTATAAAATGGACTATAAATTAAAAAATAATTTTCTAACATTCAAATATTATCATAATAATAAAAGCGTTGGCCGCAAATCAAAGCATAAGTTAATCTAAATTTGTGATCTAAACACTTAAAGAATATTCAACATAGCAGGTCATCAAAGATATGTTTGATGTGCCGCAATGTTATGCCATTGCTATACCTATGTCAGAGAAATGCTGGGGTATCTTGGGTCGGATTGGGTGGGTTTGGTACCTCTGCATTTTTCTGCTAGATTGATTCTTGCAAATAGTGATATTTAATTGATACGGATATCGTGCTAACATCCTCAAAATTTCCATCAGTCGGCCATCGCTTTTATTATTATGATAATATTAGAATGATACAAAATTATTTTTTAATTTTTAGTGCATTTTATAAAAGCTTGTGACTTAAAAAAAAATTTTTACCAATTTATTTATTAAATTACTTTATTTAACGGACGCCGCTGGAGAGTTTGTAATCAGTATAACCACATTAAACTACACCTTGTTTAAAAGGAAACTTTGTTGTCTAAAATAAGGTATATATTTCTATTAGTTTTTAAGAACATTTGAAAAAACATCACTTTCAGATTTTGGGGGTCTATGAGTGGTGGTTTTTGGAGGTTTTTGAAGCCATTAAACAATAAAACTAATATGATATTATTCTTTTGTTAAATAAATATTTATTTTAAATGTACACCTGTTTCAGTTGGGGCTTTACAGCGGCAATTTAAAATATTGGCGTTATGTTTGCCGCCATCTTAAATATCTGAGAGCCTGTCAATATTTCGAGGTGGCAACCAGGATAATCTGATTTAGCGGGGTCAAAATAGGGCGAATTGATCATTTACCAAAAAGTAATATAAAATGCCCCTCGAAAGTGGATGTTCCGTAATAGTTTCTTAACTATAAGGGTCAATTACGTTTCTATGTGAGTTTAATTTTTACAAAAGAAATTCTGGATTTTACTAGGAGCATTTAAGTATTTGTAAAAAGTTACAATTTGACATTCAGCACTCAAAATGGCGGTCAAAGTTTAGATAAAAAAGTTATTTTTTCATTCTTGTTTGACAGAACTAGTGTTTCCGTGTAGTATATCAATTTATACTTAATAAGGGTCGCTGATTTTAAAAATTTCATAATAAATGGCATATGTCTAATATAATCCAAGATGGCGGCGTTAAAAACATAATAACAACTGTATTTTTTTAATTTAGTAAAATTTTTTACCAAAAAATTTAATTTTATATTACTCTAGGCTAGCTTTAAATTACATTTTACAGAAAAAATACAATTCATTTACTTTTTAAAAATAAAAATAAAGAATTTTTTTTTGTTTTTTTTTCCAAGTTATCAGAATCAGATTTCCAAAATGACATATGTCAAATACTTGCCAAACTTTTGACATATGGTTTATTTTTAAAATAAAACACCCTGTATTTATTATTTTAAACGATAGGGCTCCTTTTTCTGTTTTTAAAAATATATAATATGTTGACATTTGACCCAGTCGTTTTTAAAATATTTGCATTTCAATAACCTAAATAAACACTAAGGTGTAATGTTGCCATTTTGCTAATGAATATAATTAGGTATTTAAAATGCAAATATTTTAACAACGGCCTTACTAAATGTGAACATATTATATATTTTTGAAATCAGAAAGAGGAGCTCTATCGACTTCATAAATTAAATACAGGGTCATTAATTTAAAATAATAAAATATTTGAACCAAGACGCGTAAATATTTTAGGCAGAACTAAGGAGTTTTAGATAAGGTATAGCGGGTCATTCAAGTTACAGTCGAACCTCTCTAACTCGAACCTCTTTAACTCGAACCCCTCTATAACTCGAACCTTTTAAGCGGCCCTGTTCTTTTTACATGTATTTTAACCTATGTAACTCGAGTTTCTATAACTCGAACTCTCCATAACTCGAACTGTTTTGGTTGTCCCTTCAGGTTCGAGTTATAGAGGTTCGACTGTACTATGTAAATATATGTAAAACAAGAAAACCTTGTAATAAAAATTAAGAGAGAATTTGGACTCCTCAATGAAGTCTTAAATCAAGACTCCTGAATTCCGAGTATTGAATAAGGACTTTTGAATCAAGTGTCTAATATTTAGGTGTTAAAACAGCAGGGTTGAATAAAAAAAATTAAAATAACTTACAAAACTATTCCAAGTAAAATATTTAGGAATCGCGCGCAAAAATCACTCGCAAAACTCGTCAAGCGCCAAGTCCATTTCACCGCGCAGAAACTCGTTACATTAAAAATCACAAAAAAAAACAAAAAAAGTAATATTAAAAAACATAAAAAAATTAAAATGCACAAAAAAATTACCTAACTTTGTATCAACATTTATGCAAAGTAGTGGGTAAAAAGAGGTTTTGATACGCGATATCGATGTTGAGTACAAACAGCGCGAAGTAACTAAGATACGCGTAAGTGAGCCTATAAGTTGAGGCATTCAACAGACGACTGAAAAGCTCAACTTGCGTTATGGGCTGATTGTGGACCCTATACACACAATAACTACATAATGAAATTAATCTATTCATTTTATGTTATGTATTGGTCCAAAGAAGGTGACCACGCATCTTGTTCGATCATAGAAAAATAAGACTCCTAAAACACTGGTATCCATATTTTTTTCATAAACAGATTATATATAACTAGATATATACTACTACTATGTCGGTTTAGAACGTTTTTCTACGTTGTCCGACGCCTATTCTCCACCGCCTTCGATCCTGACGATCATCCTCTGTCAGATTCTTTTGACTCATTGATCTTTGGATTGACTGTTGCCATTCTAGTTTAGGACGCCCTCTTTTTCTGCGCCCTATTGGTTGCCATTCTAGGACCTGCTTTGGTAATCTTTCGTCGTTCATCCGTTATACATGGCCGTACCATATCAGTTGCCTTCTAGTGATGTCATCCGTTATGCTTCCCTCGATTCCCATTCTTTCTTTTATGATCTCATTTCTTATATGATCTATTCTAGATATTCTCATTGATCTTCTTATTGCATCCATTTCGACACTTTCCATTTTTGTTTTGTACTTTTCTGTTACGCGACAAGTCTCTATTCCATACAACAGCGTGCTTTTGACCATTGTTTCATATATGTTAAATTTTACATTCTATTTTATCTCTCTGCTCCATAAAATACTGTTAAGACATCCAATAACTTTTTTTGCTTTTACTATTCTTTTTTCCAATTCTTTACAGTCTGTACCTGTCTTATCAAATGTGACACCCAAGTATACATACTTATTGCATGGAGATATTGTTTGGCCATTTTCTAGTACTAACTCACTGGATTCGTTTCCAATACATAAGTACTGCGTCTTGTCCACGTTCACTGTTAATCCCCACTTTTAGTATTCTTCTGTTAACTTTCTCATCATATACTCCATGTCTTCTTTATCATTAGCCACAATTACTTGGTCGTCAGCAAACTGTAGTGTGTATATGGTAAATCGGTCGTTAAGTTGTATTCCCATGCCGTGCACTTTACGTTTCCAGTTTTTTAGAGCTACTGCAATATATATTTTAAAAAGAGTTGGAGAGATACAACATCCCTGTCTTAAGCCTTTTGTTACCAGGAATTCTTTTGAAAGTCGATTTCCAATTTTAATTTTAGATTTTGAACCTTTGTATAGTTCTTTTATCGCTTTTTTGTATGTATGATTGATATTAGTTTGCTCTAACACTGTCCATAATTTTTCTACTGGAACGGTATCATATGCTTTTTGTAGGTCTACAAAGGTAGCATGAGTCTCTATATTTCTGGTGCTACTTTTCTCAATTACTTGTTTAAGACAAAAAACATTATCACTACAAGATCTGCCTGCGCGAAACCCACTTTGCTCTTCTTCTTCTTGTTCATGAAAATCATTCTCTATTAGATCTCTAAGAATCCTACCGTACAATCTACTTAGAGTACTGGTTACTGAATTCCTCTGTAATTGTTGCAATCCAGCTTGTTTCCTTTTTTATGTATTGAGGATATGAATGCAAGTTTCCAATCATTAGGTACTGGATGTCCGTTTATGCATTGGTTAATAATATATGTGAGATTTTCGACTAGATATATAACTAGTTATAACTAGATAATGGACAAACATTCTTTCCATGCAATAAGTATGTATCATTGAGTGTCACATTTGATAAGACAGGAACATACTTTAGAGGGTTGAAAAAAAAGAACAGTTTTTTATGGAGCAGAGAGATAAAAATTATGTAAAATTTAAAATAAACGCAATAATGGTGAAAAGCACGCTGTTGCATGAAATAAAGACTTGTCACGTAACAGAAAAATACAAAACAAAAATTGGAATGTGTCGAAATGAATAAAATAAGAAGATCAATGAGAATATCTAGAACAGATCATATAAGAAATGAGATCATAAAAGAAAGAATGGAATCGAGGGAAGCATAACGAATGACCACTAAAGTTTAAAGACTGTCCTGACTTGTCAGATGAAATGACATTTGAAAATGAAACATACACGGGAACGAATAATATTGCCGATGGCTTTGCCACATACTTTAAGCAGTGGCGCACCCAGGAATGTGTCTTGGGGGGGGGGGCCGACACCTACGAAGCGCGCCCTCAAAAAACTTGCGACTAAAAAAAAAAAAAAGGTCATCATGTCTTTTCGCAACTACGCCACTGCTTGGGGTTGGGGGGGGCCCGAAGCCTCCTGATGTCAAATTTTAATGTATTTTTCATGTTTTATCATCAAATATATAGAAAATATATTAAAAATTCTAAGGCTTGGGGGGGGGCCGGGCCCCGGGGCCCCCCCTGGGTGCGCCCATGCTTTAAGTCCGTTTTTATTGACAATGACAATATTATTCTCACCCCTACAAATAAATTTAAATCCTACTTTTGTGAGAAAGATATATCCATTATAGAAATAGAAAAAGCTATTAATAAATTAAAACCCAATAAGTCTATTCGGCATGATGGCATTCCTGCTTTTATATTAAAAGGGTGTAAAGAGTTTTTGCTTGTTCCTTTACAGGTTTTATTTAATATCATGCTTAAAACGTCAACTTTTCCAGATAAATGGAAGCTATAATATTTGACAGACTTTTTGCAGAAGTATCAAATAAAATATCTTCCAGACAGCATGGCTTCTTACCCAAAAGATCTACCTTTACAAATCTAACAATTTTCTCTCAATACGTATATGAGGCTTTAAACAAAAAGAGTCAAGTTGATGTTATTTATACGGATTTGGAAAAGGCTTTTGACAAAGTAAGTCACAGCACTAATTTAGATGGACTAACTGGAATGGATGTTTTCCATACCTAACTAATTTAATACAATCGTATTTGGGAACTAGCACAAGCAAAAGATATCAGTTCGTGGAATTAAAAGGTAGCAGGTCTACTATTTATATAAGTTCTTCTCGTGTGCCCCAAGGGTCAAATCTCGGACCACTTCTTTTTATTATTGCCTTCAACAAAATTATTTCTAAGGTAAAAAATGTGGAATCATTGGCATTTGCCGAGATTAAGTTCTTCTGCTCTCTATAATAAGTTTGTAAAATGCAAACGGTTTTATAAAAATTTTATCTGGTATATAAATAAAGAAATTGAAATTAACGCTAGATCTTCATCATCCGACTTTTGAGTCACTATTTATATCTTTTAAGATGACCATCGAAACTTTGTTTACCACACCGTGGAGCATTTAACAAAAAAAAAAACAACAAAAAAGATATAAAATTACACAACCGAAAAAAAACACATACAATTTTTGACGTAATTGACATTCATCGAAGATTGCTCACCGACTCTCAGGGTCGGTGAGCATTGATGCCATCAATTGGTGAAATTCATCAGATAATTTACGTACCCGATCGATTTCAACGAATTGCACTGATTAATTTAAAAACTTGATTGTTATCATCGATGAGCTCATCGATGCCTTTACGAACTCGCCCTATAGTATAACATGGTCTGTCGTACGGATCCCGACATCGTTGTATTTCGATCCTTTGCAGTTTCGATATTTTGTTTTTCGACCTGCTGCCTATCGACTTTTTTTCGATCTTTTCTTATTTCGTTTTTTAGACCTTTGCTTTTCCAATCTTCTCTTTTTCAATCTTGGTTTTTCTAATCTTTTGTTTTTCGATCATTTGTATCCACATGAAGTTCGATTTAAATATTTAAATTAAATAGATCTGGTCACCTTGATTTGAGGCGCATGGCTTAATGATGCGCTTGAAGCATAATTAAGTAAAACATGTATCTACTAGAGATGAAACTTGGTTTAACGAACGAATTCATTCAACTTAAGTTGTGTCGCTTGTAAACTTAAACCCAACGAATTCTCCCACCAATAAGATAATAAATCAAAATATATATTGTGTGTGAAATCCAAGAACATACGAATATTCCAAAGCTAATGAAGCAGTCTTTTACACACAATGTCCGTAAAATCGGTTTAAACGTTTTCAAATAATCGGCCGCATAAAATCCGAAATAAAAATCCGGCTCGAAGGACCAAATTTATGTACCGCAACGGACTCGTTAATTACGAGAAAAATAATGTATCGTTTAGGCACTTTTTATAAAGAAAAATATAGACTGTAAATTCACGAACATGTTTTTTAAAGTTACCTTTTATCATCGGTCAATCGATCGTATCTGTCGACCACGTACGGCCCTGCAGTTCACTTGAAGGCCGCCCAAGTGGGGGAAATTCGCCGTGCGAACGGCAGCGCCTGGTATTCCAAGCTCCTAACTGGGGAATTTAATAAAAATAAAATAAAAACAAAAAAGGCACTACAATTTACCTTAAGAACTAAATTAGCCCAAAATACCACAAAATATAATTTGATTAAGATCGAACAAAACCTTTGTATTCAAATATTCACATTTCTTAAACTTTTAGGTTTTATAAACCTTTTGTATATTTGTTGTAAATATTTTTATTTATGAACATTTTAAACGTTAATTGAATAGGTGAAACTAACTATCAACTGTTTAATTTACTTATTATTACTGTTTAGGTTTGGGATGTTTTATTAATTAAAAATGCCGATATTAGGGCAATGAATGGTTTGTATTTTGATGTTAAAAATCAGAATAAGATATCAGTAATGTTTTAAAACACTGGAAAGAGTAATAAAATTAAAAGCTTGAAGGATTTTTGGGGTTTACTTGTGCCAAATTGGGATAGACGCCCTAGTATGAAAACCAATTATTGGATACCCAGCCTTCTTGTACCCCTCCTGTATAGGTTGAAATTCGCAGTAAAAAAGTTGCCCAATTATGAATGCAGATTATTTAAATAAAACACAACAACGTTCATATTTATATCACACGCTATTAAGTTTCATAACTCAACGCTGTTTATCATACCTGACAACATCAAACAAAGATTTTTGATTAACAAACAATGGGGACTATAGGCTATAAAATTTAGTAGGCTATACAAACAAACTGCCTTCTCGTAGATTAATGTGTACCGAAAAATTAGGCCTTTTGCTGTAAAAATCACCTTGACAAACATTCCTATAGGCCAAAAGTACATTTATGTATCGAGTATTAACTTATAATCTGAGGGCACGGCAGTGCCTCGCCAAGTTCGCGCCATCTTTTCTTGAAACATTTCAGCCGATATTTGACCTACCTAAAACTCTACTTCGGAATGAGCTACGAATCTCAAACTTTGCACAGTCGTAGATCTCCATGGAGTTAACAACCCATCCAAGCTTCATGAAATTCCATAAAGTAGTTACGAAATTTCAAAAAACGTCGAAATTGCCACTCACTCACTCACTCACTCACTCATGTATAGATCATCAATATTCTACTGTACTTCCAGACATGCTACAAAGCTGAAATTTGGCAGACTGATATAAATTATGACCAAACCCCTGGAAAAAATCAAAAAACCCAAAATTTTAATGTACTCCCCTCCCCTATACATTTAAAGTTATGTAAAAGTAGCATCGCCCACTTCCAGAAATGCTAGAGAGTTGAGGTTTGGCAGACTGATAGGAACTATGATAAAACTATAGGAAAAAATAAAAAAAACCCCAAAATTTTAATTTACTCCCCTCCCCTATACATTTAAAATTGTGTAAAAGTAGCATTGCCCACTTCCAGAAATGCTAGAGAGTTAAGCTTTGGCAGACTGATAGGAACTATGATAAAACTATAGGAAAAAATATAAAAAACCCCAAAATTTTAATTTACTCCCCTCCCCTATACATTTAAAAGTGTGTAAAAGTAGCATTGCCCACTTCCAGAAATGCTAGAGAGTTAAGCTTTGGCAGACTGATAGGAACTATGATAAAACTATAGGAAAAAATTAAAACACCCCAAAATTCTAATTTACTTCCGTCCCCTATAAATGTAAAGTTAAGTAAAAGTAACATTGCCTACTTCCAGACATGCTAGGGAGCTGAGCTTTGGAAGACCGATAGTAACAATGATAAAGTTATAGAAACTTTTTAAGACTGAAAGACAATATGATAAAACTATATAAAAAAATTAAAAAACACCAACATTTTAATTTACTTCCCTCTCCAATAAATATAAATTTATATTTGGTAAACTTATCACGTCCTTGCAATGCAACTATAGGTAAATTTAGTGGGAATAAGGACACTGTTGTTCTGGTAAATATACGTTTTAATCCATCGGTAACGTTTCGACATTGGTTTTTGTCTTCATCAGACTAAAAAGGTTATAACTCATTAGTAAGATAATACAAAATTCGGCACATTAATACATCACCGATTAAAAATTATTATTCTTTTCCCAATAAATAACATTTTAAAATGACCTTATTGACAATATATTATTTTTTTCCTAAATATTTTTTCCCTTTTAATGTAAAGTAACTGATTTTTTTATTTATTTATATAAAGAAATAATTATGGTTTATTTTTCTTCCTTTTTTCTTTTTTTATAATATTCATATATAAATTTTTTATACAAAGGTTCAAAAAATTTTTTGTCACTATAGTAACTGATGGGTGGCTCAATAAAATACGCACAAAGAGATCAATCAGCTATTTATATAAAAACAACAATAACAAATAAAACCTGTAGGAAGCCATAATACCATGTAGAAAATAACAACAATGTACACATTATAAACCTATGTTAAAATTTAAACCTAACATTGCCCACTTCCAAAAACGCGAGAGTGCTGAGCATTGGAATGCTGATAGAAATTATGATAAAACCATGGAAAAAAAATTTAAAAGTCCAATATTTTCATTTACTCTCCTCTCCTATAAATGTAAAGTTATGTAAAAGTAACATTACCCACTTCCAGAAACGCGAGAGAGCTGAGCAATGGAAGAGTGATAGGAACTATGATAAAACTATAGGACAAAATTTAAAAACACGACAATTTTAATTTATTTCCCTCCCCTATACATGTAAACTTATGTAAAAGTAACATTGTGCACTTTCAGAAACGCTAGAGAGCTGAGCTTTGGAAGGCTGATAGTAGTTCCTACGATAAAACCATGGAAAAAAATTAAAAAACCTCAAAAATTTAAGTAAGGCATTGCAAAAGTTTTGAAGAATATTCCGCATATTTTACTACTTTAAAAATTAAGTATTATCCAATTCCTTTAAAAAAGAAGTGAAATCATAACAAAAATATTTCATGTAAAAAAAAGCCAAGTACGCGAAAATGGCATTCCGTAAAATGAATTGAGATAAAAGTAAAGCCAAGTTCTCCAATACAAATTTCAAAATGAAAGGTTCTTACTAGTTTGGAAATATTTTTCTAAACTTGGCTTTTACGCCTGTAAATGACTCTTAGGCACAGTGCTAAATTAAACATAAAGAAGTTTGGCTGTAATAGCAAAGTTTAAAAAAACATTTCCAAACTAGTAAGAACCTTTCATTTTCAAATTTGTATTGGAGAACTTGGCTTTACTTTTAGCTCAATTCTTTTTACGGAATGCCATTTTCGCGTACTTGGCTTTTTTTTACATGAAATGTTTTTGTTATGATTTAACTTGACTTGCCAACAAATGGTAAACGCGCAAAATATAATTTGCCAAATAAAGTTAGATTCATGTCAGTAGCAATTAAAATTAGCTCAACGATGGTTATACAAAAACAATGCTTTTGGTATATTTTTAATTAATAGTAAATATCTGTTAACTATGTTATATTATATATATATACATATGGATGATTCTACGAAAAGTGGGCTATATGGATATCATTTTTGTTCATTGCCTTTAAATAACAGATATCAGTCGAATATTTACTTACCAGAGGGATGATTATTGAAGCGTTCCATTTTTATTTCTCCGAAAAAAACTAATTTTCTGCCGAAAATAAAAAGATCTATAACTTAAACCAAACTAAAGTTGACATTATCTGTCACAACTTGTCACCCTCACAAGTAAATTAGATATCCAGGGCCGTCTCTTTCTCTAGAAATTAACCGGTGGTATTCACAAATATTGTGTTATTAAAAATGGAGCACATTTAAAATTGTAAAATTTTCCGGAGAAGATGAAAATTCGGATTTTCAAAAATATGACTGCAAACTTAAGTTTTATCAATTTTTTGATAAATAGTTAAGACTTGGTTAAATATTATTTATTAGGATATTTTTTTCAATTTGAGTTTTTAATATTTGGTTTGGGACTACACCAGAGGAATGAGGTATTGGCTTTGTAATAAAAAAATTATAAACTTGCAATTTTTTTATACATTAAACTCAAATGCTCCATAAAGAAAACATTTCGTTTTAAATCTATCTATAACTAAAACTATGCTTCATTTGCAGTCTGTATTTGAAAAATAGGCATTCCCACTCCACAGCACCATTTTTGTAGAATCATCCATATATATAAAACTCTTTTTAATTCTGTGCCAAGTGCAGTTTGTCCCATTAAAATTGATTGTGTAGTTCAAAAGTTATAATGAAAAAAAATTGTCCGGTTTTTTTTGGCCCACCCGGTAAATAGTATGCAGAACTGTTTCTTACCTTCAAATTTCGTCCATAAATGAATTTTCATAAAAGGTTTCCTAACTCCATAATGTCCGCCGAAACGCTGTTCAAATTTTTGCACGAACAACAAGCACAGTTTCATCGAAAACAATACTTTTTCTAGACATTGCTGCGCGGGCCAGGAAGGTAAAAATTTACATCTATTTAATAGTTTTTTTTGGGAAAAGCCACAATTTAAATGTAATTAATTTACTGCAAGAAAGAATAAACCAAATCCGCGGTTCATTTCTCAAAAATCGGGTTTTTTTATTTCAGTGCGTTGGGTTCTACCTAAGAAATTAACCGTTGCCCTGTAGAAAATTTTCAAATGGGAAAATTAAAATTATCTCTGTGGGTCGGTGCCTCATGAGCCAGTGCCTTATGGGCCGGTGCCTCATGTGCCAGTGCCTTATGAGCCGGTGCCTTATAAGCCGGTGCCGTATGGGCCGGTACGCGTATTTACGTTTTGGTGCTGATTTCACGGCAGCGCTGTTTTGAAATAGACAGGAAAATGTTGCAACATATTTGGTTACAAATGCGTGTTGATTTTAAGGCGCCGAGGCGCGAACAAGGCACGGATTTGTATTGAATTACGCAGCGCAGGGGTTTACTTATTAGTGCACATTTGAAACTTAAATTGGATTCATGTTGTTTATTAGTTTGATTTTGAGGTTATATGTTTGTTGATATGAAAATTATGGAGCAGTTTAAAAGTATTTGTACTAATATTACTCAAGATTTTGAAATTTTTTTGAAGTTTGAAGAACACTCTTCCATTATCTATACCTGCAAAGTTCAGTGTTCATTGTCTTACACCGGCAACTACGACGACAGATGTTGTTCTGTTAATAATAAATGTTAATGATTTAAATGATTTTCATTTGATTTCTAACCATATGAAAATAGAAAGTTTCAAAAACCTAACCTAACGAATGCTAATCAATCAAATCTAACCGAACCAAAACCAAAGCAATCTGAACCAATAATTAAAAAAAAAACTTTCCTGAGTTCCTACCCGGGATCCTAGAGGATGTGAATCTGAACCGAACCAATCCTAACTAAACCGAACCAAACCTAACCTAGCCAAACTAAACTACAACACTATTCACACCCTCTAGAATACCGGGAAAGAAGTCAGGAAAGTTTTTGTTTTTAATTGTTGGTTCAGTTTGCTTTGGTTCGGTTCGGTTCGGTTTGGTTCAATTCGGTTCGTTTCGGTTCGGATTCACATCCTCTAGGACCCCGGGTAGAAAGTCAGGAAAGTTTTTTTTTTAAATTATTGGTTCAGCTTTGGTTCGGTTCGGTTAGATTTGATTGATTAGCTTTCGTTACGTTAGCGTTTAACCTGACAGTTGAATACGCTTTTGTAATAGTTTAATGAGCGATGTTCTCTTACAGATCCGTGCTCATTTCGAGATCAAAACTCTTAAAATCAACACGTATTTGAACCCAAATATATTGTAACATTTCCGTGTCTATTTCAAAACCGCGCCGACGTGAAATGAGCACGGAAACGTAAATACGCGGCCGGTACCGGTCACGGGCCGGAAAAATATGCATTAACTAAAACTAGCAACCAACGATAAGTGTTACGTATGAGTATAAGTGACTATAACTAATTAATTCCGTATAAATAATCGTGATGGTGTTGATATTTCCTTAAAAAAACGGTCCAGTAGTGTGTAAAAACTTTATTTATTATTACTGGCTGACAAAGTTAATAATTTTAGCCAACACGTTAGAGTTTGTATCTCAGCAACAATACTACCCACTCCAGGCAACTCATTAATATATTTTGTAGGTTCTTTCTCAAACCGAACCGAACCTAACTGAACTCACAAAATAAAGCAATATCCAAAATGGCGCCAATATGGTTCGTATCATAACTTGAAAACTATTAGTCTGGGAAAAATTTATTTAAACAGTTTTGTGTAAAATTTTATTGGCTTTAATTTTCATATCAAACTTTTTTCTACATCTTAAAAAAACCAAGATATTTTTGAAAAACTGAATTTGCGCTCAAAGTCGCAACTTACTGGAATTTTAGGGACCATCAACCCTATAATCTTGAGCCGAGGGAGCCGACAGCAAAAAAGGGCGCCCATCAAAAATCTTGCGACCAAAAAAAAAAGGTCATCATGTCTTTAGTTTCCTTTGCCCCTCTCCATGTGCCGTACTTAATAAAGCTTAGGGCGCTTCGGGCACCCACGGGGCGCCAGTACCCTCGGGGCGGGCGGAGCGACAAACCCCCGCCCCCCCCACCCCCCCCCCCCCCCCACGCTACGCCACTGGTTCTAACTAATCGGAAGTAACCGGTTGTCTGTAGGAAAATGCCTTGGGCGCAAAGGCGTTAAAAGGACAACATAATATTTCTCGAGAAGTTCGATTTTAATCGTATATTCTAAATCAACGCAAAATCATAACGTTAGATTGGTAGTTTGAAACAACAAGCAACGAATATTTATATTAACACTACAAAGGCTTATATTGAAAAGTAAAAGCGGGACGTTATGTAATGATTAGGGACATTTTGGGTCGCGTATTTTACACATTGTTACCGTTATTGTTATTACTGAGTCTGCGCATTAGCAGACCTTTTTTGTTATGTACAGTAACGGCCCCGGTACTTACGGTGGCCGGCCTTTAATGTTACCGCTATTTTTTAAGGGTAGTTTTGTATTGTTTTGTTTAATGCAGTCGAATTTTTTACGATAATTCGGTAGTTTGGTTTGTAAAAAGCCATAAATCTAATAAAAATAAATTAACAAATATAAATAAACAAAAAGTTGAAGGTGTGTGAAACTACTAAATTAACGTTTGTGTTGTGTTATCTTAAGTGTTCCCAAATCTATCTTTTTTGCCCTGAATGTTGCCGTTATTCTTAGTAACAATAACGGTAACAGATGTCAAATTTTCTGTTATTTTACCTGACCCAAAATGTCCCTATTGTTTGACGAAAAATTTACAAAACAAAATCGGACGTTATATTAAACAACTTAAAGTTCACTCACATTTATGCCGGAAATATTAAATTATTAAACGCCCGTTTCTTGGAAAACGGGTGAGGCACCATTCTTTTTTCCTTCACGACAAATTTATGACAAATTTAAGGCAATTAATGCATACATTGCGAATATCCCGTTCTTAAGTGGTAATGCTAACAACTCAAGCACCACCACCCCTTTTCAGGAACATTGAAGGCGGAACAGAAGTTTTGTTTTCACGACAAATTTACGATAAATGGCGTAGTGGTTAAGCTAAAATTTTTCAGATATTTTTTAAATATTTAATGAATACAAACATAAAATAGCATAAAATACGGCCTCATGGGGTTACGCCCCCCCCCTCCAAAACTCTCGCAGGCCCACCCCAAAACTTTTTTTCTAAATAGGCCACTGGCGACAATTAATGCAAATATTGCGAATGTGGTAATGCTAAGTTTAAGGGGGTATGTATATTTTTTTACTCTATTTTTAAATTGAAGGAATAGTCCATGTTGGGTGGAGGTGATTTATAAATCAAACAAGTTCAGTCGTTCTCCACTAGTTTTATTTTTTTAAAACTACATGTTTCGAGAGCATACGCTCTCATCTTCAGGTTGTACACTGAAAGAAAATTAGGTGAAATAAATGCCCGGTTCCTACAATTATTTATAAAATTAGTAGCCTCCCAAAATCAACAAAAGAACAACCTAGACCTAAAACCTAAAGGAATGAAACCTACCCTGATGGAGTTAATCCATCGCCATTGCCTACAGTTTGTAGGCTCAAAATTTTTTTTTTACAAACACAAACAGGTGAACTCCCTGGTCAGAGTGTACCTGAAGTCTACGGAGGGCAGGGATTGACTCCCTTTCCCTGATAGACATAGACTCTCTACCCGCTACCCGCCTTATTAAACATCAGTTAAATGAAACTTTTACACCAGTATTTACTAAGACCTTTAGACTTAGCATTGTAGACCGGGTTTAAGTATCAAGTCTATAGACTTGATACCGACCGGTTTAAGTGTATTTTTTTAATACTCACAGGACCAATAACTGCAAAGATTTGGTTCACCCTAATGTGCAATATGATAGTAAGCATTTCTCTGTGAATTCCATCTCATATAAATTCAAATTAACTTTAGAAATAAAGAAAAACCACATAAAAATTTTGAACCAAATGTCATTTTTTGGAAACTTAGTCCGTGCAGTCGGAGGATTCCCGTTAAAAATAGTCTCAAATTGTAGTACCACCCCTGAGGGGTGGTTTAAAGTTCGAAAAACAATAGAAATAATCCATGATTGACAAAAAAACTTACATACAAAAATATTCAAAGCTAAATAATACATAAATAACTTAAAACTATATCTGTAGATGCATTACCGTATTAAATACGCATCAATATTTAAATACAAGATATATTAGAATCCCTTTTCAATTACTCATTCACTAAAACAATCGACCATCGGTTTAATCGTCGCTAACTTGTCTAAAAAATTAACATGTAAAATATAGCGGACAGCTGACACTGACTGACACCGTTTTTATTCGACATTTCCTAGTGACATTTGGAGGTTTAAATATGGCTACCATTGTTAAACCAAAATATTTGATTATTTTTATTTATTTATAACCTTTGTGTGGAAATTATGTCTTTGTAACAACAAAAAAAGATGACCCATATCGCAAGGTATTTATGAACAATTTATATAAATATTAAAAAATATTGCATTTACGGGAAAAATGAGTTAAACCTTCAACCAAAATGTAGACTTTTAAACATAGGATTGTAGGACTTAGCACTTGGCACCCTTTAGTAAATACTGGTGTTATTGTCTCCAATAAAGTACAGATAAGAAGCATGGAAACATTTTTTGATATAGAGCTTGATGTTTAATAAAATCGGGTAAACAATTTAATAAACATTGTTGTTGTTTTTTTTTTACATTACCCATTAAACGGACGCCGCTGGAAAGTCATTAGTCATACCCCACTAATTTATACATCGCAAAAAAAAAATTTTTTTTTGGGATTTTTGGCTAAAATTTAAAAAGCTAATATAATTTTGTTTTCAGGTTAGATTTTACACATTTTTTATGCATTTTTGTATTATTGTAGCCTTAGGGCGTCAACTGAGTTAAATTTTTAGAAACTCGGACACGACTATAAGAGGAGGCGGGATAAAAAAAAATTGATCAAAAACTAGCTAGAATATATTGCCAAACTGTGATCCTCAATATTTACACTCAACTACCTCTAGCGCCTGCACTAAAGTAAATATTTATAGGCGCACCAGGAAACATATCGCGTTTAATTTAGAATAATGATGACTTTTACACATACACAAACAACAATGCAATATATTACCCAATCACAATATTGCATATGTTAATTTGTTTGATGATTGAAAACAATTACGAGGATCAATTAATAATGATTAATGGCTTTAGGTTATTGTGTCTTTTATTCTACTTTTTTTGATTTCCACACAGTGTGCCTGAATGAAGTAAAGGTTAATAAAAATGGTTCCAAAAACTAATTGCACATTTTGAATATGGACTCTTTCCTCAGTTCGGAGCGATATTCATATAAATCCTAGCTGATCCTCTTCTCGAAATTTTTGACATTTTTACAGTTAGTCTAGGCGCTGGCTCCTGTCACGTGTGACCTAATATGTGCGCTCAGTTTGATTGCGGGGCTTTGTTAAGCACCTATAGGATGGTCGTTTGGCCGCCATCTTTAAAAATGGCCTCCAAATTAAAAGATTTTTTGTTCAAGCGTATCTCCCTAACTAGTGGTCCTATTTTAATTTTTTAAAGCTTGTTTTACTTCTTTTTGAACGGCAAACAAATTTTATCACAACACATTTTTTGATACATTACGTAGTTTTTGAGATATACCTAGATTATTAGTATTTCCGCTCGCAAAAGAGTTAAAATAATACCCATGCTCATTTTATTGTAGCTACAATATTATTGACATTTGTTTTTTTTTTGATACATAGAAGGCTTTAAATCATTCACAGAAAGGAATATTCACTATATGTTTTTAAAGTTTGTTGGATGGTACCCCTAAAGACTGCCTTAAAGAGGTTGGTTTCTGAAACTGTTCACAATATTATAGAAAAAGTGAATTTGCAACGAAAGCGTACTTTTAATTTCGCTTCTTCCGATGTATCACTTAGCATCCTAGCATTGATAGTTAGCTGTACAAGCCAGCTAAAATATACAATTTTGTTTTCGCTCTAAAATCGATATATTTTTTTTAATTGTAAAAGATATGACAATGGTCAGATGGTTTTTGGCTGCGATGCATCGTTTCACTGCAAATCCACTTTTTGTATAATCTTGTAAACCGTTTTAGAAACCACCCTCTTTAAGGCAGTCTTTAGGGGTACCATCCATCGAACTTTAAAAACATAAAGTCCTATCCTCTTCTGTGAAAGGTTTAAAGCCTTCTATGTAATAAAGAAAAAACAAATGTCAATAATATTGTAGCTACAGTAAAATGAGCATGGTTATTATTTTAATTCTTTTGCGATCAGAAATACTAATAATCTTGGTATATCTCAAAGACTACTTGATTTATTAAAAAATGTGTATTTTTAAAATTGATTTGCCTTTAAAAAAGGAGTCTAACAAGCCTTTAAAAATTAAAATCGGATGACTGGGTAGGGAGATACGCTAAAACAAAAAAATCTATCAATTTGGCGGCCATTTTCAAGGATGGCGGCCAAACGACCATGAGTTCAACGACGTGACCAAACTTTTTTTATACACCTATGGGTGCTTAACAATGCCCCGTAGTCAAACTGGGCGCACATATTAGGTCACACGTGACAGGAGCCAGCGCCTAGACTAACTAGAAAAATGGCAAAAAATTGATAAAATTTCGAGAAGAGGATCAGCTAGGATTTATATGAATATCGCTCTGAAGTCAGGAAAGAGTCCATATTCAAAATGTGCAATTAGTTTTTGGAACCATTTTTATGTAACCTATACTTCGTTCAGGCACACTGTGTCCATTAAAAGTATTCGAAATTATTGATTTTAGGATTATGACTTTCATTAAGAAAAAAAATAGCTTGTTTAGAAATATTTCAAAAGTTATAGTACAACAAATTGTTTTACTGTAGATATAGGTTTTATCGGCTATCGGAACTTAAATATCATTATTTGGCGGTTCCTATTATAATTAAATTCTACTTCTTCTATTCCTAAATACTGCCTATTTTTTTAAATGACTGTAATGCCTTTACGTTATGACATGGCATTCAGTTGTAAATAGATTTGATAATGTTAGCGAATGTTTTTTTTTTAGTTTTTAATAATGTGGAAGGGAGTATGGTTAATTTAAGAAGATTCGCCATTTGTAACTCCTAACAAAATTGCTTTCTGTAGATAGAGAAATTAAAAAAGAAAAGAAAACCAAGCGGTGAACATAACCAAAACTCTATGAGTGTGGTGGTTAGCAGAAGCACCGACCGACGATGGTGTTCACAGTTCTAGCTGCTGCATTTCATGGATGGAATATGCTATTTCTACTTATCCCTGACAGGATTTATAAGTGGAGTATTTACGACCTGGATTACCGAAAAATTTTTGTTCTACAATGACGACTGCATGGAGTTTGAAATTGCAGTGCTCACAATATCCTGTGATGCTTGCAGCGTTGTGATTATGTGTACTTTATTAAAGTTTTTATTTAAGTAATTTTATAATACGTTTTTTTTGCACCCATTGTACTGAATTTTTAATGTTATATCTTTATTAAAAACAATCTTAGAGGATTGAAGATGTTTGATAAAGAATAAGGGGCAAAAATGTGTTTTTCAAAAATTGACGGTTTGTGGTGGCCACTATCTCATAATCTGCTACACTCAAAGGCAGCGGCGTAGCGTGGGGGGTTCGCCGCCCCCCCCCCGCCCCGAGGGTAGTGGCGCCCCATAGGTGGCCAAAGCGCCCTCAGCTTTATTAAGTCGGGCCGGTAATGGCCAATTGAGTGGGTGCCAAAGGAAACTAACGACATGAAGACCTTTTTGTTTTTTTTTTTTTTTTGGTCGCAAGATTCGTGAGAGGCGCCCTTGTGACTTATCGGCCGCCCCCTCACACATGACGACCTTTTTTTTTTTTTTGGTCGCAAGATTTGTGAGAGGCGCCCTTTAGACCTTTTTTTTTGTAACAAGATTTTTCATCAGTTTTCAGAGAAGCGCCCTTTTTAGCTGTCGCCCCCCCCCGCCCTTTCGGGCACGCTACGCCGCTGCTCATAGGTACCGTGGACATAACCGCTTTGTAGGGAATTTGATGCTCTTTAATTTCTAATCAAACATTTTTTTGCACAACGCGCCTTAATCGGGTTATAGGCTAAAATCCGAAAAACGGCACCATTTCACCCCCCTCCGCCACTGAAGCGGGAGAGCTAGGGGTGGGGACTTTTGATATGTTAACGTCCTAACTACTCTAAACATATTCCCAGAGAGAAAAATCCCCCCCCCCCCTCCGTGAACGCTACAACCCCTTAATGGCCATTCATTGAATGAACTATAAAACCAGAAGTGTTAGATGAACAAGTTTGATAAAAAATAAGGGGCAAAAATGTGTTTTTTAAAAATTAACGGTTTTTGGTGCCCACTATCTTATAAACTGTTATACTTAGAGATAAGGTATGCATAATTATATTGTAGGGAATTTAATGCTCTTTATATTTTAATAAAACATTTTTTTCTACAACGCACCGTAATCGAGTTATGGGCAAAAATCCGAAAAATTGCACCTTTTCACCGCCCTTCCCCACTGAAGCAGGAGTGCTAGGGGTGGGGACTTTTGATATGTTAACGTCCTAACTACCATTAACATATTCCCGAAGAGAAAAATTCTCCCCCCCTCCATGCACTCTACAACCCCTCAATCGCCATTCATTGACCGGACTATAATAGTGTTTTAAAGCTCATGATATGCTAGTGATATGTTTTCACTAAATTATTTGTTACTTACTGAGCAGTAACGGCTGACCAAATTTGGTCCTTTAAATCTGTTCTTTCTATTACATCAAATTTAGACCCATTATTGCCCATTACAGTAACAATAATGGCCATCGTTGAGACTATAGTATATTTTTAGCCTAATAAGCTGGTGGTATTATTTTCGAGTCCTTAATAGCGTCGACAAAATTATTAACTTTATAAAATTGTTTCTTAACAACTTATAAGTATATTGAGTCAGAGAGGTCGTTAGGGCCACCTACGTTAAGAGATTTTGCGTTTCCTTAGACGGCTATAATTTGATTTAGTTGAGATCATGCTTTTGAGTTTCATAAATTTTTATTTTTATCTCTTTGTCCTTGTCTATGACGACATCTTTTGATAAAGGCGAGACCGGGGCTCATTGTAACACGGGGCAAGATTTAACACCGCCTTTTTTTTAAACGGAAAACGGGGAATAACTAATATATGTACACCCTTTTTACAAGCTTTTATTTAGCTTCGAAACTATCTAACTATCTAACTATCTAACTATCTAACTATCTAACTATCTAACTATCTAACTATCTAACTATCTAACTATCTAACTATCTAACTATCTAACTATCTAACTATCTAACTATCTAACTATCTAACTATCTAACTATCTAACTATCTAACTATCTAACTATCTAACTATCTAACTATCTAACTATCTAACTATCTAACTATCTAACTATCTAACTATCTAAATATCTAACTATCTAACTATCTAACTATCTAACTATCTAACTATCTAACTATCTAACTATCTAACTATCTAACTATCTAACTATCTAACTATCTAACTATCTAACTATCTAACACGGGGCAAGATTTAACACCGCCTTTTTTTTAAACGGAAAACGGGGAATAACTAATATATGTACACCCTTTTTACAAGCTTTTATTTAGCTTCGAAACTATCTAACTATCTAACTATCTAACTATCTAACTATCTAACTATCTAACTATCTAACTATCTAACTATCTAACTATCTAACTATCTAACTATCTAACTATCTAACTATCTAACTATCTAACTATCTAACTATCTAACTATCTAACTATCTAACTATCTAACTATCTAACTATCTAACTATCTAACTATCTAACTATCTAACTATCTAACTATCTAACTATCTAACTATCTAACTATCTAAATATCTAACTATCTAACTATCTAACTATCTAACTATCTAACTATCTAACTATCTAACTATCTAACTATCTAACTATCTAACTATCTAACTATCTAACTATCTAACTATCTAACTATCTAACTATCTAACTATCTAACTATCTAACTATCTAACTATCTAACTATCTAACTATCTAACTATCTAACTATCTAACTATCTAACTATCTAACTATCTAACTATCTAACTATCTAACTATCTAACTATCTAACTATCTAACTATCTAACTATCTAACTATCTAACTATCTAACTATCTAACTATCTAACTATCTAACTATCTAACTATCTAACTATCTAACTATCTAACTATCTAACTATCTAACTATCTAACTATCTAACTATCTAACTATCTAACTATCTAACTATCTAACTATCTAACTATCTAACTATCTAACTATCTAACTATCTAACTATCTAACTATCTAACTATCTAACTATCTAACTATCTAACTATCTAACTATCTAACTATCTAACTATCTAACTATCTAACTATCTAACTATCTAACTATCTAACTATCTAACTATCTAACTATCTAACTATCTAACTATCTAACTATCTAACTATCTAACTATCTAACTATCTAACTATCTAACTATCTAACTATCTAACTATCTAACTATCTAACTATCTAACTATCTAACTATCTAACTATCTAACTATCTAACTATCTAACTATCTAACTATCTAACTATCTAACTATCTAACTATCTAACTATCTAACTATCTAACTATCTAACTATCTAACTATCTAACTATCTAACTATCTAACTATCTAACTATCTAACTATCTAACTATCTAACTATCTAACTATCTAACTATCTAACTATCTAACTATCTAACTATCTAACTATCTAACTATCTAACTATCTAACTATCTACTTATCTAACTATCTAACTATCTAACTATCTAACTATCTAACTATCTAACTATCTAACTATCTAACTATCTAACTATCTAACTATCTAACTATCTAACTATCTAACTATCTAACTATCTAACTATCTAACTATCTAACTATCTAACTATCTAACTATCTAACTATCTAACTATCTAACTATCTAACTATCTAACTATCTAACTATCTAACTATCTAACTATCTAACTATCTAACTATCTAACTATCTAACTATCTAACTATCTAACTATCTAACTATCTAACTATCTAACTATCTAACTATCTAACTATCTAACTATCTAACTATCTAACTATCTAACTATCTAACTATCTAACTATCTAAATATCTAACTATCTAACTATCCAACTATCTAACTATCTAACTATCTAACTATCTAACTATCTAACTATCTAACTATCTAACTATCTAACTATCTAACTAACTATCTAACTAACTATCTAACTAACTATCTATCAAATCTTGTGAAGCGTTTTTGACACACTTCCCATTATCCGATTTCGATGAAATTCGCTACACACATAGTGGTCCCATGACAATACAACATTAAGAAAAAAATGTCCTCCCACCCTACCCCCCAACCCCTTCCATAAAAAATGCGTTTTTGACAGACTTCACTTCAAATGACTTTTATAAAATTTGGTATATGCATAAAGGTCCGATGGCAATAAAGCCCAAACAAAAAATATATTTCTACCTCTACCCCCACCCTCTCCTTCCCCCAATAAAAAAATGAGTTTCCAAACAACTCACGATCAGCGATTTCATTATAATCTAGAATAAACTCTTCTGTTCTGTTATTGAACAAACGTTTTCATTTAATAGAGTAGATAGCTGAGACTAAAAAGTAGAAAATAAATTGGTAAAAAAATTGTTTAAGTCACAAGCTTTTATAAAATGCACTAAAAATTAAAAAATAATTTTCTTACATTCTAATATTATCATAATAATAAAAGCGATGGCCGCAAATCAAAGCATAAGTTAATCTAAATTTGTGATTCAAACACTTAAAGAATATTCAACATAGAAGGTCATCAAAAATATGTTTGATGTGCCGCAATGTTATGCCATTGTCAGAGAAATGCTGGGGTATCTTGGGTCGGGTTGGGTGGGTTTGGTACCTCTGCATTTTTCTGCTAGATTGGTTCTTGCAAATAGTGATATTTAATTGATACGGATATCTTGTCGTGCTAACATCGTCAAAATTTCCATCAGTCGGCCATCGCTTTTATTATTATGATAATATTAGAATGTATTAATTATTTTGTAATATCAAAATATTTTGGGGATGTCGAAATTACTTTTTTCGTTCGGTTGGGTAATACATATAACTACTATTTAAAATAAAGGCAAAATAAGAGGTTTTTTATGATTTTCTAAAAGCTTAACTTTTAGTTATTTCGGAATTTAAAACAATATAATCGGAGCCTCCCTTAATTTTCATTTAAATCTAATTAATAATGTCAAAACTCTAGGCATTAAAACAATTTAAATGGCCGCTATTCTATTCTTACATGTTGAATTTCCCAAAAAAATTTTTTCACTCATCGCAGATAACCCGCCAATATAATTTTGTTAAAATTGGATATCTTTATACTTTTTAAGTTATGGTGGTTACAAGCAATTGTAAAGGACTACCCACTGAAAATAACAAAAACAAACAAATTCCAAGTAGGCGAGACCGTGCCTAGTTTTCTTTAACTATAGATACTTTTAACTTTGCGTATTTTTTTCTAAAATTTATGTTTAGGTTTGTTGATACTTTTTTTTTAACTTGCTGCTGATCGGGGCCAGTTGTAACAGCACCTGGGCAAGTTATAAAAAATAAGAAAATAAAGGTTAAAATTCACTTTTCATTTATTTTAAACTTTTATTTTAAATTATAGGGACTTATTGCAAGAAATCCAGGCTGTAATAGTGCCAGGCAGTATTCTGACAGTTAACATAAAAAACTGACAGTTAATCTTTTAAAATTGGCATACCAAAGTTGAATTTAAAAATAAGTCGTTTATTTTCCTTTATTAAAGGAAGACAGTATTTACTCTGGTTCATATATGTATTAAACAAATGCTTTATATTGAAAGAGCACAGCTGATTTTAAAATGTAAAGCTGTCAAAATACTGTCTGGGGCTATCACAAAAACCTATTTTAAACTAATGAACACAAAGAGCTTAAGATAATTGATATATATATATATATATATATATATATATATATATATGTTGTTCTCAGTTTTACTTTCCAGGTAAGTCTTCGCATGTCACAATTTGCCCCAGTTACTTTGTTACAACTTGCCTCAAACTTCAATTATTAGTATTTTTATTGTTAAAAAAATACAACCCAGATTTGAATAAAAAAAGTTGTGGATACACATACCAGATACACTCAGTGGCGGATCCAGAAGGGGGGCACTAGGGGCACTTGCCCCCCCCCCCCTTGAACCAAACCGAACCGAACCGAACCGAACCGAACCGAACACCCCCCCCCCGAGAATTTTTTGAATATACAAAAAATTAGTAAAAAGTAATGTTTTGCTAATAAAAATTCAAAATATTTTCCTGCGGCGCATGAAAGTGTCTATTGTTGTTATCATCGAAATTACAACCACTGACTAATTCAATAAAATGCTGCTTAAAAAAATATATACCGTTTTTTACCAACAGAGAATGTCACCTAAAGTGCCCCCCCCCTTCGAGAAGCACCTCTGGATCCGCCCTTGACTATAAAGTTCTTAAACAATTTGACACAATTACATTGTTGATTGAACAAGTTATTCATCAACATTTGTAAAAAATAATCTCGGCTGTGACGTCATAATTTTAAGAAAAAATCGCCCAGCTATAAAAGTTTAAGCATAGAATATTCTTTACACATGCAATGCATAAAGTCGGAATTTTTATTATTCAAAAATGTTTTAAGGGTATTGTAGTGTCTTTTTGTAGAATATATTCATGCCATGAATATTATTAAACTATATGTGTATTTTCCAGTGCATTCCGGAATATTCTCATTATGTTAATCTCAGAATATTTTTGTCACATTCATAACTGGTATATCCTAAATTAGGATGTCAATCTTCTTTCCAAAATATGTTAAGCATATCCCTAAAAGAATATGTACTAAAGTACCTTAAAAGCATATTCAAAGCATGTGAATGTTCTTTCAATGCTATGTGGGCATCTATAAGGCACCTACCAAGCATCGAAAGGGACTACGAATAATGTACAGGAACCAGGAAAATTTTGCATTGTTGCAAACTTTATTTTAAAAATTCTTATGAAGCTTGTAATGGTAGGTCAAATTACAAGAGAAAATAGGTATTTACCGATATTTTCGCAGGGGCGGCTAGTGCATAAGGGCTGCAGAGCTGCAGAACCCCCAAAATTTTCACATTATTTGACTATTTTTCTAATATAATTATTTTATTTCTAAAATTATTGGAATAGCAGTATATTTTCGGTCCGGTGTTGGTATAGTAGGCATGTAAATCGCGTACGTGTGTTGAGTATGACGCCGCGCGCCGTCGCCGAAGGCCGCATTTCACAGTCGGTCAAATAAAGTTATTGGCATTGTTGCGCTGCTAAATTGCAACACAACGTAGCTGGGCGGCTAACGAGATCGGCTAGGAACCCCTTCCTTCGCCCCGCACCGCACTTGCTCAAGGGTATAAATAGCGAAATCTAGGCAAAAATAGAGCTGCAAAACTTGCAGTTCCAGTACAATTCCGGGCGGGCGGGCTCAGCGTTGCGTGTTTGCGGGCGCATTTATTTATTTAGAAGACGTCAAACGCATGAGCGGAGGTTATGGTCGTGTTTGTTGTTTGTTTTTGTATAATTGTTTCACAATGAATGTGGTGGATAATTATTTTAATGTAAAAAAATTATCTTTCTTTACTTATGAAGAAAAACTAAAACTAAAAGAAGAAGGACGGCCATTGCCCGATATTTTAATAGAAGAAAAGTGTGGTTCAAGCCGGGGAAAATCGTATAAAAGGATTTTTACAAGAGAAATTTATGCCAGAAACGACTGGATATGCGGATGCAATAAAAATAATTATCTTTTTTGTTTTCCGTGCCGTTTGTTTGGTGGGGATAAATCTTGGACCGTCCTTGGTGTAACCGATTTAGTACATCTTAGCGAAAAAATCAAACGCCATGAAACATCAAAAAATCACTTAAACAATGTAATAAACCTGGGTTTGTTGGGTAATGCTAATATTCGTGAGAAGCTGGACACTGCATATTGGACAAATATTCGGCTGTTTAACGAGAACGACTGTAGAAAAATAGCATTTTTTATACCCTATCGGCAGAACTCACAAACTTTACTGTCACGAGCCGCCACTGTATTTTCTTACTGGCAAATATACAGGGTGTTTCAAGTTAAGTGTCCACCCGAGGGGTGGCTCCATCGCCGATGTTTGTACACCAAAAGGAAATACCTACGGTATTTCCTGGTATTTTCCAGTATTTCCTCAAATTTCAATGGTATTTCCTAGTATTTCCCAAGCAGTTCCCGGTATTTTCTAGTATATTTCCCAGTACTTCCCAAGTATTTCTAGTATTTTCCCTAACCTTTACACCAAAAGGAAATACCAAGCCACCCCTCGTGTCCACCTTTATTATAATTGAAGATAGAAAAAAGCTTAAATTGGCAAACTAGTGGAATTTTTGACCCTCTTTCAATTTCTATTCAAGATGTCGAAGATATTTAAATTTTTCGAAAAAAAAAGTTTTTAGTTTAAATTGATATTTTAAAACCCATTGTAGATATTTTTCATTTCAATTGGTATAGTGCGGCTTTTTGTCATTTAACCAAAATTGTATCTCTCCCATATCCGAAATCACCATGTAATTACTTTTACATGGGAGTCGCTGGATAGACCAAGTCGAAAAAATCAGTTTTTATGATGTGATGCAAACAATATTAAACAAAAATATCATGACAGTTATTGGTCTATTGAAAAATGCATTCTGAAAAAATACCTCTAAATAAATCGCCATTTTTTGTGATATAAATAAATGATCGTGTGAGCTAAAAATCAATACACATCTGAGGGCACGGCAGTGCCTCGCCAAGTTCGCGCGCCGTAATCATCTTTTCTTGAAACATTTCAGCCGATATTTGACCTACCTAAAACTCTACTTCGGAATGAGCTACGAATCTCAAACGAATTGCACAGTCGTAGATCTCCATGGAGTTAACAACCCCTGCAAGTTTCATGGAATTCCATAAAGTAGTAAAGTAGTTACGAAATTTCAAAAAACGTCGAAAATGCCACTCACTCACTCACTTACTCACTCATGTATAGATGATCAATATTCTACTGTACTTCCAGACATGCTACAAAGCTGAAAATTTTAATTTACTCCCCTTTAAGGTTATGTAAAAGTAGCATCGCCCACTTCCAGAAATGCTAGAGAGTTGAGCTTTGGCAGGCTGATAGGAACTATAATAAAACTATAGAAAAAACACCCCAAAATTCTAATTTACTTCCCTCCCCTATAAATGTAAAGTTAAGTAAAAGTAACATTGCCTACTTCCAGACATGCTAGAGAGCCGAGCTTTGGAAGACCGATAGTAACTATGAAAAAGTTATAGAAAAAAATTAAAACACCCCAAAATTCTCATTTACTTCCTTCCCCTATAAATGTAAAGTTATGTAAAAGTAACACTACCCACTTTCAGAAACGCTAGAGAGTTGAACTTTTTAAGACTGAAAGACAATATGATAAAACTATATGAAAAAATTTAAAAACACCAACATTTTAATTTACTTCCCTATCCTATAAATGTAAATTTATATAAAACTAGCATTGGAATGCTGATAAAAATTATGATAAAACCATGGGAAAAATTTTAAAAAGTCCAATATTTTCATTTACTCTTCTCCTCTATAAATGTAAAGTTATGTAAAAGTAACATTACCCACTTCCAGAAAAGCTAGAGAGCTGAGCATTGGAAGACTGATAGGAACTATGATAAAACTATAGGACAAAATTTTAAAACACGACAATTTTAATTTATTTCCCTCCCCTATACATGTAAAGTTATGTAAAAGTATCATTGTGCACTTTCAGAAATGCTAGAGAGCCGAGCTTTGGAAGGCTGATAGAAACTACGATAAAACCATGGAAAAAAATTAAAAAACCTCAAAAATTTAAGTATTGCAAAAGTCTTGAACAATATTCCGCATATTTTACTACTTTAAAAATTAAGTATTATCCAATTCCTTTAAAAAAGAAGTGAAATCATAACAAAAAACATTTCATGTAAAAAAAAGCCAAGTACGCGAAAATGGCATTCCGTAAAAAGAATTGAGATAAAAGTAAAGCCAAGTTCTCCAATACAAATTTCAAAATGAAAGGTTCTTACTAGTTTGGAAATATTTTTCTAAACTTGGCTATTAACGCTGTAAATGACCAGTGCTAAATTGAACATAAAGAAGTTTGGCTGTAATAGCAAAGTTTAAAAAAACATTTCCAAACTAGTAAGAACCTTTCATTTTGAAATTTGTATTGGAGAACTTGGCTTTACTTTTATCTCAATTCTTTTTACGGAATGCCATTTTCGCGTACTTGGCTTTTTTTTACATGAAATGTTTTTGTTATGATTAGCATATTTTCAACTTATTCTATAACAGACCGGGGTGCGCCACTGATGGCAATTCCTCAAAAAAGCCGACTGACGCACCTCAATCTTACCTAGCGATGCGCATGGATGAGTCAACTCGAAACAATAATAATAATTGTCCACTTCTATTTCATAGATAGAAAAAAATCTTGAGGTCTGCGGTGCGTGGGCGGGTGGGCATGACCACACTGCGCCACTGGTGCAAAAATGGAACAGTATAAGAACGAGACCCACTCAAAATTCCGTAGTTAATCTGTTCGATCTCGCAACCAAAACGGTGAATTTTGAGTGATAACAAGTGAAAACACACAAATAGGTTTACTAAAAAGCAAAACAGACCATCAACATGCCTGGACCTTCTAGACCTCTTTGGCAAGTAAGTAGGATTTAAATTGCCAACACATTTAAGCAATAATTATCATAAAAATTTTAGCCAATTGAAAGTTTTTACATATTTTAGTATTAAAAAATAATAATTACTCCTTAAATACCTTAATTACACAAACAAACATAAACAAATACAAGAATGTCTCCTATTCTCGTCGAGGATTGAATATTACATATATTTGTAAAATAAAGTTAAGTTAAAAAAGAGTATTTTTAAGGATCCAAAGAATTTTTAGCATACCTAAACCATCATAAATTCTTCTCATGGTTACCTACAAACTATAAGTTTCCGAAAGATTTTCCCATGCTTATCTTAAACATTAAAAAAATAGATTTGATCCTTGTTTTCTCTAAAATGTTTCGCTTACGCATTTACTCTTAAAAAATAAAATAAGAAAAACAGCTTTAAAATATAGTGATTTTTTTTTAAAAAGGAGGTAGTAAAATTTTAAAAGAAAAACCATATATTTTTCACTAGTCTTATTGTTTTCAGGCTGTGCTAGTACGATTCAGTAGATTACCAGCTAAAAAAACAAAACCTTTAAATCCCCTTTCCTTACACTGCAAAAGGTATAATAAACTGTGCAACAAAACAGGATTACAAATTTTCCTATATTAACCAGGCATTAATGGTAACATAGGCATCACTACGAGATCTATATAAATTCAATTAAACCCAAACTTGAACTGCTTTCAAAGACGTTGTCAAAATTGGAGTTAATTTTTATTATGATTTACATTTAAGAATATTTTTTTTTTGGTTTTTGGAACTTTTAGAAGGCAAAGCCATTATCTTGAGTTGACGGAGCCGCTTACTTGGCTTTTTTGGAAACAAATTACAGGGTATTTATTTTAAGGTAACTGAGAACGGGTGTTTTTAAGCTTAGAAAAGAGATGACGCTGAGTGCTCTTCCCCCATTATCAGTAGCCTGATGTTTGGGTTCATTTGAAATCCAAGAGACTCTTTCCCAGTACAGAGATATTTAAGACAAATGTAGTCTATGTCTATTAATATCCCACATAGCACAAAAAAAGTTATTTTCTACTAGAAAACAACCTCATATCATATAATATTTGTTTTGTCAAATCTACATGCTTAAAGATAACTTAAAAACAAGGAGGAATCAAGCAATAAAAAATTTCATTATTGCTAAAGTTTCTGGTGCTGTGTATATAACGACTTTTTTACCCTCGCTATTTTCATGTGACAAATTCACACTTGAAAAGTCCTCCACAACATATTCTAAAACGCCACTACATTAAGAATTCTCAAACCTACCACCTATTTGTGTTTTTTGTCACGTTTCTTTAACATCTTTTTTTAACTTAAAAGTGACCCAAAAGTAAGTTCTAAAAGTTCACTAGTTTAAGACTACAACACTTCAAGACAATTTTAAAAGATGGCGCTCATGGCAAGACAAAATCTCTATACATTTATTATGTTTTCTTTAAAAGCTAAACAAGATTTTTCAACAGTAAACACTGTTACACAATATTAATGTGTCTTGTGATCGTGAACGATCAGGAATCAGTTCATTAACAGGTTTTTGGAGTTTAGTTAGAAGCCAAAGCACTTCCGGATAGATTTCGTCGAAGTGAAAAATGTGGCCAATAGATGGCGCTGCTTCTAGTAAAATCTGAAAAATATTTGGTAGAAAAGTCATGCAAGTCGCGTTTTAAACTTCGTGTAGAAAAAGCGCTAACCTAATGTGATTCTGACGTTGACAAAAATCTACTTAGAATTCACTTGAAAAAAACGTATAAACATTGCTCTTTTTATTTGATAATGGCGTTATTACAACGCAGTTTTTAGCAACGTTATTTTTTACAACGTTAATTTTTTTCTCACGCGTTTTTTACGTGTTAAACACGTGATTGTGCTATGTGGGTTGGAAAACTTTTAGTCACATTTTGGCGCAAGTTACTAATTGACATCCCACATTTAGTAGCTAATCAATTGTAATGTCTTTTCAAGATTTTTTTAAATAATAATTAATAATAGAGACTTATTGCAATAAAACCAGGCTTTAATAGTGCCGGGCAGTATTTTGACACCTTTATGTTGTAAAATCAGCTGTGATCTTTTAATATACGGCCTTTGTTTACTATATGAACCGGAATAAATAGCCTTCCATTATTAATGAAAAAAAACGACTTTGGTGTGTCAATTTTGGAAGATCAACTGTCAGTTTTCAACGTGAAACTGTCAGAATACTGCCTGGTGCTATTACAGCCTAGCTTTATTGCAATTAGTCCCTAATATTTAGATTCGAAACCTCTGCCGAAAACTTTATACCTTAGTAACGAATTTTGAGAAAGGTTAGTTTTAGCGCCCTATGGTGAAAGAGGAGAGTTTGTGGCATAGAAAGGGTCAAGGAATAAATAAGAAATATACCATAACAAAAAGATTTTTTTCTCAGCCTGGATTTGATCCAGAGCCCTCTTGCTAAAGCCTAAACAAAGGGCGTTAAAAGTAATTTATTGCTGAGATGCATACAATTTTATATACAATTTTAGGAGAATATTTTTAAATAATGTGTAAAAAAATTAATTTCTGACAGTAATCACTTCCTTAGATGACAAGTCTTTAAATTGTTGATCATGATTTTAATATGGGCGGGCTTTAAAATGGGGTTTACCTCCCGCGTGTTCTGAAGAACTGTTGAACTTCCGCGGGTATTAAAGTATATTATTAACTGTGTTTTAAATAAAAAACATTAAAGAATTTTGATTTTCAATTACAATTTACAAAAAACCAAATCTTGATATAAAAGTTGCTTGTTTGTGTTACGCCGGGATATATTCCAGAATCCAAACTTCAAGTTCGTGGCATAGTTTTATTTTTAAACCATAATGACCTTGAAATTTTTAGATGTAGATCTCTGGTTTACATTCTAGTAATACATATCTTCCCAAAAATATATGCGTCCTAAAATTGTTTTTAATATTATGTAAAATTTTTACTTCAGCCCGATAAGGTAGTGTATTGGTAAAGAATATTTTCGTCATTAAAATTAAATATTTTTGTCTACAAATAAAAAAAAAAAGAACAAAGTCTCTAGCTCAACCCGTTAAGAAGTTGTCAAAATCACGTGACCACCTGGTAATTTAAAAGAAAAGTCTCCAATATGTTTTTTGTAAGAATTTTGACGCTGAATTTAAATATGTAACTGCGGAATGGCTTATCTGTGCATAAAGAAGTTTTTCCGGTAATAGATCCATGCCATTGTCGTACTTCTATGCTACGAAAACAACGAATTATGTATGTCGCATATTTTTTGTTTTTTTCAGGATAACTAGAAATAGAATAGAAATACATTTATTCATCTAAAGTCATACAGTGTAAATACCTAATATAACTTATTAGACTAGTCAGATTTTTTTATTTTTTAGTACTTAAAAAGAACAAGATTAAAATTAGATCTAGCAGAAGATCTTATTATACAGTAAACATTTATCACTTTAGTAACACAGACAAACACTTAAAATTGTGAATTATTCAGTTTACATTAAGTTCACCATTTAAAAAGATTTACATTTACAATATATATACATATTATTTAATAAGAAATTAATTTAATTTCAAATTTGATTCCTCAAGAGGTATCAGTCAGAGTCAGCCTCTAAACTCCAAAAACTCCTCCACAGTATAAAAGCACTTCTCTAGCAAAAAATCCCTCAGACAGCTTTCAAGTTTTTGTGGCTTTACATTCTTAAAAAGGGCTTTAGTTTTATTAAAGCATTTTATTCCCATAAGAATTGGCGAGCACTGACAGGTACTCAGTCTGGAGTATGGAAGGTGTATCTCTAGTCTGCTCTTTGTTTCATATTTATATATGTTTTCATGTTTTGCTAAGTTGATTTCGTTGTTCTTGGTTAATAGAAAAAGTTGAAGAATGTATAGACATGGCAATGTGAGTATATTGAATTGTTTAAAGAGACTTGAACAACTTGTTGACCGAGGTACACCTGCCATACTACGGACCACATTTTTTTGCTTTTTAAAAGCCCTATCAAAATATGCAGAGGATCCCCAAAAGATGAGTCCATATTGGAGGATGGACTGCACCAGCCCAAAGTACATTACTCTTAGTACTTCGTCCACTGTATTTTTGATAGTTCTAATCTGGTAACAGGCAGAGCTCAACCTGGAGCAAACATAGTTTATATGGCTTTCCCAAGTAAGCTTTGAGTCAATGTAAAGACCTAGTAATTTGAATGATAACACATTTTCCATAATTTTACCTTCTATTTTGATTAATAAGCTTTGGTTTGTTGGTGAATTTTTTGGGAGGAACTGCATGCAACAGGACTTTTGTTTGATTACTATTTTCTATCAATGTTTGTAATGTTTCCTCTGTAATAAAGAAGTTGGTGTCGTGAGCAAACACAGCCGAGAGGTCCGGGGTGTCACAGGTTTCATCGATGTCATTGATGAACTATTAACTATACAACAAAAAGTGTGAAATATTTTTTTGAAGATAATCAACTGGTCTTTTAGTCGGTTTACATTTTGACCCCGTAGGGGTCCGTCTTGGATAAAAAAATTCCCCTCAAAAATAAAAATGTAAATTACGCGGCAGCTATGTTTGCCGCCATATCTAGCTCAGTATCAGTTTCTGTTTAGAACTAATAGCCGTTTCTTATTAACCCTGACATCCTCTTTCGATCTGTATAGTTTTTTAGTGACTTTCATGGTGAAAACGTGAAAATTTTGTTCCCGGGGGTAGGTATAGGTTTTTTAAGTGTAACTCGAGCAAAAACTAGACCCACCACAAATACATATTAAAAATCGGCATATTTTTTATATTTGGGTGAATATCTGGAAAGTGACAGATTTTGATGTGACCTACACAAAAGCTTGTTAAAACATTTTTTTTAAATAAAACTAATTTTATTTTTATAGTTCTATTAAATAACTAACAAGCAAGTTCATTTTTGGAAGATTATAAAAAATATTTCCTTTAGATAACAGAGGTTTTATGTAACAATCGTCAGTAACCTGGAGTGTCACCATTAGAATTTTACTATATTTTAATTAAATTATGTTCTTATAATTATTTACTGGAGTAATTTCTTAGTAAACATTAAAAAACAACCTTTAGTTATATAAATAGTCAAAACCAGAATTGTTTTAAAATTACTTGTTTTTAAATATTAAAATTTCAACTTTGTCACCAAAAATTGCATCAGTTACCTGTGCCTTCAGATTTTTTATCCATTTGGCATTATTGGATCATTCTTGACCTTCAGTTGCTAAGGGAAAAATAGCTCTGTGATTCGGAAAACGCGCGAACGATTTAATTCGATGTCACACGTCTAAGGCAGTGGGTGTGTCCTTTAACCGATCCATACTCGCGTGTGTAACCTTCAGTTTGATCAGTAACCTGGTACGTTTTTAAAAGGTAGAACAACAAAATAACAATTTTAAAAATGGTGAAACATAATTACAATAGGATACACTTTTTGAGTTTTCTTGTTTATTAGACTCAATTTTAGTAGAATTAATAATATCTGACAAAACGTGACAAAATCGTCAGTTACCTGTTAGAATACTTACAGGTTACTGACCTGCTCTACAAGTAACTGACTCGTTTTTTACAAGCTTTTATTTAGCTTCACATGTTCTGTCTAACTATCTAACTAACTATCAAATCTTGTGAAGCGTTTTTGACACACTTCTGATTTGGATGAAATATGACAATAGAACATTAAGAAAAAAATATCCTCCCACCCCTTCTATAGAAAAATGTGTTTTTGACACACTTTCCGTTATCCGATTTGGATAAAATTTGGTATACATATAGTCGTCCGATGACAATACAACATTAAGAAAAAAATATCCTCTCACCCCTTCCCCCACCCCTTCCACAGAAAATGCGTTTTTGACAACCTTCCCATTATCCGATTTGGATGAAATTTGGTCTACATATAGTGGTCCAATGACAATACAACATTGAAAAAAAATATCTTCCCACTCCTACCCCCACCCCTTCTATAGAAAAATGCGTTTTTGGCACACTTCCCATTATTCGATTTGGATGAAATTTGGTATTCACATAGTCGTCCGATGACAATACAACATTAAGAAAAATATAAAATATCCTCTCACCCCTTTCCCCACCCCTTCCACAGAAAATGCGTTTTTGACACCCTTCCCATTATCCGATTTGGATGAAATTTGGTATACATATAGTGGTCCAATGACAATACAACATTGAAAAAAATATCATCCCACTCCTACCCCCACCCCTTCTATAGAAAAATGCGTTTTTGACACACTTCCCATTATCCGATTTGGATGAAGTTTGGTATACATGTAGTCCGATGACAATACAACAATAATAACAAAATGTCCAAAATATGCGTAAAAAATATCCGTCGATATCTATCCAATCCAAACCAATCTAAATTAGGTCTCTTTTTAATATACTTTCTTAATTATTTTCCGTCTTTTCCATTTTTAGAGAATTTTCTTATTTGTGACTAGGTTGCGAATTTCGCGTATGCAGCTTCTAGTGGAAGATTTGCTGTCTCCCATACAACCGCAAGGGTTAGAAAAAAAACTTTCAATGCATTTAGAACATCATTTCTCTAAGTAAGATGAGCATTTTTATCCTATATAAATTTGTTATCTTTTCGCATTCTATAAAATATAATTTCAAAATACCAAAAATCCGGTAAGTTATGGTACATGGTAAACAATAAAAATAAATACTGAATATTAAATTTAACAATTGTTTGTTTTTTGGAAATTAGCTCGAAATACCAAAAGACAATAAATTGCAAACTCGGGTGATTCACGGTGCCTAAATTTAGAGAAAATTCGTAAGCAATTGCGAATATTTTTAGAAAACAATCGTAAACAATATTTGAAACATGTGGAAAAGTTGTTACCCTCAATATGTAGCTAGCTTATCCCACCGGTATGTAATGAAATAAAATTTGGGGGGGGGGAAGGGGCCTAAAGGAAAAAAGTAATAATAACGTAATTATATTTTTTTTTTATATAAAATTTCGGACTTCCATTGTCTTTATTTATTTTAAAACACGACGTTTCGGTTAGTAAGTATCTCTAACCGTTATCAAGTGTAAACTAAACAATCTAGTCTCTAGGCTACTACTTATACTACTTGGTGTGCAGTCAGGTGTGCGTTTATAATGCAGAATAAAGAAGTTTTCAGTCAACCAAGCACGGACATACCAAACATATGGAAACCACTCCTTAAGGAAAACAGGCGTCTTAGGATTAAAAAAGGGGGCGGGCCGTCACATCTGACTGCACACCAAGTAGTATAAGTAGTAGCCTAGAGACTAGATTGTTTAGTTTACACTTGATAACGGTTAGAGATACTTACTAACCGAAACGTCGTGTTTTAAAATAAATAAAGAAAATGGAAGTCCGAAATTTTATTTCAACGTAATAATATATTGCGACGTATAGTTACGCCAAGGAACAAGGAATGGTCAAATTTCTATCATTTAGGGCAGGTGGTAGGCCCATTTCAAAATATAATTTTTAAATAATATATATTTTCTTCTTTTTAAAAATAATTTTAAGTACATATTTTGGTCGAAAAACATCTGGCTTGAACATTCCAGAGTAGAAGTGGACGGAACTATTGAGCGAAGTATTCGATGAGCAAGGTAGGTACAGTCGGGGACTTAATTAATGGCCGTTGCCATTTTCAGAAAAGCTTAGATGAGAATTCGAATTAAATAGAATTTTGATATTACCCCACCTAGCAGTATTTAGCTACAGCATAACGAAAGACAATGAATAGCCCTGAGTTAATGTTGTTACTTGAGAACGAGTTTATTTTAAAAAAATCTATATTTTAAAAAATATCTGTTTATAAAAATAATAATGCCCTTAAAAAAACTTTAGCGCAATAGTCATTTTCATTTTTGGAATAAATTGTTTAATATTTTAAAACTAATTTTTAACCCTTTTTAGCCGCAGAATGACTGGCACGATTATTATGTTTTTATGTTTTTTAAGTTACCTTGCGAACAGCAGAGCCTGGTATTCCAAGTTCTTAACTGAGCAATTTAATTAAAATAAAATAAAAACAAATAAGGCACTACAATTTACCTTAAAATCTAAATTACCCCAAAATACCAATAAAAATAATAACATATTGTTTATACAATTGAAAATTCGATAGGTATTGCTTTGCTGCAAACAGTAAAAAAGTTAAAGAAAATTATTTTGGAACTATTCTATAATTAGATAGGTACAGTTTTTTGTTACTTGCAATATGATTTAAAAACAAAACTGATTAAGGACCATTCTTAATTTATATACTGGGTAAGTTAAAAGTACATCAAGCAGTTGAGAAATTTTATCAAAAAAATTAAGGAAAGGAAATTGAAATAATTTTAAGTCAATGGCAGTAAGTCCCTGTTTCCACCAATGCATGCCCACCCCGATTCAAAAAATCAGGTGACGCTGCATTCAAAATCGGTGCAAATCCATGGCCCACCACGTAATGCGTTTTTTGAATCGGGGTGGGCATTCATTGGTGGAAACAGGGTATTAGGGAACATTCATAAATTACATACCGCAAAGATTCAGGATTTTTGATCCCCCCTTGACGCATTTCAAGAAAAATAATAATTTGACTATAACGCTAATATTCCTTCCCTCCTGCTTGAGCGTTATACAGGGTGTTCCAAGTTGAGTGTCCACCATTGCTAACTTTTTTATTATTAAAGATAGAAAAAAGTTTAAAGTGGCAAACTAGTAGAATTTTTGATGCTCTTGAAGATGCTCAAATAAAAGAAAATCGAACATTGAGTTTTCGAGTTTTCTCAAAAAATATAAAACCAATTTTAATTTAAACATCCTGCATTTTATAATTTTCAAAAATTCTACCAATTTGCCATTTTATTATTATTATTTTTTTTAATAATAACAAAGTTAGCAATGGTGGACTTTTAACTTGAAACACCCAGTATATAATTTAAGAATGTTCCTCATCAGTTTTGTTTTTAAATCATATTGCAAGTAACAAAAAACTATACCTATCTAATTATAGAATAGTTACAAAATAATTTTCTTTAACTTTTTTTCGACTCTCATCAGTCCCTGTATCATCATGCTTTCGTTTTATTATGGATTCATTTTGCTTTTTTTATAAAGTTGATTCTTATCATCACTCTTTGTTTCACAAATAAATTTACCAATTTATATGGAATAGAAATATTTAAAATTGGCACCATGCAATTTTATGAACCATTTGTCCATTATGTTAACATTTTCTTTCCACGATGGTAAAGGCTCCGTTAAGCCTCCAAAAGAAAGGCTTTGCACCCAAGATGGCATGGCATGTTGAGGGAACTCATTGTAATGCTTTCGTGCTAAAATCCTCCAATAAAACCATCTTTTTCTAAAATCTTTTTTAGTTAGTCTTTAAACCATTTATAGCAAGCACGGAACAGGTCATGAAATTTCGTATTTTGGCCCTTTAAATAAAAACACCCATATTACCAGGTGGGCCACAAAAACCGGACAATTTTTTGTCATTTAACTATTGAACTATACATTCGATTTTAATGGAACGAACTGCGCCTGGCAGGGAATAAATTAGAGTTTTGATTAGATTTTATCTCTTTGTCCGTCATCTCAATATCCAAGATGGCGGACGAAATTAAAATGTACCCTTCAAAAATGCTGGTTTATTCTTGTGTTGCGTACACGTTTTAACAATTTTTTTTAAATTAGTAAAAAAGCTGCATTCTTGCCACGCACAAGAAGGTACAAATCAGCAAAATCGGTTAATTGGTTCTAAAAAAAATACATTTTTTTTCAACCAGTGTTTTGCATACAATACAATAAGATTGCCTTGCCAATCATTTTATTGAAATAAAAAACATCCTGGTTAGAATTGATTGCTTTTTAAAGATCATAAACAAACTTTGTTGCCGTCTTAAAATTGAAGATGGCAAACAGAGTCATACTTGATTCTTCAAAATGAGGTACAAATTAGTAAAATCGGTGTGGGGGTTCTCAAAAAAGCTATTTTTGTATCAACCATTAATTTACAGATTATACGATTGCATTGCCAATCCTATCTGCATTCATTTTCCTATAAATTCGTTAGTACTAAACCGATTTTAGTGAAAAAAAAATTATAGTAAGAATTGATATCTCTTTAAAGATTTTAATCAAAATTTGCTGCCATTTTAGAATATAAGATGTCGGCGAGAATCATACTTGATTCTTCAAAACAGCGTGTTTATTCTTAGTTTCCGAAAATGTTTTAGTATTTTTTTTTAATTTATAGAAAAATACTGCTTTTCTTCTGCATAAAAAGGTACAAATTAATAAAATCGGTGTAGTAGTTCTCACAAAATCTGATTTTGTTTTAACTATTGTGTTATGAATTATACGATTGCATTGCCAATCCTGTCTGCATTCATTTCTTTATAAATTCAATGAAAATGAACCGCACCTGACCTTATTAGTAAACTTTTTACCACGGGTAAAAAATTTAGAATTTATTTTAATTATATTTGGAACGAGCTTATACCAAATAACAATTTGGAATTATTTTTGATTTTTATATCTGAAAATTGCAAAACTTATTTGCATGTTTTATTACCTAATATTATTTTGAACCCAAAAATTATCTCGGTGAGTATATAGAAAGTAAACAATTTGACAGAAATTTAAATGTTTTTTTCATTAAAAACACCAGAAAATGAAACAAAATAAAAAGTATTTTGGAATGTCTAAAAATACTAAAAGCAATTTGCGCACCTTGACTAATAAAAATTCTATTTTTAAAATTTGCCCACGAGCGGGACAGTAAATTGGGCAATGCTGGGATTTTAAATTAATATTTTGTTTAAATGCCAGACCGTGGCATAACACTATTTAAATAGAAGAAAACTGGAGCATTTGCAAGGTCATTCAGTTTTAAAGTTTGCTTAAAAAACACTGCTGCATTGGTCGTCAAATACTTTTGTTTCTGGCGTTTTTCTGCAAGTGTAACAAGATATGTAATTAAAAAAACCCATATGTTAACAGTTAATTATTTAGTCTAGAATTTAAGAAACACCGTACTGTCTGGCAGGAGCTTCGAGCATCTGAGATCTTTGTGCAGAAGGATCTTGTATGTATCGCCGTTTTTTAAAAGCAAATATTATTCTTAATTCTTTTTAGAAAATAAAATTTTATACGCGTACCCTGGTAAAGTGTCATTACCGTTATCAGTTTGTAATTCCTAAATATGTACCGCTAGAGGCGCTTTAAGCGAGCGCTCGCGAATTGTTCCTATTCCTTCAATATCTCTCAATACAAATCGCAACGCCTGTGTAAAACCACATCTATTCTGTGCAGTTTTTAGTGTTAATACGTGCATAGGTTAGCTTGTCCAATCATAAGTGGTAATTACTGTTATCAGTATAGTGAGGTAAACAAAATATATATTTTCCATTTTACAAAGAAAAAAACAAAAGCTCTTTTTACAAAACAAGCGGAGCGATAAAACATACGAATAATCATTTCCGTTATCATCACCATTATCAATTTTAATTTAAAGTAATATACTCATAGAAAACATATAAGGGATGCCATTATGAGTATTTAAAAGAAATTTTTGAAAAAATCCTTGGACACATTATTTTTATTTTCTTAAAATATTTATATCTATCAACTCCTAGTTGGGGTAGCTTTGACCTCTTGACTTTAGAGAGGAAAAGTGGGTCAAATGATACCTTGTTTAAAAGAGTTTTTTTCATACCTTTATAGCATTGATATTATTTCAAAAATTAATAGATTAGTTTTTGAGATATTCGCAATTTAAGAAAAAAAATTAAGACTGACAGCTTACTATTTTCTTACAAGTAAACTATTACAAATAGATTTAGCAAATATTTTTTTATGTTTTTTTATTTAAAAATTATGTAGGTAAACTTTTTCAAGAGATGTGTATTTATGTCTTAATTTTAGTGGGTACTTTGTTTTAATTTAAGGTTTCGATATCGCGCTGCGACCCTCGAATAATGCCGTCCACATTAGCGAATAGATCGCGCTCGTTGATCGAGGCTCGTGGTTCGTTAATGAGTACCCGGCTTAAGGAGTTTCAACCTCCTTTTTAAAGTCTTTAAAATATCTAAAAGTCTGTTTTGATTTTAGAAAATAGACGTATGTGTATCGAGAGTAATCGTCCTCAAATAAAAGAAAGTACCCTGGATCCTCCAATGGACTGTTCTTCCATAGGACCACAAAGGTCACTGTAAATCACTTCTAGAGGTGTTTTTGCTCTTGAACCTTCATTTTTGAAAGGTAGTCTTGCTTGTTTACCTTCACAACAAGTGATACAAAACTTCTTATTGCACACTGTGTCTTTCATGTGTAAACCTTCTACAGAATCATGATTTTTCATAGCATTTAAATCTTGGTAATTTAAATGAGCTAATCTTTTGTGGCAAACTTCATTTGAAACCACTAAGGGCCGGTTTATCAATGGCGGGGTATCTCTTCGTGTTAGCTAGCCCTGGGCCAACTCTGACCTTGGGGTAACCCTCGAGTTAAAGAGAAAAGTGTTTATCCATGCGATTTTAACCCAGAGCTCCGAAACTCGCAGGTTGGCAATGCTGGTAACAATCGAACATCTAAGTTTTCCCTTCTTATTTAATAGTCTGTGGAATTTTTGACATTTTGTGGTTATAATCATATGTTTTTTTGTATTGTTGGTGTCAGGTGTTTTGTTAAAAAATATTATTTGGAAAAAACTTATTCAGTGTCTTCAGTTATTGTACTTTAGCCAGTAAGTATCTACTATATGTATGATGAAAATAATTTAGCTACATAAAAATTAGCATAGAGATAGTTCCAACTTTGTAAATTGTTTCTGTTGTACTTGTACTAATTATAGTCTAAAATAAAAATGCATCTATTGGTACCTATCTACCTATTAAAACTAGATAATTCAAGAAATAAAATAAGTTAAAAGCAAATGGATTAATATCTTTGGTATTGGATCATAATTCTGCATTTTTTAAGTTTATTTTTAAACTACTACACCTATTTTATTTTTGTTACAGGGGCATTTTTAAATACATATTAAAAGTTTTAAAATTATATACATAAATTAGTAATTATAATAAAACTGGTACACATACTGATGAAGATTCATATGTGAGAGGGCCTTGCAGCCCGTCCGCTGCGACCGCGAGTGGGTCTATATTGTGGCTCGCCTACACATTTTAGGTATAGCTCTGTTGGCAGGTGGGATATTTATTGGGTGCTTTTCTAATAAACATGATCTTGTTCATAGAAAAAATAATATTTATTTTTGGTTTGCTTGGTAGACTGCTCCCATTGCAAAAATCTCCATGTCTGTGGGGAATTTCATCATCTCAGCCTCACACCATAAAAAGTATCACCGCTGCTGATTTAAAAATTTCGGAGCATCCTATTTAACACAAAATAATGAAATACACAAGTTAAATGTTATGCTATTGAGAAAAATCAACCAAAATAAAAAAAAACACTTCAAAATAATTGGAAATTTTGACGTTAACCCAGAGCTAAATACGCTACCCTGCCGTTCGAGCGCGGGTCAAGTTAGCCTAGGGTTAACCCTCGAGTTTGCATTTAACCTTGGATGGATAAACACTTTTGACAACTTTAACCCAAGGCTATCTTTAACTCGAGGGGTAACCCTCCATTGATAAACCGGCCCTAAGGGTGCCTTTCTCCTATGAATACATCAACCTGTAAACATTGCTAATAGACTGAGCGGCCGCTACAATTTTGTTCTCGGTATTTATGATTTTACAAGTGTTTTTATCAAACACTACTTGATTACCGTTTTTGATCATTTGTCCGATAGATAATAAGTTTGTTGTAATGCCTGGAACATATAATGCATTTTTGATCATTATCTCATGTTTCTGCCCGTCTACAAACGTCTGTAACAACTGTATTTTACCTGTTCCTAAAACTTGTAATTTGGTTTGATCAGCAATCACAATTTCTTTCGGATCACTCGTTTCTTGGAAATCCTTAATCCAATCTTTTCTGAAAGTCACTTGATGACTCTCACCTGAATCAATGTACCAATCATTGTTACTGAACTCTTCTTTTTGTCATCTGTGCTTTCATTAGCCTTTGAAGGACATTTGTTCATGTAATGGCCATAACCCTTACATCGGTAACATTTCGCATTTTGCATCTTTGATTCATCGTTTTCTGCTTTAAATGCCAGACCGTGGCATAACACTATTTAAATAGAAGAAAACTGGAGCATTTGCAAGGTCATTCAGTTTTAAAGTTTGCTTAAAAAACACTGCTGCATTGGTCGTCAAATACTTTTGTTTCTGGCGTTTTTCTGCAAGTGTAACAAGATATGTAATTAAAAAAACCCATATGTTAACAGTTAATTATTTAGTCTAGAATTTAAGAAACACCGTACTGTCTGGCAGGAGCTTCGAGCATCTGAGATCTTTGTGCAGAAGGATCTTGTATGTATCGCCGTTTTTTAAAAGCAAATATTATTCTTAATTCTTTTTAGAAAATAAAATTTTATACGCGTACCCTGGTAAAGTGTCATTACCGTTATCAGTTTGTAATTCCTAAATATGTACCGCTAGAGGCGCTTTAAGCGAGCGCTCGCGAATTGTTCCTATTCCTTCAATATCTCTCAATACAAATCGCAACGCCTGTGTAAAACCACATCTATTCTGTGCAGTTTTTAGTGTTAATACGTGCATAGGTTAGCTTGTCCAATCATAAGTGGTAATTACCGTTATCAGTATAGTGAGGTAAACAAAATATATATTTTCCAATTTACAAAGAAAAAAACAAAAGCTCTTTTTACAAAACAAGCGGAGCGATAAAACATACGTATAATCATTTCCGTTATCAACACCATTATCAATTTTAATTTAAAGTAATATACTCACAGAAAACATATAAGGGATGCCATTATGAGTATTTAAAAGAAATTTTTGAAAAAATCCTTGGACACATTATTTTTATTTTCTTAAAATATTTATATCTATCAACTCCTAGTTGGGGTAGCTTTGACCTCTTGACTTTAGAGAGGAAAAGTGGGTCAAATGATACCTTGTTTAAAAGAGTTTATTTCAAAAATTAATAGATTAGTTTTTGAGATATTCGCAATTTAAGAAAAAAAATTAAGACTGACAGCTTACTATTTTCTTACAAGTAAACTATTACAAATAGATTTAGCAAATTTTTTTTTATGTTTTTTTTATTTAAAAAATTTATTTATGTAGGTAAACTTTTTTCAAGAGATGTGTATTTATGTCTCAAATTTAGTGGGTACTTTGTTTTAATTTAAGGTTTCGATATCGCGCTGCGAGCCTCGAACAATACCGTCCACATTAGCGAATAGATCGCGCTCGTTGATCGAGGCTCGTGGTTCGTTAATGAGTACCCGCTTAAGGCTTCTCTGAGTTTCAACCTCCTTTTTAAAGTCTTTAAAATATCTCAGTCTCATCTGTTTATTTTAGAACATAGACGTATGTGTATCGAGAGTAATCGTCCTCAAATAAAAGAAAGTACCTGTATCCTCCAGTGGACTGTTCTTATATAGGACCACAAAGGTCACTGTAAATCACTTCTAGAGGTGTTTTTGCTCTTGAACCTTCATTTTTGAAAGATAGTCTTGCTTGTTTACCTTCACAACAAGTGACAAAACTTCTTATTGCACATTGTGTCTTTCATGTGTAAACCTTCAACAGAATCATGATTTTATATGGCATTTAAATCTTGGTAATTTAAATGAGCTAATCTTTTGTGGCAAACTTCATTTGAAACCAATGAGGCCGAAACGTGTCCCCGAGCTACCTTTACCTCTGAGGACTTGCCCGTGAAACTTTTTTGTTCAGCGTATGTTTGTTTACTACTTTCGCTTTCACTAAGGGTGCCTTTCTCCTGTGAATACATCAACCTGTACCGAGCGGCCGCTACAATTTTGTTCTCGGTATTTATGATTTTACAAGTGTTTTTATCAAACACTACTTGATTACCCCTTTTGATCATTTGTCCGATAGATAATAAGTTTGTTGTAATGCCTGCAACATATAATGCATTTTTGATCATTATCTCATGTTTCTGCCCGTCTGCAAACGTCTGTAACTGTATGTTACCAGTTCCTAAAACTTGTAATTTGGTTTGATCAGCAATCACAATTTCTTTCGGATCACTCGTTTCTTGGAAATCCTTAATCCAATCTTTCTAAAAGTCACTTGATGACTCGCACCTGAATCAATGTACCAATCATTGTTACTGAACTCTTCATTAATTAAAACTGCACTTAGAGCACTCACGCCCTTCTTTTTGTCATCTGTGCTTTCATTAGCCTTTGAAGGACATTTGTTCATGTAATGGCCATAACCCTTACATCGGTAACATTTCGCATTTTGCATCTTTGATTCATCGTCATTACCTTTTTTCAGTGGCCTCTTGGTCTTGTCAAAACCTTTTTTCCCAAATTTTGTGGCAAAAGCTGCACCAGTAGAACTACTACCGCTCTCTTTTGGCATGTCAAGTAACTTCGTTTTTATGCTCTCTGTCGTGATCTGTATTCCACTGTGCTCAATATCATTGAAGAAATAACTATTTCTTCGATGCTGGATTTCTTCGATGTCAATAGCCATAATCATTGGCGAAAACTTATCTGGTATACCAGCCAGTAATGATCCTACCCATTCGTCATCGATGGCAAATTCTGTCTTGTTCAGTTTCTGGGCTGTTTCAACCTATTAAGTAACGTAGGATTCTATCCCATCGCAATTATCGAGGCGCAAAGATATCAAAGCGGGCAGTAAACAGATTTTACGCGAAAAAGCTGTATCTGCGTATATTTTCTTAAGTGTGTCCCACATCGATTTCGCGTCTTTTGCATCTCGAATATGCACGTATAGCGATGAATCTATCGTAAGCACTAACTTTGCTCGCGCCTTTGCTTGCTGCGCGGTATCTGCCTCGGTACCACTTAAGCACTTGTCGAGTCCCTCGAGAATGAGGAAATTCTTCACCGCATCGTAATTGTCTCTTCCGGTTAACTTCGGAACTCCCGACATGTAGTTCGACGCCATCTTGAGTCGTTTCGGCCGATAAATACGCTAACACTTCGAAAGAGCAAAATTATTTAAGAAAAGCCGGACCTGTCCCTCACCCCCTCCGATTTTCTTGATTTTTTGTGGGAATATTACCTACCTGGAGAATAGACAAAAGCCAATATATTGGCTTTCAAGAAAATGTATTGGCTAGGATATAGCCATTTTTCTGTTTTTCATAAATTTTTGACATGATTTTGAGTATTTTCTATAATTCAGAAGTTTTTGCAGTAAAATGTTGAAAATTGCTACATTGATGTAGAAGTGATCAGAGAACCAGAATGTGGTCAATAATTTGACCTAGGACAAATTTCCACAAAAATGGTGGCCGAAACCCCTAAAATTTACAGTAAAATACCCTTTTCTTGGGAAAACGTTGAAAAAAAAAATTTTCTTTAAATTTTTTTAATGCGTCTTACAGATAAGGAATTAGCGAATCTAATGAGCATTTATTCATATTTTTCGGATAAATCGTTTAGGAAATACATTGTTTCAATATTGGAAGTTTTTTTTGTTCACGGTAAAAATTGAGATTTTTGACCCAATAAGACAATCTTTGACTAATTTTGTGTGAGCGACACAGGTAGCTACTTAAAAAAAAAGTAAAAAATGCAAACCCGTCAAACGCACTGAGTGATTTAGCTATATTAGGCCAGTCATTAATGCGAAAAAAAGACCCCCAGCCCCCAGCTTGCAAAAGGTGTTGTCGTCGCGACATATGACATTGGAGTCCTAAAAACAAATTTGAATTTTCGACCTTGGCATTAGTGTGCACAAACAGGGTTTTTTTTTAAATTACTTGGTTACTGTACGTTTAAGAAAAGAAAGTTCTGAACAAAAGTTGAAGATGTTGAAATTCCCTACAATAACGCTTTTATACATTTTTTTGTTAGATGAATGGTTTTTGAGCTATGACGCTAAACATTTCGCCTCTACTTTGGATTTTGACCAATTTTTTTTTAATGGCCTTTAACTTCGAAACCGCTTCTTTTTCAGAAAATCTGTAATAACGTGAAATAAAGACCAACTAATAGCCTATAAAATAATATCTTAGTTTATCTGGGTAGTACCCTTGCTGAGATACGAACTTTGAAGTGTTAGCAGTACACCCGTTTCCTATGTATTTCCATAGTATATGCAAAATAAACCGAAATTATTCAGTTTTATGTAAATTTCTAAAAAGGTAAGCATTTTACAGAAAGTATGTAATGAACTTTATTGTAGAAATATAAATTATCTTTTAAACGATGTATCACCTAAGTGGGCCAAGTCCACGGTTAGCACTTAATTGGCATCCATAGGCCATTTTATAGGCTATTAGTTGGTCTTTATTTTATGTTATAACCGATTTTCCCAAAAATAAGCAGTTTTCAAGTTAAAGGCCACTAAATAAAAAACTGTTTAAAATCCAAAAAGGCGGAGAAATGTTTAGCGTTATAATTCGAAAACCATTCGTCTGATAAAAAACTTTTTATGTGTTCAACTTTTGCCTAAAACTTTATTTTCTAAAATGTGCAGGGACCAAGTAATTAAAAAAAAAAGGTTTTTGTGCACACTAAATCCAAGACGGTGGGGGGGGAACCGCTCCACCCAAGTCGAAAACTTAAATTTTCTTTTAGAACTCCAATGTGAATAACATAATATGTCAAAATCGTGACTACCACTTTTTTTCGTTTTGATGACTGGCCTAATATAGCTAAATCACCCAGCGCGTTTGACGGGTTTGCATGTTTTTACGTTTTTTTAGGTAGCTACATGTCACGCTTACACAAAATAGATCTATAAGTCCAAGATTGTCTTATTCGGACAAAAATCTCAATATTTACCGCCTACAAAAACAACTTCCAATTTTGAAACCATGTATTTCCTAAACGATTAATCCGCAAAATATGAGTATGGGCTCATTAGATTCGCTGATTCTTTTGCTCTAAGACGCATTAAAATAATGTAAAAAAAAAATTTTTTTCAACGGTTCCCCAAAAAATGGCTATTTTTCTGTAAATTTTACGGGTTTTGGCCACCATTTTTGTGGAAATTTGTCCTAGGTCATATTATTGACCATATTCTTGTTCTCTGATCACTTCTACATCAATATACCAATTTTCAACATTTTACTGCAAAAAACTTCTGAATTATAGAAAATACCCAAAATCATGTCAAAAATTTATGAAAAACAGAAAAATTTTTTTGAAAGCCAATATTTTGGCTTTTAACTATTCTCCAGGTAGGTAATATTCCCAAAAAAAAATCAAGAAAATCGGAGGGGGTGAGGGACAGGTCCGGCTTTTCTTAAATAATTTTGCTCAAAGCTAAAAAACCATGTTTTAAACTGTTTGCACCGAATTTTCCGCACTTTTCGCGTAACTGTTATGTCCTGGGCCCATTACCTGTTGTTATTAAAGAGTCTCCAGGTCGGGAAAGGGTGGAAAACTAAGTAAAAAGGCAATGGTCAGTGCAAAGTCTTCTTGTATATTCGACTTTTTTTGTTAGACTGTCATTACATACCACAGAACATTACCAAGTTAGAGGAATACTAACAATGCCTAAACAAACACGTAGATGGCGCTGTTGAAATAATAAATAATTTGAAAAAATAGTCCATTTCTTAAAGTGGAGTTTGCAAATTACAAAGAAAAACTGTATGTCTTCTTCACTAAAGTCTTTATTGTTTCGAGTCTAAAAAGACCCATCATCAGCTTTCAAAAACCTTCAAAAGACTCTCGTACCCCCAGCAAGCTAATGCGAGGGTTCAAATAGATGCTATTACTAGTTGAAAATCCAGCGAAATAGAGGTATCCTGAACAGGAGTGGGAAGTGGAGAATTCACATTTTTTTTTGCTTCAAGGCACTAATCAACCATCAAACTATATCTTTTATTTATCATCTTAACTATATTTAATTTTAATTTAACTTAATTTCATTTTTATTTGTTAACTTATTGCCATTTTTTCAAATTTTAAAGTTTTTTTGTTAAATTTGTGCTTCTTACGCCACATTGTTGGAACAAGACTTTAGTGGAGAAGACATACAGTTTTTCTTTGTAATAAATAATTTTTAATACATATTTCAACAGTCTGTTGGATAGACATCTATCTCCTAAAATGTGATTCTTTCCAGCGTTACTCGAGGGGTAATGATTTCATTGTAAATAATGAAAAATAACGGTGTGTGGTTATGGTGTTATATCTTTTCAAATGATAAAGAATTGCCCCAGTTTCTTCAAACCTTTTTAAATCCTGCAAAATTGTCTTCATTGATTAATGATCTAAAAAATACGTGCACTTTTCCATATTAGGTGCAATTTTCGTACGCCTATAGAAAAAAATATATTTACATTTTTGCATATATCTAAAAATTAGCCTAATATCACATTTCCTAACCTTCTTCAGGCTTTGGTCTACCCTTAAGTTCGTAGTTTTTCTCGATATCTCCAATGAAAAAGTTGGCAGGAATATTATTAAACACTTTTTGTAAAATTTCAATCATTATATCTTCTATAGTACCGGACAACACGGGGCTTAGAGATTCGGCAGCGGGTTTCCAATTGGCATTAAGGTAGGCGTTAGTAGATTCCTCTGAAAAAAAAAATCATAAGCTGAACTCAAATGAAGTGTCGGTTCGGTTCGGTTCGGTTCGGTTCGGTTCGGTTCGGTTCGGTTCGGTTCGGTTCGGTTCGGTTCGGTTCGGTTCGGTTCGGTTCGGTTCGGTTCGGTTCGGTTCGGTTCGGTTCGGTTCGGTTCGGTTCGGTTCGGTTTGGTTCGGTTCGGTTCAATTCAATTCAGATGTGTGGATATATTTTCACTGCTAAACCAGGGGATGGGACAATTCGCCGCGACCGATTCGCCGCGAAATTATTTGTTTAATTATATTATTATTTGCAATTGCTTAAACGAGCTTGAATTCGTATAATGTATTTGTTTGATTATGACTTTGTTTCAAACTTTTCCAACAAACAGAATTTTTTCAAATTTAAAGCTTTGCGGTGATTAAGCTTTTTACTCAAATTAAAAAAAAAACAAAATGGTGAATTCAAAATTTATAAACCGATATCAAATTAGGAACTTTGGGGTGCTTCAGGTCGCTGGTTATGACTTTTAAACTAAACTAAAAGACCAAATGGCGGATCCACAATGGCGCACTTTATTATTTTCACACCGATTTGACTCAAACTTGAAACATCGCGACGCTTAAGGTAACTCTTTTTTTTAAAATTTATACTGGGACTTTCCATCCAATCAGGATCAATCGCACAGTTTCGCAAAGTTTTAGCAAAGTTAAAGCATTTTTAAACAAACACAAATAACCAAGTACTTAGCCAGGAATCGAAACCGGACCGCCGGTATGGGAAACAAACATTGCTACCACTACACCACGACGGCGAGTTAAGAGAGAACCTAATACCATTTTTTACTTTAATTTAAAACCAAGATAATGGCGGAATCAAAATGGCGCAATTTTTCATTAATGAACCGATATGCATCAAACTCGAAAGATTAAGGTGTTTTAGGTCGTTACCCACATAGCACAAATCAAAACAACGTTAAAAACACACACTTTTTTAAGTTTAATAGGTCGCTTTTTAACGTTATTTTTAAAACCACGTTAATATCACACCGAAATAACGTGATTTTGAAAATAACGTTAAAAAGCGACCTATTAAACTTAAAAAAGTGTGTGTTTTTAACGTTGTTTTGATTTGTCCTATTGGGTAATTATGGCTTTTATGTCTCTAAAATTTTATTTAGTAATAAGCACCGCGATGTGTCAAGTTTGAAGCCAATCGGTTACTAAAAAACTAAATTGTTATTTTGGATCCACCATGTTGATTTTTTTAAGTTTGAGTTAAAAATTATATTTAGCGACCTGAAACATCTTAACATTCCGAGTTTGATGCATATCAGTTGATAAATGGGAAAATTTACCATTTAGAATCCGCCATTTTCATGTTTTTAAATTTAAGACAAAAATTGTATTGAATTATCTTAAATACCACTCTTTTTCAAGTTTAAGGCATATCGGTTTATAAATAAGAAAGTGCACCATGGTGGATCCGCTAATTTGATTTTTTTTAAGTTTAAGTTAAAAATTAAAATCAGCGATCTGGAAGATTTCAAAGTTCCGAGTTTGATGAATATCGGTTCATAAATGAGAAAATCTGCCATTTTGGAGCCGCTAATTCCTTGTTTTTAAATTAGAGTAAAAACTTCTATTGAACTGGGAAGGAAAACAAAATTGTTTTTAAGGTTCTTAAATTCTTTATTTAAAAGGTCAATTATGCCTACGCGTTTCGGAGCCTGGGCTCCATTATCAAGGCTTCTTCGGCCTATAATAATATAGTAATTACGAGGACAAGTCACGCTTCTAACCTCTCAAAATTCTTGTTGTTTTTCGTTGAAATTTTTTAAAAAATTACAATTGTTTAGACCAATTGATTTCCAGCACAATCATTACTCCTTCTAATGATTGCTGTAAAAAACTTATTCTCTGGTAGTTGAGATTTGGGTCCTTGTGTGAGTATTTTTGTTAAATGTTTTTTTTTTAATCTTTTAACCCGATTTTATTCAGTTTGTAAGTGCTGTTTTTTTAAAAACTTTTTTAAATGTTTGTTCTTTGTTTGAATATGTTTATTCCCTTTACTGACCGACTTTTTTTGTCCTTTTTCATTATAGGCCGAAGAAGCCTTGATAATGGAGCCCAGGCTCCGAAACGCGTAGGCATAATTGACCTTTTAAATAAAGAAGTTAAGAACCTTAAAAACAATTTTGTTTTCCTTCCCATTTACAATGTCTCTTCTGGAGTTTTCTACTTCTATTGAACTACCTTAAAAAAAATAGTCTTTGCCGAGGCTTCGAGACATGTCAGGGAATTTATTTTTTTTCTTAATTTTAATTTAATTTAATAATTTAATTTTTTTAATCTTGGATTCTGAAGCCGGAAAATCGGGAATTCTCGAATGAAAATTTAGCTTTTGCTATTAGGTACTACTATGCCAAATATAAAAAAAATATACCCTTTTTGCAGCATGATTTTACAAATTTACTCTACTATATACTTACTTAGCTGGTAATGAAAAGCTTGATCAAAACTTTTTTAGACGATTAGCATTAAACAAAAGTTCCATCAACAGTTAACTTTTAAATTAAATTGTCTAAAATATTAGAAAAACATATTTGAAAAACCTTAATTAAGCTAATGATATTTTTAAATAAAATTTAAGTAATTCTGGCAAGCACTAGCAATGTTGTTAATATAAGAGGGGCAATTATTAGGTCTCGACGTGTTTATTTTAAAGCAAACCAGCTCCTATTTTTTTAAATAATACAAACCTAAAAGTTTTCTGCCATCAAACAAATTTCCCAAATGCAGTTTAAGCCCTCCAATGCTGAAATTGACGTGTACGTCAGTAACATTGAAGAAGTAGAAACCGTGATGTTTAATCATGTTAACGTCGCTTTTTACGTTTATATCCAAATCCTCTAAAAAAAAATCGGTTTTAAATTAACATAGATAATGTGATTTGTATATAGAATGCAGTACGAAAAATAATTATAATATAAAATTACAATGTACCCAAAATTTTATCTTTTCTCACTGATTACAGATATATTAAAAAACCTAAAAAATTTTTATTATAGTCAATTTGTTTTATTCTGAAATTGTGACAAGAAGTCTAAATTTTTTTATCTTCAAAATCATTTTTTGACCTACATACCTTGTTTTTTTTTAGTAAGAAACAATAATTTTTAAACAGCTTTAATATTTGAGATTTGCGAAATCAAAATTTTTTTTTTACACTGTTTGATATAAATGCATCTAGCAGTCATATTTTAAATTGAATTGCTGTAGATTAAAAAGCTAATAATAAAATAGAGTTTATTGCAAAAGATTAAAGAATAAATAAAAATGATTTAGTCAAGACTGTTTTTCTTACTCATTTGCTTTACAAGAGACTATGAATGCTGAGAAGCCTTTATTTCGGGTTATTTTCAAAGGTCTATCTTCAGTGTCGCAGCCCACGAGAAAGACCGGCCCGGGCGCGGAAATATGTCGTGACCGTAGGAGTCCCACAAAAAAACGCCTCACGGCCCGCTGTCATTATAAAACATGTGTGTCTTCAGTTTTGGTATGTTTGTTTACGTCGATTTTTTTTTAATTCGGGCACGAATTTTATGTGAATTTTATTAAAGTTATTAAAATAACGCAGCCCATGAAAAAGACTGTAGTGGGCTGCGTTGAAATAATTAATGGCTAATGAGTAAATTATAAAGAAAATGCCTATAAGATAAACAATGCCGCGAACGTGTAATTAGAGTTGTTCCTTGTCGGTTCAACAATAAAACTTAAACCTAATATGTTGCAAACGGGAAAGAAGTGGTAAAAGATAAGATCTTGAATAAGATTGATCAAGTAATAGACATCCTTAGTGACATTTTCGATAGTGAGAGTGAAATATGTGTTCAGTTGTCATTTCTTATTGAACCATTAGGTCTCTTGAAAAGGTAACCTGAGAATCGAAGATATGGTGGATACACTTTAATGTTGGCTTCATCTTTGTTTATCCAGTTATCCAGTGCATACACGTCAATTTACAATTCTAAGGTAGTATGTGTTTCGCACCCTCGCAATATTAAAAAACTGATTTGTAAAATATTGTTAACAGATAGTAATCTCTCTGGTAGTGTGAAATATTTAAAAAGTAAGATACAGCTTTTAAAAGAACATGAGTTGGTTGTTAACTTACACTTTATTGAAATAGATATTAAACTTTGTGCTGGGTAATTTTTCAAAAAATTATTGACGACCACTACATTCAGTTCATTGAGTGGGAAAACCATCTCACTTATTCACAAAATCACTTGTTTCTTATTAATAAATTATTGCGAAATGTTTTATATTGAAAATTTTTCTGCAAATAACGCTAGCGAGTGTTTTTGTGGAGAAAAACTATTGTCAACGCTTGAAAAAATTAGTTTAAGGGCATGTAAGTTTTTTTAAATAATTTTATTAAAAAGCACAATAATTTAGTGTCTGCTAATAAATCTTTGGATAAGAACTCAAAGATGATGACAGTCAAAGAAAAATTAAAAGCTTAGGTTTGATATGTCCAATTTTGAAAGACTTGTATAGATTTGAAGTTACTAACGATATCATGTACCTAATATATGTACCTGAAGATATTAGAGTGCAAATTTTGTATAATTTTTTATTTTATAGATTCAGTTCTTTTATCCATAATAAACACATATGTATATCAGCAAAATATTTTTTTCAATTTTTGCCTATAAAAGAAAAAAAAAATTTTGTTAATGTATTTAAATTGTGTAAAAACATATAATATATTAAGCAATACAATAAGAATCCTGGGACTCCTAAGATCACGTGACCGCCGACTTGCTTATAACGCGCCATGGCCGGTCTTTATCGTTGGCTGCGCTTCAGTGTATAAAGAATATTTATAAATTCAGATTCAGACTCGTTTATCCCATTTGCGTCTTTAATTCTTACTTGCATCAAACCAACATGCTCCCTTTCCTTTTAGAGGAATGACCAAAATTTTTCCTAAAAGTTCATAGTTGCCATCAATCCTTAATCTTGGCAAGTGAAGCTTGGTGTAGAAATCATAGGTGTCTGGATCAACGTGATTGTAAGTAATAACAGTGTTTCCAAATCCTAAGAGTGTTACGTCAGTAAGGGAAGCATTTACTGTCACTGGTCCTCCTCCTCCTTGGAGAATCTAAAATCAAAAATATATATTTGTTGGCTATTAGGGTTAAAAAAAAATATGTGAAAAATAAGGAGGTAAAAAATTTGTTTGTTTTAAAACATAATTTATTTCTTTAAATTGTTAAGGCTTCAAAAATTTTAAAAAAAAACTACACAGTCAATAAATCATAAATTATATGAACATTGTGTTCTAAAAAGTCCATATAATACACCATTTCTCCAATAAATATTTTTAAAATATTGCGAGAAAAAAACGCATCAAAAATTGGGGGAAGTAATTTGGTTGGATTACCGATTATTAAACAACAAATTACCAAAACATATATTTCGGTTTAATTTGATCAGAAGGGCTACTTTAACATTATAAACTTGATTCTGAGATTAAGATACACTTAATATTCACTCGCGGCTACAGACTAAAATGCACTCTGGCTCCTTCGATTTCGCGGGTTAATTTGAACGTATATTTTTAAAATTCGTAGTAGTTCGGGGCCTAAGAGGGAAATTTTGGGGTTTGTCTGCATTTTTCCGTACCGTAATAAAATTTGGCACAGAGGTAGTAGACACCTAGAGATGCCATTTTAGAAGAGGTGCTCCGATGGAACCCAGTGCAGGGCCGAGATACAGGGGCGTACTTGAAGTGGGCAAGAAAAAATTTATAAATTAAATATGAAACTCATTTCGAGTACAGTTTTTTGTTTGTTTCACCTTATTGCTTGTAAATCCAAAAAATTTACAAAAAGTAAAGTTTTGAAAACGGTTTTTTTTTTTCAGGGGAGGGAGCAAAAGGAACGAGGACAGATATAAATTAAGTCAAAACGTCAAACTGTTCACATGATATCAAAAACTGACACCTGAAATGTACCTGTTCTGAGATCTACGTGAGAGAATATTAAAAACACCTAATCAAACCTAACTTAATAAAATTTGATAAATTAAGTAAAAATGAAGTTTCTGGAATTTTTGAATTATAATGTGCAGGGTGTTAAGAGTTAAGTCGCCACTATTACTTACTTCGTTAATATTAGAGCTACAGGGTCGGTTAAATAGACAAAGTTGTGGTATTTTTTTCTCTGATTACGATGGTGATGAACGAAAAGAAAATCAAATGACGAGTAGGTGAGTTATGTTAAAAAAACCACATTTTTTTAAATGGGACACCCGGTATTCAGTTCAGCCAATAAAATAATACTACAGTGTTGTACTATATTCGTACCAAGTATCATTACGGTACCCAAAAATGAAGACAAAAGTGGCTTCGGCTCCAAATTAAAGGAATCCAGGCTAAATCTTTTTGAGGTTTAGGATTTATGGAAAATTTGGTACTATATAATTAAATCACATTTATAATGAAGATTCGATATAAAACAAAAATAAACAAAATGTGAAATGTTTAAGCTATTAGCTGAACTCAAAAAAAGATTTTGGGAAATACAAAAATAACAAGTGGGCAGATGCAAAAATAAATTATTCTTCTAGGTATTTACTCTATTAGGTTTTTATTATTTTTAGGAATCAAGAATGTAACAATTGATTTGCTATTACAATTGTCTCTTCTGGCTTAGGCTCAACTCCAGACTAAATTACGTTTCGTTTGATACCACACAAGCCATGTTTTAAAATAAACTCTATTTTTTGAAATCTACCCCCACCCTTTTTTTTACCTAAAATTTATTTTGTTTAACTCCAGACTCAATTACCTTTCGTTTATATTTTCACTTAAACTCTTATTTTTGAAGTCTACCCCCACCCTTTTATTTGACTTGTGTTTGGTGGATTTTGTTCATTTTCAAATGGGACCATCTCGACCCAAGACCCAGCCTAGGTACCAAATTTCATTGAAATCGGGCAAGCAGTTTTTGAGTTATGCGCGTTGGTCCTTATAGACAGACAGACGGACAGACAGACAGCGCAACAAAAAAGTTTCAAAATCATCTGAAACGCAAAGATATATAAAAAATTTTGACATCAGAGCAACTTTTTTTTTCTCGAAAAAATTAGGATCACCATAGCTCACACTACTATAGTATGGTATATGTGTGATAATAATAAATAATAAAAAGCATCAGGGTCAAAAATTTACCTGGATGAAATTTTAGCTCACACATATACTATACTATAGTAGTGTGAGCTATGGTGATCCTAATTTTTTCGAGAAAAAAAAAGTTGCTCCGATTTCAAAAATTTTTATATATCTTTGCGTTTCAGATGATTTTGAAACTTTTTTGTTGCGCCGTCTGTCTGTCTGTCTGTCTGTATGTCTGTATGTCTGTATGTCTGTATGTCTGTATGTCTGTATGTCTGTATGTCTGTATGTCTGTATGTCTGTATGTCTGTCTGTATGTCTGTAACGACCAACGCGCATAACTCAAAAACCGCTTGGCCGATTTTAATGAAACTTGGTACCTAGGCTGGGTCTTGGGTCGAGATGGTCCCATTTAAAAATGAACAAAATCCACCGAACAGAAACCAAATAAAAGGGTGGGGGTAGATTTCAAAAATTAGAGTTTATGTAGTTTATGTGAAAATATGGCGTGTGTGATATCAAACGAAAGGTAATTGAGTCTGCAGTTAAACAAAATACATTTTAATTTATTTTAAAAAAAAGGGTGGGGGTATATTTTAAAAATTAGAGTTTAAGTGAAAATATGGCGTGTGTGATATCAAACGAAAGGTAATTGAGTCCGGAGTTTAACAAAATACATTTTAGTTTTTTGTTTTTTTTAAGGGTGGGGGTAGATTTCAAAAATTTGAGTTTAAGTCAAAACATGGCTTGTGTGGTATCAAACAAAAGGTAATTTAGTCTGGAGTTAAATAAAATATATTTTAGTTTTTAGTTATATTAGCTCACACGTACACTATAAATATAGTACCTAGTGTGAGCTTAGTGGCCCATATATTGGCAGAGTATTTTTAAATGAGCTCTTAAATTAGACTTGGAAGAAAAACTGATCTCTTGAGTGCACTCGGTACATTCCATATTTTTAGGTCGATGTATTTTTATATGAATTGAAACAATAACACAAAATAAATTTGACCGAACTAACTACACGACAAATATAAAACACGGACTAATTTTTAAAACTGGAAGGGACTTCAAACTTTAAACAGTCCCAGGCTATTTGAACAAAAACAAAACATTAAAACATAACCTCGAAAGGAGGAGCCAGAGTGCATTTTAGTCTGTAGCCGCGAGTTTAATATTCCAATACACCTTTTTTGTGATAGTAGCTACTCTTACCTAGGCAAAATTAAATTACAATCATATAGACAGACCTATAAATTAGGTCACAAGATTACTAAGAAAATTACTTTGATTTTAATCAAATTCTAGATCTACAGTAACAGTAACCCAACAAAATGGTCATTTAGATGCGATTTTACTTGTCAAAAAAGTCGCTTTTTATTATTATTTCAAGCTTTTATTTAACTTCACCTGTATGTATGTATGTATGTAATCAAATCGTGCAACTCATTTTTGAAGAACTTCCAAACATCCGATTGACTTCAAATTTCGCATAGCGTGTTAGTTCCGATGACAATACAATAATGTGGTTTCATCTGGTACCTACCTCCCCCCTAACGTGGGGGTGGAGAGGGGGTCTTTACTTTGTCCGATATCCACCAAAATTGGTATCTGGGAGTTTTTGAGGATGAGAATTACGAATTTTTGATCAGATTGCAAAAATTCAATATGGCGGATTCAAAATGGACGATTTAATGTCAAGTTTTTCTGATTACTTTCAACTGACTTCCACGTATCCGATTGACTTAAAATTTCGTATACCGTTATAGTTCCGATGACAATCCAATAATGTGGTATCACTGACTGCCTACCTCACCCCTAACCTGGGGGGCGGAGAAGAGGTAAAATTTTAGTTTGTTGGATTTCCACCAAAATTGGTATCTGGGGGTTTTTGAGAATGAGGATTACGAATTTTTGATCAGATAACAAAAATTCAATATAGAGGATTCAAAATGGACGATTTAATGTCAAGTTTTTCTGATTACTTTCAACTGACACGTATTCGATTAACTTTAAATTTCCCACAACATTATAGCTCCGATGACAATCCAATAATGTGGTATCACTGACTGCAATATCGATACGCTAGCTAAAATGCATAGACAAATCTAAAAATTAAAAAATAAATTTAGAAAAAAAAAAACTTTTTGAAAACAAGCTTTTATAAAATGGGCTAAAAAGCATAAAATAATTTTTTGAGTGTTCTGATATCATAATAATAAAAGCGATGGGCGTATTTAATATTAGGTAAATGCCTTTCCATGCGCATTTGGTGGATTGTCCACAACCGATGATGGGCCGACTCTTCTTTTTCAATGTGACAAAATAAATCGACATACTGCCGGTCGCGGATGATCTGCCTAATATGAAGCAGGCGTAATAATGTCCATCCATATCAGAAAAATGTAAGGGTAGCTTAAGTAGGGTTGGGTTGGGTTAAATTATCTACCCTTACATTTCTCTGCTATAATATAATGAATTTGAACTTTCATTAAACTTCGAGTTAACAAGGCTAAAAGAAAAACGGGAAAATTTCCTTTAATACGCCCATCGCTTTTATTATTATGATATCAGAACACTCAAAAAATTATTTTATGCTTTTTAGTCCATTTTATAAAAGCTTGTTTTCAAAAAGTTTTTTTTTCTAAATTTATTTCAATGGAGATTACTAGAGGTCTCCCACGCTCTAAAAAGAAAGTGGCAAATGTTTTTAAATAACTTGTTTTATTCCTTGAATTAACAAAATTATAGTCGGAGTTTTTGTAGTTTAACCAATTAATTTATAAAGTATTTGAAATTTTTTTCATCGGGACCAATATATTTCTGTAATTAGTTCTTCGTGTTTGAAAATCCAGATCCCTTGGCTTCCAAGGACAAGAGTACCTAATGTTTCATAGGCTACTTAAGTAAATTTTTAAACAATTTGAAAAAATGCGCCAATGCCAAAAATTTTAAAACAAAATTAATAATTTTGGGACATTTATGCTTTAAAATTAAAAATGTTTTTCAAAAATGCACTGCAGGCAACATGAGGGCGCTTTTGCCACAAATAACGAATAATTAATTTGAATTTACACTACGGTAGTATAACATATAAAGGACTATTTACAACAACACACACAGGCGGATTTCTCAAAAAAGTTGGTCAAAACCTAAGATCCATTTACAGCCCCTAAAATTGCATATAGTAATAAAAAAATATATGATTTATTGTTTAAAAAAGATAAAGAAGAAAAATTCTTTAAGGACCCCGCACAAAAAAATAAAATTTGGAACTTTACTATTTAACTAAAATGATTCCTAAAAAATCGTTGAAACCAGAATTTTGGCTGTATAAACTTTTACAAGATATTGAAATATTTGATTTTAATAATTGCAGAGCTCCATGAAAAAATGTTTTAACCAACATGTAGGTATGTAAAATTCGCAATTGCATAAAACAATGTGATATTTTTGCAAAAAAAAGTTAATTGAACTTTTTCTGTTTTTTCCGACTTTTGTTATTAATAAAGTATATTGTCTAGCAAGAAAAATCTATATGGGCCACTAAGCTCACATTTGGTACTATAGTTATAGTGTACGTGTAAGCTAATATAACTAATAAATTTAATATATTTTATTCAACTCAATTACCTTTCGTTTGATACACACAAGCCATATTTTGACTTAAACTCCAATTTTTGAAATCTACCCCCACACTTAAAAAAAAAACACTAAAATGTATTTTGTTTAACTCCAGACTCAATTACCTTTCGTTTGATATGACACACGCCATATTTTCCCTTAAAATCTAATTTTTCAAATCTACTCCCACCCTTTTTTAAAAAATAAACTAAAATGTATTTTGTTTAACTCTATAATCAATTACCTTTCGTTTGATATCACACACGCCATATTTTCACATATACTCTAATTTTTTTAATCTACCCCCACCCTTTTATTTGGCTTGCGCCACACAGACACATACACGGGCAGACGTCACGATAAAATTGCTAAGATACAATACACCAGAATAACATATTTTCAGTGTTATCTTAATTTTTTTTGTTGTCGAAAATAATACCTCTCCAGCCATTGCTGCGCGGGCTAGGAAGGCAAAAATGAAATCAGAATACATGTGACATAATAATTATACTTTTGGTTTACAAAAACGAATGTCATTAAAGCTAAGAAAACTTATTTATTAATTACCGCATATTATGTACGTATTTCTCACTGGACAATTTTCTATATACACAAAAAGAAATTTTAACTTTTTTACTCGATCCGCATAACTCCGCAGCTGAAACTGACTTTGTTATTTAGAAAACATATGCATGCACTTAATAGGACTAAAAATGTCAATAAAGTTGGATGAAGTTGAAACCTTTAGTTATATTTCAGAAAATAAAAATTTAAAAAGTTTTCTGCAACGTTGCTTTAAACCGGTTTAAAATATTACCAATAAAATAAAAAACAATGGTAAATATGTACAATAAATAGCTACATACCTCCAGATTCAAAAAAATTATTTTTGATAATAGGCGCAAGTTTCAATAGGGATGTTTAACCATCAACTTTTGTAAAATTAAGTAACGCAAATAACGTAAAAAAATAAATGGAAGTTTCATCTGTCATTACTATGGCAATTGTTTTTCAAATTAGGCGTGACATGGTCACGGCCTAGTATGATCATCAGTGATTGCACTAATAGCAATTTTACAATGCAACAGGGCTTTTTAGTGTTTAGGGGTTATAGCCAGCTTTTTCTTAAAACCCGCCTGTGTGCAACAGTGACTCACATTTTAAGAAATTGACCTGGCAGTGATACCTATAGAAACTTCCTTTACTATTCCGATTAAAACAAGACCCCCTTGCTTGACTGACCATTTATTTGCAGAATGGTAAATCTAATTACCAATTAACCTGAACTAGTAGGCATAAAAATAAGTTACACTATCTACACAAGCTACTTTTAAAAATTATTATTTCAAATTCGGCCAAGGATCGCATTAAATTAGCATGCAAGTTAAATTTTATTTTTAATACCTATGGTTATTTTTATTGTTTTAAATAACCAATTTGGTAAGACATATAAGATTTCTTTGCATGGCCAATATAGAAATAATATAAAACAATAAAACATAGGTAAAACGTTTTGTAATTCTTAAAGTTGATTGATTCATGAAATACTTTACGAAAAAAATTAATTTAATAAGGTTTTTTATACAAATATCTTTAAGAAAGTCAGCTAGATAAATCAAAGAAATGAAACACACAATTATCTACTTCCTCTTGCTTCTTGTCCTATATTATATCCTCTGATCTTTATGACATCTTGGCGTAAAAATTTTCGACTTGTTATGATATCTGTCGACGCTATGACATTCAAATTCCGATGACACAATGTTTTTTGATGTTGTTGAATACTTATCATTTTGTGACTTACGCTGTATATTTTCATTTTGTTTGATTGCACTTGCATTATGCCAGTTCTCTAAATTAAATTTGCTTAATTTATAAAGTTCGCTAGCTTATTTTGAACATAGGTATTTCTGTGTATTAAATACCAAATTAATTTTACATGAGAAAAAATATTGTTTTACTTTAGAAATGATCTTTATAAGTTGATCTTTTCGCCATCCTTTCTTTCGACGTCGTTTAAGGTAAGAACAACGCCAATTTTTTTTTTATACTGGGACTTTCCATCTAACTGTCATACCTTCCCCTACATTTTTTATCAGTTTCTTAACAAAACTTCTTTTATTTGCGTTGTTACCTTTACAAACGGCACTTTAAGAGGATCCAAAACCTGCAGACCAATATCCTCATTTCCTTTTGGAATTTCATTGAAAAGCAACTGTACAGCATTGGTTGAGCAGTTTACGAACTCCTTCCAGGGCCTGGTGATCTGGCAAGTTTTGACGAATTCGGCTAAATAAATAAATTAATAAAATTTTTCCTGGTTTTAAAACAAATTTATTTACCTAACAGTTTTGCATTACTTTTACCAACAAATTTTGATTTTTGGGGAACATTCATATTTCAGCGTACGCCACTGCAACAAAAAACGATTTTGCATAAAATTTGTCGAAATCAGTGTAGAGTAAAAATCATGTTTTAAATCTAAATAGATAAAAGCAATTTTTCTACACTTAAATATTCTTCTTCTCTTTTGTTGATGTTAGGTTGTGGCCAACTGGCCTCCCTGTGATTTAATGCACAGTATACATACTGGCTCGTTAAAAATAAATCCGCGGAAGGATACGCTCCATGGACTTTATATTCTACAAAAAAAACTTTATAAGGATTTTAATTTAATGTTTCTAAAAAAGATATAGATATGTTCCACGTTTGTTCATATATACAGGGTGTCCCAAATTGGGCACTTTTAGGGGGTTTAAGGTACTTCTAGGGGAGGCAGAGAAAAACTGACCATGCATTGCGAGGCTCAAATTTCAAGAGAAGACTTATAGTGAAAACCGCATTTTGAAATATCGTCTCGTCTTTGAGCTACGGGGGCTTTTTGAAAAGTCTGCATTTTTGAAGGGGGTCTATAACTTCGCTATTAGTGGAAATTTTGATTTAGAGTAAATCGCAGTTTTATAGACTTTGTCACGAGGAATTCACCCGCTAAATTATATTTTAACTGTCACTTTTAGTTTTTGAGATATGACATAAAGTTGCATTTTTTCTTATGGAATGGCCTATATTTTAATTAATTTTCGAATTCGTCATTGAATTCTTTTCAAAATGATGTATCATATGTCATAATTTGATTGAGCGGTTTAGGAGATATTCAGCTTTTTCACTTATTTCTAGTGCGCTATGATTTTCTGCTGAGGCAGGTAAAGGCACTCCAGTATTTTTATTATTTTACACAGTCACAAATATAGTAAGGCTGGTTTGGAAAAATTATAATTCAGCTGACGGCCCTCAAAGCCTAGTTATAAAAAGTTTTAAAAAATGATACATATTTCAAAATAAAATTAAAACGCTTTTATGCAAAATAATTTCATATCGAAGCGTAATGTCAAATTGTTTAAACAATTGAAAACAATGACAAAACGCCAAGGCGCAAGGCCAACTTGATTTGCATAGTATAAGACAACAAAACTATAGGAGCATTGAAGTAGGATTTGACCGCAAGGCTTTCACGTCAATGGCGCATGACGTCATTCAACGCACACTAGACAAAAATAAAAAACTTTAATTATCTCCGAAACCGCTCAATCAAACTATGACATATGATACATCATTTTGAAAAGAATTCGAAAATTAATTAAAATATAGGCCATTCCATAAGAAAAAATGCAACTTTATGTCATATCTCAAAAACTAAAAGTGACAGTTAAAATTTAATTTAGCGGTTGAATTTCTCGTGACAAAGTGTATAAAATTGCAATTTACTCTAAATCAATATTTCCAATAATAACGAAGTTATAGACCCCCCAAAATGCAGACTTTTCAAAAAGCCCTCGTAGCTCAAAGACGAGACGATATTGCAAAATGCGGTTTTCACTATAAGTCTTCTTTTGAAATTTGAGCCTCGTAATGCGTGGTCAGTTTTTCTCTGTCTTCTCTAGAAGTACCTTAAACCCCCCAAAAGTGCCCAATTTGGGACACCCTGTACATAGTGTTCATTAAAACAAAAACATTCAAATTTAATGTTTACCTCTAGATCCGATGTGCATAGTTACTTAACCAGAAATCATACAAACCTTAATACCATTCAATGCAGTTTAGTAAAACAAAAAATTCAATTTTTTTTAATGGTGTTAATATGTACAATTCATTACCATCTGATATAAAAATAATTAAAGACTCTTTGCTTTTTAAAAACCGCCTTAAGCGTCATCTTATGCTATAATTAATTGTTTTATTTAATTTTTAGTAACCTATATTAATGTTATTGTAATATTATAATAATGAAAGGATGAGCCTATATAAGAAATGCCTATGTAACTTTTTTATTTTTGGTTTAATAAAAAAATTCATGCAAAAAAAAGTTTATTTTGACGTTATTAAAATGTTTTTGTGTTTGTGTATACCTAATCCTCCAAAAAGGTTGGTTATCAGTTTGAATGAGACACTATTCAGATCTTCTGAATCAATCTGAGGTTTATTTATTATAAATCAATGTATTAAAATTGTTCTTTTTATTTTAATTCAACAAGTTTGTAGTCTGTACAAACCAAGAGCTACAATTCGCATAGTGATAGAATGCACTTTAGCAGTGACGGATCCAGGGGGGAGCGGGGGCAGCCACATCCTGACTTTTTCAGTCTATGAAAAAATAGTAATTGTGATAAATCGCAACTGTAAATAAATTTAGCATTTAAAAATATCACAAGATTTACTTTATCTTTTTTAAATTTGCCTGCTTTTTGAAAATGGCGAAGAACAGTTGTAGTAGAGTAAATTTTTAAAATAAAGCTGCAAAAAGGGTATATTTTTTTTTATATTTGGCATAGTAGTACCTAATAACATTAAATTGTAATGTACAAAAAAAAATATAATTTATTTATTTTTTAAAGATGGCGGCCGAAAAGGTAAAAAAAAACAGTTTTGTTTATTTTTTCAAAATTTAACAAAAAAACCTGAAAAAAACAAGACATCTCGTTAAACAAAACACAGATATTTTTAAAATTTTTAAAAAAAGTTAACATATGTCACGTGCCGGGTGATTTGAATAAATTGACCATATTTTACTTAATAGCTATCTCCGTTAATATTGATCTAACAGTAGCGATTAAATTAGCAAAGTTAAATAATTTTTCATAAATCATCAGAATCTGATGTCAAAAATGACATATGTCATACACTTGTCAAATTATTGACATATGGTTTATTCTTTTAAATAAAACACCCTGTATATAATTTTTTAAATTGATAGGGCTCCTTTTTCTGATTTTAAAAATATATAATATGTTGACATTTAGTCCAGCCGTTGTTGAAATATTTGCATTTTAAAAATTATATTCATATATGACAGTGGGGGAACGTACTTTAGTGGATGATATAAGAACAAAGCAACTGGTGTGGTATGGACATGTACAAAGAATGAATAATGAAAGACTACCTAAACAAATACTACAATGGAAACCAACTAGCCGAAGAAAACGAGGACGGCCAAGGAGAAGCTGGAGAGAAGGAATAGAAAGTGAAATAAGAATAAGAGGCCTAGATGATGAATTATGGGCAAACAGAAACGAGTGAAGATTGGGTATCGGAAGACGTAGAACGTTGTGAAACCGATAAATATATATATATATATATATATATATATATATATATATATATATATATATTCATTAACAAAATGGCAACATCCTTGTTGTTTATTTAGGTTATTAAAATGCAAATATTTCAATAACGGCTAGACTAAATGTCAACATATTATATATTGAGCCTTATCAATTAAGAAAATTATATACAGGGTATTTTATTTAAAAAAATAAACCATGTCAAAAGTTTGACAAGTGTATGACATATGTCATTTTTGACATCAGATTCTAATAATCTAGGAAAAATTATTTAACTTTGATTATATAAACGTTACTGTTAGATCAATATTACCAGACATAGCTATTAAGTAAAATATGGTCAATTCAATCAAATCACCCGGTACGTGACATATGTCAACTATTTTGACATTTTTTAAATATCTATGTTTTGTTTAACATGTTTTGTCCAGTTTTTTTTGTTAAGTTTTGAAAAAATAAACAAAAATGTTTTTTTTTTACTTTTTCGGCCGCCATCTTTAAAAAATAAATAAATTATAATTTTTTTGTACATTATAATTTAAAACTAATTAAGGGTAATCTAAAACTACTTATCTTGGTAAAAAAGTTTATATTTTTTAGCAAAGTTTAGAAAAATATTTCCAAACTACTAAGAACCTTTCATTTTGAAATTTGTATTGGAGAACTTGGCTTTACTTTTATCTCAATTCTTTTTACGGAATGCCCTCCCGACACTATTTTGAAATAATTGCGCCTTTTTCCTATGGCGGACACACAAAGCAAAAAATTATATTTCTAGACTATATTATGAGCTTCGAGACCTAGACAGACTAGAGAGACTTATTATACGAGGCTATTTCTAACTCAATTTTGTTTTTTTTTCTACGGGACACGGCAGCCTAGAAAAATGTGAGAATTTCCACTATTACCATAGCGAGTTGAAAATAATTTGATTATAAAGTTTAAATCACAAAGAAATTTGCGTTTTAAATAAAGACAAAAAAAATCATTTAGGAATACTAACAAAAACCCTTTAGGAACGTGTTTCCCCTAAAAAATACTACTTACGTTGTTCTGACAATATTTTCCCAAGCGCGCCATTAAGAACGCACGCAAAGCCAAAAAGTATCCCGTAACCCATTATCGACGTTGCCACTGATAAATGGAACTACTTGAACCACTTCTTGGAGTGCTATGTGTCAGTAGTACTGCTATCGCAGTAACCCATTCAGAGATCACTTTCACTGCTGAGGTAAACATAGTTATTTTGTAGTGACAATAAAGGATTTTTAGAAACAAAGGTGAAATAACTTAAAAATTCATGGATTTAGAGCCCCTGTCAGATCTCGTATTTCCATTGCCTTATCAGTGGCACACCCAGCAATCAGTTTTAGGGAAGACCCGAGACCCCATGATGTCGTATTTTATGCCATTTTTTATTTTAATTTATGAAATATCTGGAAAATATAAAAAAAGAAACGGGCAATATAATACAATGTCGATAGGGGTATTTTCCCTCGGAGTAGTTTCTTCTGTTGGTTTTTACACAATTTCAGTAGTGGTGGTCTCTTTTTGGCTGGCTATCCTTTTAAACACATCCGTGAAAATATGTTAAGTTCCTTGATCGTTTTAATAATCAGTGTTATCACGCTACAATATTTTTAAAGAATTTTAGTGTGGCCATAAAAAAATTTAATATATATTTATCGGTTTCACAACCTTCTACGTCTTCCGATACCCAATCTCCACTCGTTTCTGTTTGCCCATAATTCATCATCTAGGCCTCTTATTCTTATTTCACTGTCTATTCCTTCTCTCCAACTTCTCCTCGGCCTTCCTCGTTTTCTTCGGTCAGTTGGTTTCCATTGTAATATTTGTTTAGGTAGTCTTCCATCATCCATTGTTTGTACATGTCTGTACCACACCAGTTCTTTGGTTCTTATATCATCCACTAAAGTACGTTCACCCACTGTCATAATTTCTCTTATTCTTTGATTTGTAACTATTTCTCTTTTTGATTTCCCTGCTGCTCTTCTCCAATAGTCCATCTCCGTAGCGGAAAGCATTTTTTCTGTTCTATCTTTGATTGGCCATACTTCTGAGCCGTATGTAATAATACTTTTTACAATGGTGTTATATATAAGCTTTTTGTTATGTTTTGATATACTTTGTTATGTTTTGATATACTTTGGCCCCAAATTATTCCATTTAATAAAGATTGCTTTTCTTCCTTGTACGTTTCTATCTTTTATAGCTTTGTCTAGTGTTCCGTCAGCTGTAATTTTTAGACCTAAGTATTTATACTCATCACAGGACTGAATTCGCTCCTCAGTATTTAAGATTAGATCCTGTTTCGTTCGACCAATACACATATACTCTGTCTTATTGATATTAAACTCAGTCCCCACTTATTGTACTCTTCTATTAGTTTTCGTATCATATATTCGAGGTCGTCATAATCCTGAGCCACTACTATCTGATCGTCGGCGAAACATAAAGTATACAAGGTGGTTTCGTCCAACGGAATTCCCATGTTTTGGCATTTTCTCTTCCAGACTTTAAGGACTTGTTCCAAATATATCTTGAAGAGCGTAGGCGAGATACAGCAACCTTGTTTAAGACCTTTATTTATTTGAAAGCCTTTGGTTAGTTTTGCTTTTATTTTAACTTTTGCCTTACTATTGCGGTATAACTCTTTGATGGCCTTAATTAGTTGTACGCTTATGTTTGTCTTTTCCAACGCTTTCCAAAGTAGATTTGGTGGTATACTATCATATGCCTTCTGCAAATCTGCGTAAAAACTACTTATTGCGAAAGGATTTATCTATTTTTTGAAGACACCCGTGAGTTTGAGACGCTTCTTGATGAACAAGCCCTTATCGGAAACCAAACTGCATCTAAATCCATTTGAGCCATACATCCGCATTAAACAGACAATCAAACACATGAACAATCATACAAACCAAAACAGACCTCTCACAATATTTATTTTGCATTTTTATCAAGGGATTAAAAAACGAATTAATGACTTTTTAAATCAAGGTGGTTTGGTATTTTTACAGTAGTTATTTGAGAAAAGCTTCAAAAGCATAATGGCAAAGCAAGTTTGTGTTAAAAACATATTTCGACAATGAAATTTGATGAGATTCTTGCCTAGAATATTATAATCGTAACAAAAACATTTCATGTATAAAAAAGCCAAGTACGCGAAAATGGTATTCCGTAAAAAGAATTGAGATAAATGTAAAGCCAATACAAATTTCAAAATGAAAGGTTCTTACCAGTTTGGAAATGTTTTTTTAAACTTTGCTATTACAGCCAAACTTCTTTATGTTCAATTTAGCACTGTGCCTAAGAATCATTTGCAGCCGTAATAGCCAAGTTTAGAAAAATATTTCCAACTAGTAAAGTTTACGAAATACCATTTTCGCGTACTTGTTTTTTTTAAATAAAATGTTTTTGTTATGATTTCACTCCTTTTTAAAAGGATTTGGATAAAATGTAAATTTTAAAGTAGTAAAATATTGTCCAAAACTTTTGTAATGCCTTATTAAAAATTTTTTGGGCAATGTTACTTTTACATAACTTTACATTAATAGGGGAGGGAAGTTATTTAAAATATTGGGGCTTTTTAATTTTTTTCTATAGTTTTATCATTGTTCCTATCAACCTTCCAAAGCTTAGCTCTCCAGCGTTTCTGGAAGTGGGCAATGTTACTTTTACATAATTTAACATTTATAGTGGAGAGTAGCAAATAAAAATTTTGCGGTTTTTTATTTATTTTCTATAGTCTTATCATATTCTCTATTAGTCTGCCAAAGCTCAGCTTTTTAGCGTTTCTCGAAGTGGGCATTTTTACTTTTACATAACTTTACTTATAGGGGAGGGGAGTAAATTAGAATGTTGCTGTTTTTTGATTCTTTCCTAGGGTTTGGTCATAATTTCTATCAGTATGTCAAATTTCAGCTTTGTAATATGTCTGGAAGTACAGTAGTTTTGATGATCTATAAATGAGTGAGTCAGTGGCAATTTCGACGTTTTTTGAAATTTCGTAACTACTTTACTACTCCATGAAAATCCATAAAACTTGGACACGTTGTTAATTTTATGAAGGTCTATGACTGTGCAACGCTCATTCCGAAGTAGATTTTTAGATAGGTCAAATATGGGCTGAAATGTTTCAAGAAAAAATGGTACACCAGTTTCCGCGCGATCTTGGCGGGACACTGCCTTGCCCTCAGAACTGGCAACTGAAGTGATTATAAAGCCACGAGCGCCCCATGAGGGGGGGGCATAAAATCTTATTAACAAAATATCAGGAGAAGAGTATCGTGCCTGATAGTCAATATGAGTTATAGCTTAGGTATCAGCGGCCTACTTTGTAGCCAAGTTTCACTAAAATCCGTTCAGCGGTTCTGGAGATTTTTATCCCTGATTCCCGTATACTTAGTTCACTGTGCATCGGTTCAAAAGAGTATCTACTAAACCGAGGGAAGATAAAAGCCTATATAATTCTGGTATTTTGTGTTTAAAAAAACTACTTTTGTTCTTATCTTCGCATAAGATGGTCCTTTCTGAGTGATTGTAACCCTTTAAAGGCCCATTGATTTTAAGTGTGTAAAATTTGTAGAATAGTAGAGTAAATTTGTAAAATAAAGCTGCAAAAAGGGTATATTTTTTTATATTTGGCATAGTAGTACCTAACACCAAAAGCTAAATTTTTATTTGAGGATCCCCGATTTTCCGGCCTCAGAATCCAAGATGGCGGCTGCCAAAGTTAAGAAAAAAATGATTTCTTTGTTTTAAGAGGAATTAAATTAGTTTTAATAAATTTACTTTAAGTGGTATATACTCAATGTAAGAATGTTAAAAAAAATTACACCTGTCACTGCAAAACAAAATGGCGGCTATATTTTAAAAAAATCGTTTTTCTTCGATATTTTCTTTATTTTTTTGTGCGATATTTACTTTTAAGACCTCATATTAAAGCTACTGACCAGTTCTTTAAACCTGCTTAAATGAAATGATAAGTTTCCCAGCCGACACAAGGATGGCGCTTAATTTGTCAAAAATAAAAGATTCCTTTACAACCAGTAGACCAAATTGAATTTTGACAAAAAATTTTTTTGGATTTTATCAGTAGTAAGCCGGATTTTGTAAAAATTTATAAAAAGTTACAATTTGACATTTAACATTTTAAGATGGCGGCCGAAGTTCAGATAAAAAAGTAATTTTTTTGTTATTGTTTAACACAACTAGTATTGCCGTGTAATATATTGATTTATACTAAATGGGGGTCGCCGATTGTAAATATTTCATAATAAATGACATATGTCTATAATTATCCAAGATGGCGGCAGTCAAAATATAAGTACAACAGTATCTTTTTGGTTTAGTAAATCTTTTTATCAAGATATGTAGTTTTATATTAACCTTAATTAGTTTTAAATTGTAATGTACAAAAAAAATAGAATTTATTAATTTTTTAAAGATGGCGGCCGAAAAAGTAAAAAAAACATTTTTGTTTATTTTTTCGAAATTTAACAAAAAAAACTGAGAAAACCAGGACATCTCGTTAAACAAAACACAGATGTTTTAAATATGTCAAAAAAGTTGACATATGTCACGTGCCGGGTGATTTGAATAAATTGACATATTTTACTTAAGGCCGCTTGACATGGTGCATGACAATAAAATTTGTAGGCAAATGCATGAAATTTTGCCCAGGTGCATGCGCAGTATAAATCCAGCTGATTGTTGCAGGCAATCCATTTTTATCGGTTCGGTGCCATTTTTTTGCATGCAAACTGTACTTGCATGCTAACTGGGGAATTTTTACCTAGATTCTGGGGAATCAGTGCATGGCCATGTACAATGTCAAACGAAAAGAAGATTTTTTGCAGGCAACAATTAGACCGAAATTTTTTGCTTGCAAATATTTGCAGCGCGTCATGCACCATGTCAAGCGACCTTTAATAGCTATCTCCGTTAATATTGATCTAACAGTAACGTTTAAATTAGCAAAGTTAAATATTTTTTTCTAAATCATCAGAATCTTATGTAAAAAATGACATATGTCATACACATTGCCAAATATAAAAAAATATACCCTTTTTGCAGCTTTTTATTGAAATACCCTATAAATTTACTCTACTAGAAAGGCAATCTCTTAAATCAGAAAATTCAACAGGAAAGAAATATTTTAGGAAAATGCTAAAGATATGTCAATTTCTCTTTGTTATTATCGCTGAATATTGCAAGTGTGGTTATTCTGGTTAGATCTGTGGACACACAGCAGTGCGTTATGTAATTTTAGATGTCGACGCGTGTTTTGCTGTAATATTTATTGTAAGATCAGGTCAGACTCAGGAGACCTCTTTAAACTTATTAGCATTACCACTTAAGAATTGGATATTTACTATCAATATACACTATCGCTCATATGTAGAGCAACTTAAAAAAATAAATAATTTTCTCTTTGTTCGCTCTTTGTAATTTAATTTGTTTTGGAGAGGGATATTAGAATGATGAAACAATTTTAATAAATGCAAAATGTTTAATTTGCAACAGCCTATAAACCTAATACTTAAAGATATTCGAAAATGTGTGGTCCAAAAGTAGAGCAACCAAGATTTATTTTTTTCTTAAATATAAAACTGTAAATATTTTTAATATCTAGTAGCATAACTTTGCTCTTGATGACTGCTTGACATCTCTTCTTCATTGACCTTATAAGTTTTTCAATTTAGTCTTCGGAAATTGAATTCCAAACTCTCTGAATTTCTTCATACAATTCGTTCGTATTTGATAGCTTTTTCGTGTGAATTCTTCTATCAATTTCATCCCATAGATTCTCTATCGGGTTTCAAGCAGGGCTTTGAGCTGGTCATACCATAACACTAACTTTATTATTTACCAACCAGTCTTTAACCAACTTTGACGTGTGCTTTGGGTCATTGTCATGTTGAAAAACCCATCTTAAGCTCATGTTATCCTCTGTCCAAGGTAACATAGGGTTTTCTAATATATTCTGATAAACAAAGCGATCTATTATTTCATCAGTTTTTATGAGCGGACCCATGCCAAACCCTCCAAAACAACCCCAAACCATTATACCACCACGGCCATGTTAAATAGTTGGTCATGTATACTTCGGCATAAATCTTTCATTTATTGGTCTTCTTACCCAGCAAACACCGTCTGATCTGAACAATTTAAAACGACTTTCGTCTGAAAATAAAACTGTTTTCCATTTTTCGTAAGACCAGTTGACATGCTCTCTTGCAAATTTCAATTTAGCTTCTCTGTTTTTTCTAGAAATAAAGGGTTTTTCGCCGATTTTTTTCTATACAGACCAGCTTGCTTAAGTCTACGTTTTATGGTGCTGACAGATATTGAAACCCCTCCTAACCGTTCTTTAATGCGAGAAGCGTTAATGAATGGATCTTCATTTACCAGCCTTTTTATATTTCTATCAAGTACAACATCAGTTTTTCGCCTTCTACCACTTTTGGGTATTCCTTCCAAAGTGCCTCTTTTGTTATAATTAGAAATAGTTCTAAAAACAATTGATTTGTTCAAGTTTAGATCTTGCGCAATGTTGTTTTGTTTTTCTCCTTTTCTTAATTTTTCCAAAATTAAAACCTCTGGGCATTGTTAATCTCTAAACTTTAAAATACACTAAAACCAGACTGAAAAGCGCGAACACAAATGATAAAAAATTAAACATTAAATTTGGTTGCTCTACATATGACCTACCCAAAAACCAACAAAATTATCAGTAAATAATGCAGTCTCACAAACTGAACAAAGACGTTATCATATTTTTTTGTGTCAAGAGCTACAACTTATTTACATATCAATTCCTAAATACTATTTGCTAAAATGGGTCCTTTTAAATTTTAAAAAAAGTTGCTCTACATATGGACGATAGTGTATGTATAAATTTTCGTAAATTTGTTGTTTTCGTAAATAAGTTAAGTCTCAACTACCACCATAGAAAAAAATAAAATTTAACAAATTTGGTTTTTATTTTTTTCCTTAAAAACTAATAACTCTAATTATTATTTTTTAATGCGATAGATCTTTTGGTTCATATTCACACATACGAGTAAATTTTAAAATCTAGTGTTTTGTTGAACTTTGGAGAAACAGTTTTTGTAATGGGTTGCAAACGGTACAATTTGTTAAACTGGTTGCCTAAATCGTAACAGTGGGTTCCTAAATCGTACCATTGGGCTCTTTTAAGATTTAATAAATATAAAGAAGTACTGAAATTTATTGGCATATGAAAAGAAATCTAAATTCGGAGGTTTTATTTGCAAAAAAAAACAGCATTTTAAATTATGAACATTTTTAAGTTTACAAACAGAACTCACACAAGTAATCGCCCCTAACTCTAACGATATAAAATCGAATGTACAAAAAAAAAACAACATTTTAAATTATGAACAGTTTTAAGTTTATAAACAGAAGCCGCACAAATAATCACACTTAACTAACAGGTCAGAACACCTTTCATGTGCCCATTTTCCACACTTGATATACTTTTTCATATCTTCGACAAAAGACTCATGGCATATTGTGCATTACCAGTCATCAGCATTGCTTTCAATTATTTTTTTATTTTTCTTAGATGAATAAGTTCTTTTAGTTTTTTGTTTGAACTTTCCTGGTTGAAGTTAAAGGATTTCTTCTTTGACAGCCCCCTTTGCCTCTTTTAATTCTTCTTTTTTTACCTTTAGAGCATATTTTGCCTCCAGCTTGTTCTTATAAGAGCTTTCATTTAATATTGTAACTTTCATTTAATTTTTTACGACTTTTGATAGTGGATTTCCTCAATTGAAACAGCCTTACTCTTTTTGTTGAGATCTAATATTTTATGTCGAGTTAAACCACTTGTAATTATAATTGAATCTTCCTCGTGCATAAGACTGTTTTGATTTTTGTCTGGTTCATCCGTATCTTCGAGAAGAGTATTTTCCTTCTTGGATTCAACAGAGTCTGGTATCAGTACGTTTTCACTAGCCACAAAATCTGTTTCAGAAAAGACATTTCGGTTTACCGGCTATATCCTCGAAGCTTTAAATCCATTTACGGCATTACTTATTGTTGCAGAATTTGTTTAATTAACCCTTTCTTAATAAAGCAGCTGTTTCAAACTGTTACTTTTTGTTAAAAGTAATGTTAAAATGACATGAGTTGCCCAAATCGTATCGGTACGATTTGGGAAACCCCAAGGTGCAAGGGCGGATCCAGAGGTGCTTCTCGGGGGGGGGGGGGGGGGGCACTTTAGGTGACATTCTCTGTTGGTAAAAAACGGTATATATTTTTTTAAGCAGCATTTTATTGCATTAGTCAGTGGTTGTAATTTCGATGATAACAACAATACCCACTTTCATGCGCCGCAGGCAAAAATTTTGAGTTTTTATTAGCAAAAACATTACTTTTTACTCATTTTTTGTATACTCAAAAATTTCTCGGGGGGGAAGTGCCCCTAGTGCCCCCCCCCTGGATCCGCCACTGCCAAGGTGGTCCGATTTAGGCAACTATCAAAAAAAAAAACAAATTTTAAAATTAATTATCAAATCTAATATTAAATTCAAGTTTTGTAAACTAATGAGTTCTTCCTAGGCTATATTACTAAAGAATATAACCTGTAAAAATACTACTTACCGATGAAGTACAGACTTATGCAAACTTAAAAAAAGTTACATCAAAATACCCAAAATATTTTAACTTCTATTTGCTACTCCACCATGTGACTGCCTTTTGAAAGACACGACAACTACGGTTGACAGATGAACTATAATTTGGCAACTTATTTAAAAAACTTATTTTGGCAACTTTACTCAAAATTTCTCGCGAAAACAAAAATTTTGTCGCTACCCGTTCTCCTGGAAAAGGGTGGTAACGCTAAGTTAAGTCTCAACTTAGCACTACCAACATAGAAAAAAACTAAAATTTAAAAAAACTAATCTGTGCAATAGGGACTTATTGCTATACCTAAAATGTGCGCAAAAAACAGCCTTAACAGTCAACCAGTGAAATGGCATATCAAATGATTGATCATGTCACTTTAATTGTCAGCACTATAAAAGCCAACTGGATTTACATCATTAATCAGGGCTATCAAAATGGACGGGCCACGATCCTCCACTTTGTTGACGTCACATCCGGGGCTGATTTTTTTTTGATGGTCACGTTACGACACAGCTGATTGTCTTTGAAATTTTGAAGTTGGAATGACGGTTCATGGATATTTGATTTTTTGTTAAATAAAGCCGTTTTTGAGATTGTTTTTACTGTATTCTGGCAGAACAATTTTTTCTAAATGTATAGTAAGCCCTAATTTTTCATAGCCGCTTCATTAGCTCACACAAAAATTAAGTTTAAAGCAGAAGCGAATGTGACAATCACATATGACAAAGTCAAATACATATCAAATATAACAGTTGGCATGTGGTACATGGCGGGTAATTTGAATTCAAAATAAGGAATGCTAAATCTTGAAGATTTTAACCTTTTAATCATGTTGCTTCCTTACAAACCTTTGGTGGAATATCGGGATGGTGTCTGAGAATATTTCACTGAAATTTTGCGGAAATCTGTAGTGCCATTTTTGAAAATATCATAAAAAAACGTCTGACTTCCCATAAGACCCAATGTAAAATTCAGCCCCGGGAGAACAGCTGATTTTTTCAGGGTCGTGGCCTCTATTTTTGTGTTGGCCTTGCATTAATATATCCAAATATGTCAACATACAGGGACTCTAGTCAAATTAAGTGTTTAGTATTCGTAAACAACCTATTTCTTTGTCAAAGATAGCTGTTAAATTTTTAAACCCATTCTTAGTTTCAGTACAATGGAAATTTTCGCACAAGAGAATTATATAACTACAATAATTTTATTTTTACCCAATTTTTGCGGGTTAAATAGCTTTCTTACAACTTTATCATATTTTAATTGGTATTAGCACGAAATATTGTAAAACGTTTACCTATTTTTAATAATGCCATTTCACAACCATTTAACATATACCTACCCATAATCAAATCTGCATGATCATTACCCAATAATTTTTCGTACTACGATGATGTAAAATACCAAAAGAACAAGTATTTAATTTCGGACGTTACATATTTTTGGAAAATTCCATTTTATGCAATTATAAACATGTTTTTCATGCAAGCCCAAGTACGTATAATAAATTTGCACAATCAAAGTCACACGTTAACACTAATTTACCTCATATTGAGCAAATTATTTAGAAAAGCCGGACCTGTCCCCCACCCTGCGATTTCCAATAATATTTGCTTTCAAAAAAATTTATTGGCTAGATATAGCCATTTTTCTGTTTTTCATAAATTTTTGACATGATTTTGGGTATTTTCTATAATTCAGAAGTTTTTTGCAGTAAAATGTTGAAAATTGGGACATTGATGTAGAAGTGAACAGAGAACCAGAATGTGGTCAATAATTTGACCTAGCACAAATTTCCACAAAATGGTGGCCAAAATCCCTAAAATTTACAGAAAAATAACCATTTCTTGGGGAAACGTTAGAATTTTTTTTTTTTAATTTTTTGAGTGCGTCTTACAAAAAAAGAATCAGCGAATCTAATCAGCCCATACTCATATTTTTCGGATTAATATTGGAAGGTTGTTTTTGTAGGCGGTAAAAATTGAGATTTTTGACCGAATAAGACAATCTTCGACTTATAGATCTATTTTATGTGAGCGAGACATGTAGCTACCTAAAAAGGAGTAAAAATATGCAAACCTGTCAAACGCGCTCGGTGATTTAGTAGCCAGTCATTAAAGCGAAAAAAAGACCCCCAGCTTGCAAAAGTGGTAGTCACGATTTTGACATAATGTTCACATTGTAGTTCTAAAAGAAAATGTAAGTTTCGACCTTGGGGGGGGGCGGTTCCCCCGCCGTCTTGGATTTAGTGTGCACAAAAACGTTTTTTTTTATTATTACTTGGTCCCTGTGCATTTTAGAAAATAAAGTTTTAGACAAAAGTTGAAGTCAATAAAATTTCTTACAAAAACGTTAATTTTTTTTGTCAGACGAATGGTTTTCGAGTTATGACGCTAAACATTCGCCACCTTTTTGAATTTTAAACAATTTTTTTATTTAGTCGCCGTTAACTTGAAAACTGCTTATTTTTGGGAAAATCTGTTATAACATAAAATAAAGACCAACTAATAGCCTCTAAAATGGCCTATGGATGCCAATTAAGGGCTAACCGTGGACTTGGCCCACTTAGGTGATACATCGTTTAAAAGATCATTTAATTTTCTACAATAAAGTTGATTGCATACTTTCTGTAAAATGCTTACCTTTTAAGAAAATTACATAAAACTGAATAATTTCAGTTTATTTTGCATATATGGAAATACATAGGAAACGGGTGTACTGCGAACTCTTCAGGGTTCGTATCTCAGCAAGGGTACTACCCAGAGGAACTCAATGATATACTATTTTATAGGCTATTAGTTGGTCTTTATTTTACGTTATTAGTCTTCTTAAAAATAAGCAGTTTCGAAGTGAAAGGCCACTAAAAAAAATTGGTCAAAATCCAAAATGGAGGCGAAAAGTTTAGCGTCATAACTCAAAAACCATTGGTCCTACAAAAAATGTACACAAGCGTTTTTGTAGGAAATTTTAATGTCTTCAACTTTTGTTAAAAACTTTCTTTTCTTAAACGTACGTAACCAAGTAATTAAAAAAAAACCCTGTTTGTAAACACTAAATACAAGATGGCAGGGGGGGGGGGCGGCCCCCACAAGGTCGAAAATACAAATTTGTTTTTAGGACTCCAATGTCAATGTCATATGTTAAAATCGCGAGGACACCACCTTTTGCAAACTGGGGGTCTTTTTTTCGCTTTAATGACTGGCCTAATATAGCTAAATCACCCAGTGCGTTTGACGGGTTTGCATTTTTACTTTTTTTTAAGTAGCTGTGTCGCTCACACAAAATCAGTCGAAGATTGTCTTATTGGGTCAAAAATCTAAATTTTCACCACCAACAAAAATACTCTGCCAATATATGGGCACCTAAGACTAGGTACTATAGTTATAGTGTGAGCTAATATAATCAAAAACTGAAATATATTTTATTCAACTCCAGACTCAATTACCTTTCGTTTGATACCACACAAGCCATGTTTTGACTTAAACTCATTTTTTTTAAATCTACCCCCCCACCCTTTTAAAAAAAACTAAAATGTATTTTGTTTAACTCCAGACTCAATTACCTTTCGTTTGATATCACACACGCCATATTTTCACTTAAACTCTAATTTTTGACATCCACCCCCACCTTTTTTTTAAAAATAAACTAAAATTCATTTTTTTTAACTCCAGACTTAATTACCTTTCGTTTGATATCACACACGCCATATTTTCACATAAACTCTAATTTTTGGAATCTACCCCCACCCTTTTATTTGGCTTGCGTTCGGTGGATTTTGTTCATTTTTAAATGGGACCATCACGGCGCAAGACCCAACTTAGGTACCAAATTTCATTAAAATCGGACAAGCGGTTTTTGAGTTATGCGGGTTGGTCGTTACAGACAGACATACAGACAGACAGACAGACAGACAGACAGCAAAACAAAAAAGTTTCAAAATCATCTGAAACGCAAAGATATATAAAAATTTTTGAAATCGGAGCAACTTTTTTTTTCTCGATAAAATTAGGATCACCATAACTCACACTACTTATAGTAGTAGTGTGAGCTAAAAACTTCCAACTTTAAAACAATGTATTTCCTAAACGATTTATCCAAAAAATATGAATAAATGCTCTCTAGATTCGCTAATTCTTTATCTGTAAGACGCATTTAAAAAATTTGCTTTTAACGTTTCCCCAAGAAATGGGTATTTTTCTGTAAATTTACGGGGTTTTGGCCATCATTTTTGTGGGAATTTGTCCTAGTTCAAATTATTGACCACATTCTTGGTTTTTGGTCACTTCTACATTAACGTACCAATTTTCAACATTTTAGTGCAAAAAAGTTTTGAGTTATAGAAAATTCCCAAATTCATGTCAAAAATGTATAAAAAACAGAAAAATGGCTATATCTTGGCCAATACATTTTTTCGAAAGCCAATATTTTGGCTTTCGTCTATCCTCCAGGTAGGTAATATGCCCACAAAAAATCAAGAAAATCGGAGGTGGTGAAGGACATGTCCGGCTTTTCTTAAATAATTTTGCTGATTACAAAAAAATATATGGGAGCTGTTGTTATCCGCATTTTTGTTAATTAAGTATTATAATTATTTATTATACATATATACCTATACCTGATGGCCAAACGCAAAAAGAAGTAGTTTTAAAAAGCGTGGGAGGAAAGGCGAGGGCCCCCCGAATATACAGGGGTGTTTTTAAATAAGATGCTAATATTAGAGGAGCTAGTTCTTAACTTCATTGGAGAAAAAAAACTTTATGTCCTAAACGTCTTAAATTTTGAGATACAGGGTGGTAAATTTTTAAACAAATCTCTTCTTTAGATATTATTGTCAAATTTGGTACATACTTTCTATGCATCAAGAGGCATTTTCTAATGTACCCACATAGCACAAAAATCACATCAACATTAAATTAACGTGAACAAAAATAACAAAGTTTTTTTTAACTTGAAAACAACCTCATACCATGTAATATTTATTTTGTTAAATCTACATGCTTAAAAACAAGGAGAAATCAAGCTATAAAAATGTACTTTTTGCTGAAGTTTCTGGTGCTGTGTATATAACGTGTTTTTTACCCTCGTTATTTTCATATACCAAACTTACACTTGAAAAGTCCTCCACAACATGTTCTAAAACGCCACTAGATTAAGACTTCTCAAACCTACTATTTTTCTGCGTCTTTTTTGGTCACGTTTTTTTAATAACATTTTTTTAACTTAAAAGAGACGCGAAAGGAAGTTATAAAAGTTCACTAGTTTTGAGACTACAAACCTTCAAGAAAATTTTAAAGATGGCGCCCAAGGCAAGACAAAATATCTATATATCTATCTATATACATTATGTTTTTTTTTAAAGCTAAACAAGATTTTTTTAACAGTAAACACTTTCACAGAATATTATTGTGTCTTTATCAGGTTAATAACAGATGCGTCGTGATCGTGAAGGATCAGGGATCAGTTTCTTAAAAGGTTTTTGGAGTTTAGAGGCCAAAGCACTGCCTGATAGATTTCGTCAAAGTGAAAAATCCCGACAATAGGTGGCGCTGCTGCTAGTAAAATCTCAAAAATATTCAGTAGAAAAGCCATGTAAGTCGCGTTTTAAAATTGTAGAAAACGCGTGAATCTAATGTAATTTTAACGTAAAAATCACCTAAAACTAACGTAAAAACATTGCTGTTTTAATTTTATAATGGCGTTATTACAACGCAGTTTTTAGCAACGTTATTTTTTATAACGTTATTGAATGACCTATTTTACCTTGTTTTCATATATGAAATAAACGTTTTTTTCTAGCAGCTTTTAAAATCAACGTTTTTTTTCTCACGCCTTTTTAAGTGTTGTAATTGTGCTATGTGGGTAAAAAACATTTTGTTTATTTTGACCAGCGGCGTTCGTGCGCGAATTGGTTTCGATAATTTAAATAGATTATTTTAATTTTTTTAGAGGTCCAGCGAGATGTTAGTTCATCTAATTTTTTTATACAAAATTTCTCAACGGGAAAAAAGTTAAGAGGTGACGTTCTTTCTCAGTATAGATGAGAACTTTCAAAAATATTTTTTAATCAATAAAAACAGTAGCGTACCATTATTCTCTTCAAAAATACCGAGGGAAATTCTCGTACACATAGGTGGTAGACGCTTTTTACTCATTGGGCGTCGACCGGTGAGATACCACCATGCCAGAAGTGAGTAGCGCTAAGTGGTATCACCACGTTCCGCTACTGCGCTGGCAGTCCGGTTCCAACAATGAGTAACAGATAGCATGATGGCGCCTCCAGGATACAAATATTCCGGAGGTAAAATACCCGACCACTCGGATCTCCGGGCGTCGGGTGATCCTGGGGGTCCTTCATGCACAGATATTAAAAGAAGACCAAAAACTCAACTCGGAGGAATTGATTTTAGCAACATAAGAGGATTAAGTACCAACATGAATTCAGTTCACCAACATCTTGAAGAACAAAGACCTGACATCCTTGTTCTCACCGAAACTAAAATCAGTTCTGCAACACCTATTGTGAACTATCTTTATCCCGGCTATGACCTACACCACCGATTTCGACATAATTTTGGGATTTGTGTGTACATTAAAAATGACCTTTCATGTCATCGAGAGGAGAAGCTAGAACCAGCGAACCTCGATATCATATGGCTAAAATTCACCTCAAAGTCATCGACCAAGTTCATTTGCTGCCTCTACCGACCGCCAAGTAACACCGAGTATCAAAACTTTTTTGCGACATTATCCGAAAACTGTGAGAGTATACAGTCTAACTATCCACATGCGGAAATTATTTTTTTAGGCGATTTCAACGTCCACAATATACCCTGGCTAAAACACCACAACAAAACAGATAATGAAGGCAGGGAAGCAGAAGCTTTTGCCATAAGTTGTGGTCTAACGCAGCTTGTCGATGAACCTACCCGTATCTCAGAAAGGGGTGAATTTGCAGCATTTTTAGACTTGTTCCTAACTACAAATCCTGACTTGTACACAATTCAAGTAGATCCCCTACTTGGTTCATCCGATCATAAACTTATAAGAACAAAGTGCGAAATGTTCATACCGCCAAGCCAACAATCACTTCCTCGTAAAATGTGGCACTATAAATCGGCAAAATGGAATGACCTTAAACAGTTTTACCTGGATTTTCCATGGCAAGAGGTTTGCTTTAAAACAGCTGATCCCACTATTTGCTGTAATGAAATAACAAAAGTAATCTTATCTGGAATGGATGCATATATCCCACATACAATAAAACGCAGAGCTAATGCAAAACCTTGGTTCAACAGCCAGTGTCAAACGGCTGTACAGAAAAAACACAGAGCATATAACCTTTGGAAACGACAACAAACCGCTCAAAACCACACAGAATTTATAGAAGCCAGAAATAGTTGCAAAATTACTATTGACGCCGCCAAAGAAACATACAATCAAAGAATAAAAAACAGGTTGCTGAATTGTCCAAGTAGTTCTAGGTCCTTTTGGTCTCTTGCAAAAGCCGTTGGATCAAACTTCACCAAGTCATCCATACCACCACTTACAGATAAAAATACTCACTTAGCCACAACATCAGAGGAAAAAGCCAATATGCTGGCCAAAATCTTTTCCTCCAACTCAAACCTAACAGTGCCAAATGGAAAAACTCCACCGTTCATTGAAAGGGTTTCCAACAGTATGCCAGAGGTACCCTTTTGTCACAGAGAAATACGAAAATCCCTTAAAAAGTTGGATACAAACAAAGCAATGGGTCCAGATGGCATTCCCGCGATAGTACTTAAAAATTGTGCTAGCGAACTCACCCCAACTTTCGCAAAATTATTCAATTTATCTTATAGGCAAGTAGTATATCCATCATCATGGAAGTCTGCCGCAGTACAACCCATTCCAAAGAAAGGAAAAAAGACAGATCCGTTACACTATAGACCAATTGCTCTACTTCCGGTGATATCAAAAGTAATGGAAAGAGTTGTGAACAATCACCTAACCAAGTACTTGGAAAAATACAAAATTATCAACGACAAGCAATACGGATTTCGAAAATATAGGTCAACTGGCGATTTACTTACATACGTCACTCACTTATGGCAAAAAGCGATTGAGTTGCGAGGTGAAACAAGAACAATTGCCTTAGATATATCTAAAGCATTCGATAAAGTCTGGCATGAAAATCTGCTCAACAAGCTCAAAGCAACGGGATTGTCGCCGAGACTTTGCACTTGGTTTGAAAGTTACCTTAAGGATAGATCCATTTATGTTGCAATGGATGGCCGGAACTCCAACTCTTACCAAATAAATGCTGGTGTGCCACAGGGAGCAATCCTTTCGCCAACACTTTTTCTGATTTACATAAATGACCTCATATATGGCAATGTAGTCTCCTCAGTCATACCACCCACTCAGTGTCTATCCGCACGTGAATTCCATCATCTTAGACTAACTCAAATATCGCAGATAAATAACGACCTGGAGATAATAGAGGACTGGGGCAACAAAAACCTTGTACAGTTCAACGCGCAGAAAACCCAAGCAGCCCTGTTTTCAAAAAAGACCAGCACCGGTGAGCCAAACATCATGCTATCTGGAAGTGCTGTCACATTGCAGAGCCAGTTGAACATCTTAGGAGTCACTGCAGAGACCAACATGTCTTGGCACAGTCACGTGGCAGATATAGGTAAAAGGGCGTCCCAAAAGCTTGGGGTGCTATTTCGTACAAGACATCTGTATACACCAAGCCAACTGCTGACACTCTACAAAGCCCAGATTCGACCAACTATGGAGTACTGCTCACATATATGGAGTGCGGCTCCCAAACATACCTTAATGCTTTTGAACACCGTGCAAAAGCGAGCTATCAAGCTGATCAATGACCCCGCACTTACCCGTAGCTTGGATAGTCTCGAACATCGAAGAACTGTGGGCGATCTCTCTCTCTCTTCTACAGGTATTATCACGGAAAATGCTCTAAAGAGTTGGCACGTATGATCCCCCCGGGAGTAGCACCTACTAGGCGAACACGTCAAACAGACGGTAACCATCAATTTACTGTCAAAATAGAGGCACCAAGAACCTCATTATATCAGAATTCATATCTCTGGAGAACAGCATCGCTGTGGAATAAACTCCCTGCGACAGTTTTCCCTGCAGGTTACAACCTGAACCGTTTCAAAACCAACACACACCAACATTTCCGCGCACTTGCCGCTTGTCGAGCGTGATAGGGATCTCCTTGCGAGTGCGCATACCCGTAAAAAAAAAAAGTACACACCACTATTTGAACATGTTATACTTTAAAAAATGCGTCGTATTGAATGGAAAGTGTGTTAAGAGTTTACAAAAATATCTAAAGCAGTATCACAGACGGATCTGATACTTACCTAGCGGTAGAGTCCCTGTATGTTGACATATTTAAAATATATCCAAATATGTCAACATACAGGGAGTCTACCTAGCGGTAGCCTATTAGCACACCTCAAGTGAAGCAGCAGCCTTAAAACCAGTTTTTGTTAATATCTCGGAAACCAAACCTCCTAGGAAGTTTTTGGTTTTAATAAAAATTATTAACGAAAGTTTGGTCTAATATATTCCGGAAACCGCATATTGATGCGAAGTTTCGTTAAAAAGATAGCAATTTTAAAAATTTTTATTGTCAAAAAAGCTGTTGATTTTGACCAAAATCTAATCAGCTCATTAGAGTGTCGAACACTATTTTACCTGAAAATTTTATGAAAATCGGTTTAGCGGTTTAGGAGCCATCATGTTACGGACACAAAAAAACACACACACACACACAGATAGACATCATGACAAGCGCGGATCTGGGTTAAAATCTAGGGGGGGGGGGTAATAGTTGACAATTTTTTTTTTGTAATATATTTTTTTTTTGCTAGGGGGGGGGGTAATAGTCGACAAATTTTTTTTTGTAATATAATTTTTTTCTAGGGGGGTAATTGTCTTGTTTTCCCTTTAATTATTAGAAAAAAGCGAATTTTTTTTCTTCTAGGGGGGGTAATTACCCCGTTACCCCCCTCAAATTCCCGCTTGCATCATGAGCATATTGCTGGGATAGGTCAAAATACACCAAAATAACACATTTTCGGCGTTATCTAAAAAAAAATTTTTTTGTCGAAAACAATTCCTTCTCTAGCCATTGCTGCGCAGGCTAGGAAGGTAAAAAAGAAATTTTTAAAAAATCTTTAACACACTGTCTCAAAAATTATGACGTTCCGGACATAAATATGAAGTTTTTTATTTAAAATTGACCCAATAGTTAGCTCCTTCAAAATTTATGTTATTTCTGATTTTTTTTTCGAATTTTTAACCATGCTTCGGCTCCCACTAATCAAAAATGTTTCGCACGCCTTTGCTAAAAACAATATTAAATAAATTGATAAAAAAAAATTTAAGTCACAAACTTTTATAACACTCACTAAAAATTAAAAAATAATTTTCTAACATTCTAATATTATCATAATAATAAAAGCGATGGCCGACTGATGGAAATTTTGACGATGTTAGCACGATAAGATATCCGTATCAATTAAATATCACTATTTGCAAGAATCAATCTAGCAGAAAAATGCAGAGGTACCAAACCCACCCAACCGGACCCAAGATACCCCAGCATTTCTCTGACATAGGTATGGCAATGGCATAACATTGCGACACATCAAACATATCTTTGATGACCTGCTATGTTGAATATTCTTTAAGTGTTTAGATCACAAATTTAGATTAACTTATGCTTTGATTTGCGGCCGTCGCTTTTATTATTATGATAATATTAGAATGTTAGAAAATTATTTTTTAATTTTTAGTGCATTTTATAAAAGCTTGTGACTTAAAAAATTTTTTTTACCAATTTATTTTCTACTTTTTAGTCTCAGCTATCTACTCTGTTAAATGAAAATATTTGTTCAATAACAGAACAGAAGAGTTTATTCTAGAATATAATGAAATCGTTGATCGTGAGTTGTTTGAAAACTCATTTTTCTATTGGGGGAAGGAGAGGGTGGGGGTAGAGGTAGAAATATATTTTTTGTTTGGGCTGTATTGCCATCGGACCTTTATGCATATACCAAATTTTATAAAAGTCATTTGAAGTGAAGTGTGTCAAAAACGCATTTTTTATGGAAGGGGGTAGGGGGTAGGGGTGGGAGGACATTTTTTCATTATTGTTGTATTGTCATCGGACCACTATATGTATACCAAATTTCATCAAAATCGGATAGTGGGAAGTGTGTTAAAAACGCATTTTTCTATAGATGGGGGTGGGGGTAGGAATGGTAGGATTTTTTTTTTCAATGTATTGTCATCGGACCACTATATGTATACCAAATTTCATCCAAATCGGATAATGAGAAGGGTGTCAAAAATGCATTTTCTATGGAAAAGGGTGGGGGTAGGGGTGGGAGGATATTTTTTTTTAATGTTGTATTGTCATCGGACCACTATGTGAATACCAAATTTCATCCAAATCGGATAACGGGAAGTGTGTCAAAAACTCATTTTTCTATGAAAGGGGGTGGGGGAAGGGGTGGGGGTACCAAATTTCATCCAAATCGGATAATGAAAAGTGTGTCAAAAACGCTTCACAAAATTTGATAGTTAGTTAGACAGAACATCTGAAGCTAAATAAAAGCTTGTAATAATAAAAAAGGAACGAAAACTCACAAAATGTTTATAACTAGGTAAATAAAATTTATTTATACCTACAAAGAACAAATAAAATTCTGGTAAATAAACTAATTAATAAATTTATCCTAAAATAAAAAAATACAATTGTTATTTCTGGCACGCATGCATTGCTTTATTTTCCAAAATTTTTGACCAAATTTTATAACACATTATAGAACTATTTTCAGAAAGTGACGGTATAAATTTTAAAAATATCCCAAAATTCATGTCAATATTTAAATTTGCCAGCGCCGTGAATCCGCTAATGTTGTGCAAATTATACAAAATTTATTCCTACTTAAATGTAGAGTCAATGCCAGATGAAATATAGAAAAACATTTCCAACCTACTAAAATCCTTTCATTTTGAAATTTGTATTGGAGAACTTGGCTTTACTTTTATATCAATTCTTTTTACGAAATACCATTTTCGCGCGCTTTTTCTTACATGAAATATTTTTGTTATGATTTCACTTCTTTTTTAAAGCATTTGGGTAATATTTAAGTTTTAAAGTAATAAAATATGCGGAATATTGTTCCAAATTTTTGCAATTGCAATTTTGCATAGTTCTATCAGCCTTCCAAAGCTCAGCTCTCTAGCCTTTCTGGAAGTGGGCAATGTTACTTTTAAATAAATTTAAAATTTTGGGGTTTTTAATTTTTTTCTCCTATAGTTTTATCATAATGTTCCCATCGGCCTTCCAAAGCTAAGCTCTCTAACGCTTCTGGAAGTGGGCAATGTTACTTTTCCATAACTTTACATGTATAGGGTAGGGGAGTAAATTAGAATTTTGGAGTTTTTTGATTTTTTCCAAGGGTTTGGTCATAATTTCTATCAGTCTGCCAAATTTCAGCTTTGTAGCATGTCTGGAAATAGAGAAGAATTTTGATGATCTATGAGTGAGTGACTGGCAATTTCGACATTTTTTGAAATTTCGTAACCACTTTACTACTTGATGTAAGTCCATTGGCTGGTTTGTTAAGCCTACGAAGATCTACCACTGTGCAAAGTTTGAGTTTCGTAACTCATTCCAAAGTAGAGTTTTAGATAGGTCAAATATGGTGCCCCCAAATGTAGTTTGTATTATTTAGTAGAAAATACAAAATCCGATGCATAATTTTATTTTTTATTTTGATTGATATAACGAATAATGAAACATGAAAAAAAAACTTTTACTTTAAGAATTTTGCTTTTTTGTTAACTCCAGATTTCACTATCTTTGTTTTTAAAAGAAGTGAAAGAAAGTTCTTATTAACAGCTGACTTGATGCATTGATCCTGAGCTAAAAATTGTGCTTAGGGTAGATAAATATCTTCAGAAAATAGATGTAGGACTATTTTACATGTTAAAATTATACAAATTCATAAATTAACCAAGAACTAATGAAATACTTGACATAAACACATTTCTTAAATAAATGATTATGACTATTAAGCATAACCAAAAAGAAAATGTCTAAATAACAACTTCTGGTGAGTAAGAAGGTAAATTGCATTAAAATCTACCTCTAAGATTAAAATAGTTTTTACGATATTAAAGAAAAATAATGATTTGTGTCTGACATTTTAAAATTTGTTATCAGTATTCTCATTAATTTTAAACCCTTAATCCAAATCTGTTTATTTCAAGTATTTCAAAAATTCTTTACAGTTGTTCTTACAGTTACACAAACAGTTTTTATATAAGTTTTAACGTACATATAAATATCATTATCTAACTTTTTTCTTTTAGATTTTTTTTTGCAGAAAAATGTACGTAATGCGCATCTGGAGGTTTTACTGATTTAAAGAACACATAAAATAATTTAAGTGCAAGTTAAAATATAAGAAATTACATATGACGGGTGTTACCAAACCCACCATGGCCCGATTGAGAAGCGCCTTTGTTGAAACCCATTTGAAGATTAAGTTGACCTTCGTGAGCCCTCAGTTGCTCCTCAGTAAATTGTCGTTCATTCTTTTCAGCCATTTTAGGACCCAAAGTTGGGCCATTCCATTCTGGATGCTTCTGAGTCATGCGACCAAGAGCAAATAGAGACAGTGCTACCTAAAAATAAAATAAACGGTTTCATGACGGATCTGATACCTTCCTAGCTAGCCTATTAGCAGACTTTAAGTGAACTTCATGATATATCAGCCTTGAAAACCGTTTTTTTGTAAATCTTTCAGATACGAAGGCTCCTACGAAGTTTCTAATTATAATTATATAAATATTGATGTAATTAGCATTAATGGATCTTGACCAAAATCTAATCAGCTCATTACAGTGTCGAACACTATTTTACCTGAAAATTTGTAGAAAATTTGTTCAGCGGTTTACGAGCCATCGTGTTACGGACAGACACACATACACACACACACACACACACAGCCATCACGACGATATTGCTAATATAGGTCAAAATACACCCAAATAACAAATTTTCGGCGTTCTCAAAAAAAAATCGTCGAAAATAATACCTTTACTAGTAGTTCAATGAATAGAGGCCAAAATAGGGGGGTTACCCTACAAAACGTCCGGTAGTTCTGAATTTTGGATATGTTGTTAAGCTCAGGAGGGTAGTTAAAAATCTGAGTTTTCGTCACCCACCCCAAAAAAAATTGTTTTAAATTTAGCACACCACTGGAGCGGTAAATGTGAAATATTTTTTACCACGTTACACAACGTTTAAAAGAAAATTTTATTATCTACAATGAAGTAAAAAACAATTTTTTTGATAAAGAGCATGGTTTTCAGAAAATCAAATAAAACCTGTGCAAAACATAATTTTTAAAAGAATTAATTAAATGGCCCCCATTTACGGACGTCGCTGGCGGGTTTGTTGTAAGTCAAACCCCATTGAGTTATACACCGTTGAAAAAAGAATTTTACTGTCGATAAAGTACATCATAGCATTTTCTAAATTAGGCTTAGTTTTTGAAAAAATTAACAAAAACTCGTGACAAAAATATTTTAATTTGTGATTTTTTAAAATTGGTTAAATCTACGGGCGCCTCTGAATTTATAACCATGAAACCACTCCGACTTTCTTGTACAGCATTTTAAAGGAAATTTTATTTGCTACAATAATGTATAACACATTTTGTTCTATAAACCTTGGTTTAAAAAAAAATCGAATAAATCATGGAAAAAACATGGATATTTTTTTACTTTTTTAAATTACTTCAATTAACGGACGCCGCTGAAGAGTTCATAAATAGTTGACCCCCATCGAGTTGTACCTTTTTCAAAAGGAAATTTCATTGTCTACAATAAAGTATATTATACATTTTTCTCTTAGAAGCGTTTTTTTTTTTTGAGAAAATTTGAGAAAACCTAAATATGTTAGATTTTGGGGGGTCTGGGGGGGTTTTTGAAGAGGTGGTTAGTTTAAGGAGGTGTTTGACCCCTAAGCTCTCTTACGTTTTTGTACGTCACTTAATTTACACAAAAAAATAAAAATAAATAAAAAACGTGCCGTTTAAAGCACTAAATTTAAAAAAATTATTATTTTCTAACTTACTTACTTTAAGTTAAAAGTTACTCCCACTCCATTAGAATATTTAAAAATACTTTGAATGGATTTTGTAGCTGATAAAATTCTCTACAAGATATGTTCTTAGAACTTTTAAACTAGAACAAAGTATATCGGAGCTTATGCTAAAGTAGAAAAAATCTGAAAATTTGCCCAAGCACGTGATTTTAGTCATTTTTGGAAATTACCTAGCTCCGTTACTACTGCTCGCAGAACAACCATAGTACCACCCAATTGTAGATAATTATATCCTCTAAAAAATTTCATATAACTATTTTTGAGATTTAGTGTACTGGAACGAAGTAACAGGCAAAAAACTACAAAAAGTGCCAATTTTTGATGGCGGAGGAAGCACAGGGGTGGGGGTGACGAAAACTCAGATTTTTAAGTACCCTTTCGACCTTAATAACATATCCAAAACTACCGGACCTTTTGTAGGGTAAAACTACTCTATTCATTGTACTATAGCCTTGGTGCGCGGGCTAGAAAGGTAAAATTTAGTCCATTCGGGATTTTGCCGTTTCAAAAACAAATTGCTGTTTGAGAAACATGTTTTAAAATAATTATAATCCTTAATTGCCTAAAATGCTGCGAAAACCAACGGCATTGATAAATATAAGCAACGTGTAAAGAAAAATCCCAGATTCTTATAGGTATGCCATTGATATTTAAAAAGAAACATGTGGTCGAGTTTATCGGGATAAAAATGGCAAAAGACCTAAAGTTTTTTGTAAAGAAAATGGTGAATCGACGTATGTGGTGTGGTTACTTACTTGTGGAATGTTCCTCCTTTCAAACAAATCAGCGGTCTGGAAAATTTCTTCTTGTGGAACACCGTAGGCTTTCATACCAGCCTGAAACCTTTGGATGTTCTCCATAAGTTGGAAGTTTGTTCCTTAAAATGAGATATAAAAATAGTTTCAGAGGGTTTTTTTAAGCCTTTTGAGTTTTAATTTATTGTTTTTGGTTCGTTTCGTTTTCTAATTATTATTTCTTTCAGCGAGGTTAATAAATATTTACTAATTATTTTACTTATACTTATTTGGTAAAATGTTTATTCTACTTTCATAATAAACACATTCTTGCAGAATATTTTTAAAATTTTAAAAATCATTGTTTAATTTTTTTAAGCAGATAAAATAAGGTTTTAAAAAACTAAACTTAGTAACAAAATATTAGTAGCCTTGATGCTGAAATCAGAAGAAAACCAAATAAAAACACAGAAATGTTCAAATCGTTTTATTTTTAGAAATAATCTTGTTTATTTATTTTGATTGGTAAAATCCAATTTTCAAATTATGGCGAATAAAACTTAGCCGCCCTGTATAAACACTAACCTTTAGTAGCGATCTTTTTGACCGCGCCAGGAGTTAGTTTGTTCATAAGATTACATAAAACAACGCCATCTTTTAGAACGTCCTCGAACTCTCCTTTTATGGGTTCTCCAAGGACGTTGGAAATCCAGGCTAAAACTTCGGCTTCTAGTTCCTTGTTGCGTTTCTAAAAATTCATAATTTATAATTAAATGAAGTTAGTAGAGTAAATTTGTAGGATATTTTAAGAACAAGCTGCAAAAAGAGTATATTTTTACCTTCCTACCCCGCGGAAATTTTTCGACGAATTTTTTTTTCAGATAACGTCGAAAATGTGTGATTTGGGTAAATTTTAACCTATTTTAGCAATATTGTCGTAGTGTCTGTCTCTGTGTGTGTGTATCGCAATACCGATTTTCATAAATTTTTCAGATAAAGTAGTGTTTGACACTGCAACGAGCCAACTCAAAGAAATATTTAATAATTCTTATGTCAAAAACAAATGATAAAACGTCAATAAACATTAAATTGTCCAAAAATTATAACATGTGTGACACATGCAAATAACAAAATAAGGTCTCGTCTCACTGCATAATACAGAAACAAGACTATTTTTTAAATATCTTCAAAACTAAGTCAAATTTTGACTTGCGGATTTCAGTAGTATCTTAAATGAATATCGCTTGACAACTTCAAGTAAAAATATTAATAGGTTTGTATCTGAATTTTTTAAGAAATTTAAGTTTGTTGGTTTGGTACTTTTAAAAAATTTCCTCTTACGAAAATTTTTTTATTTAAACAAAAAGTCAAGAATTTTGCATTTTTTAGGGTTTTCCTAATAAGTCAAATAAATAATAAGAGTCGGTTTAGTTACCACGTAGATGTAATTATTTTTTAAATAAAAAGTGACATTTTCATTCTATCCATGTGAGGAAGTTAGAAACAGATACAAGTGAGAGGACCAAATTATGCAGAATTTTTCAAGGAATACGAATTTGGTAAAATTTGTGTATGTTTATCATAGAATTTTGTCACAAAATTCAATTTTTATAGTTGGGAGGTGTTATTACTGCCCCCTAGCGGGGAGCTACAGAAACAAAAATATTTTAGGTGAATTCACAAGGCCCGATTTTGTTATAAACATTTTTTCCTGAAGTCGTAGCTGTACTAGTATCTGAGATAAATCCGGCTGCCATCCTTAATAGAACACCCTGTATGTTTGACAAAAATCGTTTATTTTTATTTTGCGACGCGTATGAATTTACAAGGACAGAAGGTGCATCCCTCTCTCAACAATGCTAGAGTCTAGAGGACTGACCAGGGCTATCAAAATGGACGGGCCACGATCCTCCACTTTGTTGACGTCACATCCGGGGCTGATTTTTTTTTGATGGTCACGTTACGACACAGCTGATTGTCTTTAAAATATTGAAGTTGAAATGACGGTTCATGGATATTTGATTTTTTTTTAAATAAAGCCGTTTTTGAGATTGTTTTTACTTTATTCTGGCAGAACAATTTTTTTTAAATGAATAGTAAGCCCTAATTTTTCATAGCCGCTTCATTAGCTCACACAAAAATTAAGTTTAAAGCAGAAGCGAATGTGACAATCACATATGACAAAGTCAAATACATGTCAAATATAACAGTTGGCATGTGGTACATGGCGGGTAATTTGAATTCAAAATAAGGAATGCTAAATCTTGAAGATTTTAACCTTTTAATCATGTTGCTTCCTTACAAACCTTTGGTGGAATATCGGGATGGTGTCTAAGAATATTTCACTGAAATTTTGCGGAAATCTGTAGTGCCATTTTGAAAATATTATAAAAAAACGTCTGACCTCCCATAAGACCCAATGTAAAATTCAGCCCCGGGAGAACAGCTGATTTTTTCAGGGTCGTGGCCTCTATTTTTGTGTTGGCCTTGGACTGACATTTCGCTCTTTTGAATTTGAATTTAATAAATTTGCCTTTAAGTTTGTCGCGTCTCTATTTTCTTAAAATATGTCACACATACAGGGTTTCTGCTTCGAGCCAGGTCATGGTTTTATGTTTGCTGACAGTTTTAATCACAAAGTTGAAATATCTATGTCAGGAAAGTAAATAATTTATGACTTTTCTGATTTTATCAGTTGCGACAAAGATGTTGGTAAAGTTGATGTAAAATTAATGTAGTATACTGATTTTTATCAGTGGCCAGATAATTATTTCCTATATAAAACTCACAGATATGGCAGAAGCGGTGGACAAGCGCGATAACTAACAGCATAGAGTAAGTAGGCTATCTTACTCTATGCTAACAGCGCAATTCAATTAGACTTTCAGGACCCTAGAGGTATTAAATCTGATCGCAAAGACATGATAAGTAATGCTTAATGCCTGAGAATCGACACTATTTTTGGAAAAATCTTCCAGTAACAATTTGGCGGTAGATTTTCTTAACGCTCGAGACGCAAATTTTGTTGTAAAATTAGGGTCAGATTCTAGTTTAGATGTTAAAAAAATTGATAAAACCAAATTGATTTCTTACTATTTTTTTAAGTTTGTGTTAAAAAGAAAATGTTAACTTCATTACTATTCTAAAAATCAGTGTGTGTCATATTTCCCTTCTACGTTAACCTAAGAATGTAGGTACCCTAATATTTATTTTGCAAAAAAATTGGACCATATTTACATAGTGGCACTAATAATTTTTTTAAATCTTTATAGGGCGGCCCAAGTGTTTTTTGCAATTATTTCAAATTACCTAATTATACGTAATCTTGATTTTTACTAACGATCTTGTAGTTTTCTTACGAAACTCTGGCTTATATCAAAACATAAAAACCCGCTATTATGAGATAGTGTGTTGAAAATTTGTAGAAAAACAATTTTAAGCAGTCATTTCCCAAAATACGATGAGTTCATTTTCGAAAATAACTTTTGAAAATCGTACAATTTTAATTTTATGACGAAAGCGTGTATCTTTTATGAAAATATACAAGCAACAAACATATTAAAAATAAATATATTTTGTCGAAAGAAATCTGGAAAGTATCAAGGCTAGGGATAATTCTGTTTTCGGGGAAAAATTTTTGTTGTTCTAATTGAGCGATGTCGTCATGACGTCTGTCTGTGTCGCAGACTCTGCCCGTACTATAATAGCTCCTTAACCGCGTTGTATTCATACTTGTAAAAATATATCTGTTTTTTACTTAAAAGAAAAACATAACTTTTACCTTTTATCGTAAATTTCAAAATAAATTTTATAGGGTACCCAAGAAAAAAAATGCTTTTTAAATTTTTTCTTTTCAAAATAAATTAATGGTCAAAAATGGTGCAGAAATATAATTAAACACCCTGTGCATATCTAAAGAATCCTTAACAGTTACAGAAAATACCAACATTAGACTAGATTTTTTTTTTGTTGAAAAAAAAAACATATTTATGGCAATAATTTTGAGTATATATTTCTTTAAATTTAACACTCAATTATTACCTTTATTGTAATACATAAGAGTACTTGCCTGTCACAATTTTCAAGGAAAACAACAAATAATCGAAAAAAAAATGCTAAATTTGTAGGTTTACGCAAGATGTGATAGAAATGTTTTACTTCTTTTGACCTTTTTTACCGTCTCTTAAAGTTTAGTACATTATTTAAATTGTACCCTGTATTTCTTAATTTTATTAGTTAATATATTTTTCTTCACAACTATAAGTGTAAGGCAATATCAAGAAATTAATGTACCAAAACATGTTTTGGCAGGCATACTTCACCAAATTCTTAGCTTATGTATTATTAAAACAGGTGCCAGATACTCAATTTAAAAAGGTAAGACAAATATAATTAAATCATAGACTTGAATACGTCCCAGGTGTTATTATCCAACGCGGATTGGCTTTTTAATTTTTTAGTTTTATCCAGAAAAATCATTGGTTTTAAGATTTTAATCAACTGTTGATGTTTTTGGCTGAACGGAAGAACACACACAAGTTAATAATAATCAGTGTCCGTTTTATAAACCAGAAAATAGTTTTTAACTGCAGAACATAAACTTTGCCCAAGATACTGCTATTTACATTGAGCGTTAAATTCAACTATAGCAAAAGCGGACTTTATAGATCAAGGCAAGAAATTTACAGGGTAAAGCCAAGCCCTGCCCTGTAACCTTTTGAACAGCGGCGTAGCATGCCTCAAGGGGCGGGGGGGGGGGGCTGGGGGCGACAGCTGAAATGGGCGCCCATCAAAAATTATTGCGACCAAAAAAAAAAGGTCATCATGTCTTTCGTTTCCTACCGCCCTCTCAATTTACCGTTACCGGCCCTGCTACTACTATAATATAACGCTTAGGGCGCTTCGGGCACCAATGGGGCGCCAGTACCCTCGGGGCGGGGGGGCGACGAACCCCCCGCGCCCCCCCACGCTACACCACTGCTTTTGAAGACATGTAAAATAAAATTTCCGGACGTGGCGCATTGTATCCAATCGGTCGAAAATCAATTTCATTTTAAAATTAATTTGTATTTATAACTATCAATACTTTTAAAATAAACAAAATTTAAAAACTGTTTTAACTTAACTAAAATAATGATAAAAAAAACGTTATGTTTCCTTCAGTCTCTTTTGTATATTGAAAAGTTTTTAAAAAGAACTTACCATGAAGCGTAACACAAACAAAATTACGGAAAATATACTTATGGTTCTCGATCGGTTTAAAAAAGTTAATTTTTACTAGACATAAACACCAAAAATGCTCTAAACTATATACTAGTTTTTTACTTACCGACATATTTCTGGTTGCCAATGAAAATTAGTGTAAAGAAAAGCGTCGCGACGCAAGCTGTGGGTAAACTGAGACGTCGGACCAACATCTGTTCGACTTTATGAGAAAATCTGGCGGGGGCGTCTACACTTTGTTTTTTTTTCAAAATAGACTACTTAAAAATATGTTATCTAGAAATTAAAACAATATTTCCTTTTTTCACATGTGTTGGTAAAATTAAATTTATTGAAAGCAAATGAAATAAAAAAAAAATTCGACTTGGCTTTAAAAATAAAAAAACTCTTTTAATTAAAAATTATCTTTTAAAGCCATGATATACGTTTATTGTTACATTTACATTACATTTTTAGAACATGGTTTAATTTTGTTTTTGCTTAAGAAAACACCTTTTTTGTGTTTGTTTGCAAGATTATCCTAAAAATTGTCAAGTGACAGGTGTACAGCGTGTCCCATTTTCGATGGGATTAAATAAGAAACTGGGTTATTATTAAATTTGCTATACCTTGTGGTTTCGCTAATATAGGGAGTTTTTGAAAAAATTGCATTTTTAATAATCCCTTATATCTCGCTTATTTTACGAGATATTTTTATTCTATAAAAACTTTTCTATGGCAACTTTTTTAAAGAAAAATAATGACGTTGTCAGTTTTTTTAAATATTGTTTAGTTTTTGAGATATGGTATTTATCATAAAAAATTAAAATATGGACCTGACCACAAAATAATAAAAATTTAATAATTTTTTTGTTTTAAGATTTTAAAAAAATATTTACTATTTTGTAAAAAATTTAGTCCGAACCTGGAAATCTCCAACATAAATATAAATTAAAAATTGCTAGTTGAACGATTTTTAGTTTAACTATTTTGATACTTAGTAAATTAAAATGGTTTTACGTTAATTTAAGGATTTATTTGAAACAAAGTCTACAAATAAAAAAAAAATAAGGAATTACAAAAAATAATAACTAATTTTTCTTTAATGGTCTAAATGTTCAAACTGATTGCCATTATGTGGGAGACATTGTTGGCATTTTTGAGTAATTTTTGTTAACGCATTTTGCTTAATAATATTTCTGTCGTTTAAATCTTGGGATTTTGTTGTTTAAATAAAGCAGTCAAAAATATTTTATTTTTCAAAATCTGGATATAGTCGATTTCTAGCCATTTTAGAATAATTTTGAGTGAGCTATTGTTTTTCGATGTTGAAGTACCTTTCATGAGTTGCTGTGCTACCATGAAACAATTTGGTTTTTTACTTTATTTATAAATCTTTTAATTAACGTTTCAAAAAAGATAAACTAAAAATCATCCAACTAGTGTGTCTTGCAATTTTTAATTTATATTTACGTTGGAAATTTCCAGGATTGGACTAACATTTTTTAAAGAATGTATTAAATATTTTTTTTAATCTTAAAACAAAAAAATATTAAAGTTTTATCATTTTAAGATAATAATAGCATGAAACCAATCAAAATAGTGATAAAAAAAATCCAGGTCCGTATTTAAGTTTTTTATGATAAATACCATGTATCACAAACTAAACAATATTTAAAAAAATTGACAACGTCATTATTTTGCTCTAAAAAAGTTGCCATAGAAAGGTTTTTACAGAATAAAAATATCTTGCAAAATAAGCAAGATACAAGGAATTATTAAAAATGCAATTTTTTCAAAAACTCCCTGCGAAACGCGGGGTATAGCAAAAATCTGATCACACCATTTTTAAGGGCTCAAAAAAAGAGCACGGTGAGGTGATTGACAAATGATTTACATTGTTTGTGTAATGAGTTGTTTTCATCCCACCCAGCGCCCAGTTTCACTCCTTCTCCTATAACATGTTTCTGAAAACTTCTATAAAGAGACTAAAAAAACTTAAGAAAAAAACTCAAACTAAACTTGGAGAAACTGTCTACAAAATAAACTTTCCAATAATCAGTTTAATAAAAGAAGTACGTTTGCGGCATAATTACCAATTTTCTTTAATGTGATTAATTTAATGAGCAAAGAGTTTCCAAAAATCCAAAAAAAAAATAAAAGTTTATATAAATATAATAATATAAAAGTATGTATATTTATATTTCTACACTGAAAGGGGGAACACAAAGCTTTTATTTCAACAATAAATTAATGTGCCTTCTTTATATCAATTCACTTAATTCACATTTCTAAAGGTTTATCATAACAAAAATATTTCATGTAAAAAAAAGCCAAGTACGCGAAAGTGGTATTCCGTAAAATGAATTGAGATAAAAGTAAAGCCAAGTTCTACAATACAAATTTCAAAATGAATGGTTCTTACTAGTTTGGAAATGTTGTTTTAAACTTTGCTATTCCAGCCAAACTTCTTTACGTTCAAATTCCTAAGAGTCATTTGCAGCCGTAATAGCCAGAGAGTTTATGAAGATAAAGATTATATTATAATATTCCTTCCTTCCTATATCCTCTCAGTATTTCCCTAGGGACTTTTGAATTAATTTTGCCTAAAGAACAGATAAATAAAGGATAAAAAATTGGGCTCTGGTTCGAAATAGCGCTGTGCAAAATAGCGTCGTTCAAAATAGCGGTATTGTTTGAGCGTTTTAAAATAGCACGTAACAAAATAGCGCGCGACTAAATAGCGCTGTTTTAACGAAACGCCTTGACTTAGTTGACAACAAAAAATAGAAAAGTTAAGAACTTGCAACAAAACTTTTTTACTTTCCTCAAAAATAATTACAATGTCTCTTCTGTTTTCTACCGAAAAACGCTAGTAGTTTAGGCTAAGATAAAATTTAATACGTGAATGGATAAAATCTTGTATAAAATATAAGCAGTAGAATAAAAAAAAAACTATTTTTTTTCAGCTGTAGGAAAGGACAAAATGTCGCCACAAATAGATTTTTCCATTAAAGACACTCTTAAAACACATAAAACAAAATAAAAACATGAACACTTGAGAAGACGATTCCAAACTTAAATAATTGTATTTTTTTCAGCAAGCCGGTAAACGTGATCCAGAACAGGAAAGAGAAGCTCAAGCATGGGTCGAACAAGTAATTGGAGAACGTTTTCCAGCTGGAGTTCCATATGAATATGCTCTTAGAGATGGTAAATAAGGATGTTTAAAAGACAAATTTTTGGGCTATGATTTTTTAATCAAAGTTTGCACCTCTCATGCAATTTTTACCTTCCTAGCCCGCGCAGCAATGGCTAGAGAAAGTATTGTTTTCGACGAAAATTTTTTCAGATAATGCCTAATATGTATTATTAGGGTGTGTTTTGACCAATCCTAGCAATATGATGTGATTGTGTGTTTGTATGTGTAGGTGTGTTTGTGTGTGTGTGTGTGTGTGTAGGTGTGTTTGTGTGTGTGTGTGTATGTGTGTGTGTGTGTGTGTGTGTGTGTGTGTGTGTGTGTGTGTGTGTGTGTGTGTGTGTGTGTGTGTGTGGATGGGTGCGTGCGTGTGTGTGTAGGTGTGTGTGAGTGAGTGCGTGTGTGTGTGTGTGTGAGTGTCTGTCCGTAACACGATAGCTCCTAAACCGCTTAATCGATTTTCATCAAATTTTCAGATAAATATTGTTCGATACTGTGACGAGCTGATTAGATTTTGGACAAAATTTATTAATAATAATTACAGTTTTTTGACAGTTAAAACATTGAAAAAATGCTAAATTTTTAACGGAGCGTCGGAGCGAGTATAGTAAAGCATATTTTTTTCAAAAATTTGTGTTATACCCAACAACTTTGTCGGAGCTTTCGTTTCGGAGTTATTTACAAAAAACTGTTTTCAATGTTGAGATATATAGATATGAACTTTACTTGGAGTGTGCTAATGGGCTAGGAAGGTATCAGACTCAACATGGATTCATTTATTTTGATTCGCCAATTTTAAAGTAACTTTCCAATGTCAAACTTTTTATGAGCATGAAGTTAGCGAAGCACCCATCGCAAATCGAATCGCGACTAGGTGGAGAATTTCCCGTTAATTAGTCGTGAATTAGTTGTGGAAAAAAATAATTTTGCCGCTCTTATTTTTGACCGTTTTTTCGGGTGCTTCGCTAACTTCATATGAAGTTAGCGGCAAAGCACCCTTGTCAAAAATGGCTTTAGACATGACCTATCGAAACCGAATATGGTGGATAATTTGCCGCTAATTAGTCGGTAATTAGTTGTGAAAAATTAATTTTGTCGCTCTTATTTTTGACCGTTTTTTTGGGTGCTTCGCTAACTTCATATGTTGGCACCCTTCGCAAATCGAATAGCGACTAGGTGGATAATTTGCCGTTAATTAGTCGTGAATTAGTTGTGGAAAAAATAATTTTGCCGCTCTTATTTTTGACCGTTTTTTCGGGTGCTTCGCTAACTTTATATGAAGTTAGCGAAGCACCCTTGTCAAAAATGGCTTTAGACATGACCTATCGAAACCGAATATGGTGGATAATTTGCCGCTAATTAGTCGGTAATTAGTTGTGAAAAAATTAATTTTGTCGCTCTTATTTTTGACCGTTTTTTTGGGTGCTTCGCTAACTTCATATGTTGGCACCCTTCGCAAATCGAATCGCGACTAGGTGGAGAATTTGCCGTTAATTAGTCGTGAATTAGTTGTGGAAAAAAATAATTTTGCCGCTCTTATTTTTGAACGTTTTTTCGGGTGCTTCGCTAACTTCATATGAAGTTAGCGAAGCACCCTTGTCAAAAATGGCTTTAGACATGACCTATCGAAACCGAATACGGTGGATAATTTGCCGCTAATTAGTCGGTAATTAGTTGTGAAAAAATTAATTTTGTCGCTCTTATTTTTGACCGTTTTTTTGGTTGCTTCGCTAACTTCATATGTTGGCACCCTTCGCAAATCGAATAGCGACTAGGTGGATAATTTGCCGTTAATTAGTCGTGAATTAGTTGTGGAAAAATTAATTTTGTCGCTCTTATTTTGACAGTTTTTTTGGGTGCTCCGCTAAGTTCATGCAGTTAGCGAATCACCCTCGTAAAAATGGTTCTAGACATGACGTATCGAAATCGAATATGGTGGATAATTTGCCACTAATTAGTCGTTAATTAACTTTATATGAAGTTAGCGAAGCACTCAAAAATCACTCAAAAATAATCGCGACAAAATTAATTTTTCCACAACTAATTAACGACCAATTATCGGCAAATTATCCACCATATTCGATTTCGATACGTCATGTCTAAAGCCATTTTTACGAGGGTGCTTTGCAAACTTCATATGAAGTTAGCGAAGCACCCAAAAAAACGGTCAAAAATAAGAGCGACAAAATTAATTTTTCCACAATTAATTCACGACTAATTAACGGAAAATTACCCACCTAGTCGCGATTCGATTTGCGAAGGGTGCCAACATATGAAGTTAGCGAAGCACCCAAAAAAACGGTCAAAAATAAGAGCGACAAAATTAATTTTTCCACAATTAATTCACGACTAATTAACGGAAAATTACCCACCTAGTCGCGATTCGATTTGCGATGGGTGCCAACATATGAAGTTAGCGAAGCACCTAAAAAAACGGTCAAAAATAAGAGCGACAAAATTAATTTTTCCACAACTAATTAACGACTAATTAGCGGCAAATTATCCACCATATTCGGTTTCGATAGGTCATGTCTAAAGCGATTTTTGACAAGGGTGCTTCGCTAACCTCATATGAAATTAGCGAAGCATCAAAAAAAACGGTAAAAAATAAGAGCGACAAAACTAATTTTTCCACAACAAATTCACGACTAATTAACGGCAAATTATCCACCTAGTCGCGATTCGATTTGCGATGGGTGCTTCGCTAACTTCATGCTCATAAACTTTTTTGCAGCATACATATGATTATGCAATGTTGAATGACCATATTAACCTCAATAACCTACTATAACAATAACAAGTTTTTGAAACAGAGAATTAAAAATATGTAAATTGACTTTTTGCTGTAAAACGGTAATTTATTATTTTGTACTTACCCAAATATTTTTCAACAGGAATCATCCTCTGCAAACTCATGAACAGGCTAAAACCAGGAATCATCTCCAAAATCAACGTTTCCGGAGGTGATTACAAAATGATGGACAATCTTAGTCAGTAAGTAATGTCGTAAATAATTATAATAGTTGAACCCGGGATCTCTTGCTATCTAGGCAAACATTCTAACCACTGAACTACCGAATGGTTAGAATGTTTGCCTAGATAGCAAGAGATCCCGGGTTCGATTCCCGGCCGAAGCAGAAAACTTTTTTCTTATTTTTCTTTCTTTAATTTCACTTGTTGTTTATAGTTTTAGGTCCTTGCATTATTTGCAATTTGGTATTTGAGAATAGTTGATATTATGAATATTTAATAAATCAAAGTAATTAACTAGGAATGGACTAAAAGTAAGGATGGTACACTAGGGCACTATACCTCCTAATACATCCTTGCAGCCTCCTAACCACATAACCCTACCAAAATTTAGGATCCATGGGTACACCAAAATTTTAGTGACAAATTTGGTTAAAATCGGTTTTTCTGTTTTTGAGTTATCGTGTCCCAGACATACATATAGACGGGCAGACAGACAATAAAATTTGGTAGCTTTGACCCAAATAACTGAGGGAAAATAAAAAAAAGGTTTTTTTTTACCATTGATAGCTAAAAATAGCATCTTTCAAGTTTATTTATTTTTAAATAACTTAAATGTACAATAAATATTTATTATAACACAATGTTTGTAAAATGTACTTACCAATGCGCCTAGATTACTAAACACCTGCTTTAGGTTTCAATATTGTATTTAACCCGACTTGAAAAAACGAAATTAGTAAAACTAACTAAAAATTTTGTGATGGTAATCTCCGTCAAACAACGCTAAAAATGACCAAACTAATTTGGCCTGACTTAACACATAGGAAATGCAAAATAATTATAACGAATTTCTAACAAACCTAACTTTATTTCTTCACACCCTAATTCCTCCAAAAGTGTTCAAAGTCCAATTGGAAGAAAATAATTACCATTCTCGAGAATGATTAAAATAACATTGAGTACAATTCTCCAGAGGGGTTGAAAGTAAAATGAAAATGTTTTGATTGAAATATTTTTAATTTATATCATATGAAAATCATTGATTCCGGCACCGAATGATCCCTCTCTATTCATTTAACATCCTTTTATACCCTCAAACTATGTGAAAAAATTGGTAAATTTTTTTTTAAGTCACAAGCTTTTATAAACTGCACTAAAAATTAAAAAATAATTTTCTAACATTCTAATATTATCATAATAATAAAAGCGATGGCCGACTGATGGAAATTTTGACGATGTTAGCACGATAAGATATCCGTATCAATTAAATATCACTATTTGCAAGAAACAATCTAGCAGAAAAATACAGAGGTACCAAACCCACCCAACACGACCCAAGATACCCCAGCATTTCTCTGACATAGGTATGGCAATGGCATAACATTGCGGCACATCAAACATATCTTTGATGACCTGCTATGTTGAATATTCTTTAAATGTTTAGATCACAAATTTAGATTAACTTATGCTTTGATTTGCGGCCATCGCTTTTATTATTATGATAATATTAGAATGTTAGAAAATTATTTTTTAATTTTTAGTGCATTTTATAAAAGCTTGTGACTTAAAAAAAAAATTTTACCAATTTATTTTTTACTTTTTAGTCTCAGCTATCTACTCTATTAAATGAAAATATTTGTTCAAAAACAGAAGAGTTTATTCTAGATTATAACGAAATCGCTGATCGTGAGTTGTTTGGAAACTCACTTTTCTATTGGGGGAAGGAGAGGGTGGGGGTACAAATATATTTTTTGGTTTTTGGGCCGTATTGCCATCGGACCTTTATGCTAAATACTAAATTTTATAAAAGTCATTTGAAGTGAAGTGTGTCAAAAACGCATTTTTATATGGAAGGGGGTGGGGGGTAGGGTGGGAGGACATTTTTTCATTATTGTTGTATTGTTATCGGACCACTATATTTATACCAAATTTCATCCAAATCGGATAATGGGAAGTGTGTCAAAAACGCATTTTTCTATAGATGGGGGTGGGGGTAGGAGTGGTAGGACTTTTTTTTCAATGTTTTATTCTCATCGGACCACTATATGTATACCAAATTTCATCCAAATCGGATAATGGGAAGGGTGTTAAAAACGCATTTTCTATGGAAGGGGTGGGGGTAGGGGTGGAAGGATATTTTTTTAAATGTCTTATTGTCATCGGATCACTATGTGAATACCAAATTTCATCCAAATCGGATAATGGGAAGTGTGTCAAAAACTCATTTTTCTATGAAAGGGGTGGGGGTAGGGGTGGGAGGATATTTTTTTCTTAATATTGTATTGTCATCGGATCACTATATGTATACCAAATTTCATCCAAATCGGATAACGGGAAGTGTGTCAAAAACAATTTTTTCTATGGAAGGGAGTGGGGGTATGGGGGGTAAGATATTTTTTTCTTATTGTTGTATTATCATCGGACCACTATGTGTATACCAAATTTTATCCAAATCGGATAACGGGAAGTGTGTCAAAAACACATTTTTCTATAGAAGGGGGGGGGGGGGTAGGGGTGGGAGGATTTTTTTCTTAATGTTGTATTGTCATGGAACCACTATGTCTGTACCAAATTTCATCCAAATCGGATAATGGGAAGTGTGTCAAAAACGCTTCACAAGATTTGATAGATAAGTAGTTAGTTAGACAGAACATCTGAAGCTAAATAAAAGCTTGTAAAAATAATCTGCCTTTTTACCACATTATATTTTTACCTGGTTATCCGTTTTATATATATGGGTTTATACTCAGGGCCTTATACAACTCAATGGTTTATGCGTAATTTTAAATCTGTTCTTTTTATCTTAGATTCCAAAATGCTTGCGTGAAATACGGAGTACCTGATGTAGACTTGTTTCAAACAACTGACTTGTGGGATCAAAAGAACATAGCTCTGGTCACCACCACCATTTTCGCCATTGGTCGCACCGCCTACAGACATCCCGAGTGGAGAGGTCCCTGGTTAGGTAGGTAGTAAGCACTAGGACTCTTTTTAAACTGAAAAATATATTATTATTAAATCGATGTTATTAAATTATTTTTTAAAAACCTCGCAGTTTTCGTCTTATTAGGTAAAAAAACATATTTTTCGACTAGGGGGATCATATTGAAAAAAAAGAAAAAAGCCTTTGAGTAAAAAGTTTTGGTCCTATTTTTTTTTCTAAAAATTGGTGGAATGATGTATAAAACATACATATTTCAAACATTACTGTCCATTTTTGACTCATCCTTTAGGTGTAAGGAAAGTGCTGATGAGCAAAAAGGTTTGTTTAGCCCCAAGGGGTCATTGGAACCGTAAAATGTGTACACCGTTCAAGAAGACTTGGGTTCTGTGAGTTCCTGTCGAGCCCTGTTACAAGTCCTGCCGTGTCCAGTTGTAAAATTTGAACAGTACTGTTACTTAGGCAAAAAAGATTAATTGCATCGAGCTTGCACCTATTTTTCCCAGGTGAATTCCTAATATGACTGGGCTAATATCAATCTTCACTTCACCAATTAAAAATAAAGGAAACCTTTTAAGGTTAATTAATTATATAATTAAAATTCAATTTTCAATTCAATCAAAAATTTTAAGGTTAACCAGTGAATGCGAAGAATTTGTACAAATCGCCTAGGAATTAAAATGCACTTTAGCACGTGATTTATATACTATTTTATGCACTTTAGAATAGGAAAAATACTTAAAAATAAAAATTATTAATAGCATTAAAATCAAATTACTACTTATTAATTATACTTTAAGTATAAAATGTCATCCTAGAGGTTATTTAGTCCCTAGTTTTAGGGACTAGCGTGACCCTTTTAATCCCTAGGGCTTAAAATCTAACTGTCAATCCCTAGGAATTAAATTTTGGTCCCACAAACTAGCAACTAAAGGAACCTTTAGGATGACATTTTATACTTAAGTATTGTTCATACTCGTCTTAGTCTTTTGTTTTTGATTAGTCTTTGTCCTTTTGTCTTAGCTGTCTTAAACAAAATCGGCTGTTCATACTCGTCTTTTGTTTTTGATTAGTCTATGACTAAGACTGAAAAAAAAATCAATTTCAATAAAAAGGCCCTCTTCAAAAGTCATTTTCTACACAAAACAATCTTATTTAACCTAATCTGTGCACGAAACACAGACACGAAAGAACAAAAGCGAAAAAGAAACAAAAAAACAAATAAAATTTTGAGGTTATGTTGAGATTTTCTGTTAAAAACATGATTAATGGCGGTAAATTCAAAATTTCGGCCGCGCGCTTGCCCTCTTCGGACGCCCTGTAAAAAAACAACAAATATCAGCTGATGTCTGTCACTCGTCTTATTCATTGTCAGAGAACATATAACATCTATTTCTTCGATGTCATTGTCCTAAGGATTGAAAGTTGGCAACTCTTAAGACAAAGACTAATCAAAAACAAAAGCAAAAGCATTGTATGAACACTCCCATAAGAAACAGTGGTTTTAACTTTTTTATGACAAGACATATGACTAAACCAAGACAAAAGACTAGACAAAAGACGAGTATGAACGATCCATTAGAGTATCGTTAATGTAATTGCTACGGGGTGATTAAATGATTTTTATTTTGTATTATTTTTTTTATTCTGAAGTGTATAAAATAGAATATAAACCACGTGACTAAAGTGCATTTTAATCTCTCGTCGAATTGCACAAATAGTCTATGGACAAATCGGCCTAAAAGGGGGTTTCGTGTGCAAGTCCTGCCAACTTTTTGCCGATAAGCCAAGTTTGTTATGGGCACTCCATAGATCAGGTTTTGACTTGTTGTCATTCTGGTAAATGCGTTTTTTTAAAGATATGGCCCCCACCACTTTTTTTTGCACGATACTTTTTAAAACGATGTATCTTTCTTAGAAATAGTCGTAGAGGGTTGCAAAAAATGGCAAATGAATCAGTAAAAACCCGCAATAAAATAACTTTCTATTATATTTAACCTACATTCTTAATAACACCAAAGCAAAATTTAAAAAAAAAGTTTAAATAAAAGTTATAGAACGAACATTTTTCTTTAATTTGGTGTATATAAGTCTTATATAGATGTATATCTGAGGGCACGGCAGTGCCTCGCCAAGTTCGCGCGCCGTAACCATCTTTTCTGGAAACATTTCAGCCGATATTTGACCTACCTAAAACTCTACTTCGGAATAAGCTACGAATCTCAAACTTTGCACAGTCGTAGATCTCCATGGAATTAACAACCACTCCATGTTTTCATGGAATTCCATAAAGTAGTAAAGTAGTTACGAAATGTAAAAAGTTAAAAAAAATATTTCCAAACTAGTAAGAACCTTTCATTTTGAAATTTGTATTGGAATGCCATTTTCGCGTACTTGGCCTTTTTTTACATGAAATGTTTTTGTTATGCTTAAATCTTACATTATTATACACGTTTAAAAGGAAATTTTATTGTCTACAATCGAATATAGGTCACAATTTTTGATAGAGAGCTTGGTTTTTAAAATAATCGGGTAAAACCTATGTGGTTTCTTTAATTTTTTTATATTTTCTTAATAAACGGACGCCGCTGGAGTTTTTTTGCTCCATGAAAATCGGATAAGAAACAAAAAAGTTAAAATTTTTTTAAAGATACGCCTTTCCGCCATTTTGAATCCGCCACCTTTCAAAAAAAGCATTTACCAGAATTACAACGAGTCAAAACCTGATATATGGGACGCCCTTAACAAAGCTTATCGGCAGAAAGTTGGCACGACTTGCACACGAAACTTGATTTGTCCATAGACTAAAACTTTTTACCTTGGGAGTAATAGGTTTATAATGTACTATTGTTTGTAGGTCCGAGACCCTCAGAAGAAAACAGACGCGACTTTTCTGAAAGTCAGCTGAGAGCCAGCGAAGGTATCATCGGTCTGCAGGCCGGATCTAACAAAGGCGCCACTCAGGCTGGTCAAAATTTTGGAGCATCCAGGAAAATTATTTTAGGCAAATAGATGTATCTAAATATCCTAAAATCTACCATTTTTGTAAAGTATTAAGATTAAGATCTGGTTAACTATATTTATGTATAGTAAGAGAATAGTGTAACATTGTGGCTACAGTAAGATCATGTTACTTTGCAAAATAAAATGAATATAGATATATTTTAAAGAACAAGTGATCTTCTATTTAAGTTTCTTACGCGAGTATTTTCTTACGAGAGTATTTTATTTACTACACTAGTTATTCCATGTTAAAAAATATTTGTGTATAAAATTAATAAAACAGTAAATGAAATAATAAAAATTTATTTAAAAAAAAGCAAATAAATAAATAATAAATAAATAAAAAGAACTCTATAAATAAAAAAAATTCTTTCGGAATGGTACCGAGAATTGAGGCAGCATTGCCTCTCTGTATTGCTAGGCTGATCCTTTGGGTGATGCAGCTTTTAGCCATTTTACTTTTAATTTTTTTACTAATATCAAAAATTAGGTTTTTAGCTTCATCACCCCAAGGACCAAATGTCTCAACACTAAAAGGTATAAAAATAAACCGGTCCTTTAACCCCTCATATTTTTTGTGTTTTGCTTCTTGACCACTACATGCAGCTTCACCAGCTTTAATAGATGTTTTTTTAATAGATAGTTTAAGTTGTGCTACGTATTTTTACGTAAAACTACACGTTAAGCGCTCTACGTTTTGTTCCAAATTTGAGTTTAACTTGAATGTTTTTACGTTACCATAACAAGTCTACTAATAGCAGAGAATATGGAATTCGGCACTGTGTTTTCTTGATGTTACAATTTTGTTTTTTGTCTTTTCAACTTCAGTAGGAATATATTTGCAAATAATCGCTTGTACTGGAAGCGGAAATTATCGTCTAGGCCTCATTTTTCCATCGGTTAATCAACCAGTTCTATTCTTTGGTAACCTTAAGGCGCGATTCACATTATACGTAACGTCACCGTACCGTCAACGACACGTAAAATATTCTTACAGTGAAAGCAATGGACGTATTCACATTACCCTGTACCGGCTAGTTTTCTCGAGGAGAATATTTCACGTGTTGCCGGCGGCTTGACGGTACGGTGGCGGTACGTATAATGTGAATCGCGCCTAAAGTGTCCGCAGACTGCCGTAAGCTAACGTAAATACGTAAGCTCCTAACGTGACCTTGACGACGGTGAAACGAAGTGCGCTTGCGTAACTGTCAAATCTCATGCTTACGTAAAAAAACGTAGCACAACTTAAACTATCTAATATATGTATCAGCCAACGTGTCCCTACATGTAGCTTCCCACAGAAGTGCCCTGCCTGCTTTCCAAGGCACCAAAGATGCCCCATCCACTCGCTTGATAATATCGTTTATCATACTGTGTCTCGACAACCTCCCTGCACTATTTTTACAGCATAGCCCGTGAAGGCCATAAATGTCCTCAATTTTGCCGCAAGTGCAAGTATGTTGTCGACACACAGGCTGACCAACTCTTAAGGAGACAGAAACGCGAAACGATGAGTCATCCAAAAGATTACTCAATGATACAGCAGGCAAGGCTTTAAGCCAAGCGTTACTTTCAGCTTCTTGAAGAGCCAAAAGACGCGCTTTGTCTCTCGGATTTTGTTCGTTACTAATAATTTGTTCAATAAAAACTTTACATAAGGCCGAATCAAAGTCTTTTTGGTATTTTAAATTTAAAGTTAGACAAATTTTGAAAATGTGTTAAAGATTAAGTAAACATCATCTGGTATGTCATTAATATAAGAAGGAATTATAGAAGAAATAATCGAAGAATTGTTTATAGAACCAAGAAAAGCAGAAAAACATAGAGTTAAACTGTCGCGAATTCCAAGACCTCCGTATTTTACAGGCAATGTGCATTGTTTCCAGGATTTTCATTCATCCAAGATCTAATAGAGATGTGTGAAAATAAAATCACTGGCGCTACCGGTTATCGAAACTCTGCACAAGCAGCTATTCACTGATTGGAAAATATTATTACCGGGATCTGCGGAACGTCGCGTCTCACGTCGTCGTGTCGCTGATCGCACCCGAACCCATATATGGCAGTGAAATCGCATTTCACGTTTCACCGTAACAAACGAAAACGGTGATTTTCAACTAGCCGGTTAAATCATAAATAGCGCTAGCGCAAAATAAGGTAACATTTTTCGCGGCCGAACTAACTGTAAAGCCGCAGCCGTAGAGGATGTCCTCCCTAATACTAGGTAAATCACAGTGATTGAAATCACCGTTAAAAATCACTGATTACTTATAAAACGCTGTGGCTATTTCACAAGTTAGTCGAAAATCACTGTTTTTCCCAACTCTAAGATCTAATGGACACCTAATAAGTGTTGACAGTAAACTGTTTCGTCCTTATGGGACTCCTCAGAACACTGCTTGGTCAATGTGACAACTCTTGCGAAGTTAATTAGACGGCTTTTTCTCTAATCGTAACTAAATAGTGAGAAAACTATCGCAAGTAGCGCCATCTACCGAGATACGAGAGAAACAAAAAACCAAAAGCAGGCGAAAAACTGCTAGACATATCGATCAATGAAAAGATCGAATACAAATAAAAGAAAACAAACTATAGTCCGTGACCTACGCAAGCTCTTCTGTCTTTCAGGCCGCATCAACGCTTATTGCATTTTTACCCGTCATCAAGACACTGAGCGTCAATCAACGGAATTTTTAAGCCAAATAATACTAACAAACGTGGAATTTCGTACCCGTGAATTTAAAAATCAAACAAGTTTCGTGGCTAATCGGGCAAAAAGAGTTTTTGTTTTTTTCATATTTTTCCATGGATAGCTTGAAGCTTAACCTCACGGGGTCCAAGATCTAATGGACACCTAATAAGTGTTGACAGTTAACTGTTTCGTCCTTATGGGACTCCTTAGAACACTGCTTGGTCAATGTGACAATTCATGCGAAGTTAATTAGACGACTTTGTCTCTAATCATTAGTAAATAGTGAGAAAACTAGCGCAAGAAGCGCCATCTACCGAGATACGAGAGAAACAAAAAAACAAAAGCAGGCGAAAAACTGCTATACATATCGATCAATGAATAGATCGAATACAAATAAAAGAAAACAAACTATAGTCCGTGACCTACGAAAGCTCTTCTGTCTTTCAGGCCGGATCAACGCTTATTGCATTTTTACCCGTCATGAAGACACGTGAGCATCAATCAACGGAATTTTTAAGCCAAATAATACTAACAAACGTAGAATTTCGTACCAGTGAATTTAAAAATCAAACAAGTTTCGTGGCTAATCGGGCAAAAGCGAGTTTTTGTTTCTCTCATATTTTTCCGTGGGTAGCTTGAAGCTTAAGCTCACGGGGGTCAAAGATCTAATGGACACCTAATAAGTGTTGATAGTTAACTGTTTCGTCCTTATGGGACTCCTCAGAACTACTTGGTCAATGTAACAATTCTTGTGAAGTTAATTAGACGGCGTCTCATTGTATATAACATGTATATAGATTAGGATAGGTTAGGCTAGTTTGTTTAGTAGAGTAGGCTAGATAGGCTAGAATAAACTGAATCCTGTACATATTTACAAATTTTTACAATAAATTTTATTGAATTGAATTAAGGAGTCCCATAAGGACGAAACAGTTAACTGTCAATGGACCCCCGTGAGGTTAAGCAGTCTTCTGAGGAGTCCCATAAGGACGAAACAGTTAACTGTCAACACTTATTAGGTGTCCATTAGATCTTGGACCCCCGTGAGGTTAAGCTTCAAGCTACCCACGGAAAAATATGAGAAAAACCAAAACTCCTTTTTGCCCTATTAGCCACGAAACTTCTTTGATTTGTAATTGAGAATCTTGATTTGATGTAGACACCCTACTTGTTACTTCTTGTTGAGTAGTTTTTGAGATATGAAGCAAGCAAGCCATAATATCCACAAATTGATTTACAATATTTTTTCTACCTGTAATATCTTAAAACCCCTTTAAGGTTGCTTATCACTTGTTTACAGCACGCTACACAATGCCGTTTCATTTTACTTTTAGATTCGGTTCTTTAAAAAAATACCTTACATTTGAAAGTATTTTCTTTTTAAATTAAAAGAACACAGAATCAAGAAGTTAAAATTAAGTCAACTCACACTGTTGCGAAGTATTTTAACAGTTCTTTTAAGCTTGCAAAAATGATTTTATTGGGACAGGATAATTAGTTATTTAAAAAAATGTGAGAAATAAATATATGTATTTGCAAAACTACAAAATTTAAAACAAGTAATTTTTTTAATTATCAAAGTAGAATCCACATTAGCAAAGGCATGTATCTTAATAAAAATAATATAACTGATCTTTTAGTTTGTCTTAAAGTTGAAAAAAAAACGTATTTTAGATTTTGTAGAAATGCTTTTTATCAGCGCCGAAAACATATACTTAAAATTTATTATTTAAATATCATAGAATTACAACAACTATAGATAGATACATTAAAATACATCTTATGATCAAAGAATATATCGAAGTGAAGCCTTTACCCAAGCTATTGCATCTAAACAAGATAAAGTTAACATTGCATGATAATTTTTTTAACATTTAACGTTTCGATACCTAACTTAAGCACTTCGTTTTAATACCATTCCAAGATTTGTGATTAGATAGGGTTTTACTTTTTAGCAACAAGCATCTACAAAGTGACACTTTATCTGGAATAATTTAAAACTCAGATTTAATTAATTAAAATGAATAATTTGGATTCTTCAACAAGATCGAGGTGTTGAAGAAAAATGCAATACCGCGTCGAATTTACTTTTGACAGTGGTTTTTTTTTTATGAATATAGGCATGGGGTGGCCCAAAAATAGGTAAAATAATTTTTAACACACACTCATCACTCCCCTCAAAATAGGGGCTAAACTAAAAGTTCCCGTGGAGCCGCTTTGTCCAGCCAGCCTTTTAGTTATTATTGTCACCTGGAGAGTTTTTTTTGTAGATATAATTTGCATGCCAAATTGTCAAACATATCAATGGGCCTAATAGACTAAGGTGATGTAAAAATAAATTGCTTTATTATACGCGCCAGCTTGATCTATTCCTAGGTGAACAACAACAACAACAACAAATATCTCAACAACAAAAAAAAACAGGTTGCTACGTCCTGCTGACCGCGTTGGCGAGAATGTCTAAATTGCAGCTCAGACTTATATACCATGGTGGAGCATAAAATATCTACATTTTAGATCCTATAGACCATATTGGCAGCGAACTTGTTACAAGTTAATAAATAAAAAATCAAAAATTTTATGAAGAAGTCGACGTAGATTTTAAAAATGAATTAACAAAAATATGATTTAAATAGGAAAAGTAAAGTAGGTGGTCGTCACTTATTTTGAGCTACACTGTATATATATTGATAATATATATATATATATATATATATATATATATATATATATATATATATATATACATATATATATTGGTTTTTCTTTTTTCTTGAACCATATATTTTATATTTTTTAATTTAGTTAGGAATGTGGTCCATAAATAAAATAGCAACTTTTAGTTTAGATATTTATTGACGTTTTGGTCAGAGACCTTCTTCAGAACTAAAAAGAATTGAAAACAACGGTTTAGGCTATTTGTTGTAGATAATACTTTTAATAGAGAAAAAATTAATTAATAATTAAAATAACAAAAAGTACTCACCAGTCATTCATTTATAATCACTCATTACATTACATAGGTCAAAACAAACAAACTTAAAACAGGCATATCACAATTTACACGAAATATTCTTAAAAATTCAACAATAAACAAACACATATTCATTAGACGACTATTCTTACTAATAAAATATTTTTATTTAAATTTTGTTTAACAGCGCGATATGTCTGTGTGTGCGTGTGTGGTACGGTTCGGTGGGAGGTATAATGATAAGTTTTTCCGTTCTTATTATAATTTAATTTTTTTTTCTGATTTTGTTATGTATCCTTTTTGCAATATTATATGTTGGTGAGTTTGAGTTTGGTTAGAGAGGGTGTTAGTTTGTTTTTGTTAATAAGTTAAAATATATTGGATTTAGTTGTTTTATGTCAGTCCGTGGGTTGATGAGATACTTAAATTTTAAATCAAAACACCCTTTTTCCCAAAAAAAAATCGGTTATAATTGGTCTTGCAGACAGAGCGATACAGCTATCCGATCGAGATTTTTGAGAATCGTCTATAAAAAAAGCAAAAAAAGCCCTTTTACTTAAAAACTACCATGAATCTTTACTAGATAAAACTTTTAAAAACAGAATCTATTTATTTTACAATAAACTTCAACATAAAAATAAAACAACAAATACAAAAAACAATAAATATCTATCAATCCCATACATACCAAGGCTATCGGAACAAATAAGCAATATTTTTAAACCCTATAATTTAACAGCCTATAAAGGTTATAACGTATCTAAAAAAAATTTCAGCCAATTAAACTCTTTCATCCCAAAGGAGAAAAAAAGCCACGTCATCTATCAAATACCCTGTAAAGACTTCACAATATTTGAAAAACCGCCTAAACGGACACAAATATGACAAAAAAATAAAACAGCTCTAACCAACCACAGTACGTCTTTAAATCATACATTTGATTTTAAAAATACAAAAATATTAAAAACTGAATGCCACCAAAAAAAACCAGAGTTTTTGGAAATGATTGAAATACAAAAAAAGTAATAATTGTATCAACTCACGGACTCACATAAAACAACTAAATCCAATATATTTTAACTTATTAACAAAAAAAAACTAACACCCTCACTAGCCAAACTCAAACTCACCAAAACATATAGTATTGCAAAAAGGATACATAACAAAATTAGAAAAAAATTAAATAAAATTATAATAAGAACAAAACAACTTATCATTATACCTCCCACATATATCGCGCTGTTAAACAATATTAAAATATTTTATTAGTAAGAATAGTCGTCTGAAGAATATGTGTTTGTTTATTGTTGAATTTTTAAGAATGTTTCGCGTAAATTGTGATGTGCCTGTTTTAAGTTTGTTTGTTTTGACCTATGTAATGTAATGAGTGATTATAAATGAATGACTGGTGAGTACTTTTTGTTATTTTAATTATTAATTAATTTTTTTCTCTATTAAAAATAATGGCATCTAGAACAAATAGCCTAAAACGTTGTTTTCAACTCTTTTTAGTTCTGAAGAGGGTCTCTGACCGAAACATCAATAAATATCTAAACTAAAAGTTGCTATTTTATTCAAGGACCACATTCCCAAGAAACCAACTACATTAAAATTAATATATACTATATATATACAGTGTGTCCACGTAAGTTGGCGGCATATGGGAAACTTTTTTATTATTAGCTTTACAAAAAAAAGTTATTCCTCATAAAAAGTTCTGCATGGTCTAAAACCTAAAATGCAACCATCAGATGTTAAATTTTTTCAGTCATATTACGAGGTTTGTCAAAAAATGTGATTTTTGCTCTAGAGTAAAGTACCTTTCGTTTTGACAATATCGAAAATTGTTATAAAGAAAAGATGTTTAGAATTAAAAATAGCTTTCAAATATTCAACATTGTTTATTTACATTATTATTATTTGCATCCTAGATTAATTATGCCTTAATGTGCAAACTTAAATTTCCAACGTAATCGCCGAGAAAATGTAGAAAAAATATTTTTTTAATGTAAATAAACAATGTTGAATATTTGAAAGCTATTTTTAATTCTAAACATCTTTTTTTTATAAGAATTTTCGATATTGTCAAAAAGAAAGGTACTTTACTCTAGAGAAAATCACATTTTTTGACAAACCTCGTAATATGACTGAAAAAATTTAACATCTGATGGTTGCATTTTAGGTTTTGGACCATGCAGAACTTTTTATAAAGAATAACTTTTTTTCGTAAAGCTAATAATAAAAATGTTTCCCATATGCCGCCAACTTACGTGGACACACTGTATATATATATATATATATATATATATATCTATATATATATATATATATATATATATATATATATATATATATATATATATATATAAATTTACTATAAAAAAATTTGCAGCCAAATACAAATCGACGCTTTAAACGTTTTAAAAAAACAAAACTCAAATTTTAAATAAATTTGCTCCAAACCACACGGCCTCACTGTATATCAAAGAAGATAGTAAAATTTCCTCTTTAAACAAGCTAAACACGATATCCAAGTAACCGTAATCCAATTTTAGGAGATTGTTAACTAAACATTTTAAAACTTCACTAAAATATCTTTATTTTACTTAATAAAATCTAACTTTTAAATAATACCGAAAAAAGCGGCACCATTCGCTAAATTCGACTAGAAAACATTTATCTCTCGAAGATTTTCTAATAATAACCTATAACAATGAAAACATGCAACCAAAAAAATAGTAATAATTTGACATAAAATGAAATGCACCTAAAATTTTAAAACAACAAATATGTCGTATGTATTAGGGAAATTAGAAATACACTCCAAGTCTTGATTTGAAGTTATCTTTTATATGTAATTTAATGCGGTTATACGTGTTTCGCCTATATAAGCATCATCAGACCTACAAATAATAACATATTTAACTAATTGCACGTAAATTGTAAAAATTAATAAAATATTACATGACACATCACTGCAACAAAAAAACAAAAAGTTTTTTCAAATTCTTAGCAGTTTTTAAAAAATACTGGGTGGTACGTTATAAATATTAATTAACCCGTTAGCTGCCACGGTCCCCATTTGGGGATTTACTTATATTTCCTTTATATTTGTGTTATTTTTAAGCATGGTATAAATGGGGATCCACAATAAAAAAGGTCAAAAAATTACAGGTTTTGGAAATCTATGTAATTGAAGTTTATTTTCTTAATAAGATACGCCAGTGTTTCAAAAATCGGAACTAGCAAGAAAAAAAGTTGGCAGTTAATGGGCTAATATTGGACTCTGCTAAATGTGAGGAAAATTACCCATCCGCATGATTTTTAAGTATAGGTGAATTGGAATCTAGTATTTTTACTTTTGACTAGTATTTTATTTTGCCCCTTAGCCCTTTGTTGACCCTCTTATCATTAATTTATTTTTTAGCCGCAAAACAAATATTGACTTGGTAAACTCCCTTTTAGTTCTTAAGTAACAGCAAATAAAATAAAAGTAAATCACCTAGAAACCAAAATCTTACCGACATTTTTCTTGTCTTTTTTTCTAACTTGAATTTCTATTAAAAATATTTAAAACTTTAACAACGTCTATATTTTTTGGAGTAAAATTCTAATATGTATAGTGTTTATCAATAGTTTGACCTAAAAAAAATCACCATAGCTCACACTACTATAGTATAGTATATGTGTGAGCTAAAAATGCAATAATCTGGCCCCACCATCTCAAAAAACAGGACAACAATAAACAAAATGGTCGACGAAGAAACAGTTAAGAACGAAGGTTGCCGGTCATATAAACATTATACTTAATAATATAACTTGCGATTATAATGGGAATATTTGTATATTTTAACATTTTAAGATTACGAAGAATTAAGCAACAGCAGCGAGAAATAATCCATTGTTCAAATACAGAAATTATGGTAACTTGGATGAAGAAAAAAACATTAAAACAACCAAGAAAGACATGCAATTTGAATTTGACATAAACAAAGACTACTTAATAGAGACCTTTTGAGATATGTAATGTTGTAAAAGAGAATTTTAACAGATTTACATTGCAGGCTAATAATAATAGAACTTTCAAAATTCACATAACAAAGTCGAATTTAAGAATAAATCGTTTATTAATCTTTAGTCAAAGACGGCAGTATTTATTTAGGTTCTTATAGTAATCATAGACCTTATATTGAAAGACCATCTTCCAATGTAAAACTGTCAAAATACTGCCTCGAAACTATTACCGCATGGATTTAATTCAAAAAACTCCTAATTCCTCGGATAAATCAAAATACAGAGATTAGCAAGGTGACGGTTTTTTAACGTCAAAAAATGGTCATTTTTAATGACCTTTGACGTCTCCAACCTGACGTGTAAATTACCTTTTTATGACGTTCAAAAGACACACACAAGATGTCGTAATTTTTAGACGTCTTTAAGACGTCAGCAATATGACGTATTTGAGACCAAAACAGAACATCAGTCACCTATTTATGACTTTTTTTAAACGCGTCTGAATATATGAAATATTCTCTGCAGTTGAGAACACTGAAGGAAACTTAGACCTGGAAGTCCTGAAACAGGTACAGATCAAAATAGACCTAAACCTAGACTTAGACATCTCCACCAGGAAGCGATGAGGCCTCGAAGTTTGTCTGGATTTAATATTTAATTTATTTTACATACATACCCCCACATCTCGTATAAATCCGGCCAAGTACTGACTGGGGCGTCATCTATGTAAGTATGAGTGTATGTCCCTTGGACAAAGTGTGCAGTGTGGGTAGTAACTAATATATGACGTGTTTAAGACGTCGAAAACTACACGGCGAAAATTCAACCAACCAATACTAACATGATCTCAAAATCCAAAGGTAGTGTCTGTAGACCTGGCAACCTTGTTTACACTGTACAATAAAATAAAATGTCACCTAGTGGTGATTTAACAAAGTCTCCCTATCGGGAAGTTGCCTGACTTTCATGCTACCGTCGGCTCCACAGGAGAACAATCTTGAATGGGAGTCAATGTGCAGCTGCGTGACGCCTTGGCCGATATTCTTAAAGAAGCTGCTTCGAGCGTGTTCCGCAGGAAGCGAGAGGAGGACGTTCGGCACGGCGACACCCCAGATCTGTCAAAAATATTAACAATTACAGGGTGTCCAAGAAGTGATTTCCATTTTTGCCCAATAATGCCTAGTGATTCCTAGAGTCCCTGTATGTTGACATATTTGGATATATTTAATCCAAATATGTCAACATACAGGGACTCTAGTGATTCCCAGTTATTACCAGGTGATCCCCAGTGATTTTCTGATGATTTACAAGGATTTTCATGTGATTTTCAGAAAAATATACAGTAATTACCACCCGCAAATTTTCCCTCGCGCCAACCACTAAAGGCTAGGGGATTATTTTCTTTCGACTTGATGGTACTTACAAACGTTTAAACCAGTATTTACTTAGATCTTAAAACTTAGCACATAGAGCATTACTTAGATTATTAGTATTAAGTCTATAAACTTGATCTCAACCGGTTTAAATGTATTTTTAGCTCACACTACTACTGTACTATAGTACTGTGAGCTATAGTGATCCTAATTTTTTCGAGAAAAAAAAAGTTGCTCTGATTTCAAAATTTTTTATATATCTTTGCGTTTCAGATGATTTTGAAACTTTTTTGTTGCGCCGTCTGTCTGTCTGTCTGTCTGTCTGTCTGTATGTCTGTCTGTAACGACCAACGCGCATAACTCAAAAACCGCTTGTCCGATTTTAATGAAATTTGGTACCTTGGCTGGATCTTGCGTCGAGATGGTCCCATTTAAAAATGAACAAAATCCACGGAGCACAAGCCAAATAAGAGGGTGGGGGTAGATCTCAAAAATTAGAGTTTATGTGAAAATATGGCGTGTGTGATATCTAACGAAAGGTAATTGAGTCTGGAGTTAAACAAAATTAATTTTAGTTAAAAAAAAAGGGTGGGGGTAGATTAAAAAAATTTGAGATTAAGTGAAAATATGGCGTGTGTGATATCAAACGAAAGGTAATTGGGTCTGGAGTTAAACAAAACATATTTTAGTTTTTTTAACCAAAGGGTGGGGATAGATTTCAAAAATTAGAGTTTAACTTAAAACATGGCTTGTGTGGCATCAAACGATAGGTAATTGAGTTTGGAGTTGAATAAACTATATTAAATTTTTTAGTTATATTAGCTCACCCGTACTCTACATCTATAGAACCTAGTGTGAGCTTAGGTGCCCATATATTGGCAGAGTATTTTGATATTTACAGGTCAAATAACTGAAAATATTTGCTTTATGCTAACGTGCAATAGCACAGTAAGCATTACTAAGTGAGTTTTATCTCACAAAAATTTAAATTAACTTCAATATATATATTTTTGAAATCTAGTCATAAGATTCCCGTTAAAAATAGTCTTAAATTGTAGTACCACATCTGAGGGGTGGTTTAAAGTTCGAAAAACTATAGAAATTATCAATCATCGATAAATAAAAGGTAATATACAAACATTTTTAAAGCTAAATAAGACATAAGGATGATTCTACCAAAAGTGGGCTATATGGATATCATTTTTGGTCATTGCCTTTAAATAACAGTACAGCACAGTAAATCATTTTATTTTTTTAAATTTATGTAACTAATTAGGTGTAAGCTAAGAAAAATTCCAGAGGGATGAGTACCAGAGGAATGAGTTTTTTAATGGTTTTCCAATTTAAATCAAAATCTATTTAGACTACCTAACTTAAGTTTTATATAAACAAAGTTCCTATACTTATAATTTTAAAACAATCAACAAAAAAATTATATGATTGATATCAGTCGAATATTTAGTTACCAGAGGGATGATAATTGAAGCATTCCTTTTTGATTTCTCCGAAAAAAACTAATTTTCTGCCGAAAATAAAAAGATCTATAACTTAAACCAAACTAAAGTTGACATTATCTGTCACAACTTGTCACCCTCACAAGTAAATTAGATATCCAGGCCGTCTCTTTCTCTAGAAATTAACCGGTGGTATTCACAAATATTTTGTTATTAAAAATGGAGCACGTTTAAAATTGTAAAATTTTCCGGAGAAGATGTATATTCGGATTTTCAAAAATATGACTGCAAACTTAAGTTTTATCAGTTTTTTGATAAATAGTTAAGACTTGGTTAAATATTATTTATTAGGATATTTTTTTTAATTTGAGTTTTTAATATTTGGTTTGGGACTACACCAGAGGAATGAGGTATTTGCTTTGTAATAAAAAAAATTATAAACTTGCAATTTTTTTTATACATTAAACTGAAATGCTTCATAAAGAAAACATTTCGTTTTAAATCTTATAACTAAAACTATGCTTTATTTTCAGTCTGTGTTTGAAAAATATGCATTCCCACTCCACAGCACCATTTTTGTAGAATCATCCATAAATAACTAAAAACTGTCTGTAAATGCATTACCGTACTAAATACTTATCAATATTTAAATATGCTAAAAAGCGCAAGATAAGAATACTTTTTTAGTAACACTTACACCTATAGACGTTTGGAGGTTTAAGTATGGCTGCCATATTTCAACCAAAATACATTAATATAGTTGTTTATTTATTTTTAAATTTTATGTGGATATATTGTCATTGCTACAACGAAAAAAGATGGCCTATGTTGCATATTATAAACAAATTATATAACTATTAAAAACTATTGCATCAAGGGGAAAAATGAGTTAAACCTTGACTTGACCAAAATCTTGACTTTTAGATCTAGAATGTAAGAATCTGAGATAGACTCTTTAGTAAATAAACTGGTGTTGCTGAGATATGTAAATGTTACGGCAAAATTTCGTTAAAAAATATTTATATTTTTACCTCTTAATTACATTTTACCATCCCCATAAAACTTTTTAGTCTTCCGAGGAACAAATTTTTCTGCGATTTTGCAGGTTTATCATCTGTCAATGATATGTAATACAGATAGATAATAAATCGCCGGAAAATCTAGGCCTCTTATAATATAAAAAGGCTTTATGTATTTAGAATGTTATTTAAAAATGTAAAGGTCAATTGGATGTTAAAAATGACGCTTTAGAAAAATATTTAAAAATATTTTTATAATAGAATTAAAATCTGAAACGAAAAAATTCACACCTAATGAAAAACCGGGTAAACGGGACACTCCGGTCGGCTCCGGAAGTTAAAAATGCCGTTAATCAAAAAAGTGAACTTGATTTAACGATAATCAATTTTTAAATCATTAAATAAAGATTTCTTATGAAGTGAACTTGATTTAACGATAACCAATTTTTAAATCATTAAATAAAGATTTCTTATGACTAGGATGGATGATGGAAAAAAAGTTTTGTATATTTATGCATAGAATCCGATTCTTCTGCAAAATTATAAATATTTTATTTAAAAAAAAAACAATGAAAAACTGTTTTAAAGGTTGTTTTTTATTGTATTTTGTAACATTTAAATTTTGTTTTATTGTTTTTGTAAGTTAACTGTATATTTCTATTTATTTTGTTCTCTCGCTGTTAAATTTAGTCTTGTCTATTTAGAACCCTGATGATAATTTATATAAATCGAAACGTCGGTAATTTAACCGTTAAGTTTTCTAAAGAACCTGACCCCTACCCAAGCAATTTTCACACTAAAAAAACGGAAATTGAAAATGCCACCAGTCGAAAGAGCACACGCGATAAAACTATAACAATTTTTTGGATCAATTAAAAAAAAGAACCTCTAGTTTTTAGTCTTTGACACCCTGTGTTTTAAACCTCACAAAACAGATTTGTTTTACAAATTGCTATTGTATTACTTTTATATTGTTTACGGATTCTTACTTTAATATCACCATCTGCAGATCCAGTCGCAAAATAGTCTTCGTGCGGATCGATTGCAATACATTTCACAGCGTTTTCATGTGCAGTAAATTTGTGACGTATTGCCTTGGTTCTGACATCAATCAAACAAACGTCACCTTTTTTACCAGCAGAAATCAGCACCTAAAAAATAACAATATGAAGACAACAGCAAAAATTGAAATTTACGACTAAATGGAAAATGGATATGCATACAGTGAAATAAAGTTGAGTGTTTATAAATGTTGTCAATGTCATGTCAAAAATGCTTACTATACAGGGTGTTCGGCACATGAACCGTCAAAATTTTTTGGGATATTGTTGGGATCATTTGCTACCTCTTCAACCTTGGAACTTGGGTCCTTAGAGTCACGGCTAAAGAGATATGAATTTTTTAATTTTTTTTCTCAAATTACCCAAAATTCCACCTTTAAACCCTCGTAAGCTTTTTATTAATGTCTGAAAAAAGCACCATTTTTTTATAATTCTGTAGTCTTATGTTACTTCAACTAATTAATAGATTTGTTAAAATTTATGTACCAAAGGGACATACGAGGTTTTTTATTAAAGAACATTGATTTTGTAAAAAAAAATCAATTTCAAAATTAAAAATTAAAAAAAGTATCGACACTTGAGAACTTCATTTTCTTTTAAAAACTTCTCTAGTTGATTACCTTTCTAACTTTATGCTACACATTGATTAAAAAAAAATTCTGCTTTAAAATACGGATATTCTGTGAGACGGGCAATAATCATTCGGACTTGATAATAAAAACAATTTGATGTTTATGATCGTTTCGAACAAAATTTATAAATAAAGAACACAATACATTATTGTTAAAAGTTTAACTTTTGTTTAAGTAGGTAAACGGTCATAAAGATCAAATTGTTTTTCTTACCAATTCCGAGCGAGTCTCGCCCTTCTGACGGAATATCCGTATTTTAAAGCAGAAATGTTTTTTTTTTATCAATGTGTAGCATACCGTTCGAAAGGTAATCAACTAAAAAAGTTTAAAAAAAAAATTAAGTTCTCAATTGTCGATACTTTTTTTGATGTTTAATTTTGAAATTGATTTTTCTTCATAAAATCACTAATGTTCTTCAATAAAAAACCTCGTATGTCCCTTTAGTACATCAATTTTAACAAATCTATTAATTAGTTGAAGAAGCATAAGATTACAAAATTATTTTTTAAAAAATGGTGCTTTTCCAGACATTAATAAAAAGCTTACGAGGGTTTAAAGGTTGGATTTTGGATAATTTGAGAAAAAAAAATTAAAAATTCATATCTCTTTAGCCGTGACTCTTAGGACCCAAGTTCCAAGGTTGAAAAGGTAGCAAATGACCCCAACAATATCCCAAAAAATTTTGACGGTTCAAGTGTCGAACACCCTGTATAAATAAAATTACGTTTTATATGGGGAACAGTAAAATAAATATTTGATAATAGCAATATCTTTTAACTAACACTAATCGACATTTATTATTATATTTGTACCTGATGTTGCGGCGCAAACACTAAGCTACTTGCTCCTTGATCATGACAAGTGAACGCTGTAACCAGCGATTTACCGGATGGCAAAATGGAGTCCCAAATGCAGACGTTTTTACTCTCAGAACTATGACCAGCTACGAAGAAACAAAAATTTTTTAAACAAATAAGCTTAGTTGGCCATATTTTGAGACAAAACGCTATCAGTTTGTAATTATTAAAATCTCTCTACCTATTTTAAATACATGGTATATCTGTGAGTTAACGTGTTAAGCCTAAATAATTTGATGTCGCAGCCCACGAGAAAGACCGGCTCGGGTCGGAAATATCACATGACCGTAGGAGTCCCACAAAAAAACGCCTCACGGCCCGCTGTCATTATAAAACATGTGTGTGTTCAGTTTTGGTATATTTGTTTACGTCGATATTTTTTTTAATTTGGGCACGAATTTTATGTGAATTTTATCAAAGTTATTAAAATAACGCAGCCCATGAAAAAGACTGTAGTGGGCAGCGTTAAAATAATTAATGGCTAATGAGTAAATTATAAAGAAAATACCTATAAGATAAACAATGCCGCGAACGTGTAATTAGTGTTGTTCCTTGTCGGTCCAACTATAAAACTGAAACCTAATATGTTGCAAACGGGAAAGAAGTGGTAAAAGATAAGATCTTGGATAAGATTGATCAAGTAATAGACATCCTTAGTGACATTTTCGATAGTGAGAGTGAAAAATGTGTTCAGTTGTCATTTCTTATTGAACGATTAGGTCTCTTGAAAAGGTAACCTGAGAGTCGAAGATATGGTGGATACACTTTAATGTTGGTTTCATTTTTGTTTATCCAGTTATCCAGAGCATACACGTCAATTTACAATTCTAAGGTAATCCCTCCGCACCCTCGCAATATTAAAAAACTGATTTGTAAAATATTGTTAACAGATAGTAATCTCTCTGGTAGTGTGAAATATTTAAAAAGTAAGATACAGCTTTTAAAAGAACATGAGTTGGTAGTTAACTTACACTTTATTCAAATAGCTATTAAACTTTGTGCTGGGTAATTTTTCAAAAAATTATTGACGACCACTACATTCAGTTCATTGAATGGGAAAACACTTATTCACAAAATCACTTGTTTCTTTTTAATAAATTATTGTGAAAAGTTTAATATTGAAAAATTTTCTTCAGATAACTCTAGCGAGTGTTTTTGTGGAGAAAAACTATTGTCAAAGCTTGAAAAAATTAGTTGAAGGGCATGTAAAGTTTTTTAAAATAATTTTATTAAAAAGCACAATGATTTAGTGTTTGCTAATAAATCTTTGAATAAGAACTCAAAGATGATAGTAAAAGAAAAATTAAAAACTAAAAGCTTAGGTTTGATATGTCCAATTTTGAAAGACTTGTATAGATTTGAAGTTACTAACGATATTATGTACCTAATATATGTACCTGAAGATATTAGAGTGCAAATTTTGTATAATTTTTTATTTTATAGATTCAGTTCTTTTATCCATAATAAACACATATATCAGCAAAATATTTTTTTCAATTTTTGACTATAAAAGAACAAAAATTTTTTGTTAATTTATTTAAATTGTGTAAAAACATATAGTATATTAAGCAATACAATAAGAATCCTGGGACTCCTAAGATCACGTGTCCGCCGACTTGATTATAACGCGCCATGGCCGGTCTTTATCGTTGGCTGCGTTTGATGTTGTAGTCTGCAGAGTTTTTCTGTGTACGGGGTGGGAAAAAAGATGCTACTCAAACTTAGTAGGGACGTAGGCACAATAGACCCACATGTGGTCGCGGTGCATGGAGGTTTAGTAGGGCCTGCCACCACTTTAGACTACATACATATTTTACAAAAACTTATCTTTAAAACCATGTTTTTAAAATAAATAAAAAAATTATAATAAATAATCTTACCAGTTGCTAGTAGACTGCAAGATCCCAAGAAGACAAAATCGCTTATTCCTTTGTTGTGGCACTGCAAAGTCTGCAAAAAAAAATATACTGACTAAGGTTAAAATGACATTGTAATTTTACGTTTAAAATGTTGGAAGTATTAAAATCAGTTAAAGAAGAAAATAAAAAAAGTGCAAAAATAATTTAAAACCCCGATTTTTTTCTTTAGTTTAGTTCAATGAACCAAGTGTTTTTAAGGTAACTGGTAATTTAAAATGAATGTATAGGGTGTCTCACCATAAATATACCCACTCTTTCTTCCCAAATATAAATACTCTGCCAATATATGGGCCCCTAAGCTCACACTAGGTACTATAGTTATAGTGTACGTGCGAGCTAATAAAACTAAAAACTTAAATATATCTTATTTAACTCCAGACTAAATTACCTTTTGTTTGATACCACACAAGCCATGTTTTGACTTTGAAATTTTTGAAATCTACCCCCACCCTTAGAAAACAAAAACTAAAATGTATTTTGTTTAACTCCGGACTCACTTACCTTTCGTTTGATATCACACACGCCATATTTTTACGTAAACTCTAGTTTTTGAAATCTACCCCCACCCTTCTTGAAGAAAAAAAACTACAATGTATTTTCTTTAACTCCATACTCAATTACCTTTCGTTTGATATCACACACGCCATATTTTCACATAAACTCTAATTTTTGAAATCTTCCCCCACCCTTTTATTTGGCTTGTGTTCGGTCGATTTTGTTTATTTTTTAATGGGACCATCTCGACCCAAGACCCAGGCTACGTACCAAATTTCATTCAAATCGGCCAAGCGGTTTTTGAGTTATGCGCGTTGGTCGTTACAGACAGACAGACAGACAGACAGACAGACAGACAGACAGACATACAGACAGACAGACAGACAGACGGCGCGACAAAAAAGTTTCAAAATCATCTGAAACGCAAAGAAGAGTTTAAAACATAAAAGTTGCTTAAATTTTTTTCTCTTATTTTAGATTTTGACACTGCTTTTTATTACATTTTAATAATACCATATCTTACCATATTAGCTCACACATATACTATACTATAGTAGTGTGAGCTATGGTAATCCTGATTTTTTCGAGAAAAAAAAAGTTGCTCCAATTTCAAAAATTTTTATATATCTTTGCGTTTCAGATGATTTTGAAACTTTTTTGTTGCGCCGTCTGTCTGTCTGTCTGTCTGTATGTCTGTCTGTCTGTCTGTCTGTATGTCTGTCTGTCTGTCTGTATGTCTGTATGTCTGTCTGTAACGACCAACGCGCATAACTCAAAAACCGCTTGGCCGATTTTCATGAAATTTGGTACCTAGGCTGGGTCTTTGGTCGAGATGGTCCCATTTAAAAATGAACAAAATCCACCGAACACAAACCAAATAAAAGGGTGGGGGTAGATTTAAAAAATTAGAGTTTTTGTGAAAATATGGCATGTGTGATATCAAACGAAAGGTAATTGAGTCCGCAGTTAAACAAAATACATTTTAATTTATTTAAAAAAAAGGGTGGGGGTACATTATAAAAATAAGAGTTTAAGTGAATATATGGCGTGTGTGATATCAAACGATAGGTAATTGAGTCCGGAGTTTAACAAAATACATTTTAGTTTTTGTTTTTGTTAAGGGTGGGGGTAGATTTCAAAAATTTGAGTTTAAGTCAAAACATGGCTTGTGTGGTATCAAACAAAAGGTAATTTAGTCTGGAGTTGAATAAAATATATTTTAGTTTTTAGTTATATTAGCTCACACGTACACTATAACTAATAGTACCTAGTGTGAGCTTAGGGGCCCATATATTGGCAGAGTATTTTTTTAGCGGTAAGCTACCATTAAACAATTTCATAATTGAGGAGCAGAAGTAACAAAAGGGCTAGGTGCCAAAACTGTTAAATGGAGAAAATGACCGATCACTTACCGGAAGTGCCGTCCGTCTATTTGCCTGATTGCTTACGAAATTAGTAGTCCTGCGACTTTGCACGTTTGATAGGATATAGTTGATGGCCCATAGAATCTTTCTATGTAAAAATCTCGTTTTTAGGAAAAGGGGCACTTAGCCCCTATGTTACTTCTGCTCTTCAATTGTCTAATTTTAATGTGCTTTAAAAACTATCAAAGCAAATTTATTATATATTTTTGTTATCAGAAAGGAGAAAGTAATCTAAAATTTTAATTTAAAATAAAAATTTTACATTTGCAATGATACCTAACAACCTTAAAGTATATTTTTCAAGAGATCATAAAAATCGGCAATTTTCATTAAAAACCGTTTAAAACAAGATTTGTTTTTGGTTTACTTTTATTTTATTTGGGTTTCTAAACAAAAACAAATAACACATCAAATACTCACAAAGAACGGCCTAGTAGCGTTAGTACTTAGCCCAACTTGGAATAAACTCAGGTTGCCGTCCATATCGGCAACACCGAACTTGTTACCGTGTTGTGAAAACCTCAGCCGGGTCACTTTGGCATACGTGCCAGGAGGTCGAGGGGTCGCAACTGGTTGCTGGTGGCCCCATTCCCAAAGTTGCACAGATCCGTCATGACCGCCAGTTAAATCTTAGAAAACCAAACAATAATTTGTATGTAGTTCATCTTTATTTCGAACATCTTCGTAAGCCTTAATTAAATTAAATAGTGCTCTTAAGTACTTTAGTGAGTTTTGCTACTGCTTTTGTACTTTTTAGCTAAACAAGGCTTCAGTGTATAAGGTAAATTTTATTCCAAATATTTGGAACTACGATATTGGGATTACTAAAAATTCCTTGGTTCTGCTCAATCAAAATAGCTTCTAAAAGATTTAGCCTTTTCTCGTATGACTACTTTACATTTTTACATTCCGGACCACTTTATTTGGTTGATTTGACCAAGAATAGTACGGAAGAGACTTCCGATAGAGTGGTTTTTAAACTGTTTCGTATTTTAGTATCATCGATTTGTTTTTTTTTTGGTTCTGTTTGAATGATAATACTTTCTGAAGTGATTCGACTGCTAGACTCACGCAAATAGACAGACACACAGACAAAAGCTTTAAAATATGTATAAATTCATATAGGGTAAGTGATTATCAAATCAACCAATGGTTTGGACCTTGTCAGCTTTGATTTTCATAATTTTTGGTCAAATCCTTTACTAAGTAGAAAGAAGTAAAAATGCAAATTTTTAGATTGTGAGTTATTATTTTTTAGCTCACACTACTACTATACTATAGTAGTGTGAGCTATGGTGATCCTAATTTTTTCGAGAAAAAAAAAGTTGCTCCGATTTCAAAATTTTTTATATATCTTTGCGTTTCAGATGATTTTGAAACTTTTTTGTTGCGCCGTCTGTCTGTCTGTCTGTCTGTCTGTCTGTATGTATGTCTGTCTGTCTGTCTGTCTGTCTGTGTGTCTGTATGTCTGTCTGTAACGACGAACGCGCATAACTCAAAAACGGCTTGCCCGATTTTAATGAAATTTGGTACCCAGGCTGGGTTTTGGGTCGAGATGGTCCCATTTAAAAATGAACAAAATCCACCGAACACAAGCCAAATAAAAGGGTGGGGGTAGATTTCAAAAATTAGAGTTTATGTAAAAATATAGCGTGTGTGATATCAAACGAAAGGTAATTGAGTGTGGAGTTAAACAAAATACATTTTAGTTTATTTAAAAAAAGAAGGGTGGGGGTAAATTTCAAAAATTGGTGTTTAAGTGGAAATATGGCGTGTGTGATATCAAACGAAAGGTAATTGAGTCTGGAGTTAAACAAAATACATTTTAGTTTTTTAAAAAAGGGTGGGGGTAGATTTGAAAAATTAGAGTTTAAGTCAAAACATGGCTTGTGTGGTATCAAACGAAAGGTAATTGTTTTTAGTTATTTTAGCTTTTACGTAGATACACTATAACTATAGTATCCAGTGTGAGCTTAGGTGCCCATAGATTGGCAGAGTATTTTAAATGCCTAATATCGTCTTTTTGAGCACTGACTTGATTTCTTTAAACCCTTGTTATTCATAAAGTCTTGGGCATATCAAGGTAAAAGTTGCTGTGTAATCTTATAGATCCACAAGCTTAAATATGGTATGCCTAGTGGCATCTTACCTAGTGGTAAAATTTTTTTACATTTCTTTTCTAGACTATTTATTTACATGTAGACCAAGTTTTATCATGGGATCACAGTGGGTTCCTATTTAAAAATTTATTTTTGTAAATTGATGTTGTTCAAAATTCTTTTATTTTACCTTAAAGAAAACTATTTGACAATTCCCTTACTTTAATATTTTAACTATAAATTAGCCGTGACTGGAATTATACTTTTTCAAGAGTTTTTAATAATTTTCACTTACTTATTTAGACTCCTAAGTTAAGATTACACATCCACTCTGTCACATTTCTGGAATTTCTCACTGTCGTGGGATGATTTTGGTCATCATAGGGGTTGCAATACTTAGTGGAAAATACCAACCAATTTTTTTTTATTTACAATCTACCATTTCGATTTCGGGAACTAAGTAAAATCAATAGTTATTTACCTAACAAGTGTGGAAAGTGGTACTTTTCCGCAAGCGACGGCAGTTGCACGAACGACGCGGAGCCGTCAAGAGTGTTTTTGTACATCTTATTTATCAAAAAAACATGTTTTAATTCGTAAAGATTTTATAATAATGCTAGAAAAAGATACATAAAATACAATAGTTACATTAAATTAGTCCTAAACATCTTCATTTTTAACAAAACAAAAATCGTGCGATTCCGCACGATTTTTTTACTTTTCCACACGTATTTTTCATGCACGTAAAAATATTGAAACAGGATTTTTTATCATGATAAATTAATAAGAAACTTTATGTAAAGAACATTTAATTAACAATAACGAGAAAGTTAAAGATGGATATTGAAATTGAAAGTGCACTTTGTGTTTGTTGCATGCTGCAATATAGCAGATGCCGCAACATCTTGAAGAACGTCGTTTCTTATTTGAATTTGATTGGTTGTTGTTTGGCCCACTACAGAAATGCTTTGATCAGTTTGCTGCTGAGAATTACTAGTGTAGTGAATGGAGGAAGGTAGATTGGTCTGTACAGGCTGTAACACATTACAGGATTCTTTCTTCTATGCTTCTGGTAGCATCGGTACAGCAGCACTTCTTGAAAATGAAACTTGTGTGTAGGAGGACGGGTTTTCATTTGAAAAAATCGTGCAGAAAAGTTACTTTTTCACACGCGCTCGTAGAAAAATTAATTTTAGGACGGATACAACGCAATGCCAAACAGACAGAGAAAATACGCCACGAAACGTCATGTTTACGCATTTTTTTTTACAAAAAGTCATCAGTCAAAATAATACGCCACCTCTGATATTTAATTACTTTACGCCTTTTTACGCTTTTGCCACTATTTTAAGAGCAGTGGCGGTTCCTCCATAAGTGCACATGAGTACCTGCACTCCCAAATTTTACTTTAAAAAGTATTAAAATCTGACCATTTTTTATTTAATAATTTCATCATAAAGTATCAATAAACCCCAAAAGGAATTCAACAAAGACTTGAGTACCAACTAAAAATTAATACCTGGTATGTATGTGTTTGAAATTCAAGTTGAAACGAGGATGTGTAAGTTTCAAATTCTGTGCACCGTGGATGTTATGTCGCATTCTAATTACGAAATATAGAAAGAGAGGACGACATGTCCCTATAGAATATTACAGTCCACAGAATCTGGGCCTTACTTCGCTTCATGCTCTTGTGAATCAATTGCGGTGATCGATGCCGCCCGAATCCCCGTGATGCCACCCGCGTCACCCGTTACCGTTGGCTGTGAAAGATAGCTTATGTGCAATTTAAATTAGTGCCATGAGACAACTTGGCGTTATCGGTCGGGCCGTATTCTTTTGATTTCGACGATTGTTGTCCTTATTTAAATGTCAACGTAGCGAAACCAGATGCCCATGGTGTCCACGTTTTTATAATATACATACTGTATAAATAAGATGTCTCATAACTCTTTGTTTGAAACTCGTAGACAATGATTGTGTAGAAATAAAATTTCGGACTTCCATTGTCTTTATTTATTTTAAAACACGACGTTTCGGTTAGTAAGTATCTCTAACCGTTATCAAGTGTAAACTAAACAATCTAGTCTCTAGGCTACTACTTATACTACTTGGTGTGCAGTCAGGTGTGACGGCCCGCCCCCTTTTTTAATCCAAAGACGCCTGTTTTCCTTAAGGAGTGGTTTCCATATGTTTGGTATGTCCGTTCTTGGTTGACTGAAAACTTCTTTATTCTGCATTATATACACAGCTTCAATAAACTTTCGTTTTCGCCAATGCGACTCCTTATGTAAAACTTTAGCTTCTGACCACTGAATCCTGTGATCATTTGACCATGCATGATCTGCTAAACCGGATTTTTCAATATCCCCTAATTGGGTACTTTTTAGATGTTCGTTTACTCTAACCTGAAGAGGGCGTTTCGTTTCACCTACATATGATTTACCACACTCACACGGGATTTGGTAAATACATTCCTTATTATTTGAGGGATTGTCTGGTTTTGTTTTAGTTACAAAACTTCTTATCGTATTTCCCGAAGAAAATACTGTTTTTATATTATAGTGTTTAGCTATTCGTCTTATGTTTTCTGAAATCCCTTGAACATATGGAATGTTAATAACACCTAACGGATTATTATTTTGAGAATATGGTACATTTAGTTTGTTTTTAATTTTAAATATCGTTGAGTTTATTAATTTCTCGGAATAACCATTCTGTTGTAAGTCCTTTTTAATGTTGTTAATTTCTGTGGTTAATTCTTCATTATTACTACAAATATTTACGGCTCTTAAATACAAACTTCTTATAACTCCTTGTTTTGTTGCAACAGAATGATTAGACTTAAAATTTAGGTACTGTCCCGTGTGTGTAGGTTTCCTATATACAGTGGTTTGAATGTTTCTGTCTAATCGTTTGACAAGAACATCCAAAAAAGGTAAGGCCGAATCTTTTTCAATTTCCATGGTGCACTTGATTGTTGGTCGAATACCGTTTAAATGGTGTAGAAAATTTTGTAGTTCGTCATCATTTTCCGGCCATATAATAAATGTGTCATCCATGTATCGTAGCCATAGTTTTGGTTTGACTCTTGCTGTGTTGATCGCATGGCCCTCGAACCACTCCATGTAGATGTTTGCTACCACTGGCGAAAGAGATGAACCCATTGGGAGTCCATCATTTTGCGCGTAAAACTTATCTTTCACTTGAAAGTAAGAGTTACGGAGACAGAGCTCCAAAAGATCCATCATCCCCTCCACCGATAGCGTTGTTCTCTCGTGAAGTGTATCATCAGTTTGTAATTTGTTTTTAATGATACTGAGTGACTCATTTATTGGCACGTTGGTGTAGAGACTTTCTACATCAAAACTTACAAATCTATCGCCGGGATCTAATTCGATACCTTTTAAAACCTCCACAAAATGTTCCGAGTTTTTGACAAAGGATTCGGACTTACCCTGTAGTGGTTGAATTATGTCCAACAAAAACCTCGACAAAGTGCTGGTCGGTGAGTCCCTGGAGCTGGTAATTGGTCGCAGTGGTATATCCTTCTTATGGATCTTTGGTAATCCATAAAAATGTGGTGCCTTACTGTGGTGTGGAGTCAGGCGGGATCTAGCAGCGTCCGGGATATTTTCAGCATACTTCTTCAAAGTCCTGTAGATGCGTCCTTCTATGGTGGTGGTTGGGTCTTTGGGTAGCTGCTTGTAGTCTCCTTTCTCCAGAACTTCTTGGATCTTTTTGTCGTACGTCTCGACATCCATGATCACCGTTGCGTTTCCTTTGTCGGCCGGTAGAATCTTGATTGATTTGTCAGCCTGCAGGTTCTTGATTGCCCGTTGTTCTTGACTGGTGATGTTTGTCTTTTGTTGCTTCTTTCTGTCCAACGTTGTTCTTACTTTATGGCGAAACTCGTCAGCTTCGGGTTGAGATAGACTAACGGTCTCTATTGCCGCAATAATTTCCAGTGTCGGTGTCTGTGCCGGTGCAATGGCGAACTTAAGTCCCTTACTGAGTACCAATTCTTCGTTGGTGCTCAGAGTCCTTTTGGAGATGTTCACTATAGTGCTTGGTGTTGTTGAGTCTGTTCTATCTTGAGTACGTGTCTGTAGTTTCTTAAGTTTTTCTTGGTGATTTGATCGTATCTTCTGTCGTTCTCTGTTGCCCATACTGTCAATTTTACTCATTATCGGTTCGTAGTCTTCCTCCCATGTGTGTCGTCTAATTTCCTCAAATCGCTCCTCCATGTCGGCGTTGAAGTTGGCTTTTCTCCATCGATGGTAACTGATTTGGGATCGGATTAGTGCTTGGCTGGTCCTCTCTAAGATCTTCTTCGTTCTCACTCCCGGAAAGTTGGCTTTTAGGCGGAAACCAACCGGAATGACACCACTGTCGCGCGCCTCGCACAAGAATGAAATGTGTTCTTCTTCCTTTATCACTTTAAGTTTGGTCTTCTCGTAGCCTCTGAATAGATTGTTGATTCCGGGTCCGTACCGTTCTTCAACTCTTTGTTTGAAACTCGTAGACAATGATTGTGTAGAAATAAAATTTCGGACTTCCATTGTCTTTATTTATTTTAAAACACGACGTTTCGGTTAGTAAGTATCTCTAACCGTTATCAAGTGTAAACTAAACAATCTAGTCTCTAGGCTACTACTTATACTACTTGGTGTGCAGTCAGGTGTGACGGCCCGCCCCCTTTTTTAATCCAAAGACGCCTGTTTTCCTTAAGGAGTGGTTTCCATATGTTTGGTATGTCCGTGCTTGGTTGACTGAAAACTTCTTTATTCTGCATTATATACACAGCTTCAATAAACTTTCGTTTTCGCCAATGCGACTCCTTATGTAAAACTTTAGCTTCTGACCACTGAATCCTGTGATCATTTGACCATGCATGATCTGCTAAACTGGATTTTTCAATATCCCCTAATTGGGTACTTTTTAGATGTTCGTTTACTCTAACCTGAAGAGGGCGTTTCGTTTCACCTACATATGATTTACCACACTCACACGGGATTTGGTAAATACATTCCTTATTATTTGAGGGATTGTCTGGTTTTGTTTTAGTTACAAAACTTCTTATCGTATTTCCCGAAGAAAATACTGTTTTTATATTATAGTGTTTAGCTATTCGTCTTATGTTTTCTGAAATCCCTTGAACATATGGAATGTTAATAACACCTAACGGATTATTATTTTGAGAATTTGGTACATTTAGTTTGTTTTTAATTTTAAATATCGTTGAGTTTATTAATTTCTCGGAATAACCATTCTGTTGTAAGTCCTTTTTAATGTTGTTAATTTCTGTGGTTAATTCTTCATTATTACTACAAATATTTACGGCTCTTAAATACAAACTTCTTATAACTCCTTGTTTTGTTGCAACAGAATGATTAGACTTAAAATTTAGGTACTGTCCCGTGTGTGTAGGTTTCCTATATACAGTGGTTTGAATGTTTCTGTCTAATCGTTTGACAAGAACATCCAAAAAAGGTTACAGAATGGTTATTCCGAGAAATTAATAAACTCAACGATATTTAAAATTAAAAACAAACTAAATGTACCAAATTCTCAAAATAATAATCCGTTAGGTGTTATTAACATTCCATATGTTCAAGGGATATCAGAAAACATAAGACGAATAGCTAAACACTATAATATAAAAACAGTATTTTCTTCGGGAAATACGATAAGAAGTTTTGTAACTAAAACAAAACCAGACAATCCCTCAAATAATAAGGAATGTATTTACCAAATCCCGTGTGAGTGTGCTAAATCATATGTAGGTGAAACGAAACGCCCTCTTCAGGTTAGAGTAAACGAACATCTAAAAAGTACCCAATTAGGGGATATTGAAAAATCCGGTTTAGCAGATCATGCATGGTCAAATGATCACAGGATTCAGTGGTCAGAAGCTAAAGTTTTACATAAGGAGTCGCATTGGCGAAAACGAAAGTTTATTGAAGCTGTGTATATAATGCAGAATAAAGAAGTTTTCAGTCAACCAAGCACGGACATACCAAACATATGGAAACCACTCCTTAAGGAAAACAGGCGTCTTTGGATTAAAAAAGGGGGCGGGCCGTCACACCTGACTGCACACCAAGTAGTATAAGTAGTAGCCTAGAGACTAGATTGTTTAGTTTACACTTGATAACGGTTAGAGATACTTACTAACCGAAACGTCGTGTTTTAAAATAAATAAAGACAATGGAAGTCCGAAATTTTATTTCTAATGTCTCATAACAATATGTAATGAATATAACACTTTAGATAATAATTTTGAAAATAATAAAAATATCGAACAATATATGCATCAAGATATAAAGAAATTTTTTTAACTATGATCTCATTATCATTTCAAGGTAAAATTTTGCATACATGTAAACAAATAGTCTAAGAAAAAAAATTATAAAAATGAAGAAAAACAAAAAATACGTTTTTGATTTTTCATCAAAAATATAATTTTTGCAAAGACCCTTTGTCTATTTTTTTAGGAAATTAGGCTATTAACACATCAAAGCTTGGCTTGTGAATCGTTTTTCTATACACAGCAAGTTTTAGCCGGTCTAGGACAACTGGGCGCCGCCAACTCGGCGCCGCCAACTGAGCACCAAGCCAATTTGGCGCCGAACTGAAAAAAAAAATTCGATATTATTTATACAAAAACATCTTTCAAAAATCCTTTACGCAATTTTCTTGAAATTTGATTTAGTTAAGTAAAGTTAAATTCATTTAGTCGAGTGTTGAAATTTGGTAGGTGTAGTGTTTGGTAACCTGGTAACACTACAATTTACGTTTTTTATTAGAACAATGGCGGATCCAAAATGGCGGATTTCTTTATTTTTAAACCGATTTGTCTCAAACTTGAAAGTTTGCAGTGCCTGAAAACACTTAATACAGTTTTATCCTCAAACTTAAAAAATTCAAAATGGCGGATTTTCTTATTTACTAACCGATTTGTTTCAAACTTGAATTATTACATTGCTTGAGGTCATTTAACACAATTTTTTACTGAAACTTAAACAAATCAAAATGGCCGATCCAAAATGGCAGATTTTTTATTTATGAATCGATGTGTATCAAATATAGAAATTGGCGGGGTTTCAAATCTCTGCTTATGATTTTGTCAATATTTTTATTTTTGGAAACGCATAACTCAAAAAATATGCAACCAAAAAATTTTAAGATTTGTATTTTTATTTTATTAGGCGGAGAATAACTACACAAAAACTCACCATCATCAAAAAACTCAAGGTTTAAAAATATTTTAAAATTGGTTGAATTGATGTGGACTTACCCTATAGTAAATTAAAACATGTAGTTCAAAGAGCGTAACAGTATACTTACAGAGTGGGAGCAAAGGATGAGATGTAATTCTTCGAACTCCATCAACCTTGTGTTTTAGAACCTAAACAAATAAATTGTTATAAATCAAGTATTAGAAATTTAAATAAAAATATCATGCAGAAAATATTTTTTATCGAATGAAGTTAAATTTAATACCATCTCAGGAATAATCTAAACAAATGCACACAATTTAAAAATACACCCATGCACAAATTTTTAATATTACGAGGTTTACTGTACACCTATCAGAGACACATAATCTACCTATAAGAACACATTGTTTTGACACTATTTACTAATATAGTAAAATATTTTCCACACTGCATGCATTGTTTGAAAAATCTGAAAACATATTTTGTATCAAGAGATATGACCTTTATAGACAGTGAACTTTTTTATCATGCATCATTGGGATTTTCATGTTTAAATGTCAACCTTATTTTAAATTTTGTTTAGTAATTAACTGGGGTGTTATAACTCTGGTTACCTATAAAGACGAGTCTAGATACATAATGACTAATTGTTGTAATTTGTAAATACCAGTAGTGTTTTAGTATTATTTATTGTTAAAACAAAATGTTATCTTCTGACTTTGATATAAAAGTTATTCTCAATAAATTAATTGGATTTCTAACAGTGAAGTTATTCACAAGACGCTAGCGCTACCAAGTCCACTTTCAATCCCTGGCTTCGCAAGCGCAGATCTACCAATATTATTTACCTCATGTCTTAGAATAGATGCATACAGGGTGATTTTCACTTGAATGATTCTAACCACATGAAAATAGAAAGTTTTAAAAACCTAACCTAACAAAACCTAATCAAATCTAACCGAACCGAAGGAAACTGAACCAATAATTTTTTTCAAAAAAAAAAACTTTCCTGACTTCCTGCCCGGGATCCTAGAAGATGTGAATCCGAACCGAACCAAACCGAACCTAACTAAACTGAACCAAACCTAACCTAACCAAACTAAACTACAACACGTACTGCTGATTAGGTTTAGTTGGGTAGGGTTAGGTTTGGATAGGTTCGGTTCGGTACGGTCCGGTTCGGATTCACATCCTCTAGCATCCCAGGTAGGAAGTCAGGAAAGTTTTTTTTTGAAAAAAAATATTGGTTTAGTTTGCTTTGGTTCGGTTCGGTTAGATCTGATTAGGTTTGGTTAGGTTAGGTTTTTGAAACTTTCTATTTTCATGAGGTTAGAATCATTCAAGTGAAAATCACCCTGTACATCGATTCTAATACATGAGGTAAATATTATTGGTAGATCTAGGCATGCGAAGCCAGGGATTGGAAGTGGACTTGGTAGCGCTAGCGTCTTGTAAGTTATTCGAAATTCAATAGACGAGAACCTTAGAGCTTCTACGGGAGAACAAAATAAAAATGATGATAAGCCGACTGTTGAAAAAATTTTGGGAGTTTGGTGGAACCCAAAACTAGACAATTTCAGTTTTCAAATCGATGCATAATTATTAAAAAATAAAAGATATCCAACAAAGAGAGAAATTCTGAAAGTGGTAGTGTCAGTTTTTAATCCTATAGGTTTTGTTCAAGGCAAGATTTTATTACAAGACGTTTTTAGACACAATTTGGGCAAGGATGAAGTAGATTTGTTTGAAAAATGGGTTGTGTGGCTAGACGGCTTACAAAGAATTTTTAAGTACCACGACAGTATTTTAACTTACTCACGCAAAACGGACTAATACCAGTCAATAGCGGTACATTCTGTCCAAACCCAGCAGATCAGGCTACAAAACGATACGTAGATATTGATTTTACTAAACATAGTACTTGACTATATGGACCTCCATTTATACAGGAACATTTTGAAAATTAGCCGCAAGAAAAAGATATGAACGCCGTTAATAAAAAATCCTTGGAAATAAAAGAAAATATTTGCTTGATAGTAAATGAAAAATTTGATAATAACAAAAACATTTCATGTAAAAAAAGCCAAGTACGCGAAAATGGCAGTCCGTAAAAAGAATTGAGATAAAAGTAAAGCCAAGTTCTCCAATACAAATTTCAAAATGAAAGGTTCTTACTAGTTTGGAAATGTTTTTTGAAACTGTACCTAAGGGACATTTACAGCCGTAATAGCCATTTGTATTTGTATTTGAAGTTACCCAATATCAACATTTTTTTTAACGACGATAATTCAAAAACTATTATTTTTTTAAATTATGTTTTAAAGGTTTAATTAAAGTAAAAGTTTTTTTTATTAGATTGAAGGGAACTTATACTACACATGTGAAAAAATCCAACAATTAATTAGATGCAGATTAAAAGTTGACATAGGGCTGAACTTTGAACATATAAATCCCTATGATGCATGATACAAAAAATTTACTGTAAGTACGTAGCACGAATAACAAGGGTTTGTTGCCGATGCTTAATCCAAATTTTAATATTTTATGGAACTTACAATAACTTTGAAAATAATAATTGTGAAAATACTGTAACTTTCTGAAAAAAGCTTCAGTCAGCTAAAGAGCGTCTTCAGGTCAAAATAATTTAATCAATTTAATTTTAATATGTCATCAAAACAATTTACATATTTAAAAAGCGTCATGAGATAATAGAAAAAGACACACAGACCTACCACTATTTATCAAATACTATTTTAAAAGTTAATATAAGAGCAATGAAAGATAAAATATGGCTAATTTTAACCGAGGGACAAAATCCTATGTAGTCTGCATTAGGTACTTTCAGCATTGCAGCTTATCCCATTTAAGCAAATTCTAAAGCTGCAGATAGCTAAATACCTCTAGAAAGAAGTGATTTTACATACTAAATACCAGTATTGTGTGATAGATCTACTGCATTATAACTCAGAAATCAGTTAACTACAAAGCAAAAGCACAAACAAAATTTTAAAACAAATTAACCGATACCATGTGAACCACCTTAAGTTACGAATACAGAATACAGAATAGATATTTAACAAATCGCGAGCAAGCAAGTGGTAAATTAATAAATTTTGATTAATTCCTGAATGGTTATGTAAACAGGTTTCCAAAAAGTTGCTGCCAAAGGTAATAATTTGATTATAATTATCACCGAAAACAAAAAAATTACTACTTCTGCAAATGCCAAGAATCGATAAGCTCGAGAAGTAAAAAGATTTTTTGCCAGTGTGAAAAACATTATCATTCCACCTGTATTCTTCAATCCAGCGACCTTGTATCTTTACTAACTGACATTAGCGGTTATGTTGCCAACTCTAATTTACTTAATCAGTAGGATATAAAAAAAACTCTTTGAAAACAAGGTACAACAAGGGCTTTTGAGACACTAAAAACCGATTTTTTGAACATAGCCGCCCAAAAACTTATCATCATTGGGTCAAGCACAACCGTCTACTGAAACTACATAAAAGAAGTATGGACATTCTTAGAAATAACACCCAGCCTGTTGTTTTATTCAAGCCTAAAAATGAATCTCAAACCAACAACCAAATCAAAAAACTCTCCTTCAAAATATCATAAATAAATGCCCTCCAAATAAAAATACCTTAACAAAGCTCCAGCGCAATATCCGGCGGCAGTAGCAACTAACTTCTCCCTCTCAATCAGACCCCGTGGACATTTCAATTTACTACCAGAACTGTCAGGGACTTAAAAGTAAAACCGGCAAACCCCTTTATTCACGCATACTTATTGGATACACTAAATTACAATGAAAATGGTCAAATAAACACTAATTGGTACACAAAAGATGTCTGGTCAGGTCGCTACTTAAATTATAACTCTTATCATAGAGTAACTTACTCCATGCTCTTATGCACCTCAAAAATATAAGAAAAGTGTTGTAACAGCACTTACAGATCGCGCTATAATTTTATCAAATTTAGAATACAGACCTAAAAATTTTAAAAAAATAAAAGAAGTGTTAAAGAATAAAATTATCAAAAAAAAAAAAAAAATTACGAACCTATAATTAAAAACAGAATACATAAAATATACAACTCAACATCGTATCCAAAAACCGAAACAAACAATATATATCACTACCATATATTCCAGAAATTAACAACAAAGGATCAGGCACACCTCTTATGGGATTTCTGTAATCCGTCGAACCTCATGAAATTTTGGTATGTTGTAGACCGAACCTTTTTTATTAAAAGTTCTCATGGGCCCAACTCAAATTAATGACCAGTTTTTGAAATACAGGGTGTTGAAACTGATAATGTCCAAGAAGCATAATAGCTCTTTAGACGGGTTTTCCAAACATATACGCAATGTTACCATTACACATATTTACGAGTTACTTATTATTTTTAATCTGCAGCTTTAAAATATTATCTATAGGGCGTTTAAGAAAATATTAGTCGAAAGTTTTAACGAGAAACAAGCTTTAGAATGTTGTAGATTAAACCTTGCTTATCAGAAGTTCTCATGGGCCCAACTTAAATGAATTTCCAGTTTTTGATATACAGGGTGTTAAAATTAATAATGTCCCAGAATTATAATGGGCCATTGGACTGGTTTTCCAAACATAAACGCAATGTTACTAATACATATATGTATTTATGATTTATTTACTATTTTTAATCTCTACCTTTAAAACATTATCTACAGGGTGTTTAAGTAAACGTTAGTCGGATGCTTTAATGAGAAACAAGCTTTAGAATGTTGTAGATTAAACCCTGCTTATCAGAAGTTCTGATGGGCTCCACTTAAATTAATTTTCAGTTTTTGAAATACAGAGTGTTGAAAGTAATAATGTTCAAGAAGCATAGTAGCCCTTTAGACAGGTTTTCCAAACATCTATTCAATGATACTATTACATATGGAGTATTTATTAGCTTTTTAGTGATTCTTGACTTATTAAGTATTTAATACAGGATGTTTCGGCAAATATATTTTTTTAAATACTATTACAAAATATATGTATTTTATATACTATTAAGCATTCTACTATTAACACAGAGTTTTTAGTGAGTTTCTGCTACAAAAAAGCGAACACTACCACCCTGTAGATAATGTTTTAAAGCTACAGATTGAAAATAATAAATAAATCGTAAATATAGGTAATATTAACATTGTGTATATATTTGGAAAACCTGTCTAAAGAGCTAATATGCTTCTTGGACATTATTATTTTCAACACCCTGTAATAACTTTTGATAAAAAAGGTTTAATCTAAAACACATTAACGCTTGTTTCTCATACCTACAGATTAAAAATAATAAATAAATCATAAATATATGTAATACTTACATTGCGTATATGCGCGGAAACCCGTCTAAAGAGCTATTATGCATCTTGGACATTATCACTTTTAACACCCTGTATCTTAAAAACTGTTCATTCATTTAATTGGCCCTAGGAGAAATTTTGATGAGCCAGACTTAATCTACAACATACTAGAGCGTGTTTCTCATTAAATCATTCGACTAATATTTACTTAAACACCCTGTAGATAATGTTTTAAAGGTACAGATTAAAAATAATAAATAAATCGTAAATATATGTAATACTAACATTGTGTATAAATTTGGACAACTCGTCTAAAGAGCTATTATGCTTCTTGGACATCATCACTTTCAACGCCCTGTCTTTCAAAAACTGGTCATTAATTTGAGTTGGGCCCATGAGAACTTTTGATAAAAAAGGTCTAGTCTACAACATATCAAAATTTCATGAAGTTTGACGGATTACAGAAATCCCATAAGAGGTGTGCCTGATCCTTTACAAAAATATTACAGCCGCAGAATCTTTTGACAGCTGACAAAACTACTGACAATCTTAACAATATAGTCTATACAAAACTAAAACCTAAGTAAAAGTGATACCCCAAATGTAGTACATAGAATAGATTGTTTGGAATGTGATAAAACATAATATACAGGGTGTTCCAGATAAAAGCAACTACATGGGGTTTTCGGAAACGGTAAGAGGTATGAGTTTGTTTAAATGAAAAAAAAGTTGCGCTATTCTAAGCCCAATCAGGTGCTGTATCAATATTGAAGATATCTACAGAGGTTATTAAAATATCGAGCAAAAACTAAAAATTGTGGTTTTTGAAAAATTGAAATATCGCCGCCATCTTGCAAACAAATTTAATAAAATTGAAAACTTTGGTATTTTTTATGACCGCCATATTGAATTTATACGTCAATAAATAGAGCATTAAAAGAGCCTATCTTTGAATGACGGAAAATGTGAATTTACTAAAAAAACTGTTTTTCGCTTGTTTGGCTGTGAAACAAAGGAGGTAGTTGCGTTTGTTGTCATACCTACGTAACTATCTGTCAAAACTAAAATCATTTATTTGATTTATCTGTTAGAGTTTTAAAGTTTCTAAATTACTTAAGATTTTTTTTGAGTCACATTATCAATCAAATTTAACATGGAAAAGTTTCCAAATTGGGAGAAAGTAGATATTGACTATTGATGCAGGCAAGCAGTTCGATGTCACATATACTGATTTTTCAAAGGCCTTTGAGAAACTTGACTTGAGATCGTATACTATTAAATGCACTTGAAAGTTTTGGTTTTAACCTTCCATTGCTCCACCTAATAGGATTCTACTTAACCGAAAGACGACAATATCTGCCGAGTACCTTGTGGGCTCAGGAGTACCACAGGGGTCTGTCTTGGGTGCTCTGTTTTTTCACATCTTTATAGATGGCATGGAGATGAATAGACTGAATAGCTTTGCATATGACTTAAATAAAATTCAAAATTGGTGTGTCGAAAATGGCCTCCCCTCACACTGCAAAATACAAATTTATGACGTATACAAATAAACATACCTATTTAAATTATGATTATACAATAAATGAACACATTCTTGAGAAACCGGAGAAAATGCGGATCTTTACGTATCGAAGTCTCGGAGTAATTTTTTATTTCATGTCGAAAACATCATATTATCTGCCTCAGTAATGCATGGCTTTATTGCTTGTATATTCAAAGAAATAACCAGCATCTCAGCTCTAAAAAGCCTCTGTTATGCTTACATAAAATCAAGACTAGAGTACGCATCTGTCGTATGGAATCCCTATCATGCAGGACACATAGAAAACCTAGAGGGTACAAAGGCTCTTTTTAAAATTTTTATCATCATCATCATCATTAAAATAGATGGAACCAACTACGCTCAAGGTACTCCACAAAACGAACTCTTATCTAGATTTGAACTTCCATCCTTAAGTAGCAGAAGGAGTATGGATCGCAGGTAGTTCTTTACAAAATTATTCATAACCAAATAGACTCTGCAGACTTCTTATCACAACTGAACTTTATAACTCCACGTGCGGGTTCTAGACTAGTAACCACTTTCTTTTTACCAACCAGGTTACATGTACTAAAATATTATTCGCTTCATATTATGTGTGAATTTTGTAATAGAACCCCTACTATTGATATTTTCAACACCAACTTAAAGCAACTCAAAAAAACACCTACTTGCGAATGACTATTTAAATTTTGTCGAAGTTTTACTTGTACTTAAGACTACCTCGACATTGGGTTATACCATTAAATCGAATCTCAATATTGCAAAAATCATAATTATTAAAGATGGAGTCGTAGTAAACAATATTACTGAAACGTTCAAGTAACCGTACGAATCTTTTGCGGCTTAGACTGACATTCCTAATGCCCATATAATGTCAAATTGCTTTAAACACACCCTCCCCTCTCCGACTAACTTTTAGCATCGTATATAAAAAATGTAGACGGTTTTAATACTTGGAAAGGCAAAACGCTTAATAAAATACTCGAAACGCTTTATAAAAAACAACTGAAACACATGGTAACGTGCTCGTAAATATCGTCTTTTAAAATAGCGTTTAACACTAATTTAGAAAAAAAATTGAGGTCGAATTCCTAGTTTATGTCCTACAATAAAAAATGACCTACACTGGCTTCAAAAAAAAAATTTAAATCGATCGAAAAAATTGCATCAAAGTTCATTAAACTACGAATTCGACTCTAAATTTAACAACCGAGCCATCTAAAGTAAAATTAAAAATAAAAAGCGCCTAAATCATCGATATATTAAAATGTATTATAAATGCAACAATATACAGAGTGTCCCGAAAGGCGAAGTCCACCCAAATATCTTCTGAACTATTAGAGAGAAACGAACCTTATTTGGCAGTGATCGATAACATCAAGGTCTATTTTATTAAGAAACGGCCAACTTAATTTCTTTATATAAAAGCACGTATCGAGTGATACATCGTATTAAAAGTCTTTAAAAAACTAACATTTGGACATAACTGTCAATTACATACGTCAAATCTGTTAAAAGCTGTGACCTGTCAAACCTAATTTTTTCAGTTTTTATTAAAATTCATAAGTTTCTTGTTTTAAACAAAGACCCTATTGAGTTATACCTTGTTTGAAAGGCCTTTAAAAGATCAATATTTTGGTGTAACCACCCGTTGCCTATGTCAAACGTCATCTATCGACTGTCAAATTTATTATTTTACAATTTTTGACAAATTTCACAAGTATCGTATACTAACATGTCACTTGTTTACGTCAAAAAATTTTTCTACATTTTAACTTTATCTTTATTTGATCGTCGCATCCTAAACATTTCAAACTGAAGTTTGCCAAAAAATGTAAAAAAAAATGTTTGACGTAAGCAATTGACAGTAACGTCAACATTTTAGTTTTTGAAAGACCTTTCGAACAAGCTATGATTAGACAAAAACTTGTAAGGTTTGTCAAAAATCGTAAAAAATAAGTTTTACAGTCGATAGATTTTGAACGTTTGCTATAGGCAAGTGGCAGTTACGCCAAAATGTTGGGTTTTCAAAGACCCTTCAAACAAGAAATCACGTAATAGGATTTTTGTTAAAAACAACAAGCTTGTGATTTTGTAAAAAAACTGAAAAAAATTGGTTTGACAGTTCATATCTTATTCACAGTAATATCAAAATGTAAGTTTTCAAAAGACTTTTAAAACGAGGTATTATTCGAAAGAGGTTTCTATTTAAAAAAATGCCGCCCTCTAATGTAGGGGCAGCAAACCTGCTCCTTCATAAAATAAATGACCTTGATGTTTTCGATTACTATCAAATTTGGTTCAGTTATCTTCAATAATGCAGAGGATATTTGGGTGGACTCGGACTTTTGGGACACCCTGTATAAACCATAACCTTTAGAAAACTCTGTAGATTACGGTTTGGAATTATGGGCGGTATCGATGCCATACGCCTCAAAAATTGCGGCACGAAGCGGTAATGACAAAAAATCTAGTTTTTAAATCTTTAAAAAACAAACAACAGCTTTTTTGCCTGAAGATCTCTTTATTTAACACATTTCAAAAAAATCTGAAATTTGAGGGTTGGTGCTCAGAACTATAAGCACAACATTTTTTTTGTTTAAATCTGTCAAACTACATTTACAATCGGATTTAGTTCAGACTTTCGTCAAAAGGGAAAAACCACGGTGTTTGAATTTGTTTGGGTAAGGTACTGTTCCAAAAATAGGAAAACCACTTCGGTGAAAGGATGGATAAAATGCATCTGTTCGATGTAATTAAAACAGAAATTTCAATTTACAAATTAATATATAGAAACAGTAACAAAAGAAATAGTGTCTTTTTTGCATTGGGTAATGCAACAAGGCGTTACAGTTATCAATCAAAAAAGTTTCGTGGCTAATCGGGCAAAAAGGAGTTTTTGTTTCTCTCATATTTTTCCGTGGGTAGCTTGAAAGCTTAACCTCACGGGGGTCCAAGATCTAATGCACACCTAATAAGTGTTGACAGTTAACTGTTTCGTCCTTATGGGACTCCTCAGAACACTGCTGGTCAATGTGACAATTCTTGCGAAGTTAATTAGACGGTTTTGTCTCTAATCATAAGTAAATAGTGAGAAAACTATCGCAAGAAGCGCCATCTACCGAGATACGAGAAAAACAAAAAACAAAAGCAGGCGAAAAACTGCTTTACGTATCGATCAATAAAAAGACTCGTAAAAAGATCGAATACAAATAAAAGAAAACAAACTATAGTCCGTGACCTACGACAGCTCTTTGTCTTTCAGGCCGGATCAACGCATATTGCATTTTTACGCGTCATCAAGACACGTGAGCGTCAATCAACGGAATTTTTAAGCCAAATAATACTAACAAACGTGGAATTTCGTACCCGTGAATTTAAAAATCAAACAAGTTTCGTGGCTAATCGGGCAAAAAGGAGTTTTTGTTTATCTCATATTTTTCCGTGGGTAGCTCGAAAGCTTAACCTCACGGGGGTCCAAGATCTAATGGACACCTAATAAGTGTTGACAGTTAACTGTTTCGTCCTTATGGGACTCCTCAGAACACTGCTGGTCAATGTGACAATTCTTGCGAAGTTAATTAACTTAACTTGTTTTATTTTATTTGTATTCGATCTTTTCATTGATCGATACGTATAGCAGTTTTTCGCCTGCTTTTGTTTTTTGTTTCTTTCGTATCTGGGTAGGTGGCGCTTCTTGCGATAGTTTTCTCACTATTTACTTATGATTAGAGACAAAACCGTCTAATTAACTTAGCAAGAATTGTCACATTGACCAGCAGTGTTCTGAGGAGTCCCATAAGGACGAAACAGTTAACTGTCAACACTTATTAGGTGTCCATTAGATCTTGGACCCCCGTGAAGTTAAGCTTTCAAGCTCCCACAGAAAAATATGAGAGAAACAAAAATTCCTTTGTGCCCGATTAGCCACGAAACTTGTTTGATTTTTAAATTCACGGGTACGAAATTCCACGTTTATTATATCTTATCTTCTGCTGAGATAATATAGGAAAGGTAGGTGTTACACGAAACGCAAGAAGAGGAAATTTATCATTAAGCATTGTCTTTTGATGAGACCACATTTATTACATTCGAGGATTTAGGCGCTCCTAGAAATTAAAACAGTAAGAGCAAGGAACAAGGGATTTCTAGGTTAGAACACACCGGTCGCAACATGTGTCCCGATCTGGCCAGCACCAAATTGACGAAATTGATGTCGTGACAGCCAGGAAAGCTCAGACCTTTCATCTTTATGGGGGCAAGCATAGGACAAAACAATGTTAGAAATTTTGAAAAAAGTCCGTCTTTACTTAACAGTAAAAATATTTTAACAACTATAGAAACAAGAGGAAGCTGAACTCCTGTGAAGTTGGCTCATTAAGGGTCCGAAATTAAATGATTGGGGTATTTACACATTAAGAATAAAAAATTATGTGACGAATTTGTCATATTCCTTTTTACACTTAACTATCCTTTTAAAGGTTTTGCCCAATACTAAGTAATTCTTTGTTAGTCAAATAATAACTAGATTGATTTGGCACTATAGTTATGATATGAGTTTGAGGCACGGACAGAGGCTTGTCTTTTTTAACGAGTTCATGCCAGAATGTATATGCCGCTTTATTGCTTCCGTAGTATAATCCCGATCAGCTGATTTTCAACAAGCATTCTTTTACCAGTATTTACTAAAGTCCTTAAAACTCGGTCTAGATTTTGATAAAGGTTTAACTCAGTTTTTTGCCTTGAACTTAATAGTTTTTAATATTCATATAATTGTTCATCAATAACTTACAATATAGTTCAGCTTTTTTCGTTGATACAATGCCATTATAACTGCACAAAACTTAAAAATATATAAAAATAATGTCATATTTTGGTTTAAAAATGGTAGCCGTATTTAAACCTCCAAACGTCACTAGGAAATGTCTAATAAAAACTGTGTAAGTCAGTGTCAGACAAGTCCTGGCGAGATTGTACAGATGTTTAATTGTTTTGGTGGATGTGAAATTGAAAACGAATTCTAATATTGATGCATCTACAGATATAGTTTTAAGTTATTTATGTATTATTTAGCTTTAAAAATTATTGTAAATAAGGTTTTTTCTATGGGTTAAACCACCCTTCAGGGGTGTGTACTACAATTTGAGACTATTTTTAACAAGAATCCTATGACTGCACGGACTAAATTTTAAAAAAATGAGAGTTCCTTACAAAATTTTTATGTACTTTTTCTTTATTTTTAAAGTTCATTTTGCTATTGCACGTTAGCGTCAACCAAAGATTTGCAGTAATATGTCCTGTAAGTATTAAAAAAATACACTTAAACCAGTCGGTATCAACTTCATAGACTTTAGTACTAGACCTTGGTCTAAGTTTTACGTTTAAAGATCTTAGTAAATACTGGTATTTGAGCTTATCTAGAAACAGGGCATTTTCACATATTTTGAATCTGATATTGTAAAAATCCTCAATTTTTGCAGCACTTTTTTGCCAGTGATACGTTGATTTAAAGGCCCTTGAATGTCTTTAAAACCGCAAAAAAAATTCGAAAATCCGTCGATTTGTTTTTATGATGTTTGTCCCCAAAATTACCATACAGCAATAGAAAAACCTTGAGAATGTTCTTTTTAAAATTGTGGTCATAAATAAAAAGGTATAAATTGTGAAAGGCTTTCGCAGCCATCGTCCAATGGTGGGTGTGCATTCGGGCTGTTCGGCCGTCGTCGTTGGAAATTCGTTCTCGACGTTTCGCCATCTCGAGTGGATGGCATCTTCAGGAGATGTTGACTGTTTGTCGGCTTCTCGAAGACTGGTGGTTAGTCTGTCGCGGGCGCAGGTTATATACGCTATGGTGGGCGGGGCGTATATCAGAGCTGGTCGGTGATTGGTCACTTTCCCGAGATTCAGTTTTGTTGTTATAAGCGAGCCGTTTAGTGTTTTTAATAACCGGTACCCATGTTCTGTTAATTTTAAGAGTTTCTTCAGATCTATTGAACTTCTGCTGGTGTTTATGAATTTCGATTGCTTCTCTATAGAGTCTTGGATAGTATGAAGAGGAGGCGCAGAGAACTTGTGTGTCCTCGAATTTTATTCGGTGGTCTTCATTGTTTAGTGTGTGGTCTGCAACTGCGGATTTTTCCGTATGTCCGAGTCGACAGTTGGCTTTGTGTTCTTTGATTCTTGTGTTTACGGACCGTTTGGTTGTTCCGATGTAGACACTTCCACAGGTACAGGGAATGCGGTATACCCCCGAAGAACTTAGTGGGTTCCTTATATCCTTCGCAGATCTGAGGTGGTTCTCGATCTTCTTAGATGGCTTGAAGATCGTTTTTTTGTTGTGTTTTCCCAGAATACGTCCGATCCTATCCGTCACTCTAGGGATGTAGGGCAGAAAGGCTCTTGAAGTAACTTCGCGGCTGCTCAGTCCACCGCTACTGTTACTTCTGGTGCTCGGCTTTGGTCGTATACATTTATCTATGTCGCTTTGAGTGTATCCATTTGCTACGAGGGCGTTTTTAAGATGGTTTAATTCTTTGTCTAGATGTTCTGGTTCGCAGATTCTTTTCGCCCTCTCTACCAATGTTCTTATTACCCCTTTTCGTTGGCACGAGTGGTGGTTAGAAGTGTTGTTTAGGTACCGGTCTGTGTGAGTTGGTTTTCTGTATACGGTATGTCCTAGTCGTCCCTCTTTCCTCGTTACTAGTACGTCAAGGAATGTTAATTCTCTGTTGTTCTCTGTTTCCATTGTAAATTGGAGGTAAAAGGTATTTTTATCGCTATATGGTAACTTTGGAAGCAAGTATCTAATACCAACTTAATAGATTTTTCAAAATATTTACGTAGTTGTAAAAACATTCAAGAACCCTTTAAAACAAGGTATTACTCGACCCACTTTTCTTATTCAAAATATAGGGGTAAAGTTTACCCTCTGAACAGGTCGTGAGCTACAAAAATTTTGGGTAGCTAGAAAGTGTCCTTCTCAAATAAAAAAATGTCACCTCTAAAAAAAATCAACGAAAATTTTTTCAAAAGCAGAGGAAAACGTTTCTGATTCATTTCCGTTGGAACAAACTGTATATTGTCGGCGAAACAAATCATCTTACATTTTCCAGTAAAAAATACGATAGAAACTATAACTTAGGTATGAGATCGTAATTGATACCAACTGTAATGAAATGGGCGGCGCGTCGGGGGGTGGTACGAGGGCCCCTCCCCACTTTTTTCAAACCCCATAATATTCTTTCAAAACTTATAATATGTTTGTTTGTAAAATGTATATAAAATTTTATTTAGTTTCAAAGTTATATGGGCCCCCACTACTTAAGGGCACGCGCCTCCGCTGCTTGCGGGTAATGTTAGTTTTTAGTTTTCCTCTTTTTTAAGTTATTTTTTTATTTAACGTTCTTTATTTTGCTGCATTTAATTCTGTTTTTTACCATCGTACGTCAATGATAGATTTGGAAAGCCAATCAGATTTGATATTTTTTATTTTATATGTCTCCACAGGTTATTATTTGGGGGCTTTTCGATCAAAGATATATTATTCATAATAAGAAGTATAAAAGACAAGCCTCATAAATGAAGATAAGCAATTGACAACATTATTATTATAGAAATTAGTGTCACTAATCTGAAGAGGGTTGCAATGAAAAATACCTTAGAAAGTAGTAGTAGTATTAGATATATATTCGTTCCAGACCAAAATGTGGTGGGATTCCCAGAAAATAAATGCTTTATGCAATTATGCTATGACTTCGACAATGAATGGCCTTGAGCTTAAATTTATTACCCGACAACACTTGATAATAATGAATGAACACCTGGTGTAATTAGTAACAAGAGAATGTAATCTTTACTTAAACTTGTCTTGACTTGTTGGGTAATAAATTTAGGCTCAAGGCCATTCATTGTCGAGGTCAATATAACACCTTTTGTTGTGAAATATATACAACCTTGACTCATTAATGTGTAATGAAGGGCCCGGCCTTGAAGTATTGATTTTAGCTCAAGGACATTCTCAAGGTCAAAAAAAAGACCACCCGCGTTGTTCGCCTCCACATGTAAAAGACAAAGATCCACTCACACCTGCACACCTGCACACAAAAGACAAAGACACACATAAATTTACATGTCATACCAAGGTTAAAAGACCACCCACAGTTCGCATCTGTACACAAAAGATAATGGCCTTCGCAACTATGCGATATCATATCAAAGCCAAAAAGACCGCCCACGCTATTCGGCTATTGTCAAAAAGACAAAGACCCACTCGCATCTGCACACAAAAGACAAAGGCTCACATAACTGTACAATGTCATATCAGGATCAAAAAAGCACTCATACTATTGGTCTATGCTCAAAAAGCACCCCGTCCACACTCCTCCTCATACAAAATTACCTTCATACTATTGGCCTATGCTTAGAAAACCAGTCGCACTATTCGGCTATTGTCAAAAAAACAACCCACTCGCACTTGCACATAAAAAACAAAAGCTCACATAACTGCACATTGTAATATCAAAGTCAAAAAAGCACTCGGACTATTCGCCTATACTCTAAAAGGGTACCCACACTATTAGGTTATTGTTAAAAAGACAAAGACCCTTCGCCTATTGTTAAAAAGACATACAAAAGAACAAAAGAACAAAGGCTTTATTTCTCGGAATCCCACCACACTTTGGTCTTGAACGTATATATATATATATATATATATATATATATATATATATATATATATATATATATATATATATATATATATCTAGTACTCTATTCAGAATATGTATTTGAATAAAAAATATCATGATTAAACTAAACATGGATTTTGGACAAACTAGGACCGTTGGTAAACCTATTTTTTTATTTTTGTATTTTGTTGATGGGATAATCAAATAAACACTATATTAATAAAGAAAATCAATAAGGAATCCAAAACATCACACACTTTTAAAAATCGTAAACAACTTGTGCTAAAGAAAAGAGGTGAGAAGTAAAAGTTAAATTGTGTGGTTATTGAACAAACAAAAAATTTCGGTAGTATTTAAAACAAAATTTTAACACAAATTTTACGTACAAGCTTTGATCTTGAACGCCATTCCTACAAAAATCAAGACTATTACTACTAATTAATCTAATAATGATTTCAGTGTGTGTTTTGTTACATTTGTAGAAGAAAAACATTTTGACTAAAATCTAAAATAGTTCTATTTTTTATAAATTCTCGATAGAGTTAAGCTGAGTTACCAATACTTCTAAAATAGTATCAGATTGGATTAAGGAAATAGTTTTTCATATTATGTGGAGATAAACGATCAATTAGATGGAAAAAACTAATTATTTTCTTCGAAATCTGATTTGCCATTTAACTTTAACATACCGAGGGGTAAATGATTAAAAATAAGTTAATTACAAAAGTAGAAAAACAATTCCAATTTGGAAAGAAGGAAAATAAATTAAATTTAGTTTGCTGGTCAAATTTTTCTAATTTTCTTTTTGTCATATTACCTAAATATTTAATTCCTATTACGAGGGTTGTCGATAAATTAAGATCTCCAGTGAGCTCCCGTGGCGAATAAGTGTGCAAGAGTAAATCGGGCAACAGCGGCGCGTTCCTTACTTTGTTCACTACTATTCTGGCCGATGCGCGCATCTCGGCGACGCTTAGTCTTGGCGTGGCAGCCATTTAAAATTGACGCTCTCGCAAAGTTCATTGCGTTATTAGATTTTTGTGGTTTAAGTGAACAAACCCTATAGGGAACTTGCCCAAAAAATCGAATCATTTAAACACAATTAAAGTCGTAAGGTATTATCATAAGAAACTTTCTAGAAAAAGAAAAATTCCAATAACAATTAAATTACCTGAGAAATAAAGGTTTGAAATTTGAATAACTTGACCTGTTCTTAAAACGCGCTGCCATTGGTTGTGACGTCACGTCTTTGGATCTCGATCCATGCGACCGTTAACCGACATTGAAACAACACGTAAATAATTGATATTGTACTTATAGGAGCTTTGAACTTGGTGTTCAGTTATTTCCGGACGTACTTTTGTCTAAATTTTCTTAATTTAGTGTTTTGTGATTCTGTTAAAGACTGAAGATCGTTGATAACTAAACGTAACTTTTTTATTTATGAATATTTTTTATTACTGTAAAAAGATTCCTGAGGCACTTTTTTAAGAGCAATTCAACTGTCAAATTAAATTTTATCTGTCACTTTTAGTTTTTGAGATATTACATAAGGTTTGTATTTTTCTTATGGAATGACCTTTTTTTTATTCGATTTTTGAAATCAGCGTAATTTTTTTTTAAATGTCACACTTAATATTTTATTTTTTTATTGTTTTTTATATTTTTAGTTTTTAGTTACCTCTTAACTTTTTTTTTTAGTTTGCTGAATAAGAATTGGTTTAAATTATTTTTAAATTATTTTAAAAAAATAAAAAGTAATAAAAAATAAAAATATAAAAAAATTAAATATTAAGTGTAAAACATCATTTTAAAGGAAATCTTACGCTAATTTTAAAAATCGAATAAATAAGGATTTAACATCTCAAAAACTAAAAGTGACAAATAAACTTTAATTTGACAGTTGAATTGCTCTTAAAAAAGTGTTTTTACAGAAATAAAAAATATTCATAAATAAAAAAGTTATGAACCGAATAGCCGTTATACTCATAAGGGGCCCGGGATTTTTCTAAGGAGTGACGTCACAGCGGCTGCCGCGCATTTTGCTGTGTTTGAATATACCAGTCAGCGATTCCAACTTTAATTATTTATTGTAAAATAAGTATTGCGATTTAAGGGCTGATATTTGGTATAATGCGTTTTCATACAGAAACACACATTTTAGTCAAATAAAAAAAAATGGGCAAGTTCCCTATTGAAATTCATCGCCAGTTGACCGGTATGGATGTTAAAAATGTGCTTAGGTGGTGGAGGGAGATCGCAGAGGGCCGCACGCACGTGCATAATGAGGCTGGCCGCGGGCGTTCATCAGTTTCGGATGAGACAGTGACAAAAGTTAAGGTAATTTTTCTTGCGGATCGGCGTGTGACTGTAAGAGAAATTACCGAACAGAAATGGGACGTCTCTAAGGCTACAAGGCTACCATTGACAAGATATTGACGGACATTTTAAAGTACCACAAAGTGGGTGCCGCGGATGCTCACTGATGAACACAAAAACTCTTTCTTACTTGAGTCGGCGGGATATTAGTAAGACGTGGGTATGAAAAAACTTCCAGAGCGTCTTCAAGGATGCATCGATCGTGACGTAGTCCCCACGTTGTAAAATAGGTTAAGTTTTAAAAATATGTAATTTATAAACACAGATCACTCATTTGAAGAGATATATACAAACATAGTAAAAAGCTTGAAAGAAGCAAGCAAAGAAGCTGTTGGATACCAAGATAATAGAAATAACAATAAGATGTGGTGGACGGAAGAAATACAGGAAACGGTCAAGGAGAAAAAACGCACATACTTGAAATGGCTCAGTACTAAAGAGCAAAGAGACCTAGAAATCTACAGGCATACCAGAAGACAGCTAAGAAATTTGATACGCACAGAAAAGAATGAAATGTTCGAGCGCAAATGCCACAATATAAATACACACGTAGGAGGTAGGCAGAGTTCTAAAGTATGGAAATTCATTTCTACAGTAAAAAACCCAACAAAAGAAAAAGTAAACATCCAGATCATCAAACCAGAACAATGGACAGAACACTAAAAGGGACTGCTGCAGGAGAGGAGACCTGAATATCTGGCAGCCTCTCCGAGGAGAGACATAGAAGTGCATGGAGAGGAAGTAATCATCGAAAAAGAAAGGATAAGGAATAGTATTAAAAAGCTTAAATCCGGAATAGCTAGCGGACCTGGGGGAATATATGCTGAAATGCTCAAATATGGATCAGAGCACCTACTCGAAAATCTCACATATATTATCAATCAATGCATAAACGGACATCCAGTACCTGATGATTGTAAAATTGCATTCATATCCTCAATACATAAAAAAGGAAAAAAGCTGGATTGCAACAATTACAGAGGAATTTCAGTAACCAGTACTCTAAGTAGATTGTACGGTAGGATTTTTAGAGATCTAATAGAGAATGATTTTCATGAACAAGAAGAAGAAGAGCGCAGGCAGATTTTGTAGTGATAATGTTTTTTGTCTTAAACAAGTAATCGAGAAAAGGAGCGCCAGAAATATAGAGACTCATGTTACCTTTGTGGACCTACAAAAAGCATATGATACCGTTCCAGTAGAAAAATTATGGCTAGACTAATATCAATCATACATACATAAAAGCGATAAAAGAACTATACAAAGGGTCAAAATCTAAAATTAAAATTGAAAATCGACTTTCAAAAGAATTCCTGGTAACGAAAGGCTTAAGACAGGGATGTTGTATCTCTCCAACTCTTTTTAAAATATATATCGCAGTAGCTCTAAAAAACTGGAAACGCAAAGTACAAGGCATGGTAATACAACTTAACGACCGATTTACCATATAGAAACTGCAGTTTGCTGATGACCAAGTAATTGTAGCTAATGATAAAGAAGACATGGAGTATATGATGAGAAAGTTAACGGAAGAATACCAAAAGTGGGGGTTAACAGTAAATGTGGACAAGAAACAGTACTTATGTATTGGAAACGAATCAAGTGAATTAAAACTAGAAAATGGACAAACAATATCTCCATGTAATGAGTATGTATACTTAGGTGTCACATTTGATAAGACGGGAACAGACTGTAAAGAACTGGAAAAAAGAATAGTAAAAGCAAAAAAGGTTATTGGTTGTCTTAACAGTATTTTATGGAGCAGAGAGATAAAAAAAGAATGTAAAATTTAACATATATGAAACAATGGTGAAAAGCACGCTGTTGTATGGAATATGTCGCGTAACAGAAAAATACAAAGCAAAAATGGAAAGTGTCGAAATGGATGCAATAAGAAGATCAATGAGAATATCTAGAACAGATCATATAAGAAATGAGATCATAAAAGAAAGAATGGGAATCGAGGGAAGCATAATGGATGACATCACTAAAAGGCAACTGATATGGTACGGCCATGTACAACGGATGAGCGACGAAAGATTACCAAAGCAGGTCCTAGAATGGCAACCAATAGGGCGCAGAAAAAGAGGGCGTCCTAAACTGGAATGGCAACAGTCAATCCAAAAATCAATGAGTCAAAAAAACCTGACGGAAGATGACTGTCAGGATCGAAGGAGGTGGAGAATAGGCGTCGGACAACGTAGAAAAACGTTCTAAACCGACATAGTAGTAGTAATTAGTTTAGTAATAAAATTATGTTTACTATGTGAAAAAGCATTGGAGACCGTAATTTACGGACAACCCTCGAAATAGTACAAACTTCTATGCCCAAAATAAATCATTTTGAAGTTTTAAAAAAAGGTGTTGATGTGAAAAGGTGTTGATGTGGTCTGTTTTTCACAAGTAAGTCAAAGGGTAACAACTACTTACCACACTGGTTCCCCTGCCACTCTGACTGCTCATGCCTGATTGTGGACTACCAGGTTGAGTGTCCTTACTTTTATCTCCGGCGCTTTGAATGACCAAAAACGGGGGCACAGTGGGATCAGGGGCGTCTTTGGTGAGGTTTAAAATGTCCAACTCACATTCGTCTTCTAGCCACGCAGGCAATTCCAAAAGAAGAGAAATGTCCATTTCTTGTAGCTCTCGAGGTGTCGCAATTACTATTAGGCCACTGTTTTGCTAAAAATTAATTTACCCCATTAAAATTACTAATGATAAAATATTCATTTGTGATTAATTAACTATTGTGGCACTTTAAACAGGCTAGCAATGAGCAAAATTATTTCAGAAAAGCCGGACCTGTCCCTCACCCCCTCCGATTTGCTTGATTTTTTGTGGAAATATTACCTACCTGGAGAATAGACAAAAGCCAAAATATTGGCTTTCAAAAAAATTTATTGACTAGGATATAGCCATTTTTCTGTTTTTCATATATTTTTGACATGATTTTGGGTATTTTCTATAATTCAGAAGTTTCTTGCAGTAAAATGTTGAAAATTGGTACATTGATGTAGAAGTAATCAGAGAACAAGAATGTGGTCAATAATTTAACCTAGGATAAATTTCCTCAAAATGGTGGCCAAAACCCCTAAAATTTACAGAAAAATACCCATTTCTTGGGGAAATGTTGAAAAAAAAAATTCTTTAAATTTTTTAAATGCGTCTTACAGATAAAGAATTAGCGAATCTAATGAGCATTTATTCATATTTTTCGGATAAATCGTTTAGGAAATACAATGTTTCAAAATTGGAAGTCTTTTTTGTTCGCGGAGATTTTTGACCCAATAAGACAATCTTCGACTAATGTGAGCGACACAGGTAGCTACTTAAAAAAAAAAGTAAAAAATGCAAACTCGTCAAACTCACTGGGTGATTTAGCTATATTAGGCCAGTCATTAAAGCGAAAAAAAGACCCCCAGCTTGCAAAAGGTGTTGGGGGATTTTGACATATGACATTGGAGTCCTAAAAACAAATTTGAATTTTCGGCCGCTCCCCCCCGCCATCTTGGATTTAGTGTGCACAAACAGGGTTTTTTTTAATTACTTGGTTACTGTACGTTTAAGAAAAGAAAGTTTTGAACAAAAGTTGAAGATGTTAAAATTCCCTACAACAACGCTTTTATAAATTTTTTTGTCAGACGAATGGTTTTTGAGTTATGACGCTAAACATTTCGCCTCTACTTTGGATTTTGACCTTCGAAAACGGGGTTTAATGTTCGAAGATTTTAACCAATTTTTTTTAGGGGCCTTTAACTTCGGAACTGCTTATTTTTGAGAAAATCTGTAATAACGTAAAATAAAGACCAACTAATAGCCTATAAAATAATATATCACTGAGTTCATCTGGGTAGTACCCTTGCTGAGATACGAACCCTGAAGTGTTAGCAGTACACCCGTTTCCTATGTATTTCCATAGTATATGCAAAATAAACCGAAATTATTCAGTTTTATGTAATTTTCTAAAAAGGTAAGCATTTTACAAAAAGTATGTAATGAACTTTATTGTAGAAAATTAAATTACCTTTTAAACGATGTATCACCTAAGTGTGCCAAGTCCACGGTTAGCACTTAATTGGTATCCATAGGCCATTTTATAGGCTATTAGTTGTTTATAGGTTTTTGTGCACACTAAATCCAAGACGGTGGGGGGGAACCGCCCCACCCAAGTCGAAAACTTAAATTTTCTTTTAGAACTCCAATGTATATAATAATAACATAATATGTCAAAATCGTGACTACCACTTTTTGCAAGCCGGGGGTCTTTTTTTCGCTTTAATGACTGGCCTAATATAGCCAGCGCGTTTGACGGGTTTGCATTTTTTTACTTTTTTTTAGGTAGCTACATGTCTCGCTCACACAAAATAGATCTATAAGTCGAAGATTGTCTTATTCGGTCAAAAATCACAATATTTACCGCCTACAAAAACAACTTCCAATTTTGAAACCATGTATTTCCTAAACGATTAATCCGAAAAATATGAGTATGGGCCTATTAGATTCGCTGATTCTTTTTCTGTAAGGCGCATTCAAAAAATAAATAAAAAAAAATTTTCAACGTTTCCCCAAGAAATGGGTATTTTTCTATAAGTTTTAGGGGTTTTGGCCACCATTTTTGTGGACATTTGTCCTAGATCAAATTATTGACCACATTCTTGTTCTCTGATCACTTCTACATCAATGTACCAATTTTCAACATTTTACTGCAAAAAACTTCTGAATTATAGAAAATACCCAAAATCATGTCAAAAATATATGAAAAACAGAAAAGTGGCTATATCCTAGCCAATAAATTTTTTTGAAAGCCAATATTTTGGCTTTTGTCTATTCTCGAGGTAGGTAATATTTCCACAAAAAATTAAGCAAATCGGAGGGGGTGAGAGACAGGTCCGGCTTTTCTTAAATAATTTTGCTCAATCAATTTAAGTAAAGTAATATTTAGACGTTTTTAGTTTTAAGATGTATTTAAATGTAATTTGAAATTTAACGGCACTGAAACGCGGCAATCAGTAGAGTTCGAACCAACAAAAATTTTTTCTCTACTTCTCTTGGGTCGCTCTACAAACGTACCAAGTTTTACCAAAATCACCAAAAATTGTGTTTTGCTGCCCGACCAAATTAGTTTCAAGTGAACTCCATGATTTATCAGCCTTAAAAACAGTTTTTTGTGAATATCTCAGAAATGAAAGCCCCTACGAAGTTTTTGATTATAATACAAATTATTGAAATAAAATGGGGTATACTATATACCGAAAACCGCATATTTATGCGATCCTTGGTTAAAAAGTTCGCATTTTAAAAAAAATTTAATTGTCAAAAAACCGTCATTAGCCACAGTATCGAACATTATTTTACCTAAACATTTTATGAAAATCGGTTCGGCGATTTAGAAGCTATCGTGTTACGGACAGATATACACACATACACAGACTGACATCACGACTATATTGCTAAGATAGGTCAACATATACCCAAAGAACACATTTTTGGCGTCTCTCTCAGAAAAAAAAATTTCATGTCTTTCATACAACAATTAAACGAAAAAAATTTACCTGGTTCAAGCTAAAGGCCGATATAGAATCTTGTTCTTTGTGAATAATTCTGACAGGTTCCAGAGCTGCCTCTTGATCTGAATCATCCTCATCAGGCTCATCAATTGATTTGCGCTTTCCAAAGACGGCCCTGTTACATATAAAAATGTAGTCTAAAAATTTTGATTTGCATATTAAAGCACACGATTTTTAAAGCTATTTTAAAAAGAGTTAAAAGAAAAGAAGCTCTCTAAAAACCTATCATTTATGTCTCTTGAAAATTGAGGTCGTTCACAAATGAGAAAGGGATTTGACTTGACTTGATCAAACTTAATGAAAATTTTAGTCGTTAATTAGTAGTAGTAGTAGTGGTGGGGGGGTTGACCCGCAGGTCTGACAAGTAGGCCAGAGTAAACACTTTTTGCCATGCCCCAAGTCTGTCCCTTAACCCACTCTCTGCACTTCCCTTTGATGGTCGGGTAACTCATTGGGCCTTCCTGTTCTCTTTACAAAGTCCAGTAAGTCTGCCCATTTGAGCATATGCAGTTCTTCCTCGCTCAGAGTTGGCGCTCCGAGTGCCTGTTGTCTCATCCTTGCGTAGGCCTCGCATTCTGCCACGAGGTGTCTTGATATCTCTTCTTCCTGTCCACAGGCTGGGCAGGTAGAATCATTCTCGACTCATATACGTGTCATGTGCCTCCTCAACCGGTTATGTCCGGTTAGAGTACCTATCAGCAGTCCGAGGTCTTTTCGTGTCCGTCCCAGCATCCATCTAATTCTGGTCGCTTTTGGACGGTCTACGAATTCTCTGGTCTGTCTGCAACCCGTTTCTGTTTCCCAGGAGTTTAATAGCGCGTCCTGGGCCCATTTGTTGAGTCCGCTTTGCACTTGTCTTTTTGTCACGCCCACAAGTGGCTCCGGTCCTACATAGGCGGTTCCTGCCCCGAGTCGTGCGAGTTCGTCCGCCTTCTCGTTGCCTGGTACTCCCGTATGTCCTGGAACCCAAACCAGCGTCACCCGTTTGCCATCGCTTAGGGTCTCCAGCGCCTCTGCGCATTCTTCCACCAAGCCGTCAGCAATCTTGGGTGCGTTTAGCGCCTTCATGGTGGCTTGACTGTCAGGGCATATATATATAAGCTCCTCTTCGCTGTTCCGAACCTCTTCTAGGGTTGCCGCCATTATTATGGTGTAAACTTCTGCTTGAAAAACAGTAGCCTGCTCACCGAGCGAGTAGCTCTTCTGAACTTCTAGTTTTTCCATGTATACTCCCGCTCCTGTGGTTTGCCTCTCTGATAGTTTGGATCCATCAGTGTAGCAAACTAAAGCGCTCTCCTCAAACATCATTTCGTCTCTTTGCCACGCTTCCCTGTCTGGGATGTGGATTTTGTACCTCTTCTCGAGCCTCCAAGGTGCGTGTGCTCTGCTGACCGTCATTGACGTGAGAGGGATTTCTCTAATTGTCAGCTCTTCTATAGCTAGATGACCAGCTGTTTCCCCCCTTCCTCTCCACTGACCCGTGTCCCTTAGACGTAGGTAGGTCCCCATCGCCTCCCTCTTGATCCAAGTTGGTAGCGATTAGTCGTTAATTAGTTATGCATTGGGCGAGGCGACGTCCCTCGGATCTATATCAAAATCGACGTTTCTGGACACAAATCTGACCAGCCTCACGACTATGTCGGTTTTTGAATACCTCTAGTGATAGTGTCTGAACTCGAGCCTCAACTAGCATTCAGTTCAATTGGTGTATTTTACGTTACTTTGGCTTGACCTAATTTACGTTCATTCATACGATCTCTGAGTTGCGTATACTGTCATTTATAGACGTCCATAACTTAACCAAAAAGCATTTTTCATAAGAAATATTATAGAAAACCAAATTCCTCCCTCATGTGATGTATTATTGGTTCAATTTCTGAGTTTTTTTATACAACGATTTAAATTATCGTGGCCCATTTTTTAAACAACTTTCAAATATAGCGAGGTATACTAGAGCGGCGTAGGGCACAAAAAAGGGGTTCGACTGCAACAAGGTGATGATGGTTGCCAAGGTATATTTTAAAACGGGTGATTTCTGACTACGAAAATATATGTTGCAGTAATATAGCAGCAAAGCAGTTATATCACAGAACCAATGCACTAACCCGGTCGGTCACGCTTCCCACATCTTACTCTGCTATTTTGCTTACCGAATGAAAATCTCCTGCACCTGCTCTTGGTGAACCAAATAATTCCATAAAATTCTATGAGGAGTTGCAGCGCTCTTGTTAACAAACGGAGTGTTGTGGGACTCCAAAAGTTGTCTGAAAAAGATTCAAAATGTTAAGTCTTTTTAGATGATGCAACAGTAAGGCGCAATCGAATGTGCCAAAAGAAATAAGGTTTAAGACAAAATAAATGCAAATTGCTTCACAATCCTACTACTACTATGTCGGTTTAGAACGTTTTTATACGTTAACCGACGCCTATTCTCCACCTCCTTCGATCCTGACAGTCATCTTCCGTCAGGTTTTTTTGGCTCATTGATTTTTGAATTGACTGTTGCCATTCCAGTTTAGGACGCCCTCTTTTTCTGCGCCATATTGGTTGCCATTCTAGGACCTGCTTTGGTAATCCTTCGTCGCTCATCCGTTGTACATGGTCGTACAGTTGTCTTTTAGTGATGTCATCCGTTATGCTTCCCTCGATTCCCATTCTTTCTTTTATGATCTCATTTCTTATATGATTTGTTCTAGATATCTCATTGATCTTCTTATTGCATCCATTTCGACACTTTCCATTTTTGCTTTGTATTTTTCTGTTACGCGACAAGTCTCTATTCCATACAACAGCGTGCTTTTCACCATTGTTTCATATATGTTAAATTTTACATTCTTTTTTATCTCTCTGCTCCATAAAATACTGTTAAGACAACCAATAACCTTTTTTGCTTTTACTATTCTTTTTTCCAGTTCTTTACAGTCTGTTCCCGTCTTATCAAATGTGACACCCAAGTATACATACTCATTACATGCAGATATTGTTTGTCCATTTTCCACGTTCACTGTTAACCCCCACTTTTGGTATTCTTCCGTTAACTTTCTCATCATATACTCCATGTCTTCTTTATCATTAGCTACAATTACTTGGTCGTCAGCAAACTGTAGTGTGTATATGGTAAATCGGTCGTTAAGTTGTATTCCCATGCCGTGTACTTTGCGTTTCCAGTTTTTTAGAGCTACTGCGATATATATTTTAAAAAGAGTTGGAGAGATACAACATCCCTGTCTTAAGCCTTTCGTTACCAGGAATTCTTTTGAAAGTCGATTTCCAATTTTAATTTTAGATTTTGACCCTTTATATAGTTCTTTTATCGCTTTTATGTATGTATGATTGATATTAGTCTGCTCTAACACTGTCCATAATTTTTCTACTGGAACGTTATCATATGCTTTTTGTATGTCCACAAAAATAACATGAGTCTCTATATTTCTGGCGCTCCTTTTCTCAATTACTTGTTTAAAACAAAAAACATTATCACTACAAGATCTGCCTGCACGAAACCCACTTTGCTCTTCTTCTTCTTGTTCATGAAAATCATTCTCTATTAGATCTCTAAGAATCCTACGGTACAATCTACTTAGATTACTGGTTACTGAAATTCCTCTGTAATTGTTGCAATCCAGCTTGTTTCCTTTTTTATGTATTGAGGATATGAATGCAATTTTCCAATCATCAGGTACTGGATGTCCGTTTATGCATTGATTGATAATATATGTGAGATTTTCTAGTAGTTTCTCTGATCCATACTTGAGCATTTCAGCATCTATTCCCCCAGGTCCGCTAGCTTTTCCGGATTTAAGCTTTTTAATACTATTCCTTATCATTTCTTTCTCGATGATTACTTCCTCTCCATGTACTTCTATGTCTCTCCTCGGAGAGGCTACCAGATATTCGGGTCTCCTCACCTGCAGCAGTCCCTTATAGTGTTCTGTCCATTGTTCTGGTTTGATGATCTGGATGTTTACCTTTTCTTTTGTTGGGTTTTTTACTGTAGAAATGAATTTCCATACTTCAGAACTCTGCCTACCTCCTACGTGTGTATTTATATCGTGGCTTCACAATGCGCAGACGGAAAAAGAAAGAGGTCTATTATACTATCATTCATCATGATTGGGTATTTAGACATGCTTTAAAGCAAGTACTATTTATTTTGACGTTTGTCTCGTACTCTAAGTGGACTTATAATCACCTTGTGCAACTGTAGCTTCCGGATATTTATATTTAAAACCAAGGTTCCATACATGACGGTCGATTTTACAAGACTTCATAAATTTAGCGGAAAACGGACCTTTGTTGTATTAAAAAAAATAAATCTAACAATGATAGTATAGTATACTGCCGTCCTTAGTAAGACCCACCTATCTACGTTTTCACTTATTTCGATAAAAGCGAGTTTAAAGTTTAAATGCTTGCTTAAGAGTTACATAGTAATATATTTTTTTGTTGGTAAATGTTTATGGGTTTCTAATAGCAATATCTAAGTAATAAAACAAAAAAAAAGTTACAAAGTATTACCTTTTTAAAGCCATTTTCGGTCCTAACTCATTTTTGATTTTTTTGAAGATAGGTGGGTCTTACTTAGGAGGGCAGTATAGACCTTAACACCATGATAATAGCGTTTGGTAAAGTGGGCGAGAAATTCATAAACGTAATAATTTTTTCTTTTAAAACAGGAAGATACCCTGAAGCTTGGAAAACTGCAAGGTAAAAATACTATGTGCTTGAAGTTTCGAGCTGTCAACATGTCGCCTATATATGAACAATTAGAGCTTGTAATCAAAATACAACGTTTAGGATTATTTGACTTCCATGAAATGTTTGCTCCTTAGTTATTTGGATATCGAACATCTTATTGGTGCAAAACTGCATAGCAGTTTGTACTGACAAACCGTAAAACAAAAATTATTTCAAAAAATTTATTGAACAAGAGTTTCTTTTGTCAATATAAACTTGTTATAGCTTAAACTTTAAAAATATGAAATAAGTGGTAAAGCAGTAAAACTTAAAAACATTTATTTAAGATCTAGAAAACAGCAGGTTAAATATAGCAATACTTATTCAGATTAACTCCGAACAGAACACGGTGCTCCGTAAGACTCTGTAATATTTATAATATAGTGAAACATGTAAAATTCTGTGGTGCAAGAGAGGAAATCAAAAAACCTATTAATTATGATAATAAAAGTAAAAGTTATAAAATAAATACTAAGACCTAGTTTTTATTGATAAATAGCTAAATCTGAAACAACATTGCAGGGTTCCCACGGAAATTACATTGTTTTTTTCCAGGAATTGTCCAGTCCAGGACACCACAAAATTCCAGGATAATATTTTTTTTCTAAAATTCCCGGTGAATCCTCGGCCAAGAATAGGATTTTAAAGAATTTCAAGATTTCCAGGAGGCGTTTGAACCATAAAAGGAAGCTAGCCATATATAAGTCAATTATTGCTGCCCATTTTGACAACTGTTCCGATAAGTTATATTTTCTCAATAATAAGGAATTTTTATTTTTTATTTGTCAAACACACTGTGTTTATTGTATTACAATCTAGTCAGTAAGACTAATTAGCAATATTGTTTTAACTTAATTTACTAGAAAAGTCAGATTTAAACTTAGGGTTCACTCAACAGTTATCCCCGCTATATTTAGTCTGTAACTCACAATTGTGTTGTGTTTATAGCACTACTTTGTTTTATGTAATTCACAAAGTTTACTAGCTCAAACGGCTTTACTCTTTTTAGTCTTCGAACTAGCATAGTATTGTCTAGAAGCTGAATTGCTTCCACATTCACATGCCGATGGAGTCTTCTTCTTCATGGCTTTTTGCGTACTTTTTTATAGTCTCTGCTACAGTTTCGATTTTTAGATCTCGATGAAGGTCAGTATTTCGAACGTACCAAGGTGCATTCACAATGTTTCTTAACACTTGATTTTGAAATCTCTGTAAAACTAGAATGTTACTCTCTTTAGTATAACCCCATAGTTGAATACCATATGTCCATACTGGTTTCAGTATTTGTCTATAAAGCAGTAACTTATTATGAATTGTTAAATGGGACTTCCTTCCAATTAGCCAGTTCATTTTTCTATACCTTACCTCAAGTTCTTTTTTTTTCTTCACATGTGCTTTCCAGCGCAATTTGGCATCATGTGTTAGACCGAGATATTTTGCCTGATTTAAATATGGTACGGGAATGTTGTTAATTGTTATTTATATTTTTGTTTGTAAAATCAACATGAATTGATTTGGTTTCATTTAATTTTATTCGCCACTGCGGTCCAACTGTGAATTTCGGTGACTGCATCCTGTCGTTTTTCTATGCATTGTTCAATAGATTTTTCTACCGTCAATAAACCAGTATCATCAGCAAATGTTGCTAAGTGACAATTTTCTGGCTTTGGGATATCGCAAGTGAATAATAAGTATAGATAGGCCTAGTACGCTACCCTGGGGCACGCCTAGTTGAATTTCTCTTAAATTTGAGTATGAGTCTTCCTGTTTTACTCTAAAATGTCTATCAGATATGTGGGTGAATTTCTGAAAAAGTGTATATATGGAGCCACAAATTTTGGTTTAAATTTTATCCATTTTTTTAAAAGATATATATATTTTTTTTAAATACACTTAGGCCACTTATTAAAACACCGACATAAGCAGCGCTGTATCTTAGCCAGAGAATAAAAAAATAAATAAAATAAAACTTGATCTCCAGGGGAATGTGAAATGCAGCAGGGGAATGTGAAATTAGTGGCTGCTTCTTTAATTTAAAATTTATTTATTCTTTATTTATGCTTGTTTAGGACTTTGGTGAATATATTTGATATAAGCGGTTTCCTTTTATTTTATAAGTACATAAAGATTGTTAATACATACCTACGGAGAATGATGACAACCGAGTTTTTAAAAAATATTTAGCTTGAGGTAAAACAGATTTAAATAGGCATACAAAAATCAGCAAATATATATATATTGATAAAGGGTATGCAGCCACCTCAAAACAAAGTATCTAAACTTCACTGTCACCTCATATATAACGTTGTCACCTCACTTTTTTAAGGTGGCAACGTTTTTCAATAAAAATGTTAGAAATGAGTCCTGACATACTCAGCAAGCTGTGTGCAAAATTTTCTGAGGTCACAAAATGGTATATATAGCTACTTTTTGCCCGTGTAGTTCACGTATCTACCGGTGACGCTAGCAACGCTTTTACTGAAACTAAACGGTCTACTAAGTCACCTCGGTGGTATAAAAGGTATTTTGCGTGTTGCCGCGACCTCAGAAATTTGGCAACTTTGTGGTTTAGATTTTAGAGACGGGTTTCTTTGTTATATGTAGTTTCAGATATTACCTGTTTTTACCCTTGGAATGTTTAATAGAATTCTCAGAAACGAGTTGTCAGATCCGTCATGGATCCATTTATTTTTTTTAGTAGTGTGATAACTAAGGTTACGGATGGGTACGTAGATTTTCACAATATATTTTTAGAATATTTAAGTGAGATAAGCAACGTTGCTTTTTTCCTTAACTTCATTGTATCAAAAGAATTTGCGATTATATTTGCATAAAAAACCGATATATGATATATGTATGAAAATCTAAAGCATTTTGTAAAGTCCTCATAAACACCAATAAGTAGTACACTTAAAAGTCTCCACAAACACCAAATCGCCAACCTTATGAGGACCGTCCTCGTAAGCCCCATGTGTCCCCATAAGCATCGTTCTTTACTAGAAAATGTCCTCACAAACCCCGATAGGAATATATATATATATATATATATATATATATATATATATATATATATATTAACTTTAATTTTTTTGTCATACCTGTATTTTTGTATTGGTGGTCCACTGGTTGTCTCAACAAAAATTCCAGGAATATAATCAGCAGGAGTGTGTCTGATTTCCAATTCTTTCTTGAGGTTTTCCTGCCACTGGTTTAGTGCTCTTAGACTGCAATGAATCAACGGGCTTGCTACTGGAAGCTCTGAGGTTTCTAAGCCTGCCACCTTATTAGAAAAGAAATTAATAAATTCATGACGGATCTGATACCTTCCTAGCTAGCCTATTAGCGCACTTTAAGTAAAGCCATGATATATCAGTTTTTTGTAAATATCTCAGAAACTAAAGCTCATACAAAGTTTTTGGTTACAACAGAAATTATTGAATAAAATGTAGTCTACCAGATCCCCGTAAAATTTTTAATAAATAATAGTAAAAATGTAAAATACCTAAGCAAAACGGTTCACAATATTTTAATTAATATATTTTGACGTTTTAAATCGTACCTGAAGAAACTCATTCAATCTATTTTGAGCAATTTTCAACGTTGCCAGTTTAAGCACAAGCCACGAATAAGAACTGGGATTCGAGTGCTCAACGTTAACAGTTTTTGTCTTGATGACAGGAGCAGTGGCAAACACGTCCTCGTCGTCTTCCTCTTCGTCAGTTTCCCCGTCAACTTCGTCGATATAGTAATTCGATGATGGCTAAAGTTGTAAAATAATTTAAAAAAACTGCTTAAGAACTCAATAGGTACTGTTTAAGCTTATTCTACAAAACTAACATCAATCTTAAAAGTGTAAGGTCAACTAAGGTATGAATCACGTACGTCTTAAACATAAACAAAATTTAAATTTTTAAATATTAAACACCCTGTACAGTAATTTTGATGTTATTTGACAATGAAATATTGTTACTTGACAAGAAGGTAATGTTATTTCACAACGTCAAATGACATCAACCGGAGGATCACATTAAAAATAAATGGATCCATGACAGATCTGATACCTTCCTAGCTAGCCTATTAGCACACTTGAAGTGAAGCTATGATAATCAGCCTAGTTTTTGTAAATATCTTAGAAGTAGTAGTAGTAGTGGGGGGGTTGACCCGCAGGTCTAACAAGTAGGCCAGAGTAGGCCCTTTTTGCCATGCCCCAAGTCTGTCCCTTAACCCATTCTCTGCACTTCCCTTTGATGGTCGGGTAACTCATTGGGCCTTCCATTCTCTTTACAAAGTCCAGTAAGTCTGCCCATTTGAGCATGTGCAGTTCTTCCTCGCTCAGAGTTGGCGCTCCGAGTGCCTGTTGTCTCATCCTTGCGTAGGCCTCGCATTCTGCCACGAGGTGTCTTGATGTCTCTTCTTCCTGTCCACAGGGTGGGCAGGTAGGGTCATTCTCGACTCCTATACGTGTCATGTGCCTCCTCAACCGGTTATGTCCGGTTAGAGTACCTATCAGCAGTCCGAGGTCTTTTCGTGTCCGTCCCAGCATCCATCTAATTCTGGTCGCTTTTGGACGGTCTACGAATTCTCTGGTCTGTCTGCAACCCGTTCCTGTTTCCCAGGAGTTTAATAGCGCTTCCTGGGCCCATTTGTTGAGTCCGCTTTGCACTTGTCTTTTTGTCACGCCCAAAAGTGGCTCCTGTCCTACATAGGCGGTTCCTGCCCCGAGTCGTGCGAGTTCGTCCGCCTTCTTGTTGCCTGGTACCCCCGTATGTCCCGGAACCCAAACCAGCGTCACCCGTTTGCCATCGCTTAGGGTCTTCAGCGCCTCTGCGCATTCTTCCACCAAGCCGTCAGCAATCTTGGCTGCGTTTAGCGCCTTCAGGGTGGCTTGACTGTCAGAGCATATATATATAAGCTCCTCTTCGCTGTTCCGAACCTCTTCTAGGGTTGCCGCCATTATTATGGCGTAAACTTCTGCTTGAAAAACAGTAGCCTGCTCACCGAGCGAGTAGCTCTTCTGAACTTCTAGTTTTTCCACGTATACTCCCGTTCCTGTGGTTTGTCTCTCTGATAGTTTGGATCCATCAGTGTAGCAAACTAAAGCGCTCTCCTCAAACATCATTTCGTCTCTCTGCCACGCTTCCCTGTCTGGGATGTGGATTTTCTACCTCTTCTCGAGCCTCCAAGGTGCGTGTGCTCTGCTGACCGTCATTGACGTGAGGGGGATTTCTCTTATTGTCAGCTCTTCTATAGCTAGATGACCAGCTGTTTCCCCCCTTCCTCTCCACTGACCCGTGTCCCTTAGACGTAGGTAGGTCCCCATCGCCGCCCTCTTGATCCAAGTTGCTAGCGAATATCTTAGAAACTAAAGCTCCTACGTATTCCAAAAACCGCATATTGATGCGATGCTCCGTTAAAAAGTTGGCATTTTAAAAAAAAATTAGTTGTCAAAAATAAGCCATTAGCATTAATGGATTTCGACCAAAATCTAATCAGTTCGTTAGAGTGTCGAACACTATTTTACCAAATTTTTTTATAAAAATCGGTTCAGCGGTTTAGGAGCTATCGTGTTACGGACAGAAAAAAAATACACACCCACACACACACAGACAGACATCACGACGATATTGGATAGGTCACCCAAATAACACATTTTCAGAGTTATCGCAAAAAAAAATTACTTAAAAACAATACCTTCTCTAGCCATTGCTGCGCAGGCTAGGAAGGTAAAAAACCCAAATAAAACGTCAAAAAGCAACTTAATAAAACCGCCTGATTAAAGAAAAAATATCTACAAATTCTCTAAATCACAGAAAAGAAATTACAAAATTCCATCCAAAAGTTTTCAAAAAATATTGATATACTTCACGCGGGGATGCAAGCTAGTTTTTGTTAAGGCAACATTTTTTGTCAATGCATGTCAAAAACTTTTTAGTCAGTCGAAATGTTTTCAACCGCGGAAAAACAAGATGTAATGTGTCAAGGACACTAAGTCACCTTGTTTTTGACGTAATATCTCGAAAACTAATGGGTAAAATTTTGTAGTTTTTATTTTGTGTTATTTTGATAATTTGAAGCAGAATCCAAAAAGATAAATAAAAAAGGGTCGATGAAAATAAGAAAATGAAGGATATGAAAAATACTTGGTTAATTTTAGACATTATGAACATTTTGTTGGCCCAAAAAATTTCTTAAACAAACTTATTTTATCGGTTTGTTTGAAATCCCTAAAGCTAAAAATAAGTGCTCCAGATATGTGTGCAGGTATAAATGATCGTACTATAAATATATATTAAAGACGCACAACGTGATATTTATTCAAATTATTAATAACATTTGATAGTTATTTACCGCAGTGCGGAAAGTAGTACTTTACCTCACGCGACGGCAGTTGAACAAGCGATTTGATCACGCCAACTTTATATGAAATTTTACCAAATACAGCAAAGTACTTCAGAGTTTATACAGCTTCAAAATAAAAAAATAAAAAAACTAAATCAAAAAGTTAACTTTATATAAAAAATAAAACTCGTTTGAAGAGAAAAAAGTTAATAAATAAAATCAAAAGTTGAACAATCTTCGAAACGGTTGTGCGCATGTGCAAGTCTGCCATTAAATTTTACGTCTACTCCGGTTGTTATCTACATTAAGGACACTCATCGTAAAGGCAAGCTTGCTTGACGATGAGTGACCTTAATCTACATACATGTATATCAATTTATTGGATTATCCACATGACATAACCTTCCTTTTTCAATATTTTGATTTGAAGAAGTAAAAATCAAATAAAATGTTACCAAAAACTTAAAAAACGCGAATAGGGAAATCGATAAACGGCCAATAGGCGAATAATCAAACAACACCAAATGACAACAAATTACCTAGGCTAATAATAAATTTCATTCGCAATTTCGTTTCTACCGTATAAACAATGTTTACTATTTGATGCTGTGTAAACCGATAAATTATAAAAACAACCAAGTAGAACTGAAATTGTACAAGAGTTTTTACCTTCTGCAACAAGAATGCCAAGATACTCATCTCAGGTGGTACGAATTGCTCCCGATACGTAGGCTTATCTTCTTTCATGGTGGACGGCTGATGGCCCAGTAACTTAGTGTTCAACTTGACGCGTTGTTTGTTTAACCAATTGCTTGGTCCGCTGCCTCCCTCCTCAATTTCACTCTGCTGTGTTTCCAGCTTGGGCGGATGATGTGAACTGTTGTTGCTACTAAGACTGGCTGTTCTGAGTAGTTTTTTAACGCCTCCGCCAAATAATCTATGGAATATTTAATAAGACATATGGATGATTCTACAAAAATGGTGCTGTGGAGTGGGAATGCATATTTTTCAAACAGACTGCGAATGAAGCATAGTTTTAGTTATAAGATTTAAAACGAAATATTTCCTTTATGGAGCATTTGAGTTTAATGTATAAAAAAAATTGCAAGTTTATAATTTTTTTTATTACAAAGCAAATACCTCATTCCTCTGGTGTAGTCCCAAACCAAATATTAAAAACTCAAATTGAAAAAAATATCCTAATAAATAATATTTAACCAAGTCTTAACTATTTATCAAAAAATTGATAAAACTTAAGTTTGCAGTCATATTTTTGAAAATCCGAATTTACATCTTTTCCGTAAAATTTTACAGTTTTAAACGTGCTCCATTTTTTAATAACACAATATTTGTGAATACCACCCGTTAATTTCTAGAGAAAGAGACGGCCCTGGATATCTAATTTACTTGTAAGGGTGACAAGTTGTGACAGATAATGTCAACTTTAGTTTGGTTTAAATTAGAGATCTTTTTATTTTCGGCAAAAAATTAGTTTTTTTCGGAGAAATCAAAAAGGAACGCTTCAATTATCATCCCTCTGGTAAGTAAATATTCGACTGATGTCAATAGTATAATTTTTTGTTGATTGTTTTAAAATTATAAGTATAGGAACTTTGTTTATATAAAACTTAAGTTAAGTAGTCTAAATAGATTTTGATTTAAATTGGAAAACCATTAAAAATCATTCCTATGGTACTCATCCCTCTGGAATTTTTATGCAATAATTCCTAAAATTCGGGAAAATAAATGTTTCTTAGCTTACACCTAATTAGTTACATGAATTTAAAAAAACAAAATTATTTACTGTGCTGTACTGTTATTTAAGGGCAATGACCAAAAATGATATCCATATAGCCCACTTTTGGTAGAATCATCCATAAGAGAGTTATTGGGACGCTTAAAATAACAATTGTTTTAAAATTGTTATTTTGTGAGAGTGCGCATAAGAAAAAAGGGGTCGAAAGATACATATTAAGAGAGTTAGTTATGCTAGAAATTGGACATATTTTTGTCATTCCTTTGAGGAACACTATCTTTCCCCGAAATATTTTACTTTATTTCGATGAAATGCTGTACAATAGTATATAACAAATTAATAATTTATTATTATAATTCATATTTAATTTTTCTTAAATAGGTACTTGGTGCATAGTTTTTAAAAAACGCTAATTAAAATACTCTGCCAATCTATGGACACCTATAAGCTCACACTAGGTACTATAGTTATAGTGTACGTGTGAGCTAATATAATTAAAAACTGAAATATATTTTATTCAACTCCAGACTCAATTACCTTTCGTTTGATACCACACAAGCCATGTTTTGATTTAAACTCTAATTTTTAAAATCTACCCCTACCCTTTTTTTAAAAACTAAAATGTATTTTGTTTAACTCCAGACTCATTTACCTTTCGTTTGATATCACACATGCCATATTTTCACTTAAACCTAATTTTTGACATCTACCCCCACCCTTTTTTTTAATACCTTAAAATTCATTTTGTTTAACTCCAGACTTAATTACCTCTCGTTTGAAATCACACACCCTTTTATGTGGCTTGCGTTCGGTGGATTTCGTTCAATTTTAAATGGGACCATCACGGCCCAAGACCCAGCCTAGGTACCAAATTTCATTTAAATTGGACAAGCGGTTTTTGAGTTATGCGCGTTGGTCGTTACAGACAGACAGACAGACAGACAGACAGACAGACAGACAGACAGACAGACAGACAGACAGACAGACAGACAGACAGACAGACAGACAGACAGACAGACAGACAGACAGACAGACAGACAGACAGACAGACAGACAGACAGACAGACAGACAGACAGACAGACAGACAGACAGACAGACAGACAGACAGACAGACAGACAGACAGACAGACAGACAGACAGACAGACAGACAGACAGACAGACAGACAGACAGACAGACAGACAGACAGACAGACAGACAGACAGACAGACAGACAGACAGACAGACAGACAGACAGACAGACAGACAGACAGACAGACAGACAGACAGACAGACAGACAGACAGACAGACAGACAGACAGACAGACAGACAGACAGACAGACAGACAGACAGACAGACAGACAGACAGACAGACAGACAGACAGACAGACAGACAGACAGACAGACAGACAGACAGACAGACAGAAATTAACAACTAAACTCTTAGCATAAAACATATATTGCTCCAAAATGCCTTCTCATTTGAAAAAATTTTAAATCACAAATTTGAAACTTAAAAGTTTAGTGTTATTTGAATGTTAAGTGTACTGTTAAGATTTTTATTTAAGTAAATTTTTACTATTTTACTACTATTTAAAGAAAAAAAAAACAAAAACTGACCTGTGTAACATTGCTATGTGTAAAACAAAATTTTTTTACTATTTACTATGAAACTTTTATATTTAAACTTTTTTATTTATCATAAATATCATAAAGGCGCTAAGCGGGGGTTCTAAATATGGTAAACCACTCTGTACCATAATTTAAAATGTCATTTTATTATTTTGTTGTTTATATTGTACGTTTAAAACATACTTTAAAATGTCCTGTTTGGGTATTGATATTTGCCTAAAATGTTTCTACTAACAGTGTTTTAGTTGCGTGTCTGGTTTTGCCGAGCTAAATTTTTGTAACAGATATAAAGCTTAGGCTTATGACAATCATGGCTCGTGGGAAAATTGTCCGCCTATATCCGCCATTTCGGAATAAAAACAAATAATGTTTTATCATACAAATACTCCTATGTGCGCCCACTATAATTTTTAATTTAACTCGCTAGATGGCAATATTTAAATGTCACAAATTATATTAAGAGCTAACTTGTGCCTGTCCCAATTGTTATAAATCCGTTTCTTTCTTCTAAGGTTGCTTATTTATATAGAAATGTATGTTGCAGTTCTGTAGTGTTGGTTGGAAATAAAAGTTATTTTATTCTTGTCTTCGTAGTTTTATTGTTTTAACCTATAAATTATCGTTAAGATAAGCAAGGCTTTGTTAATGTGTGGTATTGTACTCTTATTGTAAAAAGCTACTTGAACTTAATCCCATCGATTTCTGTAATTAGGATTTTTTTAAAATAAAGTGTTCAAGAATTTGCTAACCAAAGGTAATAAAAACATTAAAAAAGTCTAGCTCAATAACACCTACAAATAGAAACAGGTATATCTATCTTTCCATCTCTAGAAATAAGTTTACGTCAACAACTGGATTATGCTAGAAGGCAGTACCTATCTCTGTGGAACACATTAGTCAAATGTTTTTGCTAATTATCAGCTAATTGACCAAATTCACCATAATAGGGTGTTTGACAGTATTAAAAAATAAATATATATTTGTTCTCTTGAGGTCTTGGTAATGCTAAAAACAAACTTTTTGTTTAATTTTTTCTCAAATTCATAGTTCTTTTAATTAAATAAATTCACTGAATTAAAACAATTAGCCACGTGATTCAAAACAGGCGGTCTACCAATCAGCTGCGAGTGACGTCACAAAACAGTAAACGCCTCGAACGAACCTATTTTCTGTGTTATTTTCTTATGGATGGTAATGTTTGCTTTGGTTTAAAGTGCGAATTATCGTCCTAAATTAGATTTTATTTTGTGTTTTGCTTATAAAAAACATTTTCAATGGAAAACGGATTCTCCAAAGCCGATAGCTCCAACTTGCCAATGCTGCATTCCTTTATGGTGGCAGGCTTCTTTGCCAACAACAATGATTTTTGTTCTGCGGATTTTAGAAACGTTAAAATCTTGATGTAAGTATTTGATGAGTTGTTTTGTATATAACTGAAAGTTCTTTTATGATATTGTTCGCCTACTTTAACTCATTTAGATTTTGAGGTTAGGTTATATGTTTTGCTTTTTTGTTTAATATGCCACTTACAATAGATTCAATTAAATACCCAATCATTATTATTTTAAGCATTAGGAAACAATCAAAAATTGCAGGACAGGGAGGCAAAAAGTATACAACGACCAGCAATACTTGAAGTACTGCATAGGTTACACTGCATAGTCCTGCGTAGGTACTGCCTAGTCCTGCCTATGCACTGCCTAGTCTTGCATAGGCACTGCTCAGTCCTACATTTAGCCTGCATGTGCACTGCCTAATCCTGCATTTAGAGGTACTCCCTAGTCCTGCCTAATAACTGCCTAGCATCGCCTAACAATTTGTACACCTTTCTGCCTATTATAGTTGTTCACCCCTTGTAATAAACAACCTCAAAAATTTCATCGTCATTTACGAAATAGTTATATATATTATCTTTGATTATAAAGTCGTGTAAACATTGATATTATAGACAGCGTGAGAAAAATTAATAGAAACAATTTAGTTATACTCACATCAAAGTGATCTTCACAAATGTAAAGTGAAGATGTATTAAATAAGGCCCTTGGGTCTCTTCGAGCAAATTCTAGCCACTTTTTCCGTTCTTTTACTGCTGTAGGCACATGAATAAATAGTTTTTCAGGTGTTGTTATGCTAGTATTCGAACACTGAGGCACTACACACCACTTATAGGACACTTTTTTACATAAAAAACAGTAAAAACACAGACCAAAAACAAATAAACACTTGAATGCCGTGTATCTCTCCGCGAGTTTACTGCGCTGTGACGTCATTGCAACGCCATGCTAGAAATGAGCGTTTTAGCGGCAAATTTAAATCGGAAATTAGAAAACTTGATTTTAAATGTTGTCATGATAAAATATACTATTTTAATAATTTTGCGTAGCAAATTAGGGAGCTATGTATCATTCTAAACACTTTTCTAAAATTTGTCAAATACCCTATTAGTCAAAGCAATTGCGAACCTAACTTTTATGCAATTACATGATTTTGTTTTTAAAAATTTCCTTACCTTCCCCAAACTTCTGAATTGAAGTTATGTGCAGTAACGTGAAGCAAAATGACACAATCACAGGTGACCATGCCATACAACAGCAACGCCAAATATGTGGACGTAAACGCCTCGCATAACAGAACTGTCAATCTAGGAGTGTCTTCGTCTTTTTCTCTGGCTAAAAGAGCTCTAAGGCTGGTAACGCCAGGCCACTTTGAAGGAATAGTGACAACTTGCAGGTTTTCGTTAACAGAAATTTTTCGTTTTCGTCCGACTAGGTGAGTTGAGGTAATATCCTAAAATAAAAAATACGGACGTCCTGAAAAAAATGTAGTTGTCTCTTTAACTCTTAAGTTTGAGTGCCAATGAGGTAAACGACGCCTCGAAGACTAGAATATAAATTATTTCGGTAGAGTAAGGTCGAAGCACTTTAGATCAAAGGAGCTTTCTCCAAATAAAATAAGATTGCATATTTTTATTTTACAATTTTATTCTAGAAATAATAGTAATATATACACAGGGTGTCATCGAAATGGGGTAAAATATTTCTAGAGCAAATAGCATTCCTTAAATTGGTAGTAAAAGTGCCTATAAACATTGGTCAAAAAATGCATATTAACGGAGTTAAAGGCGTGTAAAATTAAAAAAACCTTTTAGCTCACACATATAATATAGTAGTGTGAGCTATGGTGATCCTAATTTTTTCGAGAAAAAAAAAGGTGCTCCGATTTCAAAAATTTTTATATATCTTTGCGTTTCAGATGACTTTGAAACTTTTTTGTTGCGCCGTCTGTCTGTCTGTCTGTCTGTCTGTTTGTCTGTCTGTCTGTCTGTCTGTCTGTCTGTCTGTCTGTCTGTCTGTCTGTCTGTCTGTCTGTCTGTCTGTCTGTCTGTCTGTCTGTCTGTCTGTCTGTATGTCTATATGTCTGTCTGTAACGACCAACGCGCATAACTCAAAAACCGCTTGGCCGATTTCAATGAAATTTGGTACCTAGGTCTGGGTCACCGAACACAAACCAAAAAAAAGGGTGGGGATAGATTTCAAAAATTAGAGTTTAAGTGAAAATATGGCGTGTGTAATATCAAACGAAAGGTAATTGAGTCCGGAGTTTAACAAAATACATTTTAGTTTTTGTTTTTTTAAGGGTGGGGGTGGATTTCAAAAATTTGAGTTTAAGTCAAAACATGGCTTGTGTGGTATCAAACAAAAGGTAATTTATTGTGGAGTTGAATAAAATCAGTTTTTAGTTATATTAGCTCACACGTACACTATAACAATAGTACCTAGTGTGAGCTTAGGGGCCCATATATTGGCAGAGTATTTTTTAATTGTAGGGTTAAAAGACAAGACAAATTTTTGAACAAAAACTGATTATCATAGATCGCCCTTTATCAACTAACGATATCAACAAAGTTTTTGTGAAATCGGAAAGGGTAGTTTTTGCTAAGTTGAGGGTAACTTTTAAAATATTGTTGTGGGGTGGTATTTTTTACAACGTGGGTTCAGTTTTAAAACTACTCATTTTTTCCATAAAAATGTACCCTTCTTGCAAAAAGAAATACTACTGTTTTGAAATAAGAACAAGAGGCTTTACGAAAAAATAATAACAAATAATCGCATCAGTGACCTTAGTACAAGACAAATAAATTTAAAATATTGCCATTTTGAAAATGCGACTCCTTCGATTTTTTATATTTTTTTGAAAAAAGATGCTTCAATATTTTGTTTATTGCCTCTAAAAATTTTAGAGTGGGTCGAGAAGTATAAATGCCAAAGAGAAAAATTCTTGTGTAATTGCGCGGAGGCCTTGGCCTTACTTATATGTATATGGGCAAGCAAGCAGTCCTATTGAGGCACCCGGGGTGTGAATATATTCATTTTATTTAAAAAAATTGTTATGCTTTAAGGATTTTTTTTTATTCTGACACCCCCCCCCCCTTGCGTATGACATCAGCGGCGTCACATTGAAGGGCCAAGACGGGCCTTGGCCTTCTACTGTTTAAAACCTTATCGGCCACCAATATTGTGGCACATTTTTCTAATTAGACTACCCATTCCCGCAATGTTATGACACTCGACTATACAGGGTGTCGCTTTTGTATAGTTTTTTTTGAGTATAACTATTCAGTTAAATTTCATCTAAAATTTTTAGGGTATACTTATACAGTCATAAAGTGAAATAGCTAGTAAAAAGTTTCCTTTAAAGTATTTTATTTGTTTAGCTATTATTACTTTTGTATTATTATATATTAATTATTTTTATTTAAAAAAAAAATCTTTAAAAATCTTCCAAAAAGCAACCTATGGGGCTTTCCATATCAATCTGGCCACCTTTTGCACCTAAAAATTTTGGTTTTAATAAAAAGTTATTTTTTGGTTCCTGTAACGTGTCAAAAATTCCAGGCCAAAATATGATCAAATAATGAACGAAAACTACATAACTCACTCCTTTTATTTAGGTTTTAGGTTAAGTAAAATCATAATTAATTACTATAAGGTTACCTTTCTTAATTAGGAGTATAGTCTCACCTTGTTCTATGTTTATAGTCCATTGGGACATGAGTCTGTGCCAGCTTCTAAGTTCTGGTTACGGGTTTCAGGCAACCTTGCATTGTAAATTGTTTAAGCCTCGGTTAGAAAAATAGTCAGCTTGGTTTTCTACTCAGCACAGTCTCATCTTGCCTTAGGTTAATAGTGCCGTTTCTATCATTGGAAAATGGTTCTTTTTGAGGAAAATCCGGAAAACACCGTCCTAAAAGTGAACCCAAACTATCAATGTTTTGATGACTAAATTGAATTGTGTCCTGGTTTTTACCTTAACTTTTGTGCTCACAATTATCTTAGTGAAGTCCTGATCTGTTTTCATACCGCGTTTTCCACTAGTTTTTCATCATTTTTAGCGATTTTCCTCACACCTTGAAAATTTGTTTTGTTTTGAAAATATGTTCTGTGACACAGCTGAATTTTGACAGATGCGATGTAGCCAGATGTACTAGAACTTAACTGAGACTGCTACTTTTCTAGCGCTATCCTCTTGGGAAAACTTGTGTTATTTTCTGGAGAAGTACGGTGGTTGTGCTAGTTAAATTTATTCTTCATCAAGCCCCTCAAGGCCAGCGTAAATACCGTTGTAGAAGCCATAATTTAAAAGTGACTCGAACAATGTAATGTTTTCAATCAACCAACAACACTGTAGTGACGTCACTCTGAAACCACACATAGAACAAGTAGATCGTAGAATCTGGTTAGAAAAGTCGAGAGAGATTTGGATTTGCCTTTTACCACACATAGAACAAGTAGATCGTAGAATCTGGTTAGAAAAGTCGAGAGAGATTTGGATTTGCCTTTTAAAACCCTTTTTTTTGGTGGCTTGGTCCTAGATGGTCGATTTTGATTTTGGGCCCTTTTTCGCCAAATAAGTTTTTGGGAAAAATCGCGAGGTTGTTTAAGAGAACCCTCATATTGTAGGCCCTCCCGTTTAGCTAATGAATTCACAGTGAATTATTAGCATATGTGTTAAATCACAGAATTGACGGGACAAACATATCGCCATGTGGGGTAAGTTCGTTTTTTTAGTGCAGTCCTTTCTTTATATTTCATTCTTTTTGTGCCCAGTAAGGCCTTGTATGCTAAACAAAGCCTTCTTTGGTTGCAGGCCATCTGAGAACTTCTGCTAGAGAAAAGTCTGCATCTTATGCCGCCAACACTTTTAGGCCGTCCACCATCTAGAGGTAATATAGTCTTTTTCTTAATAAAACCATACATAAAGTAATGATCATATGACTTTTAATTAAACTGCAATGATCTACTAGTTTCCTAACACCTTGTTCCTTGTTTTAGGCCTTCTTCTTTTATTGATTATCTTCCATCTGAGTCAACCTATTGGCCCTCTGCACTTGTCTCCCTCTTTGCTACCTTCTAGAAGAGGCCAACATTTTGTTGACAAACCATAGCCCTTTGAGTTCCATGTCTTGGGTTCCGACCAAGCTGGATAAGTACGGAGATTCTCAGATATGTTGAGGTGGTAAATATAGGGTAACAATCTAATGTGCCCCTTTCCATACATTCCTGCCCTGGTGCCCTTATCACAATTTGAGTATTTAATAATTACATTAAACATTTAAAACTACACATAAACAGTTATTCTAAATGTAGGTTACTAAATAAATAACAAGGGTCCCTTGCGCAAGTGACACTAGAGTAAAGAACTTACTTAACTTTGTGATACCAAATGCCTAGAAATAGTTTTAAGAGATTTGTAATTTTTAGTTAGAATAAGGTTGAGACTGCCATACTACCTGTTATTTAGTTTTGAATGTGGAAACTTTTAAATGATGTATAATACATTTATTTTTGGAAAAGTGATATTTTATTTGAGAACGAAGGTTCCCACTTTTCTTGTTAGTTTTAGTTTGCATTAGGCCTCCTTTGGTCAAAGTGGGTGGCGCCATTTACATCAAATTTGAAGCTTTACCCCCCCCCTACTCTCCATACTTAAGCTTCCGGGTATAAACCAAAAGGAGGTTCCTTTTCCATAAAATAAATTGTGTAATCCCCACCCACACTTAGTGAGCTCTCTACCTAGCTCGATATTTTGTCAGGCACAGGCTGGTAACTTTGGAATCAGTGATAATACCTGGCCAGCTGTGATAAACGGTCTAGTAGGAAAATAACTGATACAATTTCTTGTTACAAAATATATAAACCAGTAGTAAGAAAGAAGCCAGTACAAATTGGCAGTTCAAGAAGTTTTAAACTGGTACTCATTGATAAGTTGGTACAAATTGGCGCCTCCAACGTGGTAGTCTAGCTTTGGTGTATGGCAGTTTCTGGTTTTGGTATCACAATGGAGTTACAATGTTGAGAAAGTTATACAACAATATTTTCAAATTTTAGAGCACATATTTACACTATAAAAACCATACTATTTTTAGAGTTTTGTATAATCCCTTTTTTACCTTTGCTTTGGTTGCTTTTTGGTTGGCAACAAAAGATGAGTTTGATCAGGTTGACTTGAGAGTACCTAGTTTGAACTAAACTTTAAATTTTTTTTTTCAGAACCTTTTAAGGGTCTGGTTTTGTCCACATTGTACATAAGTGGGTTTTTTTTTGTTGTAGCCCTTAAATATTTAGTAGATTTTACTTAGGGTGAAAATAAGCTCCCATCTTCTTGACTATACACTGTGGCACAGAAAATCTGGTCATTGGTGAAACACCTGCCCTGGTGGCACTTTGGAAAGGAAAATCTTTCAATCAACTTTCTCAGAACTTGGAATTTTTATTATTTTTTTTTATTTTCGGGTTTAGGTACTGTTGGGTACAGATATATACAGTGTGTTAATAAAGTTCAGGTGTCTTTGTGATTGACAAAAGACTAATGGTGCATTAGTTTATCTTTTAGGAAACATCATAAGGATTTTTAGGCATCATTGTGTTTTCTTCTTACCCCCCTACAATTATTAAGGTCACTGAGCCCCTGAAACTTCTTTTGAGGCTGTTGTACTTTCTTAAGTTTACTAATGAGCCCCTAAAACTTGGTCACCTTGTCATATTTTGCTAAGGTCACTAAAGCCACTTAATTTTTTCTTTTGGCAGCCTGGCCGATTTTTGTAAGGTCACTCCTTCCGCTTAAATTTTTTTAAGACCCCTGTCTCCTTTGATAGAAAAAAGAGGCCACTGGACTTAATAAAAATTTTTTTAGGCCCATTAAAAATATTTTTTAGGGCTCATATTTTTATTAGGGTCTCTGGACAAGCATAGAAAACTGTTGTTTTGCAATAAGTTACTGTACAAGAAAAAAAAAGAGGAAAGCTCTCTTAAAGATCCCCGTGTATATTTTTTTTTTAAATCTTTTCCCTACATAATTTTTGTTTTTTTAGTTTGCATTGGTTGATTTTTTTTAACTATGGACAATTAATGTCCTTAGGTAAGTTTAGGAATTGGGAAAATTTTTTTTGGCCCCTCCGTTACTTTGGCAGACCCCCCCCCATTTTAAGAATAAACATTTCTTAGGAAAATTTTATTTGAGAGCAATATCTCCTAAAGAAAAATAACATAGGAGCAATATCCCTGCAAAACAAAATTTTATTTGAGAGCAATATCCCTGCAAAACAAAATTTTATTTGAGAGCAATATCCCTTCAAAACAAAATTTATTTAAGAGCAATTTCTTTTAATATCCCTTAAAATTATATATACATTTAAGCATATTACATCTCGACATCAAATTTGTTTAGGAGCATTAGCTTCGGAGAGCAAAAGTGTTTTTTTTGCAGATGTTTAATTGATTTTGTCATGCTGCCGCCGTGATTTTTTTTTTCTTTTCTTCTTTCGTTTTGGTTTTTTAAAAAAAAACTTAGCGTGTAGCTTTCGGTGTTTTTTTTTCTGTTTTTTTTTGTATTTTTGGGTCGGGTTGAATAAACAAAACAAATTGTAGACATAAGTGATTAGTTATAAGTGAAGTTAGTAGTAAAGTTTGTTTGTTCATATTTCAAATAGAAAATATAGATTAGTGAAAATGGATGAACAGAATCACGGATCAAAAAGCCTTGTACCATATGACTTTGAGGATGATTCATCAAATCATGAGTCAACTAAATCACATCACGAGTCAAATGAAGTACAGGTACAGGATGAAGTTTTAATAAGACTTTCGGATTCTGAAGGTCAGGAAGTAGATCACCCCTTGGATTTATCCAGTCCTGCGCCTGCGAGAACGCAAGAGACTCCTCAAGACCCTGTATCGAATTTATTGATCATGAACGCCCCTATAATTGAAACCCCATTAGTCCCTCGAGCGCAGTTAAATATAGATCGTCCATCAGAACAACTTCGTTACTCTGATTCCGAAATTGCTATGAACCCAATGCCTGGACGTTTTCCAAGTCAAACAAGTTCCCGTTCCCCAGCTGCAACTGGCTATCCAACTACCAGTGGAGTTAGTAGACTAAATGTCATTTCAGAACACGATCTTTCATGTCCTAGTAGACCTCAAGTATCGAATCAAGGAACGTTTTTAAATAGAATTCGTCGTACTACTGCAAATATGGAGAATCCCCCCAAACAATTTGACTCATATCATTCATTAATAAGACAAGAACCTCCACGTGACTCGCGAAGTCATTGCCATTTTTCGGATGTCATGAATGAACATTCAGGTGCGTTAAGCTCTGGTATTGCACAGTCAGATTCTTGTGGACCTCGTCAGTCCAGTAGAATACAGAGTAACTTACCAAGTGAAACCAACAATTCTACAGTATCCAACCTTATACATAGTTCATTGCCTCAGGAGAATGTTAACTCGTCTAATCCTCAAGTAGTCGTGGATGAGCACATTAGAAATCCCAACTTGACTTTTAGATTAAATGCGCCACATGCGAGAAGAGCTTCGGAGCCTTTACTTTATCGATCGACCGCTAATAATTCCTTCGTTGTTCCAACAGACTATCGTCCCTACCATTCCGAACAAAGAAATATCGGCCGTGGATATGCTGATAGAGACAACTTTATGCGACAGAGAATAACCTCGCAAACAAATTTGCAGAGTCAACCAGAGTTTGCTGACCCCACTCATCAAGTCCTGAGTGCATCTACAAATTTGCCCCCCTTTCGACCATTACAAAATAATAATAACTTAGAACCAATAGAAGACAGTCCATGGCACAGAGAAACAAATGCAAGCTATTCGCTGTTAAATCGGGCGAACGTTTCAAACCACAATTCTACTAATCTCTTACGCAGAGAATTAGATGAAGCAATTCATCGAGTTGAAAGCTTACTTAAAGAAGTCGAATGCCCGACTAATCAAGAGAATTTAGGTGATCCCTTGGGAGCTGCTTCCCAAACGCAAGTGCAACATTTGAGTCGACAGTCTTATCGAAGAGATAATCAAACGTATACGATTCAGAATCCAGTCGTCGAACAAAGATCTCGAGTTCAATTCGAAGACATGCCCGCTAACGAGCTGCAACGTCAACCGAACTTCCATAATGAGCCTTCTTACAGAAGATCTGATACTCATCAAGGTTACCCCGCAGAACGCAATGCCGGTTATCATGCGCGAAATTATGACGCCCCTGTTAGACACGTTTATGCTGAACCTGCTCCTAGACATTATGACATGAGCAGATGGAATTTAAAATATGCTGGATATACAAGTGTAAATCGATTTCTCCAAAAACTAGAGGAACTGAGAATCTCGAGGAATATTTCAAAGGAACAGATGTTACGTTCAGCACCAGAATTTTTAGAAAAAGAAGCCGCGGACTGGTATACTCTTGGAAATTTCAGAAATTATGATGATTTTGTCGCTCAACTGAGAGAATACTTTCAACCTTATAACTACAAAACTGATATGTGGACTGAAATTCACAGAAGAACACAAGGAGCACAAGAAAGAGTAATAACTTTTTTTGTTGCAATAGAAAATTTATTTCGTATGCTTCCCACGATCCCCCCAGAAGAGGATCGGATCCAAGTCATTAGAGGAAACCTTTTGCCATATATACAAGATAAACTTCCTCTCTCACCATATAACAATGTTAAAGAGCTTCTTCGGGACGCTCGTGCAGTGGAGGAAAACGAGATAAGAAAACAAAAGTTTGTACCACCACCTACAAATTACAGATCATTACTTGAGCCTGAGTTTGCATATCACAGACCTCAATACGGAGTTTCTGCTATGGAAGAATTTCCTATTCGCGAACAGTTCCCAGTTCGGGAACAATATTCGATTCAAGAAGTATCATCCATTCCAGCTGATAGTGCTCAACCACCTTTGGTACTTCCGCAGAACGCAATAGAATATGGAAATGCTGAGATTGCAACAATGTCCTCAAGAGTTAAATGCTTTAACTGTAAGGAATTTGGACACGGATTTAGGCAGTGCAGTCAGCCGCTGCGTCGATTTTGCTTCAAATGTGGCTTTGGAAATGTTCTTGCGAAAGATTGTCCAGAGTGCACAAAAAACGCCTCCGGCGCAAGGTAGAAGGTCGACACTCTTGCAACGCCGTACAAGACCAATCGTTCCCGCAATTAGGAATTTTAGAAAGTCGTGCAGTGTTAGATTTTGTCCTTGCTCATGTTCGGGGAGATCAACGACCGTACTTGGAAGTTTCAGTTTATGGTAAGAAACTTTTAGGCTTATTAGATAGTGGATCATCCCGCACTATTCTTGGAGCCGAAGGATGGAAACTTCTGAAACCCTTTTGTCGTCTTAATGTTTTAGACAGAGTTAGTTGTGTGGTCGCGAATGGCCAATCTTGTGACTCAATTGGTACAGTTTCATTACCTTTTTGTCTTCGTGATAGAACCATAGTTCTTGATGTCTTAGTGATGCCTTCGTTGTATCATACGTTAATTCTCGGGATAGATTTTTGGTCTAGAATAGGACTTATTCCTGATTTGCACGCAAACGAATGGACATTTGGAGAAGGAAACCTACAGCCTGAAATTTCCTCAGTACAATCATTAGATAACCTTACGGCTGAACAACGGGAAACTTTAACCAAAATTGTGGAAGAAACATTCTCTACAATGGGAAATAAACTTGGCTGCACCAACCTAGTAGAACTTACAATTAAAACTGATTCTCCTCCTATAAAGCAACGATACTATCCAATATCCCCCGCACTACTAAAGGAAGTACATGCTGAATTAGATCAGATGCTTGCTGATGGAATAGTTGAACCCTCCGATTCACCTTGGGCTTCTCCCATTGTAATGGTAAAAAAAGAAAAGCGGAGACTGGAGATTTTGTATAAATTATAAAGCTTTAAATAAAGTAACAACTCCAGATGCATATCCTCTTCCGTATGTTAGTGCTACACTTGATAAGTTGCGAGATGCAAAATACTTGAGCACTCTTGACATCAAATCTGCGTATTGGCAGATTCCTGTGGCAAAGGAGAGCAGACCGCTTACAGCATTTACTGTGCCCTCCCGAGGCTTGTTCCAATTCAAAAGAATGCCTTTTGGCCTTATGAATGCTCCGGCTGTGTGGCAGCGATTAATAGAAAGAGTCGTAGGTAACTCAGGAGACCTAAGCAACTACGTTTTTATGTATTTAGACGATATTATTATCTGTACACCTGATTTTGAGACCCATATTCGAGTCCTTAAAGCAGTTATCGAAAAAATTGTTCAAGCAGGTCTTTCACTTAATAAGGAGAAGTGTATCTTCTGTAAATCTGAGCTTAGATATTTAGGGTATGTAATCAACTGTGCTGGATTAATGGTAGATCCATCCAAGGTCGAAGCAATTGTCCAAATACCACCCCCTACAAATGTGAAAGAAGTTCGTCGAATAGTAGGTCTTGCCTCTTGGTATCGAAGGTTCGTGCCAAACTTTTCCAGTCTTCTTGCCCCTCTGACGGCGCTTACGCGTAAAAATGTCAAGTTTTGTTGGAGTGAGGAGTGTGATTCTGCTTTTCGTTCTGTTAAGGAATATTTAATTAAGGCCCCGGTGTTGTGTTGTCCGAATTTTGAATTACCGTTTACAATTCAGTGTGATGCGTCCGATTATGGCCTCGGAGCTGTTCTTACACAAGTTCAGGATGGTGTAGAACACGTAATTTGTTATCTGAGTCGGTCTCTAACTAAAAACGAACGAAAATTTACTGTGACCGAGAAAGAAGCGTTAGCTGTCCTTTTTGCTATCGAAAAGCTTCGGCCGTATATTGAAGGAACGAAATTCACGGTGATAACCGACCACTGGAGTCTTAAGTGGTTGAACTCGATAAAAGATCCTGTTGGTAGAATAGCTAGATGGGCTCTCAGGCTTCAACAATACGACTTTGACATCGTGCATAGGAAAGGAAAAGAAAATGTTGTTCCTGATGCCTTATCTCGTTGTGTTCCTCCGGTAGATGCTGTTGATGTCGCACCTTTGAATGATTTCACGGATGATCTTAGAAACACCACTGATAAATGGTACAGGTCGATGTGTGTCAAGGTTGTAAAATCTCCTTCAAAATACCCTCTATGGTGGTTGGAAAATGGCATTTTATTTAAAAGAAGCAATCTGCCATATCCAGGCCTTTCACTGCCTGAAGATATGTGGTTAATAGTTGTTCCGACAGAGCTGCGGACTAGGATTATTTCAGAAAGTCATGATCCTCCAACTTGTGGACATCCTGGTGTATCAAAAACTCTCGCTAGAATTGGACAAAAATATTACTGGTCCTGTATGAGGCAAGATGTTGTCAAGTACGTGAAACGTTGTCACACTTGTCTAAAGGTAAAGTCATCTAATCAAGCACCAGCAGGTCAAATGTTAAGTCAACAACCTACTGCTACTAGACCATGGCAGGTTGTCAGTACCGATCTTGTTGGACCTTTGGTAAGATCCACATCTGGATATAAGTATATTTTAAGTGTATGCGATGTTTTTACGAAATATGTTTATTTCTTTCCCCTAAGAAATGCTACTGCCGCTAGTGTGGTTCGATGGTGGGAAGATCACGTTATTCTAGTTAATGGAGCTCCCGAAAAAGTACTCGCGGATAATGGAATGCAATTTAAGAGTGGTTTGTTCCAGAATATGATGCGAGATTATGGAGTAAAACTTCACTATACCGCCAACTATCATCCACAAGCTAATCCCGTTGAGCGAGTACACCGAACGTTAAAAACAATGCTCTCTTGTTATGTGGAAAATGATCACAAGAAGTGGGATAAACTAATACCCAAAATAGCTTGCGCTATACGATCAGCTCGACATGAAGTTACGGGTCACACTCCCAATTTGATAAACTTTGGAAGAGAAATCCGCTTTGAGACTAAACCAGACGCAAATAAACCTATTCACCTTCCAAGTGACGTAGATCCGCCTAATCCCCCTGAAAAATCAAAACTACTTCAAAAACTTTTCTCTGAAGTTCATAATAAACTTACGAAAGCCTACCAAGGTTCCCGCGAGAAATATAACTTACGACGGAGAAATGTCAAATTTACCGTTGGACAAGAGGTCTATAAGCGAAACTTTAAGATTTCAGATGCTGCAAAAAATTTTACAGCGAAACTAAATCCAAATTATTCCGGACCATTCAAGATTAAAAATGTTGTCAGTCCTTGGTCCTATGAGCTCATTGATTCTAATGGAAAAAACTTAGGAATCTGGAATATAAAAGACCTAAAAGCGCGTCCTCCCGATCAATTAGAAGAGTCACTGACGATGTAGTTAAGGCTTTGTCACGTTCCATGCTACTACCAATTTTTAATAATGAAAGAGAATATCTTGTAGAGTGGAAATTTAAGATCTTGTAGCATTTATGACGCATTTACCCGCTTGAGAAATTTTTCTTAGGAAAAATTTTATTAAGGGGGAGAGGTGTTGTAACGTGTCAAAAATTCCAGGCCAAAATATGATCAAATAATGAACGAAAACTACATAACTCACTCCTTTTATTTAGGTTTTAGGTTAAGTAAAATCATAATTAATTACTATAAGGTTACCTTTCTTAATTAGGAGTATAGTCTCACCTTGTTCTATGTTTATAGTCCATTGGGACATGAGTCTGTGCCAGCTTCTAAGTTCTGGTTACGGGTTTCAGGCAACCTTGCATTGTAAATTGTTTAAGCCTCGGTTAGAAAAATAGTCAGCTTGGTTTTCTACTCAGCACAGTCTCATCTTGCCTTAGGTTAATAGTGCCGTTTCTATCATTGGAAAATGGTTCTTTTTGAGGAAAATCCGGAAAACACCGTCCTAAAAGTGAACCCAAACTATCAATGTTTTGATGACTAAATTGAATTGTGTCCTGGTTTTTACCTTAACTTTTGTGCTCACAATTATCTTAGTGAAGTCCTGATCTGTTTTCATACCGCGTTTTCCACTAGTTTTTCATCATTTTTAGCGATTTTCCTCACACCTTGAAAATTTGTTTTGTTTTGAAAATATGTTCTGTGACACAGCTGAATTTTGACAGATGCGATGTAGCCAGATGTACTAGAACTTAACTGAGACTGCTACTTTTCTAGCGCTATCCTCTTGGGAAAACTTGTGTTATTTTCTGGAGAAGTACGGTGGTTGTGCTAGTTAAATTTATTCTTCATCAAGCCCCTCAAGGCCAGCGTAAATACCGTTGTAGAAGCCATAATTTAAAAGTGACTCGAACAATGTAATGTTTTCAATCAACCAACAACACTGTAGTGACGTCACTCTGAAACCACACATAGAACAAGTAGATCGTAGAATCTGGTTAGAAAAGTCGAGAGAGATTTGGATTTGCCTTTTACCACACATAGAACAAGTAGATCGTAGAATCTGGTTAGAAAAGTCGAGAGAGATTTGGATTTGCCTTTTAAAACCCTTTTTTTTGGTGGCTTGGTCCTAGATGGTCGATTTTGATTTTGGGCCCTTTTTCGCCAAATAAGTTTTTGGGAAAAATCGCGAGGTTGTTTAAGAGAACCCTCATATTGTAGGCCCTCCCGTTTAGCTAATGAATTCACAGTGAATTATTAGCATATGTGTTAAATCACAGAATTGACGGGACAAACATATCGCCATGTGGGGTAAGTTCGTTTTTTTAGTGCAGTCCTTTCTTTATATTTCATTCTTTTTGTGCCCAGTAAGGCCTTGTATGCTAAACAAAGCCTTCTTTGGTTGCAGGCCATCTGAGAACTTCTGCTAGAGAAAAGTCTGCATCTTATGCCGCCAACACTTTTAGGCCGTCCACCATCTAGAGGTAATATAGTCTTTTTCTTAATAAAACCATACATAAAGTAATGATCATATGACTTTTAATTAAACTGCAATGATCTACTAGTTTCCTAACACCTTGTTCCTTGTTTTAGGCCTTCTTCTTTTATTGATTATCTTCCATCTGAGTCAACCTATTGGCCCTCTGCACTTGTCTCCCTCTTTGCTACCTTCTAGAAGAGGCCAACATTTTGTTGACAAACCATAGCCCTTTGAGTTCCATGTCTTGGGTTCCGACCAAGCTGGATAAGTACGGAGATTCTCAGATATGTTGAGGTGGTAAATATAGGGTAACAATCTAATGTGCCCCTTTCCATACATTCCTGCCCTGGTGCCCTTATCACAATTTGAGTATTTAATAATTACATTAAACATTTAAAACTACACATAAACAGTTATTCTAAATGTAGGTTACTAAATAAATAACAAGGGTCCCTTGCGCAAGTGACACTAGAGTAAAGAACTTACTTAACTTTGTGATACCAAATGCCTAGAAATAGTTTTAAGAGATTTGTAATTTTTAGTTAGAATAAGGTTGAGACTGCCATACTACCTGTTATTTAGTTTTGAATGTGGAAACTTTTAAATGATGTATAATACATTTATTTTTGGAAAAGTGATATTTTATTTGAGAACGAAGGTTCCCACTTTTCTTGTTAGTTTTAGTTTGCATTAGGCCTCCTTTGGTCAAAGTGGGTGGCGCCATTTACATCAAATTTGAAGCTTTACCCCCCCCTACTCTCCATACTTAAGCTTCCGGGTATAAACCAAAAGGAGGTTCCTTTTCCATAAAATAAATTGTGTAATCCCCACCCACACTTAGTGAGCTCTCTACCTAGCTCGATATTTTGTCAGGCACAGGCTGGTAACTTTGGAATCAGTGATAATACCTGGCCAGCTGTGATAAACGGTCTAGTAGGAAAATAACTGATACAATTTCTTGTTACAAAATATATAAACCAGTAGTAAGAAAGAAGCCAGTACAAATTGGCAGTTCAAGAAGTTTTAAACTGGTACTCATTGATAAGTTGGTACATTCCTCTATAATAACGATTATACCGAGATAAAAAATTTGATAAAATATTGCGATTCCTTAAATTGACAGGGTGTTTTATCTACTAAATTGAATAAAACACATCTATGATTTATGATTTTTCCTACAAAAATACGAACCTAAAAAATATATATTTTACCACTGTTCAGAAATTAGGACAAGAGGCTTCTAGAAAAAATATTTGCATCAGTGACCTAAGTGCAAGACAATAAATTTGAAAAAATCAAACCATTTTAAAAAGCCAGAGTGCTTCGATTTTTCAAATTTAACTAACTAACGCTCTAAAACTTTTAAGATCCAGAAAGTGGCCGGATTGACATGGAAAGCCCCATAACTTGCTTTTTATAAGAATTTTAAAGATTTTTTAAAAAATAAAAATACCTTTAAAAAATACTCTGCCAATAAATGAGCCCCTAAGCTCACACTAGGTACTATAGCTATAGTGTACGTGCGAGCTAATAAAACTAAAACCTGAAATATATCTTATTCAACTCCAGACTAAATTACCTTTTGTTTGATACCACACAAGCCATGTTTTGATTTAAATTCAAATTTTTGAAATCTACCCCCATCCTTAAAAAAACAAAAACTAAAATGTATTTTGTTTAACTCCGGACTTAATTACCTTTCGTTTGATATCACACACGCCATATTTTCACGTAAACTCTAATTTTTGAAATCTACCCCCACCCTTTTTAAAGAAAAAAAAACTAAAATGTATTTTGTTTAACTCCATACTCAATTACCTTTCGTTTGATATCACACACGCCATATTTTCACATAAACTCTAATTTTTGAAATCTTCCCCCACCCTTTTATTTGGCTTGTGTTCGGTGGATTTTGTTCATTTTTAAATGGGACCATCTCGACCCAAGACCCAGGCTATGTACCAAATTTCATTAAAATCGGCCTAGCGGTTTTTGAGTTATGCGCGTTGGTCGTTACAGACAGACATACAGACAGACAGACAGACAGACAGACAGACGGCGCGACAAAAAAGTTTCAAAATCATCTGAAACGCAAAGATATATAAAAAATTTTGAAATCGGAGCAACTTTTTTTTTCTCGAAAAAATTAGGATCACCATAGCTCACACTACTATAGTATAGTATATGTGTGAGCTAATAAATACTGAGTGATACTTAGTATTTCCTAAAAATTAAAAGTTACTAATACCCATACGGTAAAAAAAATTATCTAATTTTAGTATCGTCTAATTCTAATTGGAAAAAAAAAATTAACTGGCCAAAATTTGTAAAATCGGAACAGTAAGTTATAGCCACAACAAATCAATGCTTTTTTGAACCAAAATTTTCCAAGCGATTTTATTCGTTTTTAGAATTTAGTCGATTTCAAGGTTAACGAGATGTTGACAAGAATTTAAACGGGGATATGGACCGCTTAAATAAAAATTAACAGTTGTATAGTAAGAAACATCAAGTGCATAAACACTTTAAATCGCCTAGTTGTGTTGGAAACTCTTGAAATCTTATTGGTCAGGCTTGCGGTTTAACATCTCTACTGAACACACGCATGGTTAGAATACCGTAGCCTTACGTTAACTAACTCGTGCCTCTGTCAAGCGGGTACGTCATAACTGTCAAAGTGGAAAGCTGAGTGAGTTTTAAAAACGACAACGCAATAGAAAGTGCGCATTCACTTAAAGCGTCTTTTAAGAACGTCAAGTCAAAGAATGTAAAACATATAAACAAATTTTTGATATACCTTTTGTGATTCATTAGTAATTTTTTTTGGAAATGGCGACATATAACGGCTTTTCTAAAATTCTCACATGCATATACAGGGTGTCCCATTACGGATGGCAGCCGGATTTATCTCAGATACTAGTACAGCTACGACTTCGGGAAAAAATTTTTTATTACAAAATCGGGCCTTGTGAATTTACCTAAAATATTTTTGTTTCTGTAGCTCCCCGCTAGGGGGCAGTAATAACACCTCCCAACTATAAAAATTGCATTTTATGAGAAAACTCTATGATAAACATACATAAATTTTACCATATTCGTATTCCTTGAAAAATTCTGCATAATTTGGACCTCTCACTTGTACCTCTTTCTCACTTCCCCACATGGATGGAATGAAAATGTCCCTTTTTATGTAAAAATTAATTACTTCTACGTGGTAACTAAACCGACTCTTATTATTTATTTGACTTATTAAGAAAACCCTAAAAAATGCAAATATTGATTGATTGATTAAATTAGATTTTTTGTTTAAATTAAAATTCTTTCGAATGAGGAAATTTTTTAAAAGGACCAAACAAAAAACTTAAATTTCTGAAAAAATTCAGATACAAACCCATTAATATTTTTACTTGAAGTTGTCAAGCGATATTCATTTAAGATATTACTGAAATCCGCAAGTCAAAGTTTGACTTAGTTTTGAAGATATTTAAAAAATGGTTTTCTTTGTGTATTAGGTGGCGAGACGAGACGTGGACGAGACCTTATTTTGTTATTTGCACGTGTCACATCTGTTATAATTTTTGGACAAGTTAATGTTTATTGACGTTTTATAATTTGTTTTTGACATAAAGAATTATAAAACGTCAATAAACATCAAATTGTCCAAAAATTATAACAGGTGTGACACATCAAATTGTCCAAAAATTATAACAGGTGTGACACATGCAAATAATAAAATAAGGTCTCGTCTTACCACGTAATAAACAAACAAAACTATTTTTTAAATATCTTCAAAACTAAGTCAAATTTTGACTTGCGGATTTCAGTAATATCTTAAATGAATATCGCCGGACAACTTCAAGTAAAAATATAAATGGGTTTGTATCTGAATTTTGTAAGAAATTTAGGTTTTTTAGTTTGGTACTTTTAAAAAATTTCCTCTTTTGAAAAAGTTTTAATTTAAACAAAAAATCAAGATTATTTGCATATTTTAGGGTTTCTTTAAGTCAAATAAATAGTAAGATTCGGTTTAGTTACCACGTAGAAGTAGTTATTTTTTAAATAAAAAGTGACATTTTCATTCCATCCATGTGGGGAAGTGAGAAAGAGGTATAAGTGAGAGGTCCAAATTATGCAGAATTTTTCAAGGAATACGAATATGGTAAAATTTGTGTATATTTATTATAGAGTTTTGTCATAAAATTCAATTTTTATAGTTGGGAGATGTTATTTATTACTGCCCCCTAGCGGGGAGCTACAGAAACAAAAATATTTTAGGTAAATTCACAAGGCCCGATTTTGTCATAAAAAAAATTTTCGTAGCTGTACTAGTGTCTGAGATAAATCCGGCTGCCATCCTTAATGGGAAACCCTGTATATTTACAACATAGCAAAAGGTGTATTGTAGTGCCCTTAAACCAAACCTAATTTATATAAGTCTTTGATCAGGCAAAAAATATTTGAAATTTCCAAAAAAATTATTTCAGAGTGAAAAATATACCTGCGCATCCTGTAATGAGGCTTTAAACATGTCGGAGTCGCACAAAGACTGATAAATACAAGCAGAAAGCGCTATTGCCAAATCTCTTAGAACGGTCATCTGATTTTGGCTCGCATTGGGCTGGGGCAGTTTAACCATCTAAAACAAAAATATATATTATTTAGAAATTACACAATTGGACAACAATCGTTTTTGTGCCTTCGTAGCCCACGCAGCAATGGCTAGAAAAGGTATTATTTTCGACGTAAACATTTTTTTTGAAATAACACCGAAAATGTGTTATTTGGGTGTATTTTGAGCTATCTTAGCAATATTGTTGTGATGTCTGTGTGTGTGTGTGTGTGTGTGTGTGTGTGTGCGCGCGTGTGTGTGTGTGCGTGTGGGTGGGTGTGTGTGTGTGTGTGTGTGTGTTAAACGTTTTAGCTTTAAATTAACGATGATGTGGCCTATTTTGTATTTTTTTTTACTGTCTTTTTAACGCAAACTTTTTGTTTGTTATGTATGTTGTTCTAAAAAAATGTATTTTTGTTTCATCCATTGTTTTGCATATTATACGATTGCCTTGCCAATCATGTCTGCATTTAATTCCTTATAAATACATTACTAGTAAACCGATTTTGATGAAAAGGAAAACATCTTGGTGAGAATTGATTGCTTTTTAAAAATCATAACCAAAATGTATCGCCGTCTTAAAATTTAAGATGGCGGACAGAATCATACTTTATTCTTCAAAATGGCGTGTTTTTTTTTATTTTCTGAAAATGTTTTAGTTTTTTTTTAATTTATAGAAAATCACAATTGTTTCCCACACAACGACATTAGTATAATCGGTGTGGTGGTTCTCAAAAAATCTATTTTTGTTTCACCCATTGTTTTACAGATTCTACGATTGCATTGCCAATCCTGTCTGCATTCATTTCCTTATAAATTCGTTATTACTAAACCGATTGTTATCCAAATTTTCCGTTATCTTAGAATTAAGATGTCGGACAGAATCATACTTGATTTTTCAAAATGGCGTATTTATTCGTATTTTGCAAAAATGTTTTAGTTTTTATTTTATTTATAGAAAAACACTATTTTCTCCCACATAAAGAATTAGAAATCATTAAAATCGGTGTAGTGTAGTTTTAACCATTGCTTTACAAATTATACGATTACATTGTCAATCCTGTCTGCATTCATTTATTTATACATTTATTATTATTGAACCGATTTTAAGATGGCGGTAATTTCGATTATAATCTTTAAATAATAATCAATTCTCACCATAATTTCTTTTATTTCACTAACATTGGTTCAGTTACAATGAGTTTATAAGGAAATTAATTCAGACAGGATTAGCAATGCAATCGTATAATCTGTAAAATAATGGCTGAAACAAAAATAGATCTTTTGGGAACTACCACACCGATTTTACTAATTTGTACCTCGCTGAGCGGGGCAAAAGTAGGGCTTTTCTATAAATTAAAAAAATACTAAAACATTTTCAGAAAATAAGAATAAACACGCCATTTAAAAGAATCAAGTACGATTCTGTCCGCCATCTTAAATTTTAAGATGGCTGTACATTTTAATCATATTCTTCAAAAGGCTATTAATTCTCATCAGAATAATTTTTACTTCAGCAAAATCGGTTTAGTAGTAATGAATTTCTAAGGAAATAAATGCAGACATGATTGGCAAGGCAATCGTATAATATTCAAAACAATGGTTGAAACAAAAATATATTTTTTTAGAACCACCGAACCGATTTTGCTGATTCGTACCTTGTTAAACGTGGCAAGAATGTAGCTTTTTTATTGATTTAAAAAATAATTAAAACTTGTTGGTAAGACAAGAATAAACGACCATCTTCGAAGGTTATACTTTAATTTCGTCCGCCATCTTGAATTTTGAGATGACGAACAAAAAAATATATTTATTCAAAACTCTGATTAATTCTCTGGCAAGCGCAGTTTGTCCCATTAAAATCAAAGATATTATTCAAAAGTTATAATGAAAAAAAAATTGTCCGGTTGTTTTTGGCCCACCGGTAGTTCAAAAGTTATAATGAAAAAAAGATTGTCCGGTTTTTTTTTGGCCCACACGGTATATTAAACTGTGTTTCTAAACAAAATAAGTTTTTACAAATAATTTGCTAAAAAATATGACGTAAAAAAGTGAACATATAATTACGAATTTTATATAAAACACAAAAACTTACTGTCTCTAGCATGTCATGTGTCAAACTCTGCAAATACCGAATAGGATCCGCAATCACACTCTTAATACTGGCAACACTGGCAGCAAGCAATGGCAAACTGGTGGGGAAGGGCAACGGGCTAAGTAGCTGCTGATGGGTCTTTTCTTGTTGTAGTTCTGATAAAAAATAATACCTGCTAAACACTGTTTTACATGGAAAACACAAAGTCGCTCAAAAATAATCAACTTATTTCTAAAAAAATGGGTCACTCAGATGAAGTACTAAAATAATCAACAGCACTCACTTTCTCGTCTAAGAAAGTAATTAAATTTAAAAAAAATATCTATATGGATGATTCTACAAAAATGGTGCTGTGGAGTGGGAATGCATATTTTTCAAACACAGACTGCAAATGAAGCATAGTTTTAGTTATAAGATTTAAAACGAAATGTTTTCTTTATGGAGCATTTGAGTTTAATGTATAAAGTTTATAATTTTTTTTATTATAAAGCAAATACCTCATTCCTCTGGTGTAGTCCCAAACCAAATATTAAAAACTCAGATTGAAAAAAATATCCTAATAAATAATATTTAACCAAGTCTTAACTAGTTATCAAAAAATTGATAAAACTTAAGTTTGCAGTCATATTTTTGAAAATCCGAATTTACATCTTCTCCGAAAAATTTTACAATTTTAAACGTGCTCCATTTTTAATAACACAATATTTGTGACTACCACCGGTTAATTTCTAGAGAAAGAGACGGCCCTGGATACCTAATTTACTTGTGAGGGTGACAAGTTGTGACAGATAATGTCAACTTTAGTTTGGTTTAAGTTATAGATCTTTTTATTTTCGGCAGAAAATGAGATTTTTTCGGAGAAACCAAAAAGGAACGCTTCAATTATCATTCCTCTGGTAAGTAAATATTCGACTGATATCAATAGTATAATTTTTTTGTTGATTGTTTTAAAATTATAAGTATAGGAACTTTGTTTATATAAAACTTTAGTTAAATAGTCTAAATAGATTTTGATTTAAATTGGAAAACCATTAAAAACCTCATTCCTCTGATACTCATCCCTCTGGAATTTTTATGCAATAATTCCTAAAATTCGGGAAAATAAATGTTTCTTAGCTTACATCCAATTAGTTACATAAATTTAAAAAAACAACATTATTTACTGTGCTGTACTGTTATTTAAAGGCAATGACCAAAAATGATATCCATATAGCCCACTTTTAATAGAATCATCCTTATTCATTAACCAAGAATTAGCCTGATAATTTATATTTAAGTAAGTAAGCTTTAACTTCTAGTTCAGGCCCTACATCCGAGATTCAAGCAATATGGGTTTAATGAAAGAAGCAATACACTTGGTATGGATATACATAAGACTCGCCCGAACATTTTACGAAAGGGAACCACCCCCCCATCGCTGGCAGGGGGGTGGTTCTCCCACCCCTTAAACGTGCTTTTTGATACTTTTTTGCTAATAACTCGAAAACAGTCAACTTTTCCAAAAATCTTCTGGGGATCATTTTTCAAGCTGATACAATTTCCTTTTCAACAATGTACCCTCTGACGGCATTGGCGGACTTTCCATTAGCGTACGAAAAACGGAAAAAATTTTTAAAAATTTTTTGTATATTTTTGTTTTGGTGTTTTTTATCCTATTTTTTTCATAAAAAAATATTTTTAGTTAAAAGCCCATTGTATACAGTTAAATACCAACCTAGACATATTTGAAATAAAAATAAATGTGTTTGTAGAAATCCTTAAATCAATCAATTATAACTCAGTAAATAATAATGAGAGTAAGTAAAAAATTATTTTTGGTTAGTAATAACTTAAAACTGACTTTTTCTAGTCGACCTTCTTTAAAGTGGGGGTGGCGGGCATCCCCCCTCTAACCCCCTCAAAAGTACTCTCTTACAGTATTTTCCCAATTATTTGCAAACTTTTAAATCGGCAAAAAACAACTAAGTTACAATTAGTGAGGTTACATCAGTGGCCCACCTTTTATAGCCATTTAAATAAATGAGAGGTGTGGAAAAAACTATTTCTTTTAAATTTTCTTAAATTTTACTGTCCCACATGTCTGGTTTTAAAACTTATTTGTAAAGCTGAAGAAATTTCCTTTCCACCGATGTACATCACTCCCCCCTCAGCGCAGGAGTAGATCTTGCATAGACGCCCCAAAAAGTATTAATAAAAAATGTTTAAAAAAAATTATTGGGGGAACCGAACCACCCCCCACCAAGAGTGGGCGGATGGTTCCCCCTCGTTATATTTTCGGGGGAGCATACTGTATATTCATTCCAAGTGTGTTGCTTCTCTCATTGAACGCAGTGTGTGTATTAGAACTATTCCAACATGGTTGTCTTAAATGGAGATTCAAGTGTATACCAAATATGACCATTTTTGATGCGTCTATGCTAGATATACCGCTGCTTTGAAAGGGGAGTGATATACATCGTTGGAAAAGAAATTTCTTTAGCTTTAAAAATAAGTTTTAAAACCAGACATGTAGGATAATAAAATTCAAGATAATTCGAGAAATATTGTTTTTCCACAGCTCTCATTTATTTAAATGTCTATAAAAGGTGCGCCACTGGTGTAGGGGGCGTGTTATACACCGTTAGAGAGGACTTTTGGTTAGCCTCAATAACTATTACTTAGTTGTTTTTGGCAAGGTTAAGTTTGCAAATAATTAGAAAAATACTGTAAAAGATAACTTTTGAAGGGGCGAGAGGGGAGATGCACCCTCCCCCCCAATTTAAATGAATTCAACTCGAAAAATTAAGTTTTAAGTTAATACTAATCAAAAATATTTTTTACTCACCTTGAGTATTATTTACTGATTTATTTTTATTTTAAAGCAGCTACTTTAAAAAGTTATGTATAACTTATTAAATATTTAACTGTATACAATGAGTAAATACAAAAAACATATTTTAAACATTTTCCCTTTTTTCGTAGGCCTAAGGAACGTGCAACACTGCATTTAGAGGGTACTAAGGTACATGGTTAAAAAGGAAATTTTATCCTCCTGCAAAATGATCTGTGGAATATTCTTAGAAAAGTTGACCGTTTTCGAGTTATTAGCAAAAAACCGTCAAAAAGAACGTTTAAGGGGAGGGAACCACCTCCCTGCCAGAGTTGGGGTGGTTCCCTTTCGTAAAATGTTCGGGCAAATCCCATGTCTATCCATACCAAATGGGTTGCTTCTATTATTAAACGCAGTATCGGACACCGTAGGGCCCGAACTATTCACCTTTATCAAATCAGTTTTTCTCGATTTTTTTTTATAGATTTCTGTGAGTTTTTGACTTTAAATAAAACATAACTTTTACATTTATTATATATTTAAAAAATTGGGGTTGAAATTTTTACAAAACGGGAAGCAACGGAAACACATAAGAAAATATGTGACTTTAACTTAAATATTTAAAGTTGATGTTCGATTTTATCAAACACAATATAGGAAATATATAAAAATATAAATGTAAGATCTTCTCTTGATACCCTTTAATTTCATGTAAGGCTCCATACCGTGCATTTGTCTCTTCCCTTCTTTTAAATTTTATTTGATTGATCGGGCTAGCGTAAGATCAAGCATATCGCAAGGAAATACCATTTTTCATGAGAAACATCACTCATAAAATTCAATAAAACTTGCTTTTATGGGCTACGATATTTACTGAGACTGATTATATCTATCTTCGTAGTGACGTCAACGTGTCTGCGCTTAGTGGGCGATTGTGACTAGAGTCCCTGTATGTTGACATATTTGGATATATCAGGGCAGGGCTATCAAAATGGACGGGCCACGATCCTCCACTTTGTTGACGTCACATCCGGGGCTGATTTTTTTTTTGATGGTCACGTTACGACACAGCTGATTGTCTTTCAAATATTGAAGTTGGAATGACGGTTCATGGATATTTGATTTTATTTTAAATAAAGCCGTTTTTGAGATTGTTTTTACTTTATTCTGGCAGAACAATTTTTTTTTAATGTATAGTAATCCCTAATTTTTCATAGCCGCTTCATTAGCTCACCCAAAATTAAGTTTAAAGCAGAAGCGAATGTGACAATCACATATGACAAAGTCAAATAGATGTCAAATATAACAGTTGGCATGTGGTACATGGCGGGTAATTTGAATTCAAAATAAGGAATGCTAAATCTTGAAGGTTTTAACCTTTTAATCATGTTGCTTCTTTACAAACCTTTGGTGGAATATCGGGATGGTGTCTGAGAATATTTCAGTGAAATTTTGCGGAAATCTGTTGTGCCATTTTGATAATATCATAAAAAAACGTCTCACCTCCCATAAGACCCAATGTAAAATTCAGCCCCGGGAGAACAGCTGATTTTTTCAGGGTCGTGGCCTCTATTTTTGTGTTGGCCTTGATCAGGGCTATCAAAATGGACGGGCCACGATCCTCCACTTTGTTGACGTCACATCCGGGGCTGATTTTTTTTTTGATGGTCACGTTACGACACAGCTGATTGTCTTTAAAATATTGAAGTTGGAATGACGGTTCATGGATATTTGAATTTTTTTTAAAATAAAGCCGTTTTTGAGATTGTTTTTACTTTATTCTGGCAGAACAATTTTTTTTTAATGTATAGAAAGCCCTAATTTTTCATAGCCGCTTCATTAGCTCACACAAAAATTAAGTTTAAAGCAGAAGCAAATGTGACAATCACATATGACAAAGTCAAATACATGTCAAATATAACAGTTGGCATGTGGTACATGGCGGGTAATTTGAATTCAAAACAAGGAATGCTAAATCTTGAAGATTTTAACCTTTTAATCATGTTGCTTCCTTACAAACTTTTGGTGGAATATCGGGATGGTGTCTGTGAATATTTCACTGAAATTTTGCGGAAATCTGTAGTGCCATTTTGAAAATATCATAAAAAAACGTCTGACCTCCCATAAGACCCAATGTAAAATTCAGCCCCGGGAGAACAGCTGATTTTTTCAGGGTCGTGACCTCTATTTTTGTATTGGCCTTGGATATATTAATATATCCAAATATGTCAACATACAGGGACTCTAATTGTGACTAAAGCTTCAACTTGACATTTGATCTTTTTTAGTAAATGTTCACATTTCGTGACTCCCTTTCAGATATCACCACTCATTTCGACTCCATCGAATATGGTTACGCTCGAATTAATGTATTCCGATAAGAACGAAACAACGGTATCTACGAGCCCACAAACCTGTTTTTGTTATGTCTTTTGACTATTTCCTCGCAATATCCCTGTTATTTTATTGTTTATTTTTAATACTTAACTACCTATGGCCAACAAAACTTGTTACGGCCAAAAAATTGTTAAGGCCAAAAAATTGCGACAATCAAAGCATTGAAAAAATCAATTTACCTTGCAGTAATAACATAAGTTCCATTCTCACTGACGCTAGACCACCAGTAGCACCGTGTAGGGAACAGTAACTCAGTAGAGTTCTCAAGAGTGTTTCGTTTTCTGTAAAAAAACATTCAAATAACATTAATCAAACAATAAAACACTTAAACTTAATTGGATGTAAAAAAAATCCACAACAACAATAACCAAACCATAAATTACATAAAGTTACTTTATGATCAAACATACAAAAAAATAAAATGGATAGGGCGTGACGGATCTTTTAAAAATCAAACACTGACACCAGTATTTACAAAGGCGTAAGTTTTAGTCTAGGTTTTGGTTTAAGTTTAAGGTTTAGGTTTAAAATTGAAATGTGCATTGGTTTGGAAAATTGATTTTTTGCCGAAACAGGCCGCAATTGATTTGGTATTTTTACCTGTACGGACGATAAAATGTCCTAAAAATTGAAATTTAAGACGATTTGTTCTTGAAATTGACCATATAGACCGGAAAAGAGAAGAAAACATGGAAAACCGATTTTTCTACAACTCTCTAATTTAGACTTCTACGTCACTTTAAACCCCTAGGTCATGGGATTCCGACTAAAAATCGTCCTAAATTTTAAACTACCTACGGGGGGTGGTTTATCTCATTGTAACTTGAAAACAATCACGTTTTGTTAATTTATGTGTTAAAAATGTAAAATTTGATCATATTTAGGAACGATATGACAAAATTTTATACGATTTTTAGCTTCAATTAACTATTAGAGCGAGTTTTTTAGGGCAATGTGCACAAGGCTGGATAAACCGATTAGCACTAAATTCTCATATCTCTTTTATATTTTAGCATGTAGCTTTTAGACGATATTTGCCTTGACGATGAAAGTAAAAAAAAACGATCTTCAGATTAAAATCCAAATAAACTCACACGCGATTTGTTTATTTGCAAATAATCTTTAAATTAATATAATAAAAAATGTTTTTATTTATTTATTTATTTATTGTAGCAGTCATTTTCCATTAATGGTTTTAATACGCTCTAGCCATACAGATATATTTAAGATGTACGTGCACCGAGATGACAGCAGATGACAATCCAGTACTTAGTCCAGCAAGTGTCAGTCAAGTCACTTTACGTCATTTTAATAAATTTAAAAATTTATTTTTTAGTTTCGCTTTGTTTGTGCAAGTTATATAATAAAAATTACGAAATTAGAACACATTTTCCGACAATGTCAAGTTTGGGAAGTAAGTGTAAATTGAAAAATGTAAGTAATTCACTTAAATATTGCTGCATTTTCACTTAAACCTCGTTCCCTACAAACTTAAACCTATAGTTTAAACCATTTCTTTTCCGTTTTTTCCATTTTTTTTACGAAATCTTTGCAGATTCTTATTTAAACAGGTTTTTTGCCATTGCGATATAACCTATGTAGTTATAATTAGTCCAAAATTCCATTAACTTTTATTAAGATTAAAAGAAATTCAGTTAAAACGTTTCACAAAAGACAAACTAAAAGTTAAACTTAAACCTTAAACAATCTTAGTAAATACCGCTGTGATAGTTCTAGAGCTTTTGCAATACCTGATGATTATTCGTCATGAGTAAAAAACGTTTTTTTTATGCGTACCTGGTTTATGTGAACTTACCTTAAGATTCAGTTATGCTTACCTCGTAACCACCTTTTCCTCTTAGCAGCTCTGTGAACTTTGGCCTCAAAATCTAGTTTCTCTTGCACTAAAATTTCATGAAGGGTAGGCTTCGGATTGACTTCAATGACTATTCCTTCGGGTTCTGGTGATTTTTCCAATTCTGTTTCGCTTTGATCCGAGCTGGAGTAGTTGCAGAGTTCCTTAAGTGCGTCGACCTCCTTTTCGAGCCAAATATAAAGCTGGTATCGAAGTTGTCCACCTAGACAAACCAAGTAAATCTCAACCGGGATGTCTCCACGTATAAAAATCTTAGAATCACCAAACTAAGAGTTAATTTATTTTGTGCAAATGTAAATTTAACAATTGAGACTGTGACAAGACAAGACTGAAAATAGAGCAGAATTCAAGGAAGACGCAAGAGACAATATAATTAGAACGATGGGATCTCCAGTACCCCTCACAATCTCTGAGGTCAAAAACGTGTGTACAACCTTAAAAAGCGGTAAATCTGCCGGACCGGAAATATCCCAGCCGAACTTATTAAATATGGCACTGAAGAACTGTTTTGGAGATTACGGAATCTTTTCCAAAAATATTTAAATGGAACTGTACTACCAACTGAGTGGAAAACGTCATATATATCCACAATACACAAAAAAGGAAGGAAGGATATATGTGACAATTATAGAGGTATATCTGTGACTAGTACGCTAAGCAGAATAAACGGTAAAATAATAAGAAATAAAGTGGAGAGCGAATATAAAGACATGGAGGCAGAAGAACAAGCTGGTTTCAGGGCGGTTCGGTTCGGACAAGAGCTGCATCTGCTTTACGTCGATTTGCAGAAGGCATATGATAGTATACCACTAAATCTACTTTGGAAAGCGTTGGAAAACCCAAACATAAGCGTACAACTAATTAAGGCTATCAAAGAGTTATACCGCAATAGTAAGGCAAAAGTTAAAATAAAAGCAAAACTAACCAAAGGTTTTCAAGTAAATAAAGGTCTTAAACAAGATTGCTGTATCTCGCCTACGCTCTTCAAGATATACTTGGACCAAATCCTTAAAGTATGGAAGAGAAAATGCCAAAACATGGGAATTCCGTTGGACGAAACCACCTTGTATACTTTATGTTTCGCCGATGATCAGATAGTAGTGGCTCAGGATTATGACGACCTCGAATATATGACACGAAAACGAATAGAAGAGTACAATAAGTGGGGACTAGAGGTTAATCTCAATAAGACAGAGTATATGTGTATCGGTGGAATGAAACAGGATCTAATCTTAAATACCGGGCAGCGAATTCAGTCCTGTGATGAGTATAAATACTTAGGTCTAAAAATTACAGCTGACGGAACACTAGACAAAGCTATAAAAGATCGAAACGTACAAGGAAGAAAAGCAATAACTTTATTAAATGGAATAATTTGGGACCAAAGTATATCAAAACATAACAAAAAGTTTATATATAACACCATTATAAAATTTATTATTACATACGGCTCAGAAGTATGGCCAATCAAGGATAGAATAGAAAAATACTCTGCCAATTTATGGGCACCTAAGCTCACACAAGATACTATATTTATAGTGTACGTGTGAGCTAATATAACTAAAAACTGAAATATATTTTATTCAACTCTAGACTCAATTACCTATCGTTTGATACCACACAAGCCATGTTATTACTTAAACTCAAATTTGTGAAATCTACCCCCACTTTAAAAAAAAAACTAAAATGTATTTTGTTTAACTCCAGAATCAATTACCTTTCGTTTGGTATCACACACGCTATATTTTCACATAAATTCTAATTTTTGAAATTTACCCCCACCCTTTTTTTGTTAAATAAAATAAAATGTATTTTGTTTAACTCCAAACTCAATTACCTTTCGTTTGATATCACACACGCCATATTTTTACATAAACTTAATTTTTGAAATCTACCCCCACCCTTTTATTTGACTTGTGTTTGGTGGATTTTGTTCATTTTTAAATGGGACCATCACGAGCCAAAACCCAGTTTAGGTACCAAGTTTCATTAAAATCGGGCTAGCGGTTTTTGAGTTATGCGCGTTGGTCGTTACAGACAGACATACAGACAGACAGACAGACAGACAGACAGACAGACAGACAGACAGACAGACAGACAGACAGACAACACAACAAAAAAGTTTCAAAATCATCTGAAACGCAAAGATATATAAAAAATTTTGAAATCGGAGCAACTTTTTTTTTCTCGAAAAAATTAGGATCACTATAGCTCACACTACTATAGTATAGTAGTAGTGTGAGCTAAATGCTTTCCGCTACGGAGATGGACTATTGGAGAAGAGCAGCAGGGAAATCAAAAAGAGAAAGAGTTACAAATCAAAGAATAAGAGAAATTATGACAGTGGCTGAACGTACTTTAGTGGATGATATAAGAACAAAACAACTAGTGTGGTACGGACATGTACAAAGAATGAATGATGAAAGACTACCTAAACAAATACCACAATGGAAACCAACTGGCCGAAGAAAACGAGGACGGCCAAGGAGAAGCTGGAGAGAAGGAATAGACAGTGAAATAAGAATAAGAGGCCTAGATGATGAATTATGGGCAAACAGAAACGAGTGGAGATTGGGTATCGGAAGACGTAGAACGTTGTGAAACCGATAAATATATATATATAAATTTAACAATTATTTGGTTCTATGATGAGTAGTAAATTCACAAAAGGATCAAACAATATTAAATTAACCACGAAAAAAAGTAATTTTGGTTTTGACCATATCCGATCTTTATTTTTGGTACACTTATTCTACTAATAATAAACTAAAAATTTTTGGGACACTAGTACTTCTGTTAATAAATTTTAAATAAATCAATCTATTGACCGACATGGAAGATAAAGGTATTATTAAGCACACAACATAACACACTTTCTGCATACTTTTTAAGTTTCTCAAAAATATTATTTTTTAATTTCGTTTCTATTTAAATATTTTTCGCTCAAAGTATTTTCAAAATATCTATCATTCTTTAGTTTAGAGAAATAGTAGGTTATAGTAGAAGAAATGTTAACAATAAAAATATGAGCAAAAATAGTAATTAAAAAAAAAACGACTATTCAAAAAAGAAATAACTGTAATGGTATTGAAAAAACAGCAATTCAAAGCAAAAATAACTGCATTATTTCAAGAAATGTTACGTATGAGCGCAAATGTATGTATTAAAAAAAAAAAAATTAACACTATTATGTTTGGAGCACAAGTTCTTCTAGAGTGCAAACTCTTACCGTCTACTTCAAATCCGGTAGCCAAAGTGGATAGTTCTTCCATAAGAATCTTGAGACATGCGACAAACTTAAGCTGCTGAGCCATAACGTCAACATGATTTTGCACTTCTTCGTCTCTTTCTAATTCCTCTTCGGTATGTTCACCTTTTGTTTCAAAACTGTCTCCGCCTATTTTCATTGCCAGGCCACCTAAGAGATAAAGGGTTGACATGTTGACAAGGTAAAAAAAAACATTTCTTCTACTATTTACTGATAAATAGTTTAAGAGTACAGATAAGAAAGTGGCAAAATGAATTGTGCAGTTTAATAACCATAGAATTAGTGTATAAGCTTAAGCAGAAAAGAAACGAGTGTATTGGATTTATACAATATCCTAAGTTGTATAGATGATATTGTATGTATATTTATACAGGGTGTTCGGCACATGAACCGTCAACATTTTTTGGGATATTGTTGGGGTCATTTGCTACCTTTTCAACCTTGGAACTTGGGTCCTTAGAGTCACGGCTAAAGAGATTTGAATTTTTTAATTTTTTTTTCAAATTACATAAAATCCCACCTTTAAACCCTCGTAAGCTTTTTATTAATGTCTGGAAAAGCACCATTTTTTTAATAATTCTGTAATGTTATGCTACTTCAACTAATTAATAGAATTGCTAAAATGTATGTACGAAAGGGACATACGAGGTTTTTTATTGAAGAACATTAGTGATTTTGTGAAAGAAAATCAATTTCAAAATTAAAAATTAAAAAAAGTATCGACACTTGAGAACTTCATTTTCTTTTGAAACTAACGGTATGCTACACACTGATAAAAAAACAATTCTGCTTTAAAATACGGATATTCCGTGAGACGGGCAATAATCGTTCGGACTTGATAAGAAAAACAATTTGATGTTTATGTTTTGAACAAAATGTATAAATAAAGAACACAATACATTGTTGTTAAAAGTTTAACTTTTGTTTAAGTAGGTAAACGATCATAAACATCAAATTGTTTTTCTTAGCAATTCCCAACGAGTCTCGCCCTTCTGACGGAATATCCGTATTTTAAAGCAGAAATGGTTTTTTTTATCAATGTGTAGCATACCGTAAGAAAGGTAATCAACTAAAGAAGTTTTTAAAAGAAAATGAAGTTCTCAATTGTCGATACTTTTTTTTGAATTTTAATTTTGAAATTGATTTTCTTTCACAAAATCACTAATGTTCTTCAATAAAAAACCCTTTGGTACATCAATTTTAACAAATCTATTAATTAGTTGAAGAAGCACAAGATTACAAGGGTTTTTTGGATAATTTGAGAAAAAAAAATTAAAAAATTCATATCTCTTTAGCCGTGACTCTTTAGCTCATACATATACCAAACTTCCGCTGGAATGTTTTTGAAGTCCCTATCAATGCATGTGGGATAAAACAACAAAAAATACTCTGCCAATCTATGGGCACCTAAGCTCACACTAGGTACTATAGTTATAGTGTACGTGTGAGCTAATATAACTAAAAACTGAAATATATTTTATTCAACTCCAGACTCAATTACCGTTCGTTTGATACCACATAAGCCATGTTTTGACTTAAACTTTAATTTTTCAAATCTACCCCCACCCTTTTTTTTTAAACTAAAATCATTGACTTCTATACCCTACGGGTAGACCCGGCATGGGCCTTAATTGCCATTATATCAAGCTTTTATCGCAATTGACCAAATACAAGTAAGAATTTAATGAGCAAGGCAGGGATGAAAATAGAATTTCGGTTTGGTAAGTCCGAATACATGCAACATCGCAAAAATATTCTATTTGCTTGTCTTGGATAAAAAAGGGCAGTGGCGGCGCAAAATAAAAATTTTGAATTCCACTAGCATTTGTGTATACTGTGTTTACAAAATTCTCTTCAGTAAAAAAAAGAGCAAAAAGAATTTGTTAGCATGCTAAGTGCAGTGGATGTGTCTTCTTCAACTCTTCTCTTCTTTGGTGGACTACAAGTTAAGCTCGAGTCAGATGAAATTTCGAAACTAAAAATTTCAATTCCGAATGGGACAACTGGGCGCCGGGACAACTCGGCGCCGCCAACAGGGCGCCACGCCGGGCCTAATCAGCGCCGGACTAACAAAATAAATATGTTATTTACACAAAAATTTCAACATCTATTAAGTCGAGTGTTGAAATTTGGTAGGTGTAGTGTTCTGGCAACCTGGTAAAAATACCATTTACGTTTTTTTTTTTTCAAGAATGGCGGATCCAAAATGGTGGATTTCTTTATTTTTAAACCGATTTGTCTCAAACTTGAAAGTTTGCAGTGCTTGAGATCACTTAATACAGTTTTAACACAAACAAAGAAAAATTAAAATGCGGATCCAAAATGGCAGATTTTCTTATTTATGCACCAATATTCATCAAATATAGAACTTGGCAGTGTTTCAAATCGCTGAATATAATTTTTGACTCAAACTCAAAATGGCGGATTTCTTTATTTTTAAACCGATTTGTCTTAAACGTGAAAGTTTGCAGTGCTTGAAAGCACTTAATTTCAAATGACGGATTGGAAATGGCGGATTTTTTTATTTATGCACCGATTTGTATCAAATATCAAACTCATAAATAATTTAAAATGGCGGATCCCAAATGGTGGACTTTGCTGATTATCATTTTTTACTTAAACTCATAAAAAAATCAAAATGGCGAATCCAACATGACAGACTTTTTTATTTACTAACCGATTTGTCTTAAGCTTAAAATATTACATTTCTTTCTTTAAACTTGAGTCATATTTTGTATTAAGCTATAAAAGTCTGCCATTTGCAAGTGTGAGTCACAAATTGTATTAAGTGACCTTAAGCACTGCAAACTTTCAAGTTTGAGACATTTGAGACAAATTCGTTGAAAAATATAGAAACCCACCATTTTGGATCCGCCACTTTCAATTTTTTATGAGTTTGAGTCAAAAGTTCTATATTTGATACATATCGGTGCATAAATAAGAAAATCCGCCATTTTAATTTTTTTAAAGTTTTAGGGTAAAACTGTATTAAGTGATCACAAACACTTCAAACTTTCAAGTTTGAGACAAATCGGTTTAAAAATAAAGAAACCCGCCGTTATGGATTCGCCATTCTTGTAATCAAAAACGTAAATTTTATGTTATCAGGTTACCAGAACTTTAGACCTGCCAAAATTTCAACACTCGATGGATTTAACTCTAACAAAACCAAATTTGAAGAATATTACATAAAAGATTTTTTAAAGATGTTTTTGCATAAATAATAATCTATCTATTTTGTTTTTCGTCTGCACATTTTATCAAGAAAAAATATTTTAGTCCGGCGCCCAGTTGGCCCGGTGCCCAGTTGGCCTGCGCCCAGTTGGTGGCGCCGAGTTGGCGGCGCCCAGTTCTTTATTTATTTTATTTTTATTTATATTATTTTTATTTATATTATTATTATATTATATTTCTCAAATATCAACAGATAAAGGCCAATTACAGATATAGTAAAATCTCACATTGTGACACATATTTCCAACCATTATAAATAAAACTTAAAAGTCCCGTGACCCGTTTATTCTCATCTTCTAGTCAGAACGTCTCGAATTGCCCAGAAATTATTTAATTATAAGTTATTTAATTATAACTTGCTTGCTACCATGATAATTATTAATTAAATAGTTTAAAATAGCGATGCTTATTAAAGTAAAGTAAGTCTAGTTGTCCTAGACACATTTCAGGACAAATTATTATTAAAAAATAATCTTATAAGTGCAGGGAAGTGACACTTTCTGAATCAAAATGTGTGAGGGTTCATTCGCACGGTCGCAGAAAAAACTATCTATCGTGACGCTACTGAACTATCTCTTGTTTTAGCAAAAACTATCCGTCAAGACGACTTACCCATGAAATGTTGTTTTTTCATCGATTTATTTTCTTCTTTTGCACAAAAAACAATTTTGCACCATGTTTTAACTCAAATAGTTACTTCTAAACTTGTTTTTAAACGTTTTTAAAATTTATTTTTGTAATATTCCCGCACGAAATTCAAAAAAATTCATCTCCGTAATTAGACAACATTGTCTATCAGTTTTCCCTGTATAAACCGACTAGCAGGTAGAATCACTTAAAATACGGCAGGTGGTTTAAAAGTAGCCAGCTGCTTTTCTGTCGCACTTATGCCGTCAGTGTGAAAGAGATAAACGTACTCATATATTATCTAGGGTATTATTAGCATGCAAAATCAGCCTATCTTTGTCCGTTTCACATGTTCAATAATGTCTATCTGTTTTTTTGTAAAAGAATTACCCGCCCTTAGAAACCAAATTGGATAGGGTCTATAAAAAATGCCTTGTCTTTCCGTCTCTAAAGCCCTTTCAGGGCTTTATACAACTCAATGACTAAAATGTATTTTATTTAACTCCAGACTCAATTACCTTTCGTTTGATATCACACACGCCATATTTCCACATAAACACTAATTTTTTTAATTTACCCCCACCCTTTGTATTTTTAATACCTACCACAAAAAAACACATCGTACTATTGGGCTCTTTTTACCTACTTTCCAAACTCGATTTTTTAATACCTACCATAAAAAACACATCGTACAATTCGACTATGTTAAAAATAACGAAAAATTTTACCCTTATCAAAGTGCGCCAGAACTCACATATCTATACTACTGGCAAAAATAAAAATATATGTATTTTTTGCTTACTTAGAATTTTTTTAAATTTTTTATGTCAAGCAACTTTATAAATTATTACACAAACCTGAATCATCTGACTCATTTCCACCCTCATCATCGCTCCACTTCAATTCAAAGTCGTCGGTTTTGACCCGATCAGTGACGGGAGCACTCCAATCAAAGTTGTCCGCTGATTCATTAATTTGAGGTTTGCTGTCCCAGGAAATTATGCCGGTTGATATTTCGTTCTTCTGTTTTTCTTTAAATTCCTTGGGAGAACTTACTGCAATAAGAAGAAGTTTTATTTTTGAAGGAAATTCACGAGGTATAAAGTCTTAACAAAAAAGTTTCACGGGCAAGACCTCAGAGGTAAAGGTAGCTACGGGGACGCGTTTCTGCCTCATTAGGCTTCATTTAGCCCGAGCATAACCATAAAATGGAAGGAGATGAAATGATGATGTGGGTAACTGAAAAAGAAATATGAAATATGGTGTTTATTGAGGAGAGACCAACTGTCAATTTGCAACTTCGGTCAGGGTTGCCTCGGTTTTGAGGCTAATTTTGACGTCGCGACGGAGACAGATATAATCTGCTCCCAGAAAACAGCCTGAGCCCTGGATTTTTTTAAATTTGAAGGAAGTTCACGAGGTATAAAGTCTTAACAAAAAAGTTTCACGGGCAAGACCTCAGAGGTAAAGGTAGCTACGGGGACACGTTTCTGCCTCATTAGGCTTCATTCAGCCCGAGCATAACCATAAAATGGAAGGAGATGAAATGATGATGTGGGTAACTGAAAAAGAAATATGAAATATGGTGTTTATTGAGGAGAGACCAACTGTCAATTTGCAGCTTCGGTCAGGGTTGCTTCGGTTTTGAGGCTAATTTTGACGTCGCGACGGAGACAGACAGTTTTATTTTAAATAGAGTTGTGGATTTGACTGAGTAATTTTCTAAACGAGAGGTCCTAATTTAGTGGAAATTAATTTATTATAAGACGATAAGTAGTGATAAATAATTGATTTGGTTAACATTGATTTTCTAATAGAAAAATTTCTAAATTTTCAGTGCCGTTTTGATGATGTATTTTACATATATCAATATGAAATGGTAAGGTATTTTGTTTATAAATATATTAATATACAGGGTGTCCCAGAACGAATAGTACATAGTTAAACTGTAGATTCTCTGAGTCAAAATACTACGATTTAGCCATACTTACCTTAGTCCAAAAGTTCGTACTAACCGAGATACAGGGTGTTAAACTTTATTTTTTCAATTCGATTTTCTTTAATAACTTTTTTATTAATTAATATTTTTGCAAGAAATAACCAGCGTGTAATTTTTTTTTAATTGGCAAGACGATTCCGTTGAAAATTTTGATGTACAATGTACAGGGTGTTCCTTGGACCACTACCATTGCATTAAAATCAGTGTATTTTTTTGTGCCTCGGTGTATACCAGTTTTTATGTAAAATAATGGTTTTCCCATCATTTTTATGTAAAAAAGTTATACTGCTTTAAAGTCGTTGAGAGCAACGGTTTTTGAGATTTTTGCATTTAAAGTTTTTATTGCATGTGAGTGATATGCCTAATTTATGTATGATACTTTCTACTTATTAACAATTTTGCACAAAAAATTGTGTTTAGTGGTTTATATTATACAGGGTGTTCTCTAGGTTGGTAATGTTACATTAAAATAGGTCTAACGTTTTTGTTCCGCGGTGTATACAAGATTCTATTAAAAACATAATTTTTTAAATTTTTTTAAGTAAAAAAGTTTTAGTTTTTAGATGTCGCTTAGAGCAACGGTTTTCAAGATATTTAAATTAGAAGTTTTTCTTGTATGCGTAAAACATTTTTGATTAAATTCTTACTTACTTCATACATATCAATACTTTTTTATAGCATTCTAAGATTTGTTGTTTTTTTAAATATTAAATGAAAAAATATACAGCGTGGTTCTTGAATTATCATAAGTGTGTTAAAACAATTGTAAGTTATTGTCCGTTATTGCAACTGTGTAGGGCTCTGTTTTTAATGAAGAACAAAAACCTCTTCGTATTAGTATTTTTTTTAATGGTAAGTACGTATACTTTATTAGTGCAAGTATTTTTTTATTGTTTTAAAGAAAATTTTAATTATTAAAAAAATTTATATTTTAATATTTATTTAAAAAAATATAAAATTTCATGGCGCTCTCAGCAACTATAAGTTAAAATTTTAAAATTCACAAATAGTAAATCAAACATAAAATTGGGTATTATAGTAGGCTTGTTATTAATAATTATTTCATAATTAAAATAATATTCTGTTTAAAAACCTGCTTAAGTATACACCGAGACACAAAAAAATACACTAATGATTTTAATGCAATGGTAGTGGTCCAAAGAACACCCTGTACATTGTACATCAAATTTTTCAACGGAATCGTCTTGCAAATTTCAGAAAAACCTACATGCTGGTTAGTTTGTGCAAAAATATTAATTAGTAGAAAGAATTGAAGAAAGTATCATACGTAAATTAGGCATATCACTCACATGCAATAAAAACTTTAAATGCAAAAATCTCAAAAACCGTTGCTCTGAGCGACTTTAAAACAGTTTAACTTTTTTTACATAAAAAGGATGGGAAAACCATTATTTTATATAAAAACTGGTATACACCGAGGCACAAGAAAAATACACTGATTTTTATGCAATGGCAGTGGTCCAAAGAACACCCTGTACATTGTAAATCAAATTTTTCAAAGGAATCGTCTTGCCAATTTTAAAAAAACTCCCAGGCTGGTTAGTTTTTGCAAAAATATTTATTAGCAAAAAAGTTATTTAAAAAAATCAAATTAAAAATATAAAGTTTAACACCCTGTATCTCGGTTAATACCAACTTTTGGACTAAGGTAAGTATGGCTAAATCGTAATATTTTGACCCAAGGAATCTATAGTTTAACGATGTACCGTTAGTTCTGGGACACCCTGTATAAGAAAAAAATAATTTATTACTTTTGTTTATACTCTTGAATTTTTTTACTTACATGGCGTTTTACCTTGCTTATCATTAACTACGTGTGGAATTTTCGAGAGCACTTCCAGGGCCAAGGCCGGACAACCGGCTCTAAAATGACCATGCGCAGTTGTAAAGTACAGCTGTCTTTCCAAGGGAGTGATTGAATTTTCCAGCAGGATTTGCTTTCCGCCGGGTAGGCAGTCTTTTCTTTGACCGTATGATGACAAATGTTTACGGACCTACAAAATTTTTATTTTCAGAAATCACAGAATAATTTGTTAAGAAGTAAACTGTATAAGACAGAATTTCGGCTTTGTGAGTAACCGTATTTTTTACGTAAAAAAAGTTTACACACCGCATTATCAAATAACAAGTCGTTTTCTGAAAAGTCTGCATTTGGGAAGGGGCTCTATACTCTATAACTTTATTGTTAATAAAAATCCAATTTTTTATAATTTTAAAAATTTTTTATGGAATTAAACTATTTTATTCGATTTTTGAAGTCCCAAAAAATGACGCATTAGACTCAATATTATATTACTTTCTTTTAATTATATTTTTTTCATTATTATTATTATGTCGGTTTAGAACGTTTTTCTACGTTGTCCGACGCCTATTCTCCACCGCCTTCGATCCTGACAATCATCTTCGGACAGATTTTTTTTTGACTCATTGATCTTTCGATCAGTCACATTCTAGTTTAGGACGCCCTCTTTTTCTACGCCCTATTGGTGGCCATTCTAGGACCTGCTTTGGTAATCTTTCGTCGTTTATCCGTTGTACATGACCGTACCATATCAGTTGCCTTTTAGTGATGTCATCCGTTACGTTTCCCTCGATTCCCATTCTTTCTTTTATAATCTCATTTCTTATGTCATCTGTTCTAGATATTCTCCTTGATCTTCTTATTGCATCCATTTCGACACTTTCCATTTTTGTTTTGTATTTTTATGTTACGAGACAAGTCTCTATTCCATACAACAGCGTGATTTTCACCATTGTTTCATATATGTTAAATTTTAAATTCCTTTTTATCTCTCTACTCCATAAAATACTGTTAAGACATCCAATAAACTTTTTTGCTTTTACTGTTCTTTTTTCCAGTTCTTTACAGTCTGTTCCTGTCTTATCAAATGTAAAGATACTACTTGTCCATTGCCTAGTTCTAACTCACTGGATTCGTTTCCAATACATAAGTACTGTGTCTTGTCCACGTTCACTGTTAATCGCCACTTTTGGTATTCTTCCATTAAATTTCAAATCATATACTTTATGTCTTCTTTATCATTAGCTCCAATTACTTGGTCGTCAGCAAACTGTAGAGTGTATATGATAAATCGGTTGTTAAGTTGTATTCCCATGCCCCCCATTGATATTAGTCTGCTCTAACACTGTCCAAAACTTTTTTACTGGAACGGTATCATATGCTTTTTGTAGGTCCACAAAGGTAACATGAGTCTCTATATTTCTGGCGCTCCTTCTCTCAGTTACTTGTTTATCATCATTCTCTATTAGATCTCTAAGAATCCTGCTGTACAATCTACTTAGAGTACTGGTTACTAAAATTCCTCTGTAATTGTTTGTTTGTTTCCTTTTTTATGTATTGAGGATATGAAGGAAATTTTGCAATCATCAAGTACTGGATGTCCGTTTATACATTGATTGATAATATACATATGTGAGATTTTCGAGTAGTTTCTCTGATCCATATTTGAGCATTTCAGCATATATTCCTCCAGGTATGCTAGCTTTTCCGGATTTAAGCTTTTTAATACTATTCTTTATCATTTCTTTTTCGATGACTACTTCTCTCCATGTACTTCTATGTCTCTCCTCGGAGAGGCTGCCAGATATTCGGGTCTTGTAGTGTTCTGTCCATTGTTCTAGTTTGATGATCTGAAAGTTTACTTTTTCTTTTGTTGGGTTTTTTACTGTAAAAATGAGTTTCCATACTTCAGAATTCTGCCTACCTCCTACTTGTGTATTTATATCGTGGCATTGGCGCTCGAACATTTAAATTTTTTCCATGCGTATCAAATTTCTTAGCTGTTTTCTGGTTTCCCTGTAGATTTCTAGGTCTCTTTGTTCTTTAGTACTGAGCAATTTCAAGTATGTGGGTTTTTTCTCTTTGACCATTTCCTGTATTTTCTCCGTCCACCACATCTTCCTGTTATTTCTATTATCTTGATATCCAACAGCTTCGTTGCTTGCTTCCTTTAAGCTTTTTATTATGTTTGTATGTATCTCTTCAAATGACTGTGTTTATTAATTTTTTATCTAATCGGTTCTGATACAATCTTTGAGTACTTTCGATTTCTAGACTTCTAAAGTTGTATTTTTGATTATCTTCGATGCATTCTAGGTTTTCATTTTCTCCAATACTTTCGTACTTATTTGTTTTTCTAACACCACGAAGTGCTCGCACATCATACCACTTTAAGTGTTGTCCACCTATAGCATAAACAATGATTGATTTAAGATTTCTTGTTGGCTGAATCCAGGTATATCGATGAATATCCTTATGTTTAAAAAAAAACATTATTTATTTTTAGGTTGTGTGTTTCACACAATTGCATCAGTCTCAAGCCATTATCATTTGTCACTTCCTCTCCAAATGGCCCTACCACTTTGCTTTGGGTTTGTCTACCAGTTCGGCTATTAAAATCGCCAAGTATAATTATTTCTCTGGTATTACCAATTTTTGTGATAGTCTTATCAAGTTGTTTTGTAGCTACTCTGCTATTATGCTTATTTTATGTCCAAGCATCTTCATGTTCACTCGAAGTATATTTTCACTAATGCAATTAGTCCGTAGTAATCTTATGTTTTAGGTTTTTCTTTATTAATAAGGATACCCCTCTGGCTGCTCTCCTTTCCTTTGGGACCCCAGTGAATATATGGACGAAATTGAAATTTTTTTCATATCTGTTTATATCTGGCTTATTGTTTAGTTTGCTGTTTTAAAAATATTTTCCATTCATTAAACAAAGTTAATAGAAACAAAAAGAAAAAATATTTAAACAAAAAAAATATTGAATGTGATGTGTCACTAAAAATAGTACCGAACTGACCGAGGAAATTTAGTTCGGAAGTTACAGGCTTAGTCCCAAAATGCAGATATTAAGGGAGGTTAAAATGCTTACAAAATTATTATTCGAAAATTATATTTTCAATAAAATTTGACATAACGTCAAAGATTTTAAGATATATATTTCTTTAAAATAATATTTTACGAACCACAGCAGCTAGTGAAACGCGATTTTCAGATTTAAAAGAAAATTAACATAGCGACAAAGTTTGTCAGAGTGGCAAAGAAAATCGTATATATTTCAAAAACGACAGCAGCTAAAGTAACGTTGTTTCCACAAACTAATTAATAATTCAATTTTCCACAAAAATAAAGCTACACAATACTTAGAACGACTAGGTTTTACGCATGGCGATGCATGCCTGCTGGCATCATTTTTTTTATATCTCATAGAAATCTCCAAACTTCTTTAAAATAAATTGGTAAAAAAAGTTTTTTTAAGTCACAAGCTTTTATAAAATGCACTAAAAATTAAAAAATAATTTTCTAACATTCTAATATTATCATAATAATAAAAGCGATGGCCGACTGATGGAAATTTTGACGATGTTAGCACGATAAGATAGCAGAAAAATGCAGAGGTACCAAATCCACCCAACCCGACCCAAGATACCCCAGAATTTCTCTGACATAGGTATGGCAATGGCATAACATTGCGGCACATCAAACATATCTTTAATGACCTGCTTTGTTGAATATTCTTTAAGTGTTTAGATCACAAATTTAGATTAACTTATGCTTTGATTTGGGGCCATCGCTTTTATTATTATGATAATATTAGAATGTTAGAAAATTATTTTTTAATTTTTAGTGCATTTTATAAAAGCTTGCGATTTAAAAAAAAATTTACCAATTTATTTTCTACTTTTTAGTCTCAGCTATCTACTCTATTAAATGCAAAATTTCTTCAATAATAGAACAGAAGAGTTATTCTAGATTATAATGAAATCGCTGATCGTGAGTTGTTTATAAACTCATTTTTCTATTGGGGGAAGGAGAGGGTGGGAGTAGAGGTAGAAATATATTTTTTGTATGGGCTGTATTGCCATCAGACCTTTATGCATATACCAAATTTTATAAAAGACGTTTGAAGTGAACTATGACAAAAACGCATTTTTTATGGAAGGGGGTGGGGGCTAGGGGTGGGAGGACATTTTTTCATTATTGTGTATTGTCATCGGACCACTATATGTATACCACATTTTATCAAAATCGGATAATGGGAAGGGTGTCAAAAACGCATTTTCGATGGAAGCGGGTGGGGGTAGGGGTGGGAGGATATATTTTTTTTAATGTTGTATTGTCATCGGACCACTATGTGAATACCAAATTTCATACAAATCGGATAATGGTAAATGTGTCAAAAACTCATTTTTCTATTAAAGGGGGTGGGGGTAGGGGTGGGAGGATATTTATTTCTTAATATTGTATTGTCATCGGATCACTATATGTATACCAAATTTCATCCAAATCGGATAACGGCATGTGTCAAAAACAAATTTTTCTATGGAAGGGGGTGGGGGTAGGGGTGGGAGGATATTTTTTTCTTATTGTTGTATTATCATCAGACCACTATGTGTATACCAAATTTTATCCAAATCGGATAACGGGAAGTATGTCAAAAACATATTTTTCTATAGAAGGGGTGGGGGTAGGGGTGGTAGGATATTTCTTTCTTAATATTGTATTGTCATCGGATCACTATATGTATACCAAATTTCATCCAAATCGGATAACGGGATGTGTGTCAAAAACAAATTTTTCTGTGGAAGGGGGTGGGGGTAGGGGTGGGAGGATATTTTTTTCTTATTGTTGTATTGTCATCGGACCACTATGTGAATACCAAATTTCATACAAATCGGATAATGGTAAATGTGTCAAAAACTCATTTTTCTATTAAAGGGGGTGGGGGTAGGGGTGGGAGGATATTTATTTCTTAATATTGTATTGTCATCGGATCACTATATGTATACCAAATTTCATCCAAATCGGATAACGGGATGTGTGTCAAAAACAAATTTTTCTGTGGAAGGGGGTGGGGGTAGGGGTGGGAGGATATTTTTTTCTTATTGTTGTGTTATCATCGGACCACTATGTGTATACCAAATTTTATCCAAATCGGATAACGGGAAGTGTGTCAAAAACATATTTTTCTATAGAAGGGGTGGGGATAGGGATGGGAGGATATTTTTTTTCTTAATGTTGTATTGTCATGGGACCACTATGTGTGTACCAAATTTCATCCAAATCGGATAATGCGAAGTGTGTCAAAAACGCTTCACAAGATTTGATAGATAGTTAGTTAGATAGTTAGATAGTTAGACAGAACATCTGAAGCTAAATAAAAGCTTGTAAAAATGGCAGAAATTAAACGTTGAGTCGCACTACCTACCAAAAGTGGATGAGTTCTCAAATACACGTAGAAATTGAACACATTCGGGTCGGCCTCTTTACTACGCTCTCCCGCTTCGTCGTCGTGTGCGTGGTGCTGCGTGCCAACGTTACCGACAAGAAGTGTGCTCAGTGACGCCGTGTATTCTTTCAGAGTCCACAAGGCCATCGATCTGAGGAAAGGATCCGGATGGGCTTTGGTGAGGTCCTGGGTTACACCTAAATAACAAAATCATTCAAATAGGGGAAAGTGTATTTTATTACAAATGCATATTATTAAAGAATAATAGATGAAAATTACGAAATCTAAACCATTTTTTTTTCTACTACGTATTAACTTGGATAATAAGAATATGCCTACGTGTTTCTGTCCTTCTTTGTTTAGGGGTTTTATGTTTTGATGTTCCCATGCATACTGTTGGCAATTTTACAAATTCCACTTCACACGAAACAAGGGAACATGTGTAATGTGGTGCCTTTATGCCCGAAGATGCTAATATATAAAAATATGTCCTAAACGTCTTAAATTGTTTTTAACAGGATGTTAAACCTTTAAAAAATCTTCTTGAGGTATTTTTGTCGAATTTGGTACACATAGGGCCTGAGTGGTAAAGCGCGCTTTCCAGTAAGCCTTTATTGGAAACTCTGATCTTTATCACATTTAAGCTCAATTAACCTGTAGATATTATGTATTATTGTTTTTAAATGTGGCAATCAAAGCAGCGTTATAATTTTTTTTTTTGGATGGCTTTTTTTACGGTCCCTTGGCTCCGACCCATACAGGTGCAAGTAGTCCAGGTGTTCCGTTATCGCTTCTACTCCCACAAGAAAGACCGGCCCGGGCGCGGAAATATCACGTGACCGTAGGAGTCTCACAAAAAAACGCCTCACGGCCCGCTGTCATTATAAAACATGTGTGTGTTCAGTTTTGGTATGTTTGTTTACGTCGATTTTTTTTTAATTCGGGCACGAATTTTATGTGAATTTTTTCAAAGTTATTAAAATAACGCAGCCCACGAAAAAGACTGTAGTGGGCTGCGTTAAAATAATTAATGGCTAATGAGTAAATTAAAAAGGAAATATACTTATAAGATAAACAATGCCGCGAACGTGTAATTAGTGTTGTTCCTTGTCGGTCCAACTATAAAACTGAAACCAAATATGTTGCAAACGGGAAAGAAGTGGTAAAAGATAAGATCTTGGATAAGATTGATCAAGTAATAGACATCCTTAGTGACATTTTCGATAGTAAGAGTGAAAAATGTGTTCAGTTGTCATTTCTTATTGAACAATTAGGTCTCTTGAAAAGGTAACCTGAGAATCGAAGATATGGTGGATACACTTTAATGTTGGCTTCATCTTTGTTTATCCAGTTATCCAGTGCACACGTCAATTTACAATTCTAAGGTAATATGTCTTCCGCACCCTCGCAATATTAAAAAACTGATTTGTAAAATATTGTTAACAGATAGTAATCTCTCTGGTAGTGTAAAACATTTAAAAAGTAAGATACAGCTTTTAAAAGAACATGAGTTGGTAGTTAACTGCAGTGGCGGATCCAGGGGGGGGGCACTAGGGGCACGTGTCCCCCTCCCCCCCGAGAATTTTTTAAATATACAAAAAATGAGTAGAAAGTAATGTTTTTGGTAATAAAAATTCAAAATTTTTATTTGCGGCGCATGAAAGTATCTATTCGTATTATCATCGAAATTACAACCAATGACTAATTCAATAAAATGCTGCTTAAAAAAATATATACCGTTTTTTACCAACAGAGATGGTCACCTAAAGTGACCCCCTCGAGAAGCATCTCTGGATCCGCCCTTGGTTAACTGACACTTTATTGAAATATATATTAAACTTTGTGCTAGGTAATTTTTCAAAAAATTATTGACGACCACTACATTCAGTTCATTGAATGTGAAAAGCATCTCACTTATTCACAAAATCACTTGTTTCTTTTTAATAACTTATTGTAAAATGTTTTATATTGAAAATTTTTCTTCAGATAACTCTAGCGAGTGTTTTTGTGGAGAAAAACTATTGTCAAAGCTTGAAAAAATTAGTTAAGGGCATGTAAAGTTTTATTAAATAATTTTATTAAAAAGCACAATGATTTAGTGTCTGCTAATAAATCTTTGAATACGAACTCAGACAAAGATGATGACAGTCAAAGAAAAATTAAAAAACTAAAAGCTTAGATTTGATATGTCCAATTTTGAAAGACTTGTATAGATTTGAAGTTACTAACGATATTATGTACCTAATATATGTACCGGCAAGGTACACTCGGCGAAGATCAAAGAGAAGTCGACCGTTTCCTTTGACATATATCCGGCTTGTAAGCGTTTACAAGCCGAAGTGTGGGGAATGCGAAATTCCAGTATATTCTGGTTCTGTCATTCTCCACTACGCACGGAATATCAGAAGGGACATCTGGCAGCACTGGAGCATCATCAAACAGCGTACGAGTGCCTTAGGTGGTAATACAGCATCCGTAACGCTGCGTTGTGTCGATGGATATACGCCGAGACCGCATAGCGCCCGCAAACAGACAGCAAATAATATAAGGTCTCCGGCGCTCTATAGAGGGCCTACAACTTGTATCAAGAACCTGTACCTGTTACGCGACTTCGATGTTCCAAGGTGTTGATGACTTCATCTTGGCAAACAATTTTGGTGGGTGGAATATAGAAAAACCAAAATTACTCATTTTTATGATATTTTTTTTATTCCAAAAACCCTATAGTACCCGTTACAGTACTTACTGTACCTATTACAGTACTTACAGTACATGCTACAGTACTTACAGTACCTGCTTACAAACAGTACCTAAAACAATACTTACAGTACCTGTCACAGAACCGAACCGAACCTACCTTACAGTATTTTCGGTTTTTACAGTAGGTGTACAAATTTTTGATGACTAGTTGACCCCTGGGAGGAAACATTTGCTCAGTCAACAATAAGGATTTTAAAAATAATTTTCATTCAAAAAGACATCATACCATTGTTTTCTTCAAAAATCACCAAGGTGATTCCCACACGAACGCCAGTAACCGAAGTAAAAAAAAATAAGTTGCACATAAAAAAAATGCTTCTTGATGAATAGAAAATATATATGTTGGGATACATAAAACTTCAGAAAAACATCTAGAGCAACATAACATATATAAACAAAAAAAGTGATTTTTAAAAAATCTTTAACACCCTTTATCTCAAAAGTTCGTAAGTTTTAGTCGAGGTTTAGGTTTAAGTTTAAGGTTTAGGTTTAAATGTGCATTGGTTTGGAAAAATTGATTTTTTGCCGAAACAGACCGCAATTGATTTGGTATTTTTAATTGTACTGACGATAAAATGTCCTAAAAATAGAAATTTAAGACGATTTGTTCTTAAAATGGTCCATATAGACCGGAAAAAAGAAGAAAACATGGAAAACTGATGTTTCTACAACTGTCTAATTTAGACTTCTACGTCACCTTAAACCCCTAGGTCAGGGGATTCCGACTAAAAATCGTCCTAAATTTTAAACTACCTACGGGGGGTGGTTTATCTCATTGTAACTTGAAAACAATCACGTTTTTATTAATTTATTTGTTAAAAATGTAAAATTTGATCATATTTAGGAACGATATGACAAAATTTTATACGATTTTTAGCTTCAATTAACTATTAGAGCGAGTTTTTTAGGGCAATGTACACAAGGCTGGATAAACCGTTTAGTACTAAATTCTCATATCTCTTTTATATTTTAGCATGTAGCTTTTAAACGATATTTGCCTTGACGAGGAAAGTAAATAAAACGATCTTCAGATTAAAATCCAAATAAACTCACACGCGATTTGTTTATTTGCAAATAATCTTTAAATTAATATAATAAAAAATGTTTTTATTTATTTATTTATTTAATGTAGCAGTCATTTTCCATTAATGGTTGTAATATGCTCTAGCCATACAGATATATTTAAGATGTACGTGCACCGAGATGACAGCAGATGACAATCCCAGTACTTAGTCCAGCAAGTGTCAGTCAAGTCACTTTTACGTCATTTTAATAAATTTAAAAATGTATTTTTCAGTTTCGCTTTGTTTGTGCAAGTTATATAATAAAAATTACGAAATTAGAACACATTTTCCGACAATGTCAAGTTTAGGAAGTAAGGGTAAATTGAAAAATGTAATTCACTTAAATATCGCTGCATTTTCACTTAAATCTCGTTCCCTACAAACTTAAACCTATAGTTTAAACCATTTCTTTTCCGTTTTTTCCATTTTTTTTACGAAATCCTTGCAGATTCTTATTTAAACCGGTTTTTTGCCATTGCGATATAACCTATGTAGTTATAATTAGTCCAAAATTCCATTAACTTTTATTAAAATTAAAAGAAATTCAGTTAAAACGTTTTACAAAAGATAAACTAAAAGTTAAACTTAAACCTTAAACCATCTTAGTAAATACCGTTGTAGATGTTTAGGATATATGTTTATTAGAAGTTTTTTTGTCAAAATGGACCCAAGAATTACCTTCTTTATTATGAGCATCTTCTTCAATAACACCCTGTTTAACAAACCTGGCGCTAATAATTGTTTGTCATAATTTTCGTTAATAGTGATCTTGATTCAGACGCAATTTCACAGTTTGAAATGGTTTATGTCAAGCGAGTTTAAGAGGTAAAAAAGAGAAATATTTTAGTGATAAGGTACCTAATAGGTAAGATTGTTCTTCGTTCTATAAAAGTTGTTTTATATGAAAAATTAAAAAAGGTATAGATCGTTAAACCTTAACACAAGTATTTAGTTTAGCTATTTTAAAAATAAAATATTTTATTGTTTTATTTATTTGGAAGTTCTGGATATAATGTCATTGTTAAAACGAAAAAAGGTGGCAACAAACCAAGATATTTAAAAACAATTATTAAGTAATAAAAACTATTGTACTAAAACAATTTAAAAAAATCCAATCGACCCAATGCCAAAGCACACCTAATAAATAGCTTAAAAATAGAATTGATTTAATTTAGAAAGTTAGTTTGAATTTGCCTCCTAAAGATAACATACTTCACCTATAAAAGAATATTACCAGTTTCATCGTATCCCAAGATCTCCTTGTGCAACAGCCTTTTCAAGCTAGCACCATCTCCTTCATACAGTCTCGTGATGATGATTGCTAGCTGCAAATCGTTTAACTTGTGTAGGCAAATTTCGACAGCATCTTTTAAGTTACCAGCCAACAAAAAGAATGCTGCTGCATGTTCAAATCTTTGTTTCCCTAAGAAAAAAAAAGTATTTATAGAATAATCGGACCATATGACAAGTTTGCATTTTGATTCTTTGGCTCCTTTTAAGGCGACAAATTTGATTTAGGCAATTTTTTAAGCAAAAGACAAGACAAAATATTTAAATATCAGTCAAAAGGTGGCACTACATAGTAGAGTTATAGGGACACCGATTCGGTTCTAAAATTGTGGGCCTTACTAAAATTTTAAGGATGTCAAATGATGACAGTCATAATTATAATTAGGTTAGAGTAGATGTCCATGCAGCCATTTGCACCAACCCCTCTCTATAGTTCAAATTATACCCATTTCAAATTATACCTATTTGTTTTTGACATAAAGAATTATAAAACGTCAATAAACATTAAACTGTCTAAAATTATAACAGGTGTGATACATGACAATAACAAAATAAGGTCTCGTCTGATCACATAATACACAAATTAAACTATTTTTTAAATATCTTAAAAACTAAGTCAAATTTTGACTTGCGGATTTCATTAATATCTTAAATGAATATGGTTGACAACTTTAAGTAAAAATATTAATGGGTTGTATCTGAATTTTTTAAGAAATTTAAGTTTTTTGGTTTGCTACTTTTAAAAAATTTCCTCTTTCGAAAAATTTTAATTTAAACAAAAAATCAAGAATATTTGCATTTTTTAGGGTTTTCTTAATAAGTCAAATAAATAATAAGAGTCGGTTTAGTTACCACGTAGAAGTAATTATTTTTAAATAAAAAGTGACATTTTCATTCCATCCATGTGGGGAAGTGAGAAAGAGGTACAACTGGAGGTACAAATCATGCAGAATTTTTTAAGGAATACGAATATGGTAAAATTTATGTAAGTTTATCATAGAGTTTTGTCATAAAATGCAATTTTTATAGTTGGGAGATGTTACTATTTCACCCTAGCGGGGAGCTACAGAAAAAAAAAAATTTTAGGTGAATTCACAACGCTCGACTTTGTTATAAAAAATTTTCTCGAAGTCGTAGCTGTACTAGTATCTGAGATAAATCCGGATGCCATCCTTAATGGGACACCCTGTATATGGATTCTTAACCACAGGTAATTTTTAATATAAACCGTGAAGCTAAACTTTACTAACTTCATCTAAAAAATACTGACTAAAATGTAAACATATCTAGAAAAACTAACTCAAATATAATGTTTGCGACAAAAACTAGTCCACTATGAATGATATTTTGATGCTTTTTGGTGCAAATGTTAGATTTTTTAAATATAAATCCTTGGCTACCACACTGAGTGTGGCCAGAGTCCCTGTATGTTGACATATTTGGATATATTATATATCCTAGTGTCGCAAGCAATATACTGTCACCGACCGGTTCAAAAAAAGACCACGTTTTCGTCTTATGGGGATTTAGATGGGAAAAGTGAGCCAGAACCCCCTTGCCTATCTACTTTTATTATCACATCTCCCAAGTGTGTTAACAACAAATAACATAAACTTAAAACATATTTTCATGTAGCTACACATTTGGTTATCAAATTAGCTAGCTCCAGAATTATGGGGTTGGGAATCAGCCTTCACCAAATAGTCACTGGCATCAAAACATTGACTACAGCAGCATCAAATGTACCTGCAAAAAGATGTCCAAGTTCCATTTAATTCCAGAATTGTCAGAGAAAATTTTTAAAGGGTTTGTCCGTTTTAACCAATCAGAATGAAGATGAAGAATTCGAGCCAGAAATTCAAAAACGCAAGACAAACAAAATAATTATAATAATATTAGTTTCAAACATTTTCACACCACCTCTATCGCAGATGTATAAGTTTTCTTCTTATTCCATATGCAATATGAATTTAAAATTTCTAGGCATAAGTATTGTTCATACTCGTCTTAGTCTTTTATTTTTGATTAGTCTTTGTCCTTTGATTAGTCTTAGCTGTTTTAAACAAAATCGGCTGTTCATACTCGTCTTTTGTTTTTGATTAGTCTTAGTCAAAACCCACTGAAAAAAATCCATTTCAATAAAAAGGTCCTCTTCAAAAGTCATTTTCTACACAAAACAATCTTATTTAAGCTAATCTGTGCACGAAACACAGACACGAAAGAACAAAGGCGAAAAAGAAAAAAAAAACAAATAAAATTTTGAGGTTATGTTGAGATTTTCTGTTAAAAACATGATTAATAGCGGTAAATTCAAAATTTTGACCGCGCGCTTGCGCTCTTCAGACGCCCTGTAAAAAAAACAACAAATATCAGCTGATGTCTGTCACTCGTCTTAGTCGTTGTCCTAAGGATTGAAAGTTGGCAACTCTTAAGACAAAGACTAATCAAAAACAAAAGCAAAAGCATTGTATGAACACTCCCATAAGAAATAGTGGTTTTAACTTTCTTATGACAAGACATATGACTAAACCAAGACAAAAGACTAGACAAAAGACGAGTATGAACGATCCATAGTCAATACAATATGTTAAGAATGCTTTATAAAAGGCTAATTGATATAAATCAATCGAAAAATTGTTCCTATTATACATGACTTATAAAAACTTAACTATCAATGACTAGGTATCCAGTTTTTTAGCTGGCTCAATAAATTTATAACCCTTAATAATAATAATAATACTCCAATTATTGTGATTTCAACTGGAGTGGGAACGTTTCTCCTTAAGTGTCTTTTCAAATAATACTTATTCCTTTTAATTTACCCCGAAACCGAAAACTCATAATGATGATGATGATAATTAAGAAGGTGAGCAATTATACAGTTTTTTGTAGAAAATCAGAAATATCAACTTAAAACTAAAACACCTGTAACTTTTAATTTATGATAACATATTTAAAGATATATTATATATCCAAATATGTCAACATACAGGGACTTTAGCCACACTCAGTGTGGTAGCCAAGGATTTATATTTAAAAAATCTAACATTGCACCAAAACATATTTGGATATATTATATATCCAAATATGTCAACATACAGGGACTCTAAGTGATGTTACGCTGTGGCGGGTTCACAACATATTATTTCATGGGAGTAGATGATAGTATTATTTTTTTGACGAGCAGTATAATAAACCCATCAACCAACGAACAAAACAAACTATTTTTTACCTAGCAAGGCGTAGGCATTTTTCAGAGCAGCCTTTCTCCATCTGTCTTCAGCAAAGTTATTTGAAAAGAAGCTTGTCATACGTTCATCTCGCTTGGACCTAAAATAATTATCTCAAATGAAAATTATCTTAGTAAAAAAGCATCACAAGAAAAAGAAAAATTTATACTCATTTGTAATAATGTCGTGTCGGTCAAAACAAAACAAAATTTAAAAATAAAAATTGCTGTCAGTTCCCATATAGAGGTCTGTTCATTACTAACATTTATGATACTTAAGTGTCAGCGCCATTATATTACATTGGAAAATACATACGATAGACAATACGTTTTTGGCCAACAGAATGACGTCATTGTCAATAGGTACATAAATTTAACTATATGAAATAAAGGATAAACAAACGTGGAATTTCGTACCCGTGAATTTAAAAATCAAACAAGTTTGGTGGCTAATCGGGCAAAAAGGAGTTTTTGTTTCTCTCATATATTTTTCCGTGGGTAGCTAAGCTTAACCTCACGGGGGTCCAAGATCCGATTAGCCACGAAACTTGTTTGATTTTTAAATTCACGGGTACGAAATTCCACGTTTGTTAGTATTATTTGACTTAAAAATTCTGTTGATTGACACTCGCGTCTTGATGACGGGTAAAAATGCAATATGCGTTGATCCGGCCTGAAAGACAGAAGAGCTGTCGTAGGTCACGAACTATAGTTTGTTTTCTTTTGTTTGTATTCGATCTTTTCATTGATCGATATGTATCGCAGTTTTTCGCCTGCTTTTGTTTTTTGTTTCTCTCGTATCTCGGTAGATGGCGCTTCTTGAGTTAGTTTTCTCACTATTTACTTGTAATTAGAGATAAAACCGTCTATTTAACTTCGCAAGAAATGTCAAACTGACCAAGCAGTTTTCTGAGGAGTCCCATAAGGACGAAACAGTTAACTGTCAACACTTATTAGGTGTCCATTAGATCTAGGACCCCCGTGAGGTTAAGCTTAACTACCCACGGAAAAATATATGAGAGAAACAAAAACTCCTTTTTGCCCGATTAGCCATGAAACTTGTTTGATTTTTAAATTTACGGGTACGAAATTCCACGTTTGTTAGTATTATTTGGCTTGAAAATTCCGTTGATTGACGCTCGCGTCTTGATGATTGGTAAAAATGCAATATGTGTTGATCCGGCCTGAAAGACAGAAAAGCTGTCGTAGGTCACGGACTATAGTTTGTTTTCTTTTGTTTGTATTCGATCTTTTCATTGATCGATATGTATCGCAGTTTTTCGCCTGCTTTTGTTTTTTGTTTCTCTCGTATCTCGGTAGATGGCACTTCTTGCAATAGTTTTCTCACTATTTACTTGTGATTAGAGATAAAACCGTCTATTTAACTTCGCAAGAAATGTCAAACTGACCAAGCAGTGTTCTGAGGAGTCCCATAAGGACGAAACAGTTAACTGTCAACACTTATTAGGTGTCCATTAGATCTAGGACCCCTGTGAGGTTAAGCTTAGCTACCCACGGAAAAATATATGCGAAAAACAAAAACTCCTTTTTACCCGATTAGCCACGAAACTTGTTTGATAAAGGATAAATTTGACTTGGATACGATTACTAAAGGGCACCCAAAATAAGCAAAAAAGCTGGAAAAGGTTCCAGAAAAACTTTTCCACATGTGACAAAAATTAAAGAAACATACAAAGTTTTAAAGAACGTGCATCACGACACTAAAGCCTTCAGTCAAGCCATGTCTATGAGGAATTCCTTGGTTAATATTTTCGTCAGGGTTACCGCAGAGGCTTCGCGTTTGACCCACTAGAACAAGATATCCACGATAGCAGAGAAATTCAAACACCGGTTAGATTATTGTTGCCCAGAGGGATGACAAAATATCGCACCCCCGCTAAAAAATAGTCACAACTCAAAAAACATTGTTTTGAGAAAATCGCTGTTAAAGAATTTAGTTCACTAGAGAGATTCATTTTTCACTTACATGACAAATTACGAGTTAATATGTTATTTTATATCAACAGGAACCTATTAACTCAATGTAATTAGTGCAGTACGTTTCTCCGAAAAAATGATTTTTGCCGTTTTTAGTTAAAAAAAAGACAAAAACCCGATATTGTGACACTTTTTTAGAACAAGGCATCATGACGTTGTAAATCAGGATGTCACGCAGGATGGTAAATAATATAAAAAAAGAAAACAAATAAAGAAGAAACTTTTTATTTATTTTTACAGCGAGTAATAAAATGCTGAATAACAACTGGGAATGTGATTATTCTCTAATAAATTCAAAAGATTTTTTCTTATTCTCCTTAATTTTAAGTACACTGAACAATTCGAAAAAACAATCACAACACAAAAAAGAACAGTATTTTACTTGTTATATGGGTCAGATTTAACCAATAGTTCACACGAAAACCTTCACAACTCGAAATGTGACTCTTTTCAGGATGAAACTCCACGTTCACGCTGTTATAAAGTCAAAAGTGACACTGTAAAGGAACGCATCCTCAGCTAAACTGGACAAAATAAAAGAGTCACATCGCCATTTCGCGGTGAATTGTCGAAACATAAATGTGACGCTTTTATGGAAGAAAGTACAAGTAAAAAGTAAGTTATTTCGATGATGGCGGCAGGTTTACCTCAATAAGGGCGATTTTTAAAAGCAGTAACTTAATACACAAGCTCAAAGTTCGAGCGACTTTTTTAAAAAACTAATCTTACCTGTAAAGTCCCCAGACTAAACTTTTCTTATTCATAGCTAAATAATAAATTGCAGCATCCATCGGATCTTGTTCAAGTTGATATGACGCTTTGGCCAGTACCTAAAAATTAAATTAAAAAAAACTCGAACACCAGTATTTACTAAGATCTTTATCTATCTAGATCTATGAATTTGATACCGACTGGTTTAAGTGTATTTTTTTAGTACTTTAATCAATGATCACTAAAAAAACTTGTACCGCGTGAACAAGTCCACATCTAGGGGGCTTAATTACTATAAAAAAACACAAAACAGATAGAATCATAAGACACCGCGATACGCACGGTTCCCGTAGAACGCCAAAGGTATCAACTTGTTTATAGAGACAATTATTACTTGACGAAAATTAATAACCAGTAACACTTTTAAATTCTGCTTGTTTTTAAAAATAATTCATTACATTAATTTAATTATTTACTTTTAGGAACCCGATTTTTAAGGTGTTGGTTGTTTATCACGCCGTTTGGGTTACTTTCCGTTTTTTAAAAACAAGCTTTTTTTGAAGACAATTTGATCGAAAACCTAAATTTTGCATGATACTTTTTTCGAAAATATTTATTTCTAATGAAGTTTTTTTCGAATGACTTTTTTTTGAAAACATTTTTTTCCAATGACATTATTTTCGAAAACATTTTTTTCCAATGACATTGTTTTCGAAAACATTTTTTTTCGAATTAGGTACAGCGTGTCCCATTTTCGATGGGATTAAATGGGAAACTCGGTTATTATTAAAGATATCGATTTTCTGATTGCACCTTACCGTGCTCTTTTTTTGAGCCCTTAAAAAGGGTGTAATCAGATTTTTGCTATACCCCGTGGTTTCGCTAATACAGGGAGTTTTTGGAAAAATTGCATTTTTAATAATTCCTTGTATCTCGCTTATTTTGCGAAATATTTTTATTCTGTAAAAACCTTTACATGGCAACTTTTTTAGGGCAAAATAATGACGTTGTCAACTTTCTTAAATATTGTTTAGGTTTCGAGATATGGTATTTATCATAAAACAATTAAATACGGACCTGGATTTTTTTTATTAATATTTTGATTGATTTCATGCTATTATTATATTAAAATGATAAAACTTTAATATTTTTAAAACAATTAATATAGTTTAAAAAATATTTAATATTAAAAAAAAAATTTAGTCCAAACCTGGAAATTTCCAACGTAAATATAAATTTAAAATTACAAGACACACTAGTTGAACGATTTTTAGTTTATCTGTTTTGAAACGTTAATTAAAAGATTTAGAAAATAAAGTAAAAAATGTTAGAAAGTTACAAAAATATCATAGTAATTATTTGAGCACAGCAACTCATGAAATTTACTTCAACATGGAAAAACAAAAGCGTGGAATTAACATTGTCATTTTACTTGTCATTTTTGTTTATAAGTCACTCAAAATTATTCTAAAATGGCTAGAAATCGACCATATCCAGATATTGAAAAATGTGATATGTTTGACTGCTTTACTCAAGCAACAAAATTCCAATATCTAAACGGCATATATATTTTTATGCGTTAAGAAAAATAACTCAAAAATGTCTTACACATAATCGCAATCAGTTTAAACATTTATAATCATTACATAAAATTAGTTATTATTTTTTTTAATTCATTATTTTTTTGTTTTTGTCGTAGACTTTGTTTTAAATAAATCTTGAAATTAAAGTAAAACCATTTTAATTGCTAAGTTTCAAAACACTTAAACTAAAAAATCGTTCAACTAGCAATTTTAAATTTGTATTTATGTTAGAAATTTCCAGGTTCGGACTAAAATTATTTTTTTAAATATAAATTTTTTTTTATAATTTTATTTTTATATATTATTATTTTGTGATAATAATAGCATGAAACCAATCAAAATAATAATAAACAAAATCCAGGTCCGTATTTAATTTTTTTATGATAAATACCATATCTCAAAAATTAAACAATATTTTAAAAAATGGACTAAAAAAAACTACGGGGTATAGCAAAAATCTGATTACACCATTTTTAAGCGCTCGAAAAAAGAGCATGGTAAGGTGCAATCAGAAAATCAATATCTTTAATAATAACCGAGTTTCCCATTTAATCCCATCGAAAATGGGACACGCTGTACATTGTTTTCAAATATTTTTTTCAAAAAATTGTTTCGTTAAGATGGTTTTTCTGTCCTCTATTTAGGAGATCGAAATTTGTGTTTTCCTAACCCTCTTAAATTGACGAAAAACATATTCTAACCTGTCCATTGGGGACATTTTTTGTGGAGGAAAAAGGTTAGAGGTAAAAAACCGTCTTTTTTGAAATAAACATTACCTAAAAAAACGTATTCGAAAAAAATGTCATTTAAAAAAAAAACATTTTCGGAAAAATTGTCATACGCAAAATATTTCATTTGGAATTGAGGTTTTCGAAAATATTATCAATCGAAATTTAAGTTTTCGATTAAGATGTCTAAAAAAAGTATTTTCGAAAATCGTATTTTCGAAAAACGGACAATGACCCACTCTGTATTGGTTTTTAATGGACACGCAGCCTTAATTTTACCATAGCTAATTCCTTTTACGTGCAAAATCCTATAAAACTATAAGGCGGAGGCGAAGGTTACGAGACCTTTACATCAGTATTTACTTAAGGGTCTAAAATGCTAAAGTACTAAAGTCCTTAAAACTCGGTCTAGATTTTGGTTAGGATTAACTCAGTTTTTTGCCTCGAATGCAATAGTGTTTAATATTTGTATAATAATTGTTCACGTTACCTTATAGGCCGCACAAAACTTAGATAAATAAATAAAAAGAATGTAATATTTTGGTTTAAAAATGGTAGCCATATTTAAACCTCTAAAAGTCAGTAGTAGATGTCTAATAGAAACGGTGTAAGTCAGTGTCAGCTGTCCGCTATATTTTACATGTTAGTTATTTAGACAAGTTAGCGATGATTAAACCGATGTTCAATTGTTTTGGTGGATGTGTAATTGATAACGATAATATATCTTGTGCTTTTTACATTATTTACATATTGATACGTATTTAATAAGGTAATGTATCTACAGATATAGTTTTAAGTTATTTATGCATTATTTAGCTTTGAAAATTTTTGTATACAGCGTGGCCAGCCTTCTATTTAAGGGTAGGATTTTTCTGTGAGCCATAAGGATTCCATGGTAGAACAGAAAAGCTTAAAACTAACGTTGCCAGATTAGAGAAAATATCAGTATAAACCGCTACTCGGTTCGCGAAAGTTCAACTTAGACAGTTTTGTTTAAATGCATTCTTTAAACTGGGTGGGTCATTGTCCGTTTTCTGAAAATACGATTTTCGAAAATACTTTTTTAAAGACATTTTAATCGAAAACTTAAATTTCGATTGATAATATTTTCGAAAACCTCAATTTCGAATGAAATTTTTTGCGTATGACAATTTTTCCGAAAATGTTAAATGACATTTTTTTCGAATACGTTTTTTTAGGTAATGTTTATTAAAAAAAAAACGGTTTTTTCGAAAAAAAATTCTTAAGACTAAGCTTATTTCGTGTCTTACTTTTGAGAGTTCGAAATCGGTGATATCCTAACCTTTGTCAATTAATAGCAAACGTACCCTAACCTCTCCGGACCACCCTAACTTTTTTCCTCCACAAAAAATGTCCCCAATGGACACGTTAGGATATGTTTTTCGTCAATTTAAGAGGGTTAGGAAAACACAAATTTCGATCTCCTAAATAGAGGACAGAAAAACCATCTTAACGAAACAATTTTTCGAAAAAAATATCATTTGAAAAAAATGTACCTAATTCGAAAAAAAATGTTTTCAAAAATAATGTCATCGGCATATATATATATATATATGTTATATGAAAATATTCTGCCTACACTTAGAAGAAACCAGAACCTTCTATAAAACCCGAGAACCTTCCAGATAAGAAGCTTATTCTGCTGACTTGCATTTCCCATGAAATAAACAACACGTGCATTCAAGCTGAATCAGCACTTTATTTCTCAGAACCTTTCAAGATAAGAAGACCATTCTGCTGACTTGCGTCTCTCATGGAATAAACAACACGTGCATTCCTGTCGAATTGCACTTTAGTTCTAAGAAGTTTAAATCTAGAATATTAAGGAATTATTCTATTGCTTAATCAGCACTTTTTCTTTATATAAACTAAAATCATTGTAATGTTAAGTCATTCTCTTTAGAATCGTTCTTAAGTACATGTTCAATTATAAGGTTAAAGTCCTATATTGTATTTAATCAAAATCAAAGTTTTTTAAAAAGTTAAAAGTAAACGTTAAAGTATAACAATTGGCGCAGTCGTGCCGATAGTTTAACACAAGCGAAAATACTTCTATTCTAATTCGCGAGTGGTGAGCTTCAGCTCTTTAAGCTATCAAAAACCTACAGCAACAAAGAAGTTACACAAGCAACAAAGAAGTTACACAAGCAACAAAGAAGTTACACAAGCAACCTAGAAGCTAGACAGCAACCAACCAAGCGTCCTCGCAACCAACGGATATGGAAGGAACACCCAGTGAAGCCCCTGGTAGCCGAACAAGTGGAGACAAATGGTCCTGCTAAAGCTTTTGTGAGTAAGACAATTGAATCATCACGTTTTATTTTTTTTCAAATAAGTTGATATTTTGAAAAATCTGTTCGATTTTCTAACCCTGACTTTTACAATTTTGAATTTTTAAGAAATTTTTTCAATTTAAAAGAAGTCAAAAAAAATTAAATTTAATTTTAAGAAACAAAACCTAAAAAGGTTTTAATTTAAGTTTAAAACACAAGAAAACAAAAACCATTCAAAATGACTGAACCTCGTAATAACCAACCAGCAAACGCACCAGCAAACCAACCTATGGTTGAGGTTAAACCTTATTGTTTATCGGGAATTTTCTCAATAATCCCTGAATACGATGGAGATCAAATAGTTTTAGGAATTTTTATCAATGCTTGCGATTGTGCTTATAACATGGCCGTCGGAGATCAACGCGATTTATTGGTCATACACATTAAAAATAAATTAAAAGGAAAAGCCGCACAATTAGTTAACTCTCGAAATCCTCTTTCTTGGATTCAAATTAAGCAATTACTAACAACATATTATGGAGCTACGCGAGACCTTTCTTCATTAATTCAAGATCTACAAAGACTCAAACAACAAACAAACGAATCACCTCTAATGTTGTTCGTGCAACTTTAATTTTAAATTCAAATTTTGCGCCAAATTCCCGTATTCGGAAAACCCACACAATTTCAATTTTGATTGGCACAAGCAAAACGCCAGCGCCATCTACGAAAAATGAATCTGTGCAAAAAGGCGTAACCAAAAAGAGAATTCGTCTGTCGTATTCTATCGAGATCACCACGCAGCATGGTGATAAATTCTATTAACCAAAAAATCCAATAACATTCTTAGAAAATCAAACTAAACCATTACACAAACAAGTGATTCTAGTGTGGATCGACTGCAACGACTGGGCCAGCTAGAGGAGCTCCTCTGGACGACGGAAACAACTAAAAAGGTGAGTGCCAATCCTCTATATTGTCTTTGTGTGGCTCGGAAAAATTAATATTTTTACATCGTCCTTTTAAGGATTTTTGCACCCAGATTTTATAAAACGACCAGCGCGCTTACAGTCCCGCGGCTCTACCTCAAAATTTTTGCACCCAGAATTTATAAAACGACCAGCGCGCTTACAGTCCCGCGGCTCTACCTCAAACCTCAAACACCAACAAATGTTTTTCAATAGATTACAAGTCATGAATTCAAAAATGCACGCTTGTATTCAAGCTTTCGAAATATTTAAATTTTTAGATCGAACCAGGGAAACGTCGAAAGCAGTTATCTCAAAAGCTAATCAACCAATTACTCGGCCAACTTTCCCTCTTGAAATTCTAGAGATGATATTTAAAATCTAAAATACCTTTAAAACAAGGAATCGCTCGACCCACTATCCCTCTTTAAATCCTAGCGTGGGGGGTGCGCTAACAAACTTAATCGACTTATCTGTGAGATTTCCTAAATTTTCAACAGTCCACGAGAAATCCCGGGTGGAACCTTTTAAGTGTGTCCCATACACTGTATCAAAACCCGCCCACTGAAAATTGAGAAAAAATCGAAAAAATAAGAAAAAACCGCGACAAAGACCATTGGATTAACCGCTTTAGCTGTTTCTGGAACCAACAGCTGTTGTTGAAGGTAGTCTCTTGAGTTTGCCCTGAAGAGACTAAGGTAGTAAGTGATAACTAGACCATTCAGCTGCAAGTAGATAACAACACGAACCTGAATGCATTGACGCAACAATGTTAAATTCCTTATCCACCAGCCGATGCCAAGTTCTCTAAGCTGAGGCCATGTAGGAGCACCTTTTGCGTAACTTGGAATTAAGTTGAGTAACTCTTCTTGACTTTCCGAGTGGAAGGCCCAGGCTAGATTGTTGTCACCAACTCCTTTAAAAATAAAAGCCAATTAAGACCGATTTGTCTAGATAGAAAATAAAAATTGTATGGAGAGTTGTGTACCACATTAAAGGTCAAACTTGGTTTAGATAAGTCCGCTTGTCAACCTATTACCTTTTTTCTGGAACTGGTTTCTTTGGGCCAAAGGAAGACATCTTAGAAGGTAGTTGTAATGTTTCATTGCCAACAAGAATCTCAATCCACAATCATCTAAGTTGTCAGTCATTACGTCTTCCGTCTAAAACAAAATATATAAACTCATATATTTTATAATGACATCACCACCTAAATACTCTGCCAATATATGGGCCCCTAAGCTCACACTAGGTACTATAGTTATAGTTTACGTGTGAGCTAATATAACTAAAAACTGAAATATATTTTATTCAACTCCAGACTAAATTACCTTTTGTTTGATACCACACAAGCCATGTTTTGACTTAAACTCAAATTTTGAAAATCTACCCCCACCCTTAAAAAGAACAAAAACTAAAATGTGTTTTGTTAAACTCCGGACTCAATTACCTTTCGTTCGATATCACACACGCCATATTTTCACTTAAACTCTAATTTTTGAAATATACCCCCCCTTTCTTTTTTTAAAATAAATTAAAATGTATTTTGTTTAACTCCAGACTCAATTACCTTTCGTTTGATATCACACACGCCATATTTTCACATAAACTCTAATTTTTGAAATCTACCCCCACCCTTTTATTTGGTTTGTGTTCGGTGGATTTTGTTCGTTTTTAAATGGGACCATCTCGACCCAAGACTCCGCCTAGGTACCCAATTTTATTAAAATCGGGCAAGCGGTTTTTGAGTTATGCGCGTTGGTCGTTACAGACATACAGACGGACAGACAGACATACATACAGACAGACAGACAGACAGATGGCGCAACAAAAAAGTTTCAAAATCATCTAAAACGCAAAGATATATAAAAAAATTTGAAATCGGAGCAACTTCTTTTTTCTCGAAAAAATTAGGATCACCATAGCTCACACTACTATAGTATAGTATATGTGTGAGCTAAAAAAGTCGAATAAGAATTTTCCAAAATTATGATTTAAAACAGGTTCTTCCATCTCATCGATTATCTTCTTTTCGTTTTATGACCTGACTTTTGATTTCCCATCATCACAGTTACTTTAATCAATTTTAACTCGAGCAACAACTAAATGGATCATATTAACATATTTTTTGGGTATTTATCGTACGTGTTTGAAAAAAGCTTCGGGAACTAGGAATCACTAGACCCGTTGCCCCTCGCAAACAACATCACCGTGTCCGAATGTTTTTCCCAAAACGTACGATAACGAAAAAGATAGCAGTATCCGAATTTTACCTTTTTTGAGACCCTAAAAACGGAGCAAAATTTTATTTTGCGGTAAAAACATTTTGATGGCAACTTTTTTAAGGAAAATAATTACGCTGTCGATTATTTAAAATATGCCAAACATCAAATTAATAAACAAAGTAACTGAAAAAGCCACGAAAATGGATTAGGAATACGACCTAAGGCAAAAATTTAAGTATTTTGTAGTGTAAGTACGAAACATTTTAACATTTTTTTTATTTCTTGTTCGAATCGTATTATTATCCAAAAATTTAAATAAGTAATATTAATAATCATTAGTATTTAGGACTAATTAAAAAGTTAGATAATTTGGGTAATATTATTTATATTACAAATATTGTCCCGTTTACTAAACCTCTTTCCTTCCTTTTCTTGCCTCTTGAAATATGAGACAAGGACAGAAGCAAGAAGGACTGGTGTATAAGTCTCTCTCTCTCTAAAAATAAAAACTACGCGCATACGCCAGTCAATATCGAAATAAAAAAGGCAAACATTGCAAACACGCATGTATTTACAATTTTTTTAAATTTTGTTTATTTTTCGAAAAAACACCTTATGAAAGCATTTTTTGGGAACTGATTTTTATAGTTTTTTCAAGCCAGATAAATTTTCTACAATTAGAGGGTAACCACAGCTCTCTAGGTCTATTCAATGCGGAGAAACGTCTAGTCATAGATGAATAATTTTTTCTAAAAAGTAAAATTTTATCGGTATTGTCATTTTTCAAGCCACGTCCACGTACCAACAAAACTGATTGTCGTAGAAAAAATTCATTTGTAGAGAATTGAATTGGCTTCAATCTGGTTAAAAAAATTTGCCTCTAAGTTTCGGATTTCTTGTTTTGTTGTTTATGGTCTAAGTTTATGTTTCTGTTTATCTGTTTTACGTATAAAAATTATGTTAAACAATATACTATTCTTAAGTGTTAAATCACACACACATTCTTTTACTTTTTTAAAGATATTTATACAGTGTGTTCGGCACATGAACCGTCAAAATTTTTTGGGATATTGTTGGGGTCATTTGCTACCTTTTCAACTTTGGAACTTGGGTCCTTAGAGTCACGGCTAAAGGAATATGAATTTTTTAATTTTTTTTCTCAAATTACCCAAAATCCCACCTTTAAACCCTCGTAAGCTTTTTATTAATGTCTGGAGAGGCACCATTTTTTTTATAATTCTGTAATCTTACGCTACTTAATAGATTTGGTAAAATTTATGTACACCAAAGGGACATACGAGGTTTTTTATTGAAGAACATTAGTGATTTTGTGAAAGAAAATCAATTTCAAAATTAAAAACTAAAAAAAGTATCGACACTTGAGAACTTCATTTTCTTTTAAAAACTTCTCTAGTTGATTACCTTTCTAACGGTATGCTACACATTGATTAAAAAAAACAATTCTGCTTTAAAATACGGATATTCCGTGAGACGGGCAATAATCGTTCGGACTTGATAAGAAAAACAATTTGATGTTTGCAAACCTATTTGAAAAAAATGTTTTTGAAAAAAAAGTTTACGGAAAAAACGTCATTGAAAAAAAATCATTCAAAATTTAGGTTTTCGATGAAAATGTCGTCGAAAAAAGTGTGTGAAAAAAGGACAGACAGAGTTTGGTTTGGCTACACTTTTGCCAGATACTTTATGGATTAACACTTACATGATTAATAAGATTCTCTTTTGCCATTGCGGATTTCGCAGCATCAATGGCAAACCTTTCTGCCAGGTCAGTATTACAGGTAGCTACTGTGTCGGCCAGGGCGAGCAGATGCATTTGGTCAAGGCTAGATAATCCAGGGAGATGCATGTGGGTCAGCAGTCTAGACAGGATTCGACCTGTTGAAGAATTAATTTAAATTATCAAACGTGGAATTTCGTACCCGTGAATTTAAAAATCAAACAAGTTTCGTGGCTAATCGGGCAAAAAGGAGTTTTTGTTTCTCTCATATTTTTTCGTGGGTAGCCTGAAAGCTTAACCTCACGGGATCCAAGATCTAATGAACACCTAATAAGTGTTGACAGTTAACTGGTTCGTCCTTATGGGACTCCTCAGAACACTGCTGGTCAATGTGACAAATCTTGCGAAGTTAATTAGACGGTTTTGTCTCTAATAAAATGTAAATAGTGAGAAAACTATCGCAAGAAGCGCCATCTACCTTATCACTTCTCTCGTATCTCGGTAGATGGCGCTTCTTGCGATAGTTTTCTGACTATTTACTTATGATTAAACCGTCTAATTAACTTCGCAAGATTTGTCACATTGACCAGCAGTGTTCTGAGAAGTCCCATAAGGACGATACCTTCATTTCTTATGACGACCTGTGAAAATTAAAATAACTTCATTTCTTATGACAACCTGTGAGGAAGTAAAAAGTTTAAATTGAACTTCTAAAAAATGGGTCTGAAAACAACTTTTGTAAAAACGTAAAACAAATTACAGTAACTAGATTTTATACTTGCATTCCTTGCTTAATTTATTCCTAACAAGTAAGACCTTGGTCATACTAAGCGCAATATGTAAAATTATTATTAGGTCATGCAATATATTTTAGTATAAATGAATTTAACATTTTAATTGCAATTTAAAATAAAATTAAATCTTTACCTTGTTTTGGTGTAAAATGAGTCAATCCAGTAATTCTTTCCGATTGCCTTCTATCCAATAAACCAGGAACATCCTGGTCTTCCAACAAGGTGTCTAAAGATTCTTCCAATGCAGGATTGGCGTCAAATAGTTGTTCATAGTCCTTTTGTTCTTCCTGCAAAAAAATTAATTTTAATAAAATATTTTTTATATTCTGAATTTAACCAACAGTATTTACTAAATAGGTTTAACCCAAGTAACATTTCTTTATTTATAGCAGAAGCTAAAAGGTTGCCAGCGCCTTTCCTTAAAACCATTAGTTTCAATGTTTGGTCGCTAGCACGTTCCCATTACCCTTATATACCCCTTAGACCTCCTAAATGGGACTCCCCAATTGGTGGTGGCAACCTTTGTATTAAACTCACTATAAAACCATAAGAAATAAACTCCAGCTTCGCCCTCTAGCGGTTCCACCAGTATAGAACCTTTTAGAGCCTAAAGCTATTATCCAGGTTCTAAAAGCAACTCAGAAACGTCCTCTATCCTATTATAAAACTAGATTTGGTAATTTGGTATCCTGGCGATTCTGTTGAATACCATAATATCTTTAGAGTAAAGAAGTTTTCCTATGGCGATATTTTAGATTCACAATGGCTATATATAATAATTTAGGTCACAAAATTGCCAAAAATGTCAGAGCCCAAAATTATTTAATCACATAAAAATATACCGAGTTTGTCGTTTTGTTGATGATCAAATTGCCTGCCAGATTTATTTTTCTGATAAAATGGTATCTGAAAAGCTCTCAAAACAAGCGCGCCGGCTCAAGAATGCTTTTTAATAGTTTTTTGATAACAAAATAACAAATATTTAAAATAAAAAAAAAATCATTTACACTATTCACCAATTAAAAAGTCTGTTTGGTTTACACAAATCAAAATTAAAGTAAAATTATTGTTAAAAAACACTGCTAAAACGACTAGATAAATATTTTCTCTTTACAATATTTTTTAAATAAATTTATATACGCCATTATGGTTTTATAGTGGTCACTTGGTTTTATTTGTTACTGTATCGCAAAAAGGATTTTTGAGTGCCCTTATGAAACCAACAAAAAAAAACGATGTAAACATAGTCCAGAGGGCCAGTGCAATGATATTCGTTGTGCCTGCAGGGTGGAGGGCAACCTCTTATATAGGTCGTCTAAACAGGCCTTATCTAGGCCTGGGTCCTGGGTGTCCTACCCAGGAGGACGGAAACTCAACAATTATTAATTATTGTCAACAATTATTAATTATTGGACTTTAAATCATCAATCTTGCAATAGGTAGGTATGTACCAATCTGTACCTAGGTATATCTATTATTTTTACAAGAAATACCTAAAAAAATAAAACAGGAAAGTATTTACTTACTTCTGTTAGAACCCTTAAGGAAACAAGGTTTTATATGGCCGCCTATTTAAATAATATTTAATATACAGCTATGGGTAACTATAAATACAAAAGAATTAAGTTTACCTTTAAGCCTTCCTATAAAACCTTTTTAAAATGCCTAAAAGTAATGGCAAAAACCAAAAGTCTAAAGTTTATATTTACCACTCTTAAAAACCTTAAGGAAACTAGGTTCTATATGGCCGCCTATCTAATCATATTTACTTTTAAACTACTGGTAACTATAAAAACTAAAGGATATAAGATAACCTTTTAGCTCTATTATATAACACTTTTGTGATGACCTAAAGTAATGAAAAAAACTAAATGACCAAAGTTTATATTTATTTCTTTTTAAAAACTTTAGGTAAAATGGTTTTATAAGACCATCTTTATAAATCAGAAATCAATAAAACCAAAAGTATCTAAAAGGAACAGAAGGAATATCAGTTTTATTATACTCCCTTTATAAATCACTTTTTGGTTGTATAACACCCCTTTAGGTAATTGGTAATATAAATTCCCTTTATGTAGCCAAATTGATCCTAAAACCCATAACAGCACCCTCTAAATAACCTAGGAACCAAATTAATAAAACCTTGAGTGGTAATAATGTTACTTGGGAAGTGTTAACCCAGTAATACATTTTAATTAAGGGTTTAAGTAATTTTTGCCTTGAATGCAAATGCAATATATATATATATATATATATATATATATATATATATATATATATATTTAGTTTTGTTGGTTTCTTGGGGATGTGGTTCTAATAAAACTAGCAATTACGGATTCACATTTATTGACGTTTCGCTCTAAAGACCTTCTTCAGAAACATTCACTCACATTTTCACACTGTATTATGTCAAAAAACAGTTTTAAAAAGACAGTCACACTTTTTACACGAAAAACACCCACAGTGTTCGCCTCTGTACACAAAAGATAATGGCCTTCGTAACTATGCGATATAATATCAAAGCCAAAAAGACCGCCCACGCTATTCGGCTATTGTCAAAAAGACAAAGACCCACTCGCACCTGCACATAAAAAACAAAAGCTCACATAACTGTACATTGTAATATCAAAGTCAAAAAAGCACTTACACTATTGGCCTATGCTCTAAAAACCCCGTCCAAACTCCTCCTCATACCAAATTACCTTCATACTATTGGTCTATGCTTAAAAACTAGTCGCACTATTCGGCTATTGTCAAAAAAACAAAAGCTCACATAACTGCAAATTGTAATATCAAAGTCAAAAAGGCACTCGTACTATTCGACTATGCTCTAAAAAGGTACCCACACTATTAAGCTATTGTTAAAAAGACAATGACCCTTCGCCTATTGTTAAAAAGACACCTGCATACAAACGAACAATAGAACAATAGGATTTCTCGGAATTCCACCACATTTTGGTCTGGAATGTACATATGTCTACTACTGTCTAGCACAATTTTTATTAAAGTATGCGGTATTTACTGCTAGGATCATTACTGCTTGACCTTATTGCACTTCCAATAACTCTCTAATTAAAAAATTAGCTTACTTGAGAAATCGGTTGCTCTTTATCAGCTGCCAATAAAGTATATAGAGGCAGCGGTGGGATGTTGTTGATTTCATCGTAGTCAAGGGTGATTTCAGTTATACTGGCACGATGTTCAGGACTAGCAGCAGGATAGCTGACTGATAGTGTCCTGGACCTTGCCCAACCTAAATTAAAACAGAGAGCTTATAGTCCAAGATTCCATACGGCACCACAAAAAAGTTGGATTGTTTAACTAAACCTCAGTACTAATGACATTAATTATGCATTAAAAACATAAAGTTAGGAGTTAAAATACAAATACGATTTTAAAAAATTGTACAGGTTTTTTAGTATTAATAATAAAGCTGCATACAAGGTAATTACACTTGCATTTTTACTAGTGCTTAGTACTAATTCAGCTTTTAACGCATGATTGTATTAGCGCCAGTGCTGCTTTCCTAATGATAAGTAGTAAGCCCGTCTAAACTAGATATTATTGTAAACACCTGGAAAGCCCAGAGTTATTAAATTAAAAGGGTCACGATCCTCTACAATCATGATATAGTAACTGTTAAGCCTTATAAGTTATTTGTAATTAGCCTACTACAACATTGCAAACAAGAAAACGATATGAAATCAACCCGTAGACACCGATTTTTATGGGTTGTATTATTTATTTGAATTGACTGGGTGTTTTCTAAACATTGTTGAGCAATTTTTATCACAAAATTGATGCCTTAAAACGAATTACAAAATTAAAATGCAACCTTAACTATTTTTTACAAAAGATTCAACCTCTTAATAATAATTTATCTTCACGGAAGTGTTTGTTGGAATATGGGAGTGTTGGAGTATATTTCATCTAAATTTCATAAAAATCCATAGCGTCAGTACTAAAAATATTGCGAAACCACCTGATTTGCCCGCTTCCGAGAAATAAGCTGATGTTACCAGGATTAAAGCCTGATTTTTTTTGTTTACCTTGGGATTTCCTGTGTTCCAGTTTTAATAGCAATCTCAGGAGTATATCTATGGTCGGGAGTATTAAGGAAGAGTAACCACAATTATACTTGATGTTGTATTAAAGTGACACCGCGTCATCAAAACCTTGATGGGCGGGAAGGGAGTAGAGGGGTACATGCAGTGGCACATACTTCCTTTAATTTTTTTATTGATATTGATTCCCAAAATGAGGCACTGCACTAATTAGTCATTAGCTTACTATTTTACTTGCTTTTTATTGATGTCTTGTTCTAAACGATTTCATTAGAAAGGAACATATATACTCTTATCTGGTGGTTACGAACATATTATTGATTTAGCCGAGCTTTGACGTTTTCTATTCGTTGTTTTGACTGCGTATGTCAAACAAATTATGACGGAGCTTTTCACAAAACAAATGACCGTTTTTGCAACGAAATCAATGTTTGCGCACATTTTAATATAATTTTGGATCCTCTTTTATGTTTCGGATCTTTATTTATTAGGTAAGTACCTATTTGATTACTCCTTTAAAAGGTCTTAGTGTTTTATCATTCCAACAATTAACCCCGAGCGGCACACTGCATGTACAAAGCGAAACACAATTTTTTTAAGGCTTCTTTACTTAGATTTTGGTGCCACTTATATACAACATCAACTATAGGTAAGTTCGTTTGTTTTTCGCTATCTACGCTTTTAACACCGGAACATCTGCTTATAGTGACTTCCGAACCACGACCTTGAATTGATCATTAGACCAAGTCAGACGTTTCCCCTAACCCCGGTGGATCTGTATTAATAAATGGGGTTTGAGCGTGTGGGGATCGAACCCATCGCCATTTGAACGCAAAGTGGACGTACGTACCACCAGCCCAAGTAACATTTCTTTATTTATAGCAGAAGCTAAAAGGTTGCCCGCGCCTTTCCTTAAAACCATTAGTTTCAATGTTTGGTCGCTAACACGTTCCCATTACCCTTATGTTAGCTCCCGCTAAATTTCGCGGTTGTTTATATATATTTTTAAAAACACACAACTGTATGAAGGACAAAGCGCATTCCGCGTATTGGGACATGCGCACCAACAACCAGTGAGATCCTTGTCAATCGCCTAGAGAAAAAGGCGTGTTAATTTCGTTCTCCAACTATTTCAAATATCTACACCTGAAAGTGCTCGATTTTTGTGTACTGAAGCATAGAACTAGAAACTTCAACCCTTCAGCTACGTGGTGACATCATTAGATCCATCAGGGGCCCCTAGGAAGTGGAAAATTTGGCTGCAAAAGTGGTGAGTGCATTTGTCTGATTACCGTTGTGTGTCAACAATATTTTTCCTATGGACGTTTAGATTATTTCGTAATTTCATATCAATATTTATGTTTGTTCGCGCTATCATTAATTAAAATATTTACAGTCCACTGCATTTAGCGTTTTTTTCTATCCGTGGACTAACATAAAGTGTTCCTTTCGAGCCGAATTATTTTTAAATAATAAATCCATACGACGGTATTAATAATTATTTGCAGCCAAACAAGGCGACCTTGAATCGCATCGTATTTGCAACCAGAGAAAGTCGTCTGCACCGACGACTGCACGTGTCTTTCGCATGCTCGATTCAGTAAACAAAGCGAAGGGATCAAAACAAAACAAAACAAACGGGCAGAGTTCAGGTGTGTAGCATATCATTTCGATATTTAAAACAATTTTCATCAATTGCGATAAATTAGTGCATATTTTCGACAATTCGTCATTTTTCTATTTCAGAAGCATTAATTTAGCGTTAATTGTATATTTACCGACATTTCTGTGATTAGATGTGTTCCATATCATTTCGATATTTAAAATAATTTTCATCAATTGCGATAAATTAGTGCATATTTTCGACAATTCGTCATTTTTCTATTTCAGAAGCATTAATTTAGCGTTAATTGTATATTTACCGACAATTTCGTCATTTCAAAGGTAAAATCATGTCTGTCAAAAAAGCCGTACAAAAACGCAAGGGTTTTTTATCTGCGATCACCGAGTGTTATGTGTTGTTAAAGACTGCGGAAAAGGATGAAAGAGCGAGAAACGAGTTTCAAGTGAGGTATTCCGATTTGGATGAAACCTTCGATAAATGCATGCTGGCGCATAATGACGTCATTATGTTGATAGACGACACGGACGACGAGGAGTTTAAAACGCAGGATGCGATCCTTTCAGAAGCTCGTAAATATTTTTATGCGTGTAAGGGGGTTTACTCTAAAATATTTCCGGTTGAGGCCCCATCTTTTTCGGGATCATATGTTCGACAAAACGAATCTGAAACTCCAAAACTCAAAGAGTTAGGTATTCCCATATTCCGAGGTGATAAAAAATTATGGCCAAGCTTTTTCGATCTTTTTAATAACATTATAGATCAAAATCAAAGTCTAAGTAACGTCCGAAAACTTCAATATTTATTTTCATATCTCGAGGATGAGCCTTTAAAATTGATATCAGGGATTAGCTTATCTGATCAAAATTATAAAATTGCTTATGACAAATTAGTCAATAGATATCAAAACAAGCGAGATCTCGCAAATGATGCTTTAAGCTCAATTATGAACTCCACCTTAAAAAACGAGTCAGTTAAAGAATTGCGTAATTTAATTGACACCTTTTCTGAATCCCTAGAAATTTTAAAATCACTTAGCTTTGACGTTGACAGTTGGGACTTTATTATTTTTTTCATTTTATTAGAAAAATTAGATATTCCAACGCGTTCAAATTTCGAAATGAGTCACGCCAATACTAATACCGAAATTCCCACTTTTCAGTCACTTTTTCAATTTCTAGAAAAAAGATGTAAAGTTTTGGAATCACTTCCTCAATCAACAGCACCCAAAAAGGTGCCTATATATCAAAAATCAAATTCTATGCAAAGTCAGTCTGGGCAAAAGCCTACCTATCAAAATTCAAATTCTATGCGAAATCCGTTTGGGCAAAAGCCTACCTATAAATCATCCAATTCGCCTTTTATAGGACTGGCTGGCACCTCAACTAATTCGAGTACGGGAATAAAATGTTTCCGGTGTAATCAAGGTCACGTGCTTTCGAAATGTCAAACATTTCTTGATCTCTCACCTATCGATCGCCTATCTTTCGTCAAACAGAAAAAATTATGTCTAGCGTGTTTTCATCCCTTGCATAATGTAGATACGTGCAAATCAAAATATTCATGCAGGACTTGCAATAGTAAAAGGCACCACACTTTAACTCATATCTTAGAAACTAATCAAGAGTCTGGAAGCCAAGATACTAGTCCTGTCATTCACACACCACCTGTCAATAATCTTCATGTGTCATTAAATGCCTCAGGACCTTCAGGTACCTTTCTTTTATGCACCGCCATAATAGATGTTATGGACGGTTGCGGAAATTTTCAACCTGTAAGGGCACTGCTTGATTCTGGATCACAGACAGGATTTATCAGTGAAAAGTGTATTCAGCGTCTTAATCTTCCTAGGCGAAGTTACACCACTGAAATATTCGGATTAAATCAGATGTCTTCTTTTACTTTCAAAGGGCTCGTTCAATGTCACATTAAGCCACAAGGACAAGTCACTCCTTTACTTAATTTCGAAGCAATTGTGGTTCCACAACTATGTTCCAATATGCCTACATTCTCTTTGAACGATAATCAGTGGAAACACTTGCAAAACCTTAAACTTGCCGACCCATCTTATTTCAAATCTAGACCTGTGGACCTGGTTATTGGTTGCGAGCTATTCGCACAGATATTCAAGGAGGGCAGGGTTCTTGGACAGGTAGGGCAGCCTTCAGCCCTTGAAACTATCTTTGGCTGGGTCGTCATGGGAAAGGTTGACGAAGTAGGTAGTCTTACGGAACGAACCAGTTGTTTTTTAACGAGTCATTCACCTCCTTTAGAGGTCATTCTCCCTAGGTTTTGGGAAATCGAACATTTGCCTAAAAAACAAATCTTATCAAAGGAAGAAAAACAGGCAGAATCAATTTTTACTGCTAGTGTAGTACGGCAACCGAGCGGTAGATTCATGGTAGATCTTCCGTTTAAAGATAAAATAAACCCTGACCTAGGAAATACTTATCCGCAAGCTTATCGTAGATTTTTACTTCTAGAAAATAGATTAATCAAAAATCCTGATCTGTACACTGCCTATTCAAGTTTCATGCAAGACTATATCGATTCTAATCATATGAGTTTAGTTTTATCTAGTCAACCAAAGGTCGACGTGTCGTGTTTTTTAGCACATCATTGCGTACTAGCCGGAAAGCTTAAGTACAAAATTAAGGGTAGTCTGGGATTGTTCGGCAGTCACCCAAAAAAATATTAGTCTCAATGACACATTGTTATCTGGACCGAAACTTCAAAAGGATATTGCTTCTTTACTCCTTACATTTCGTCTTAATCCTATTGCCTACATTGCTGACATCAAACAGATGTTCCGTCAAGTCCTTATCAATCCTTATCACCGTCCTTATCAAAGGATATTGTGGAGGTTTTCTCCACAGGACCCACTTTCAGTGTGGGAACTTTCTACTGTCACTTTTGGCATGACATGCTCACCTTTTCTAGCCATGCGTACCTTAAATGAGCTGGCAGAGAGAGAAAAGGAACGTTTTCCTATGGCTAGTACTGTTCTAAAAACGTCAATCTATATCGACGATATCTTGGGAACTAGCCCTTCGCTTTCTAAATTCAAATTCAAATTCAAAACTTCTTTATTCAAATGAACCTAAGCCTAAATTACAATACCTGCAAATCAGTCTCAAGTTAAAAGAATTGTGTCAGAAAAGCAAATTTTAAGTTTAAGTATTGTTAGTTTTTTTTTTCAAATTTCAAATTTCAAACCCTACCCACTTATCTATCTATCTATCTATGTCGACTTTAAAACAAAAAAGTTACACACAAAATAAACTCTAAAAAGACATAAAAAAGTTTTTAAAAAATTTTTCCTAAAAAAGTTTTTCCTAAGCTAAACACACTTTAATAAAAGACATCCTTTTCTAGGATATTAATCCTTTTCTAGGATATTAGGACTATTAAACAAACAAAATTAAAAATTAAAAAAACAAACATCAAAACCATTGCAGAATGTCCCCACAGTTTATGAAAACTCACTAAAATACTAAAAAAAAATACTAAAAACTTCAGTGATGTGTATTCTCAAGTATTTACTTATGTTCCATTTTATTTTACTTTCTTATATTATCTTTTTGGGTATATGAATTTAATGTAATCAAAGCCATCAAATTTACTGAAATCTAAAGCAATCAGAAGCAGGCACCAGAAATCCTAGGAATCCTAGGAGGTCTCCCCCATTAGCAGAAGCGAAATATCTCTGTGTTCAATGAAATCTCTTACATTGTATGGTTCAAGCTTTATAATAATGTTAAATATATATTTTTTAAATTTTAAAACACTTGTTTCTGTCTGTAACTGCACAGGTAGCTTATTAAAAAATTTAATGGCTGAATATTTTGGTAATTTTTCTGTTAAAGTTAGCCTATGTGACGGGAATATATAATCTTCACTTCTTGTGTTATGATTGTGGCTCGATTTGTATTCCTGAAAAACATTCTTATTTTTAAACAAAAACAAAAGACATTCATATATATACAACCCTGGGACAGTAAGTATATTTAACTCTTTAAATTTCCCTCTACAAGACTCAGTAAATTTCATTTTCATGATTGTTCTAATAGCTCGTTTTTGAATTATGAAGACTGATTCGATTTCACTTGAGCCACCCCAGAAGATTATGCCATATCTAAGGAGTGACTCAAAGTATGCATGATATATTACTGTCAATGTATGCTGATTTAGATAGTCTTTTACCACTCTGAATGAGTATATTGCTTTATTAAGTTTTGTATTGAGTGCCTCTGTATGTCCCCTCCAGTTCAAGTTCTAATCTATGATTATACCTAAAGCTCTCTCCCTTCAAACAGAACTCAATGATTTGTTGAAGTCGGGAGGATTTGAACTTTAAAAATGGGCAAGCACTTGTCCTGAGTTATTGGCAACATTGCCAGAGTCCGATCGTCAAATGCCTCTCTCTTTCGACAAGGAGGAACCCCACTTTATCAAAGTTTTAGGACTTCAATGGCATCCAAAAAACGACATTTTTTCTTATCAATGCCGAATGAAGGACAAACCCCCAACCAAACGTTCTATTTTATCTATCATAGGGACAATCTTCGATCCCTTAGGTTTTCTTTGTCCCTTGTTGCTACAAGCAAAATTTATTTTGCAACAGTTGTGGATATCGAAAATAGGCTGGGACGAAGAACCAGATTCTTCTATCATCGACTCTTGGAACAAACTTCGTTCTGAATTCCCGCTTCTTTCCAATTTTCAATTACCCCGACAAATCAAACTGTCAAAAACCAATACCTGTCAAATCATCGGCTTCTGTGACGCTTCAATTCGAGGCTACGCAGGCGTCGTATATTTTCGTGTAGAAGAGGAAAACAATATATCTGTTTCTCTCATATCTGCAAAATCTAGGGTCGCGCCTATAAAGTCACAAACTTTGGCTAGGCTAGAACTCCTAGGCGCATTTCTTTTAAGCGAATTAATTGACTTCGTTTTATCTAGCTATGAAGGAAAAATAACTTTTACAAATATCGTTACTTTCTGCGATTCGCAAGTCGTATTGCACTGGCTTTCATCCCCTCCTAATCGCTGGCAAACCTTTGTTGGAAATCGAGTCAGTAGAATCCAAGAAATCATTCCCTCAAACTCGTGGCGCTACATTCCTTCTGCTTTGAATGCAGCCGATATTGCGTCACGAGGGGCCACCCCTTCACAGCTCATGTCACATGACATGTGGTGGAACGCACCGTCGTTTTTGTGGTCTCCCGAAAACGAATGGCCCGATTTTCATAAACCAAAAATGCCGATTGATTTCGGAGATATTAATCTGGAGGAAAAGCCAAAAGTCTGTTGCAATGCGATAATTGATGTCAACTTCTTAGATCAGCTTCTTATCAAATATTCCTCTATATCAAAAATTCAACGTATCATTTGTTATGTCCTTCGAATAGTTAACCTTTTTCAAAAGCATTCCTATCAAAAACCCACTAAGCCGCCGGACCAAAAAAGTTATTTTTGAGAATATTGTTTTTCCTACCACCGGTGAGATGCAAAGTGCGTTACACCTTCTTATCAAACGCGTGCAAGGTTCTTGTTTTTCTGAGCTTTTTTCCGCGTTATCTAAGGATAAACCAATACCGAAACCTTTGCGAAAACTTTCACCTTTTCTTGATGAGAATAATATCATTAGAGTCGGTGGCAGATTACAAAAATCTGACCTTTTGTCTTATTCTGCAAAACACCCCGTCTTACTTTCGAGTGACCATCATTTAACTACTCTTCTTATCGAGTCCGCTCATCGACAATATCTTCATCCTGGGTTTAAAACATTACATAATCTGCTTTTACAGCAATTTTGGATATTATCTGCCAGACGGGCAATTCAAAGAACCATATCCAAGTGCTTGCAATGTTTTAGAATCAACCCTAAACCCTATAGCCCGCCCATAATGAGTTCACTTCCCGCTCATCGAATCAATCAACTAAAACCTTTTTCGAGTGTAGCTATCGACTTTTGTGGACCTTTCTTTGTGATTCCTCATCGTTACCGTGGTTGTAAAGCTTTCAAATCGTATGTCTGTGTGTTTGTCTGTACGGCCACACATTGCGTGCATTTGGAATTAACCATGGAACTGTCCACCGAAGGGTTCGTAGGTGCATTCCATCGATTCATTTCCAGACGCGGAAGCGTGACGCAATGCTGGTCAGATCAAGGCAGTAATTTTATAGGGTTTCGTAACCAATTACTGGATTACGCAAGAAGTGCTGCCACCAGACTTTCTATTCGCTGGCATCTGGGACCTCCTCTCAGTCCACATTTCAATGGCCTGGCAGAAGCTGGCGTCAAAAGTTTTAAAACTCACTTTGTACGAGTCGTCGGCGACCAGAAGTTGTCTATCATGGAGATGTCCACCCTTACCTGTCGCATAGAAGCCGTACTGAATAGTCGCCCTTTATCTCCTGCCTCTTCAGACCCACACGATCTTCAACCTCTTACCCCTGGGCATTTTTTGACACTTGAACCCCTTAATTCAGAAATTCCGGAGTCAGATTTGTCCGAGGTTCCCCTAAATCGGCTCTCGAGATGGCAACTAATCCAAAAACTACATAATGATTTTTGGAAACGGTATTCTATAGAGTATTTGCACACGCTACAACAGCGACACAAGTGGACTGATTTGTCCCCAAATATCAAATTAAATGATTTGGTTATCATAACAAGTGATCACATTCAATCGCCTTTGAAATGGCCGGTCGGTCGGGTCATCGAACTGCATCCCGGCGGGGACGGTCAGGTGCGTGTTGCGACGGTAAAAACGGTTACCGGTGTTTATAAGCGGCCAGTTGTAAAACTGTGCCTCTTGCCAAATTAAAAGTAATTTTAATTTTCTACCTTTTACCGGGTATTACAATAGTTTTTTTTTATTTTTAATTTTTTTGAATTTTTTGTTTGTTTGTTTTGCCTTTTTTCGGGATTTCGTTATATCTAAATAAACTTAAAACGATACTTATCTGTTTTCATTCATTTATATTTATCGGTCGATTCTTTTTCTTATATCTATATCTGTCCGGTTGAGATTCTAAATTTGTGTGTTTTGGAGGGCAGTTATGATAGCTCCCGCTAAATTTCGCGGTTGTTTATATATATTTTTAAAAACACACAACTGTATGAAGGACAAAGCGCATTCCGCGTATTGGGACATGCGCACCAACAACCAGTGAGATCCTTGTCAATCGCCTAGAGAAAAAGGCGTGTTAATTTCGTTCTCCAACTATTTCAAATATCTACACCTGAAAGTGCTCGATTTTTGTGTACTGAAGCATAGAACTAGAAACTTCAACCCTTCAGCTACGTGGTGACATCATTAGATCCATCAGGGGCCCCTAGGAAGTGGAGAATTTGGCTGCAAAAGTGGTGAGTGCATTTGTCTGATTACCGTTGTGTGTCAACAATATTTTTCCTATGGACGTTTAGATTATTTCGTAATTTCATATCAATATTTATGTTTGTTCGCGCTATCATTAATTAAAATATTTACAGTCCACTGCATTTAGCGTTTTTTTCTATCCGTGGACTAACACCCTTATATACCCCTTAGACCTCCTAAATGGGACTCCCCAATTGGTGGTGGCAACCTATGTATTAAACTCACTATAAAACCATAAGAAATAAACTCTAGCTTCGCCCTCTAGCGGTTCCACCAGAACCTTTTAGAGCCTAAAGCTATTATGCCATGTTCTAAAAGCAACTCAGAAACGTCCTCTACCCTATAATATATTATAAAACTAGATTTGGTAATTTGGTATCCTAGCAATTCTGTTGAATACCATAATACCTTTAGAGTAAAGAATTTATCCTATAAAAGCTTTAGCGATATTTTAGATTCACAATGGCTATATAAAATAATTTAGGTCACAAAATTGCCAAAAATGTCAGAGTCCCAAAATTATTTTATCACATAAAAATATACCTATATATGAGAAGATTGTCGTTTTGTTGATCATCAAATTGCCTGCCAGACTTATTTTTCTGATAAAATCGTATCTGAAAAGCTCTCAAAACAAGCGCGCCCACTCAAAAATGCTTTTTAATTGTTTTTTGATAACAAAATAACAAATATTTAAAATAAAAAAAATTTATTTACACTATTCACCATTAAAAAAGTCTCTTTGGTTTTCATAAATCAAAATTAAAGTAAAATTATTGGTAAAAACACTGCTAAAACGACTAGATAAATATTTTCTGTTTACAATATTTTTGAAATAATTTTATATACGCCATTATCGTTTTATAGTGGTCACTTGGTTTTATTTGTTACTCTAACGCAACAAGGATTTTTGAGTGCCCTTATGAAACCAATAAAAAAGAGAAGGTAAACATAGTCAACATAACCTCACTTAATTTTTTTGTATTTGTTTTTTAAAGTGTTAAAAGCGTATAATTCAACAGTTTTAAATGTTTTTTACCGTGCAATTTGCACACAATCAAGAGGGCCAGTGCAATGATATTCGTTGTGCCTGCAGGTTGGAGGGAAACCTATATTGGCCGTTTAAACCGGCCTTATCTAGGCCTGGGTTCCCTACCCAGGAGGACGGAAGCTCAACAATTATTAATTATTGTGCTTTAAATAATCAACCTTGCAATAGGTAGGTACCAATCTGTACCTAGGTATATCTATTATTTTTACCAGAAGTACCTAAATAAACTAAAACACGAAAGTATTTATTTACTTCTGTTAGAACCCTTAAGGAAACAAGGTTTTATATGACCGCCTATTTAAATAATATTTAATATGCAGCTATGGGTAACTATAAATATAAAAGAATTAAGTTTACCTTTAAGTCTTCCTATAAAACCTTTTTAAAATGCCTAAAAGTAATGGCAAAAACCAAAAGTCTAAAGTTTATATTTAGCCCTCTTAAAAACCTTAAGGAAACTAGGTTCTATATGGCCGCCTATATAATCATATTTACTATTAAACTACTGGTAACTATAAAAACAAAAGGATATAAGATAACCTTTTAGCACTATTATAAAACACTTTTGTTATGACCTAAAGTAATGAAAAAAACTAAATGACCAAAGTTTATATTTATTTATTTTTTAAAACTTTAGGTAAAAGGGTTTTATAAGACCATCTTTATAAATCAGAAATGAATAAAACCAAAAGTATCTAAAAGGAACAGAAGGAATATCAGTTTTATTATACTCCCTTTATAAATCACTTTTTTGTTGTATAACACCTCTTTAGGTAATGACAATATAAATTACCTTTATGTAGCCAAATTGATCCTAAAAGCCATAACAGCACCCTCTAAATAATCTCGGAACCAAATTAATAAAACCTTGAGTGGTAATAATGTTACTTGGGAGGGCTATAAGCTTTTCTAAAAGTCAGAGCTGAATTTTTAACAGTTCTAGCATTTTAAGGAGTTATCCAAAATATAAAAAAGACGTACTTACAGCGCAATGTCAAACACACTATCCCTAGCGCACAAAAAAGCGCATAGCAACTTCAAAAAATGATTCTCGGTTGCAATGATTAATTGTTTTCAGAGCAAGCGTTTGTTTAACTTTTTCCTTTGGTCACTATTATAGGCTATAAGCACGGTGTGCCTGAATGAAGTATAGGTTACATAAAACTGGTTCCAAAAACTAATTGCACATTTTGAATATGGACTCTTTCCTGACTTCAGAGCCATATTCATATAAATCCTAGCTGATCCTCTTCTCGAAATTTTTGATATTTTTCTAGTTAGTCTAGGCGCTGGCTCCTGTCACGTGTGACCTAATATGTGCGCTCAGTTTGACTGCTGGGCTTTGTTAAGCACCCGTAGGAGTATAAAAAAAGTTTGGTCACGTGGTCGAACTCATGGTCGTTTGGCCGCCATCTTTAAAAATGGCCTCCAAATTAAAAGATTTTTGTTTAAGCGTATCTCCCCATCCAGTGGTTCTATTTTAATTTTTTAAAGCTTGTTTTACTCCTTTTTGAAAGGCAAACAAATTTTATCATAACACATTTTTTCATACATACTTTGAGATATAGCAAGATTATTAGTATTTCCGCTCGCAAAAGAGTTAAAATAATACCCATGCTCATTTTATTGTAGCTACAATATTATTGGCATTTGTTTTTTTTTTACATAGAAGGCTTTATACCTTCCACAGAAAAGGATAATGACTATATGTTTTTAAAGTTCGTTGGATGGTACCCCTAAAGACTGCATTAAAGAGGGTGGTTTCTGAAACTGTTCACAATATTATAGAAAAAGTGAATTTGCAGCGAAACGATGCATCATAGCGAAAAACGATAAAATTAGTTTTTTATAGTACTTTTAATTTCGCTTCTTCCGAAGTATCACTTAGCATTCTAGCTTTGATAGTTCGCTGTACAAGCCAACTAAAATATACAATTTTGTAAAAATTCCATGTTTTCGCTCCAAAATCGATATTTTAGCTCACACATATACTATACTATAGTAGTGTGAGCTATGGTGATCCTAATTTTTTCGAGAAAAAAAAAGTTGCTCCGATTTCAAAAATTTTTATATATCTTTGCGTTTCAGATGATTTTGAAACTTTTTTGTTGCGCCGTCTGTCTGTCTGTCTGTCTGTCTGTATGTCTGTCTGTCTGTCTGTCTGTCTGTATGTCTGTAACGACCAACGCGCATAACTCAAAAACCGCTCGGCCGATTTTAATGAAATTTGGTACATAGGTTGGGTCTTGGGTCGAGATGGTCCCATTTAAAAATGAACAAAATCCACCGAACAGAAACCAAATGAAAGGGTGGGGGTAGATTTCAAAAATTAGAGTTTATGTGAAAATATGGCGTGTGTGATATCAAACGAAAGGTAATTGAGTCTGCAGTTAAACAAAATACATTTTAATTTATTTTAAGAAAAAGGGGGGGGTATATTTTAAAAATTAGGGTTTAAGTGAAAATATGGCGTGTGTGATATCAAACGAAAGGTAATTGAGTCCGGAGTTTAACAAAATACATTTTAGTTTTTTGTTTTTTTTAAGGGTGGGGGTAGATTTCAAAAATTTGAGTTTAAGTCAAAATATGGCTTGTGTGGTATCAAACAAAAGGTAATTTAGTCTGGAGTTAAATAAAATATATTTCAGTTTTTAGTTATATTAGCTCACACGTACACTATATCTATAGTACCTAGTGTGAGCTTAGGGGCCCATATATTGGCAGAGTATTTTTTTTAATTGTAAAAGATATGACAATGGTCAGAAGAAGCCGAATTAAAACTACTATAAAAAATTAATCTTAACGTTGGTATTGCATCGTTTCACTGCAAATCCACTTTTTGTATAATCTTGTGAACAGTTTTAGAAACCACCCTCTTTAAAGCAGTCTTTAGGGGTACCATCCATCGAACTTTAAAAACATAAAGTCAATATCCTCTTCTGTGAAAGGTTTAAAGCTTTCTATGTAACAAAAAAAAACAAATGTCAATAATATTGTAGCTACAGTAAAATGAGCATGGTTATTATTTTAATTCTTTTACGAGCAAAAATACTAATAATCTTGGTATAACTCAAAGACTACTTGATTTATTAAAAAATGTGTAATTACAAAATTTATTTGCCTTTAAAAAAGGAGTATAACAAGCCTTTAAAAATTAAAATCGGAGGGAGATAAGCATAAACAAAAAATCTATCAATTTGGCGGTCATTTTCAAGGATGGCGGCCAAACGACCATGAGTTCAACCACTTGTCCAAACTTTTTTTGTACACCTATGGGTGCTTAACAATGCCCCGTAGTCAAACTGAGCGCACATATTAGGTCACACGTGACAGGAGCCAGCGCCTAGACTAACTAGAAAAATGGCAAAAAATTGATAAAATTTCGAGAAGAGGATCAGCTAGGATTTATATGAATATCGCTCTGAAGTCAGGAAAGAGTCCATATTCAAAATGTGCAATTAGTTTTTGGAACCATTTTTATGTAACCTTTACTTCGTTCAGGCACTGTGTAAGGGTATAAGAAAAAACCGACGAACATTCATTTTAATTTTAAAAAAAAACGTGTGTGCCTACCTTGAACCTCTTCAGTCGGTTCCTGAAAGTTGCCACCGATGCATTTAACCAAATGCGCAAGAATAGCTTTAACCCAGCGAATTTTGCCAGAATTAAGTAATTCCATAAGTTGCTTGGGGTGATACTGTGGCAACACTGGACACGCAATTCTTGAGGCCTCAAATAGACCGTAGTCTGGCATATAGTCAATGTTTTGTTCGGCTTTGCGTTTGCGGTCTAGGATTTGGAGATTGACTGAACTTATTCGACCTAAAAAACATATTTGTTTAATGCTGCCAGTTACTTTTTCTTTATTGTTTTATTTTGAATTTTTGGGAAAACCTAACCTTAAAGTTTGTTTTGATATTTTTGGGCTTTCTGCAAAAACCTTCAAAAAAGAAAGTCCTGTTTGGGAAAAATTCCGATCAGGTGATAATTTCTCTCTTTGTTGAAAGCAAAAACATTCAACTAAAGGTAGACCCCGTATAGAAATCCTAAACTTCATCAGACACAAAAAGTATTATACTGGGGATTTCTTTCAAATTCGCAACAATGTTGCCAGTACTTTTATAACTTGTAATTTTGATGTAGGTACATAAGTAAAATGGTAACTAATAAAAATCAAAAAAATATTTTGTTTTTGAATTCGGCTTACGTTTTGGATTGCTATACATGTATCTGTAATAGAATATGTTTACCATCCTATGTGAGAAAAGGATTGTTTTCATTGATTTTTTTTTTGAGATCTTATCATTAATAACGTTTTTCTATACAATTTAATTCTAGGTTGTAAGTATAACCTCTAGATATGTATGTATGCATGTCTGTCTGTGTACCTATATGCACATATGTATACAAATGTTTGAAAAAAAGTTTTTTTTTAAGTTAGAATATGTTATCCAATAATCAATCGGTAAATTTTTGTTTACATAGGTACCTAAACTTAACAAAAATCATAAAACATTTGCTTTTAAGTCCCTGTTGTTATAGATCTATGTGGCGGTTTAAATCCTTATCTATTTTGAATTAAAAGGAAAGTATAAATTAGAAATAATCAGCTAAAGTTGGTTTTTTTCGAAGATTGTTGATTGTCGATTTTTATAGAACGTACAACGATTAGCACAAAATTGCAATTTTTGTGCAGACAACCTACTTTAGCTTGTTTTTTGCAGGAACACAAAATAACTAGCGGCGATATCCTGTAATGCAAACCATTTTTTTAAACTGCACATGCGCACCTCTCTTTTTCTGATCACATAAAATTATCTTCCTCTTACTAACTTCACACATGCTCTACCACAGCTGAGAGGGAGATATTTTATGTGAGAAGAAAAAGTACGGTAGCGAATGCGCAGTTTAAAATATTGATTTGGTTTTCGGTTTTCTGAAAAAAACGGGACTCCATTTAAGTGTGAAAAACGTTCAACTGAAAGTAAGTTTAATTAAATTTCTTTGGTGTGAGGTTAGAGTTCATAAATAGTTTATTAGTTTTGTCTTCCTAGGTGGTATTTAAAAAGTTATTAAAACCAGATGACTAAACTGCACTTTTAACTATTAATTATTGTTCTCACTACAAATGTTTTCGGTATAAAAATAACTCTTGCTTTTAGTCCAAATAAATTTAAGTTAAATGTTTTGATCACGAAAGTTAAAAAAACCTTTTCTTTATATATATATATATATATATATATATATATATATATATATATATATATATATATATATATATATAAATTAGTCTACAACCCTCTCCTGGGCAAGTCTGGAAAACTCAAAAAGTGTTTTGATTTGATTTTACGCGAAAATGGAACGTCGCAGAGAAAACCTTTGTTGACAAAAAAAATTGTGTGTGCTTAAGACCACATGGCAGAAGTGTAAACTTTAACAAGGCGAAATTAATAATACTGGCCTTCATCTGCATCATCATATTGCTCGCTGAAGGTTCCTCTCACAGTTAGTCGACTCGAGCCGACTTCACCCGAATGAGCGTTACATAGCCGAGTCTGACGGCTCAGTTCAATTCAGTACCCCCAAAAACTACTAAACGCGCCTAAAGAAGTTTACACTTCAAAAATTCCTTTACAATTTTTCTTAAAGGTTATAGCTCTAGACTTACATGTATAGAAGATAGAGAGCACCAAAATTGACAAAAATCAGTTTTTTGCATTTTACACAAAAACGGTAAGTCGTAGAGAAGAATTTTATTTAAGAGAAATATTACCCATACGAGTCTTCACAATCAATCTCCATAGTCTATAGAAGGTAGATGGCAGCTAAGTTGTCAAAAATTGTGTTTTTTTTAGTCGTAGAAAGAAACTTTATAAACGTAAAATGTTAAAGGACACAATTTTCTACATTCTTTCCTTTTGGGCCACAGGTTTACAACTACGTGTAGAACATATAGGGCGCCAAATTTGCAAAAATTATTATTTTATTTTATGTAAAAACGGTAGGTCCTAGAAAAACATATTATAGACAAGAAATCTCCAGGACGCCATTCTCTACAATTCACCTATGTGAGTCACAGCTCTATGACTTATGGTTTTTGCGTAAAACGAAAAAAAGTATATAATGGGCATTTTCGGCACCCTCTGTCTTCAACACATATGGTTGTAGAGCTGTAAATTGTCATTGTCGCATTGTAGAGAATTGTGTCTTGATCATTTTATGTCAATAAAGTTTTTTTTATGACTTACCGTTTTTGCATAAATTGCAAAAAACATAATTTTTTCAAATTTTCTTCTAAACGTGTGGTTGTAGACCTATAGACTATGGAGACCGATTGTAGGGAATTCTATGGGTAATATTTCTCATACATTAAATTTTGCCCTACGACGCGTAAAATGCAAAAAACTGATTTTTGTTCGCTATTTTTCAGAAAAAAAATTAATAGCGGCAACCATGTAGACCAAACGTCACCCTTGCATCATTTATTGTTGCCTTTGAGAGGTTATCCGAATAAACATGCGTTTTCGTTGTTTTTTTTGCAATATTGATCACAAAATTAAGATTTTTTTTATTAAATAACTTTAAAAATGCCTAAGAAGTGTGACAAAAGTGAAGAGAAGTGGCTGGATTTATCATTTCACCGGTAAGTTTGAATCTCTTCCAGAAACCGTCATATTGTTTACGATTTGGTAAGACAGTGGTGTGGTTTATAACTTTTTTTACAAAATATTAGTGATTTATTTTACAAAGAAGTTTTAAGAAACATTATTTATTGTTGCAAATTCCCTTATTTTCCCACCTCTAGTGTTTGGGTTTTTTTGGAAAAGTTTTTGAATTTATTCTGGCAATAATATATAAAAAAATATATTTCTTATGTAAACAACCATTTTCACTCTGTAATGTTATGTTATGTCATGCTACTGTACAGTTATTAAACATTTTAAAAATATTCAAATTTATGAGTTTACTAGATTCCCCATTGATCCAAACAAGAGAGCTTTGGAGGGAGATTATTGGCCTTAATAAGGAGAAAATTCTGTCAAAATGGGCATTCTTTGTTCTGACCACGTTGATCCTCAGTATGTTCGTTTAGCACCTAGTAGGCACTATCTTGTACGAAATGCCTTGCCCAAGGTCAGGTGTTAAAGACTAGTTCAAATTAAGAAAACTACTTACTACTAGTGGTTGGTAGTTAAATATTCAACTATCTCTTTTTATTATAAAGTATACATAATATATTATCACTGGTTGTTTTTGATGTTCGATCATCATATAATGATGTAAAAAAGTAGTTAGAATTAACAAATATAACTATAAGAAGAAAAAAAGGTAGTACCTACTTTTACACAGAAAAAAAAAGAGTTTTAACTTCCTTTTCACTTACTTACTGCATAGTCCCTGGTGATTAATTAAAAGAGAGCCTTGAGTCAAATGGATTAAAATATTGTTCTTAATTCTTATATTTGCCAAATTTAATAATGTTTGTATATATAGGGTGTCCCATAACTTAGGGGCCATAGGCCAACAAGTGATAGAGGAGGTCATGTCTGATCAAAAACTTGTTGTTGGCAATTTTTTTAACTTTTGTGATAATAACTTTAAAAAAACGCAGTAAAAATATGAAATTGGGTAGTCTTGTATTAGAACAAAAGCAGTAAATTGAAATTAATTTTAAAAAATTAATTTGAAAAAAGTCAGTCAATTTTTTTAGAAAAATACTATTTTTTTGGTATGAACTTTTATGAATGCCATATTAAATGCAATGTTTTTTAAATATTTTTTGTTAATAAAAACAAGTCTCTAGCAAGACATAATAATAAAATATTATTGATATTTTTTAAAAGAGAAAGCAAAAATTAATTTTAAAAAAATATTATTTTTTATACATTTTCGAGGTTATTTTGACAGCCCGTACCTCCTCCACTTGTAATATTATCAAAAAAGGAGTACCACATTTTTTAATCACAATTAGCTGAGTATTCAGATGGCTGTCACAGATTTTTTTTTGTATAACCGGTTTTCACCCACTCCTCTTTAAAAATCCTATATCTTAAAAACAGATGAATGTTGACCCCATGTTATATAAACTTTTTTCTTGGAAATAACCTCCTCTATCACCTGCTGCACTACGGCGCCTAAGTTATGGGACACCCTGTATAATAATCACTTAATTATAAATAATATTTTTTAATTTTTATTTTATTTTGTAAATAAAAATTAAATAGATTTTTTTATGGAAATCAAAAGTATTTTGTTGATAAAACTGAATAAGTCATATTTTTTAACATTTGCAAATGTAAAAAAACACAGACTCATACCAAATATTTTCTAAAAAAACTAATTGCTAGAGTTTAATAAACTAATGAATGGATTTTGGTAAGATAAACCAATGAGTGCTTTTTATTTCGAGGCAAGAGTTTTGCTGATAAAATATAACAAAAAATCTATATTATAAATATAGGCTGTCCCATTTTTATCATTTGGGTGGTTTCGGGAACTTCTAGAGAAGATTGAAGAAAAAACGACTACACCTTAGTGTGCTTTAATTTGAAGAGAATAATGATGGTAAACATCGCATATCAATATTATAAACATAGAAACCGAAAACACCCAAAAGTGTCGAAAATGCACCCTGTACACTAGGGGATCAAATAGACTCTTTAAATCCTGATGCAAAAATTTTGATAAATATCTCAAGGTCTGAGTATATAATTCGGAGTTTTTGACTTTTTTTAACAGAACAAATCTACTTACTGTAAAAAATTTACTAAGAGCAATGTATTACCAAGGTGAAAGAGTAAAAAGCTAAAAAAACACCTTTGACAATTTGAAATAAAAAGAAACACTTTTACCTGTGTTTTAAATTTTAGGGATTAAAGTAACACTTTTCTATATCCAGAAAAAAATAATATAAAGTAGATTTCTTATCTTTAGGGAAAAATAATAAAAATCAAAAATACGGATATTACCAGCTGTAAATAAGTTATTGATTTCTAATATTATAAATCGATAAAAAAATTAATTCTGTAAAAATAGAATGGCTGTCAAAGCTGTACCGGTAATATTTTACACTTATTTAAATTTTATAATTTTGGGTGCAAAAATTTTATAGGAAAATGTCTATAATATATTTATTTTATTTTCAACAAAATCTGCACGCCCATGGTTTTTCATCGATTTCTCTTTTATACCTCTTACAGTGTTGCCTGCGAGGATTCGGCGAAATTTTCTGAGATTTCATGCATGATGAATGAATTTGCGTATTAAATAATGGGGATGCGTCTTCTAGGGTTCCTTGAATTTCTTTGGTTGAAAGTTATTTTCTTTTTGATCACCTGATCATTTTATTAAAATCATGCGCGTTTTTTGCTCACGCTGGGAGTTTTGAAGCGCCACCCTGTGTGTGACAGGGGAATGAAGAAATCACCTCCGCCAAAAAACTAAAAGAAGTCACACGTGTTTTCGGGTTGAAGACCGAAATTCCAGTCGCAGGTGCCGCCAGTGAAATTTTGGGACTGCTACAGAATTACAGAAGGTAAGCTTCTAGCGTGTTGCCGATTTTTTCCTTTGTTTTTTAGTTTAATAGACTTTCCCAGGCGGGGCGAATTTAACTTTGGGGTTATTTTTTTGGGATATCTCTAGTTTTTCTCCCCTTCAGGGCTCAGATCTCTAATATTCAAAATATTATGTATTTAAAAAATAGGTCTTTCTGAAATAATTTGTTAAAATATTCAAGGTTCAACAGCATAAACTTTATCTTTAGAGTTGTAGACTTGATGGAGTTGTCCCATCTATTGTCGCCTCACTTAAGTGTAGGCTTAAATTCCAATTGAGAATTTTGCGGATATAGTTATTTCCACTAAAAAATTTTGGAGATACCTCTAGAGCTAGGTTGATAACTTTTTGTTATTTTATATTTATTAATAAGCTACTTTAGTTTTGTTATTTTTAATAAAAAAATTAAAATAATGAACTTAAAAATAAAGAAAACCAAAACTTTATTTACCTAGTGTAGGAACAGCAGCCAATTTCTTCTGATTTTCTGAAGTGAGCATTCTAAAATCCATTTCTCGGTTATCTATTTCACAGCTGCCTTGTGCGTTAAGAGATCCCTGAGGTTTCCACTGGGTGTAAACGTGCATTTCAGAGTCCATGCCCACCTAACCAGAAAACATTAAATTCAGTATAAAAAAAGGAGCTTGAGGAATTAAATATCCTTCCAATTATTCTCTTCCTCTTCATCTGACATGTTTTTGACACGTTAGTAGTGGAAAACTCTTGAAGAAAACTGGTGCTCAACTGACATGACACGTAAATACTTATCCCGTAACTGATACAGTCACTTTTTGGCTACATAACTGGTGAGGTGGGGTTTGCCAAACACCAAACGAAAACGTATATTCTGTTAAATAAAATAAAAAAACGCATATGTTCTTCACTTTTGGGTAACCTCATTGACTATAATGCGTACACATTTTTAGCAACAAAAACTAATGTTTTGGCAATAATTAAATTTTACCGTGTGACTTCACACTTCAAAATGTATTTCTAAGTGCTATAAGTAATTAAACTAATAATTAGAATAAAAAAACTGCAAAATGAGGAAAGACGTGCCAAAAATATTTGAAAAATACACAAAAGAATAGTTTTAAAAAATTCGTATTTCTACTAAAGTGTATCGAAAGCAATCTAAGAAACTGCTTATAATGCTGTTGCCGTATGATCACTTTGAATATGTTGTACTAGATTGTCACTTTTATCATGACTTTCTTGTTCAGCCAAAATATTTTCAAACCAGTCCTTAATACGGGGATCATCTGTCACTCCTCTTTACGTAGAATATTAGGCATTGTTGCCTTTTGTTTAAGACATTTTCGAGTGAAAAAAGATCCTTTTTTATCTTATCGTACTAAAGCTCTCAATGAGGCAGATCTTTATTATGCCACCTTAGTTGTTGTGCGAGTTGTACAACAAGAAGTTTTTCTGGAAGATTTGAAAAGGATACGTAAAGGTCAGAGTTGTGCTAAGCCTCTTCGAAAGTTAGCTCCTTTTTTTGATTCTCATAGTATGATGATGATGAATGATTTTATTTGTTTTTAAATTGGTGTGGAAAATTCCATACTCTTTGGAAATATCCTTATTTGAGATTAAAAGGAATATTAAAGAAGATCCTTTGTTGTGCGAGTTGTACAAAAAGTTTTTCTGGAAGATTTGAAAAGAATACGTAAAGGTGAGAGTTGTGCTAAGCCTCTTCGAAAGTTAGCTCCTTTTTTTGATTCTCAAAGTATGATGATGATGAATGATTTTATTTGTTTTTAAATTGGCGTGGAAAATTCCATACTCTTTGGAAATATCCTTATTTGATATTAAAAGGAATATTAAAGATGATCCTTTGTTGTGCGAGTTGTACAAAAAGTTTTTCTGGAAGATTTGAAAAGAATACGTAAAGGTGAGAGTTGTGCTAAGCCTCTTCGAAAGTTAGCTCCTTTTTTTGATTCTCATGGTATAATAATGGTGAATGATTTTATTTGTTTTTAAATTGGTGTGGAAAATTCCATACTCTTTGGAAATATCCTTATTTGATATTAAAAGGAATATTAAAGATCCTTATAAGGATCAAATAATTCGTAAATACGAGACGTGAGTGACGTAATCTTCTTACAATATTTACAATAAAAGTACAGGTTTTTTTGTACCAAAAAAATTAATAAAATATTTTGCTTTAAAAGTCCCGATTTTTTTGTAAAAAAAGTTTTAAAAAAATTTAAAAAACTTCAGTTTTTTTTGTACTAAAAAGTTAAAAACAATGCATTGCTTTAAAAGCATATGCCATTTTGTGCTAAAAAGTATGTCTGCTGGCCTGATAAAGGCCGGTGTGCCACCGCGGTGCTACTAAATTACTTCTAACAATGAACAAGAAAACAAAATCCGGCATTTTTGATCCAACATTTTGATTTTTTGAAACTTAAGTTAAAAATAATAATCAGCGACCTGAAACACCCCAAAGTTCCGAATTTGATGCATACTGGTTCATAAATAGAAAAGTCTCCTATTTTTGATCCGCCATTTTGATTTTTTTACTTAGAGTTAAAAAATAATATAGGGTAGGGTATACATTGTCAGATGTCTATCAGGGGAAATGAATCGACCCCTGCCCTCCGTAGATTCCAGGTACTCTCCGACCCGGAGAATTAGCACTTGTCTAGGGTCCCTTTCCCAGGATTACGGAAAAAGACCACATCGATATGAAAGTCGGTGAGAATGGACCTCGGTACGGTGATCAACGTAGGTGGCAACCCTTTCTTTTAGGGATAGTATAAAAGACAGCTGTTGCCTTACAGTATGGCGTTGGCTCGTCAAAGGCTAGAGGAGAAAAACCTTGATTAAAAATCCTGGCCCTCTAAGTAGAGGGTTGAGGCATAAGACTGGTTCTCTAATACTTGTAAAACAAAGCAATTACCAAAAAGCCTAAACAAAGCCTCGGAGCAATGGATGGAAATTCTCGAAGACGAAAAAAGCAGACAAAGGACTATGAATATAGCTACATGGAACGTACAGGGAGTGAATCAAAAGTTGGACATCATTGCAACCGAAGTGCAGAATTGTAAGATCGAAATTATTGCACTAACAGAAACAAAAAATAAAGGAACAGGTACGAATAGTGTCGGCAATTTCGTCCATATATTCACTGGAGTCCCAAAAGAAAGGAGAGCAACCAGAGGGGTATCCTTATTAATAAAGACAAACCTAAAAAATAAGATTACCGACTACGATTGCATTAGTGAAAACATACTTCGAGTGAACATGAAGATCCTTGGTCATAATATAAGCATAATAGCAGCCTACGCACCATTAGATGACAAAAAAATAGCTACAAAACAACTGTTCTTTGACCAACTTGATGAGACTATCACCAAAATCGGTAATACCAGAGTAATAATTATGCTTGCGATTTTAATAGCCGAACTGGTAGACAAACCCAGAGTAAAGTGATAGGACCATTTGGAGAAGAAGTAACAAATGATAATGGCTTGAGACTGATGCAATTGTGTGAAACCCACAACTTAAAAATAAATAATGTTTTTTTTTTTTAACATAAGGATATTCATCGATATACCTGGATTCAGCCAACAAGAAATCTTAAATCAATTATTGATTATGCTATAGGTGGACAACACTCGCAATCAAAGTGGTATGATGTGCGAGCACTTCGTGGTGTTACCTGTGGATCTGACCACCATCTGGTAAAAGCAAAAATATTATTCCCTTTAAGAAAAACAAATAAGGACGAAAGGTCTGGAGAAAATGAAAACCTAGAATGCATCGAAGACAATCAAAAATACACTGTTGCCCACTGTTTTTTTGGTAGGTTCCAAAGGGCGCATTTATAATTCATTTGGGGACCGTTAGCCATTTTAATTTTAAATCACATGTTACTGTTATGTTACTTTGTCAATGGAGTAATTTATTCTGGACAATAAAGTATTTTTTGATTTGATTTGATTTGAATCAGTGTTTTTTGGGCACTTTACGTTTTACAGTAATTATAGTTGTGTTTTATTTTATATAGAAAATATATTAAGCTTTGTTCTTGCATTTTTATTACTTTTAAAGCACGGGTTTTGCAAAGGGCTTAAACCCACATAAATTAACGTTTCTAAAAAGGGCATTTATTAGCTCGGATGACGTCACGTATCGACATTGCCTCGCCTGTTAGGCATATTTTATTTTATTGAAACTTCTCGCAAACGGCCAATGTGACATATTTAGGCACAAGCGCAGTCCGCCGCGCCGTGACATCTTGTCAAAGACGCCATTTTTTTGACGGGACATCTTGCTGAGTCACCCTCCGTCACAAAAAAGCGTGATAATATTCTCCTCGAGAAAACTAGTAGGTCAAGACGGCAACGGTACGTTGCCGGTGCGGTGTAATGTAAAACGTCCATTGCTTTCAATGTAAGAATATTTTACGTGTCTTCGACGGTACGGTGATGTGACGGTGGCGGTACGTATAGTGTGAATCGTGCCAAACTAGGTTTAAACAAATATTTCCGAAATGATACCTGACCAAGTGTAATTTTAATTCTAATAGCAACTTACCACTAAAATACCATCCCTAACCCAACTGATCTGCATTGGTAAGGCTGGCAGTCCATCAGCAGTTTGAAGTTCAATTTTTCTTAATGCCATCCATTTAAAGTCATCGACAAACATAGGTTGAGCCAAGCTGCTCGCCTTTCTTAAGATTGGTCGGAAATTGTTTATGGACTCCTATAAAATAAAAATAAAACTGCAAAAAATATATTTTTTTTTTGCTTGTGGACGTTGACAATGGAAAAATCAACTCCATTCAAACGGTTTCCGAATCGGCGAATTTTGAATCAGTATCTCGGTAGCTCAGTTGGAAGAGCGTCAGCCTAAAAAAGAAGACCCTACTTCTGATACCTCATTAAAAGCGATTAGCTACGTGCTACTTTTTCTATCTCATGGCGGGTATGACGTCATCGCTCGACTTACAAATTTAATTAATAATAAAAACAACGGATTATTTTTTTTTACATTTTAGCTTTTAATTAAAATGTCAAAAAATTATTTTTTTCAAGTTTTTTAATTTTACACATGTGTTGTTTCCTTACTTGAAAGCTTATGATAGATTAAAAAAAATTTTTTTTGACATTTTAGCTTTTATTTAAAATGTCAAAAAATTATTTTTTTCAGGTTTTTTAATTTTACACCTGTGTTCCCTTACTTGGAAGCTTATGAAAGAAAAAAAAACGAGTAACTTCCAACTTCGACATATGTAACTCAAAAACCCCTAATACTGAGTTACTATAGTCTTCGTTGCATGAGTCGATATGTCAAGTAAAACGTCAAACTTGTTTTTTTTTAAATTTTTACTTTTGGTACCTCATTTAAAATCTTTGGAAAAAAAACCCAGTAATTTTTTTTTACATACGTTTTACATTTTATGACGTTTATGTAAAAAAAACACCGTTGTTTTTTTAATGATCTTTTAAACAAAGAAAGACTGTGTTGACGTGTCCGGTTTTTTTAAAAAGAAAATATTAACCCGCTAGAGGCAGCATTCCATTTCAAGTAGCCTTCCTGTAAAGTAATAATATATAGTCATAATAATTGTTTTTTTACAATCCTTTTGACACTTAAAAAATAAATGGATCCATGACGGATCTGGTACCTTCCTAGTTAGCCTATTAGCACACTTCAAGTGAACTGAAATTATATATCATTCTTGAAGACAGTTCTTTGGAGATATCTCAGAAACGAAAACTCCTACGAAGCGTTTAGTTATAACCTTAGAGTAATAAAATATAACGATAACTCATCAGCCGGGGCCCCATGTTGGCGGCCATTCCTTAAATCTTAGAATTTAAACAGCCCCGATGACGGCAACACGGCCGCGTCGCGCGAATTTTCTTGTAAAAACCAAACTGGGCTGAATTTTCACAATATTTACACAAACATAGCACTTTTTGTTTATTTTTACGTCCAAATAAGTTCTGTTTTCAAAAAATAAAATCCAACACACAGTAAACAGCAACAATTCAAAACACCGACTCCGACGAATAATGCAACATTGCATTTATAATAAACACATGTTACGATCAGTGTCGACCTCAAGACTCAGGGGACCCTGGGCTCAGAAGCTAGATATATTTTCTGTTTTTATTTATTTTTAGGATCAAAAGCAAAAACATTATTTGTTCCTGATTTAAATTTGCTGCCAAACTTCAATGATGCCGATTTGCATGAGAGGGAAAGTTACATAAGAAGAAAAGAGAGAGTGGAGCGTGCGCAGTTAAAAAATAGGTTTTAAGTTTGCTTTTTTACGATCACTGCTGATTTCGGGCTGAACTTATGCTTCACGAAGCGATGTTGCCGATATTGATACATTATCACTGCCCAAGTAACATTTCTTTATTTATAGCAGAAGCTAAAAGGTTGCCAGCGCCTTTCCTTAAAACCATTAGTTTCAATGTTTGGTCGCTAGCACGTTCCCATTACCCTTATATACCCCTTAGACCTCCTAAATGGGACTCCCCAATTGGTGGTGGCAACCTTTGTATTAAACTCACTATAAAACCATAAGAAATAAACTCCAGCTTCGCCCTCTAGCGGTTCCACCAGTATAGAACCTTTTAGAGCCTAAAGCTATTATCCAGGTTCTAAAAGCAACTCAGAAACGTCCTCTATCCTATTATAAAACTAGATTTGGTAATTTGGTATCCTGGCGATTCTGTTGAATACCATAATACCTTTAGAGTAAAGAAGGTTTCCTATGGCGATATTTTAGATTCACAATGGCTATATATAATAATTTAGGTCACAAAATTGCCAAAAATTTCAGAGTCCCAAAATTATTTAATCACATAAAAATATACCGAGTTTGTCGTTTTGTTGATGATCAAATTGCCTGCCAGATTTATTTTTCTGATAAAATGGTATCTGAAAAGCTCTCAAAACAAGCGCGCCGGCTCAAGAATGCTTTTTAATAGTTTTTTGATAACAAAATAACAAATATTTAAAATTAAAAAAAAATCATTTACACTATTCACCAATTAAAAAGTCTGTTTGGTTTACACAAATCAAAATTAAAGTAAAATTATTGTTAAAAAACACTGCTAAAACGACTAGATAAATATTTTCTTTTTACAATATTTTTTAAATAAATTTATATACGCCATTATGGTTTTATAGTGGTCACTTGGTTTTATTTGTTACTGTATCGCAAAAAGGATTTTTGAGTGCCCTTATGAAACCAACAAAAAAAAACGATGTAAACATAGTCAACATAACCTCACTTAAATTTTTTGTATTTGTTTTTAAGGTGTTTTAAAGCGTATAATTCAACACTTTTAAATGTTTTTTATCGTGCAATTTCGACACAATCGAGAGGGCCAGTGCAATGATATTCGTTGTGCCTGCAGGGTGGAGGGCAACCTCTTATATAGGTCGTCTAAACAGGCCTTATCTAGGCCTGGGTGTCCTACCCAGGAGGACGGAAACTCAACAATTATTAATTATTGTCAACAATTATTAATTATTGGGCTTTAAATCATCAATCTTGCAATAGGTAGGTATGTACCAATCTGTACCTAGGTATATCTATTATTTTTACAAGAAATACCTAAAAAAATAAAACAGGAAAGTATTTACTTACTTCTGTTAGAACCCTTAAGGAAACAAGGTTTTATATGGCCGCCTATTTAAATAATATTTAATATACAGCTATGGGTAACTATAAATACAAAAGAATTAAGTTTACCTTTAAGCCTTCCTATAAAACCTTTTTAAAATGCCTAAAAGTAATGGCAAAAACCAAAAGTCTAAACTTTATATTTACCACTCTTAAAAACCTTAAGGAAACTAGGTTCTATATGGCCGCCTATCTAATCATATTTACTTTTAAACTACTGGTAACTATAAAAACTAAAGGATATAAGATAACCTTTTAGCTCTATTATATAACACTTTTGTGATGACCTAAAGTAATGAAAAAAACTAAATGACCAAAGTTTATATTTATTTCTTTTTAAAAACTTTAGGTAAAATGGTTTTATAAGACCATCTTTATAAATCAGAAATCAATAAAACCAAAAGTATCTAAAAGGAACAGAAGGAATATCAGTTTTATTATACTCCCTTTATAAATCACTTTTTGGTTGTATAACACCCCTTTAGGTAATTGGTAATATAAATTCCCTTTATGTAGCCAAATTGATCCTAAAACCCATAACAGCACCCTCTAAATAACCTAGGAATCAAATTAATAAAACCTTGAGTGGTAATAATGTTACTTGGGTGTAGAGCAGGCCAGTTCACAATTTAAATTGCAAAACTTTTCCTTGGGCTCTGTCGTAGAGTAACTGGACTTTTTTTCTTAATTTTATTGTATAGACCGAATTATTTCGTGTATTTTTTCTTTCTTGACTTTTTTTAAAGTTATTAGTTTTCGAGAAAATTGCAAAAAACTGATTTTTAGGACATTTGGGGCTCAAGGAGGATTTTGGCGGATAATATGTAGGGATGTGTCCCAGATGCTAAGGAATAAGTGTACAAAAACTCAGTTTGCACCTACTTTTTTCAAGGTGATTTCCTTATTTGACTGGGCTAAATATGAATCCGGGCGATTGTCGGCCGATATTGTCACGAATAGGGGGGCCGGGGCTGGTTACAGGTATTGCCCGGTCGTTAATTACCAGCCACTACCTTACAACCCCAATACTATTCGTTATTAACAATTTGTTTAAATGATACCGCGCCGGTCGAATTGATCTAACGGAGTTATTTCGATGTGAGCCGACGGAGATCTTTGTTTAAAAACTAAGGGATGCAGATTAAATAACACCTGTAGGGGGTTAAAAGATGTATTATAAAACTAAGAACCGATAACTGATACAACAAAGGTTGGTGAGTTGGCTATGGGGGCGACACCCGGACTTACCTGGAAACAACAGGATTTGCGGCCGGCTGGTTATCTAGGAACCCCAGTTCACGCCCAAATTATCGTCAGTCGATTACGTCACTCGATGTGGCCACCCGCACTCACTCGGTCTTAACGTTCGTTATAGGGAAAAAAGCCGAAACTTTAATTCCGCGAGGCGACGCCTCGCCCCGCAGTATTTAGTTCTCACGAGTCTCTGTCAAAAAAAGCCCGGAAATATGCATTGCCCGCGAATTTATAAACTATTTCTGCCAAATTGCAATAATAGTTATTGACGTCAATCGATTTATATCGACTTATAGGTTGTCCCAAAAAGTTAATAAATATAATAATAATAATTATTAAGTTCCTTTTTAATTATTTGGGAAATATTGGTTTGACTTTATGTTACGCGCCCTTCGTGACAATAAGTACTCAATTTTAAAGCACTAGCTCTAATAACCCCATTTTACCTCATAAGAGGATCACTACGAAAAGTTCAATCAGTTTATGTTTGTTTTAAAAACATGCTCTTTCAAAAAAAAACTACGATAATAATACAGTACAACTTCAGTAGTTCGGACACTCGGTAAAACGGACACTCCAGTAATCCGGATTGCCCTATAAACCGGACATTTTCAAAATTTTACCTTTCTACACCGGACGTTAAAACGTTTAGCCAATCGGGAAAGAACCTAGCCTATATTGCGTGTAAAACTAGCCACTAGCCTAAGAAACAACAAGACGGTTCATATGAAAGAAACATAACAATAATTTTCCTGTCTTAACAAGTTTCACGCGACGTAATAATTGTAGGCATTTCTGCATTCAGTTTATTCTATTCAGTCGTAAGTATGTACAAGAGACGTCAGCGATGGCTCTATACAAATGGCGCCACAAAACATTAACACTCACCAAAAAATGTGAAATATTGGACAGTCTAGATAAATCCGAAAGTATCCGTCAAACGGCAGCAAATTTTGGAGTGCCTAGATCCACGATTTTTGATATAAAGAAGAATAAAGCCAAATAAGGAAGTTTGTGTCAAAATCATATCAAGGGACAGGTATGCGTCTGAGATGTATTTTTGTTTTTTTACGTTCGCCGATTTTTGCCGGTGTTCTCCAAGTTTATCGCATTTTTTTTTATACACAGAATTCGAAAAGTGGCAGCAGCAGATAATCCTAAAGTTGAGGCTGCTTTATACAATTGGTTTTTACAACAACGACTTGCCCACATACCTGTTTCTTCATATCTTTTAAGATCAAAAGCGAAGCATTTTTATGAACGCATAACTCAAAAAGATAATTTTTTGGCGAGCTCTGGTTGGCTTGACAAGTTCAAGAAACAACACTTTTTAAACTTATGCAGTTTAAGTTATACATAGGTATGTATGTACCTACATAGGAACATACATTTTTTTGTAGTTTTATATTTTTATATCATTGGATTGATTTTTTAGGTTTTACCTTTTTTTATATAAGCACTTTTACGAAATAAAGGTATTTTAGTATGAAATTTTACGATTTTTATAAAAAAATAAACAGTCCCAGTAGTCCGGATACCTCGATAATCCGGCATTGACCAGAACGATATGTGTCCGGATTACTGAAGTTGTACTGTACCTTTTCTAACCATTACTTTACGCATGTAGGCTAGGTAGTTAAAATTATTAATTACTTTTTAGAACAATCTAAAATTTGACAATTCTTTATTTTCGTATTTTATTAGAATTACTTACCTTCATGGCTTTGACATTAGCCTGAGCCAAATCGGTTGACAGTGGTGTATACAGCATAATTTTGCTGCCACAGGCAACTGTCAAAATGTGTGAACCATCTTCATTTGACACCCAGTCGAGCTGAACAATATGTTTTTGCGTCAATGGGCAAATATTCCCCATTTCTGAGATGGATTTACGAAGGGATTGTAAAGTTGTGAAACTTGGAACGGCTAAAAGTGTAGATTTAATGGGTTCAACCTAAAAGTATAATGAAATAAAAAATCAATGTTGTTGTAATAAACTAAGCTAAAAAAAGATAAAATTATCCACCTTTTAGATTTAGGATTTCATTTAAATTTTAGGATTTGATTATGTTAAGTTCCTTAATAGTAATCAGTACTTCGATTTAAAAATGACCGAAAATTTTATCTATCACAAAAACGCTTATATTATTTCAACATAATCACTTTTTAATTCAAAAATTTTTCTAAAAATGTTATTGTTTCGTTAAGTACAGTTTTTGACAGATTAATTATTTATATATATTTATCGGTTTCACAACGTTCTACGTCTTCCAAAACCCAATCTCCACTCGTTTCTGTTTGTCCATAATTCATCATCTAGGCCTCTTATTCTTATTTCACTATCTATTCCTTCTCTCCAGCTTCTCCTTGGCCGTCCTCGTTTTCTTCGGCCAGTTTGTTTCCATTGTAGTATTTGTTTAGGTAGTCTTTCATCATTCATTCTTTGTACATATCCGTACCACATAAGTTGTTTTGTTCTTATATCATCCACTAAAGTACGTTCACCCACTGTCATAATTTCTCTTATTCTTTGATTTGTAACTCTTTCTCTTTTTGATTTCCCTGCTGCTCTCCAATAGTCCATCTCCGTAGCGGAAAGCATTTTTTCTGTTCTATCCTTGATTGGCCATACTTCTGAGCCGTATGTAATAATACTTTTTACAATGGTGTTATATATAAGCTTTTTGTTATGTTTTGATATACTCTGGTCCCAAATTATTCCATTTAATAAAGTCATTGCTTTTCTTCCTTGTACGTTTCGATCTTTTATAGCTTTGTCTAGTGTTCCGTCAGCTGTAATTTTTAGACCTAAGTATTTATACTCATCACAGGACTGAATTCGCTGCCCGGTATTTAAGATTAGATCCTGTTTCATTCCACCGATACACATATACTCTGTCTTATTGAGATTAACCTCTAGTCCCCACTTATTGTACTCTTCTATTAGTTTTCGTGTCATGTATTCGAGGTCGTCATAATCCTGAGCCACCACTATCTGATCATCGGCGAAACATAAAGTATACAAGGTGGTTTTTTCCAACGGAATTCCCATGTTTTGGCATTTTCTCTTCCATACTTTAAGGACTTGTTCCAAGTATATCTTGAGGAGCGTAGGCGAGATACAGCAACCTTGTTTAAGACCTTTATTTACTTGAAAGCCTTTGGTTAGTTTTAGCCTTACTATTGCGGTATAACTCTTTGATGGCCTTAATTAGTTGTACGCTTATGTTTCTGTTTTTCAACGCTTTCCAAAGTAGATTTAGTGGTATACTATCATATGCCTTCTGCAAATCGACGTAAAGCAGATGCAGCTCTTGTCCGTATGCCATTTTCTTTTCAATAACTTGGGTTATACAAAAGAGATGATCTTAAGTCGATCTACCCGCCCTGAAACCAGCTTGTTCTTCTGCCTCCATGTCTTTATATTCGCTCTCCACTTTATTTCTTATTATTTTACCGTATATTCTGCGTAGCGTACTAGTCACAGATATACCTCTATAATTGTCACATATATCTTTTCTTCCTTTTTTGTGTATTGTGGATATATATGACGTTTTCCACTCAGTTGGTACTACAGTTCCATTTAAATATTTTTGAAAAAGATTCCGTAATCTCCAAAACAGTTCTTCAGTGCCATATTTAATAAGTTCGGCTGGGATATTTCCGGGTCCAGCAGATTTACCGCTTTTTAAGGTTGTGCACACGTTTTTGACCTCAGAGATTGTGAGGGGTACTGGAGATCCCATCGTTCTAATTATATTGTCTCTTGCGTCTTCCTTGAATTCTGCTCTATCTATCAGAATTTTCTAAAAATGTTATTGTTTCGTTAAGTACATCCAAATTTAGATCTAAGTTTTTGACAGATTAATTAAATGTATGATAGTAATGTAACGCGAGACCATCGTAAACCAGAGAGAGATTGGTGGTTTGGGGTCTACTTCATTTAGGTATAAGATCTGTCAAGAGTGACCAAAAAGTGGAACCAAGTGTGAAAAAGCTCGATTTTGATAATTGTCAATTCTTTTTCATACATGAAAATTTGTTTGTTTTAATATTTCTTTAAAAAAATTAAATATAGCCAAAAGTGACATTTGTTCGTCGTCACCTCAAAAAGTGATAAACCGATATGGTTGATACATTGATATTTAATAATCCGGTTTGTTTACAGTGTATCATAAAACTAAAATGATTTTCGATCAGATAAAAAAATTAGTAAATGAAATGAAAAAACTATTAACTATATAATTTGGTAGCCAAACTTTTTTAGTTTTGGTGGTACTACGAACTGAAAGCTATTAGGTCTGACAAGTAGGCTTCGATGCTGGCCTTTCATATTTTTAAATAGATTATTAATTTTTATATTATAACTTTGTTTGATAAAAAATTGGAATTTAAAGTGGGCAGAATAACTAAACCGAACCCTGGTTCTTTAAAAATATTTAATTATTTTTTTAAAACATTCACTATTCTAACCAATGTGAAGTATAAAAATAACCAGAGTCCAAAACCTTCCCAACTAAATAATATAATAATAGAATTTAATCAACTAACTGAAAAAACCATTCAACATCTTTATACTAAGAAGAATTTTTATCTAAATTTATAATTTCTTCTTGTTTAAATTAAAAAAAAAAGAAGGAATTGTATAGAAACCCCATCTATATTAAAATGCCCATAAAGAAGTTATTAGTGACCTTATGGTGTTCACGATTATAAAAAATATATTTCTTACTCCGTTTAAAGTTAGCAGGGCGGGGAAATTTTTACCTACGCATTGTGTTATCGAATCATGAGAACAGTATTCGGTATGTATGTGTTGTGGCTTAAAAGGTGGAATTATTTGAAATATTTCACTTCCTAACAACTTCTGTCAACATCAGAAAAGTAAATTTGGAGATCTCGAAAACTATAAAGCTTTGAAAACATTTTAAATTACAACAGTTTTTAACAAATTTAAATGTTATCGAATGACTAGAACGGTTTTTAGATATATTTTTCGATTCAAAAAGTTAGTAAATTTATTTACTTATTTTTCTAATATATCTTAAAAATCCAAGCTATGGCAACATGTTTTGTCATTGAGGTATAAAATGTAATCAAATCCGTTGGATAGATGATAGTGATACAGTACTTTGGATATCTTGTAACTTTTTTTCCCCGATTTGAATGCCATTTTCTCGCTAGATGCAAGATTCGCAAAGGTGAATAAACTAACGCGAAATCTATTTTTACTTAGACAAATAATATTTTAGGCATTATTATCGTTGTATTGTATTTCTATTCCAGAAAAAAATATCAATAATAAACAAAAAACACCCAACTGCTAAATCTACTTATACATACTAATCGCAGTTGGGTACAAAATGATAAGTGTAATAACCCGCGACAATTCAAATTATGACAATTGATGCTAGAAGCCATGTTGGATCCCTCTCTTCCTTTTAGAACACGCTGCGTTCATATCATAAACAAAATTAACTGCATTTTATTAATTAACGGGCGCGGGTATTCGCCCTAAAGATATCCCCAACTAAGGGATATTAAACTGGCGACGGGAGTGAAAAAAAATTCTTCCCTTTAAAAAAAAACGAAAATTAAAAACTTACCGACAGCGTTTGTCTGTCGTCATTGTTCAAAGTGTGCAAGACTTCGTTGATTCTTTGCTTTTTCTTCAACGTTCTAGAGTCGTATAAATAGCTTAGGTCCAAGTGTTTATTAATGTCAATTCTCGGTAGATGGATGTTCTTTAAGTGAATAACATCTTCTAGCACCTAATAAAAACAATAGATAGTTTAAATTGTGCTACGTATTTTTACGTAAAACTGCACGTTAAGCGCTCTACGTTTTGTTTCAAATTTGAGTTTAAGTTGAATGTTTTTACGTTACCATAACAAGTCTACTAATAGCAGAGAATATGGAATTCGGCACTGTGTTTTTTTGATGTTCCAATTTTGTTTTTTGTCTTTTCAACTACAGTAGGAATATATTTGCAAAGAATTGTTTGGGCTAGAAGCGGAAATTATGGTCTAGGCCTCATTTTTCGGTCGGTCAATCAACCAATTCTATTCTATGGTAACGTTAAGGTGCCCGCAGACTGCCGTAAGCTAACGTAAATACGTAAGCTCCTAACGTGACCTTGACGACGGTGTGACGAAGTAATCTTGCGTAACTGTCAAATCTCATGCTTACGTAAAAATACGTAGCACAACTTAAACTATCTAATGATATACAGTGTGGGTGAAGGGATATTCGCTGGCCCAAAAATGTACAGTGATTTTCATTTTTAAAGGTATTCCCAATAATTCTCAACCAGGTATTGCCAGTTATTCCCAGGTGATTACCAGTGATTCCCAGGTAATTCTCAGTGATTTCCAGTGATTCCCATCCAAAAATTAAACCAAATGCAATATGGTTTCGGCTTATTTATGTCAATTGGTAGAGGTGCTGTTTACAAAATTATTACATTAAAAATTGTTAAATTTATACCTTAAATAATTTGTTTTATAAGGTCAACAACAACATAAAATTCTGTTTCTATATAAAAACAATTCATGAACAAAAAAAGGCAAGCAACATAAATAAGAAAAGGCAGATCTCAAAATTGGGTGTCTAAATATTAAGCAAATGTTTTGTTGAAAGAAAACAGTGGCTCTCTATATTTTTGTATTTTACCAATTTGTGGCATTATTTGGGTAACAGATAAGTGTCGTTTTTTTGTTGTCAGATAAACCAATATAATTGGAGCAATAAATAGGAATTAACATAACCCAGTGAGACAAAAGTTATTACAGTTCAATCCCTTCAGGAAAAGAATCATATTTTTAGATCTAGATTTTAGATTTTTTTAACTTAATATTGCTTTCTTTTTGAATACAAAGCATTCTAGCACCGTTTGTTCATCCACGACCCAAGTGCCTCCGATAAAACAAAGATACTGAGCTCAGGCTATCGAATATCATTTCCTAACTATTTTTGAGGTTAGGGTTATAAACTAAGCTTTTAGAAAAAATGTATAATATACTTTATTATAGACAATAAAACTTCCTTTTTAACAAGGTATAATTCAATGGCGTGAGACTGATTATAAACTCTTCAGCGGCGTCCGTTAATTAAAGTAATTTAAAAAAGTTTAAAAAATACCCATGTTTTTCTAATCATTTATTCGTTTTTTTATAACAGCGTCCGTGAATTAAATCAATTTTCTCCAAAACGGATCTGATACCTTCCTAGCTAGCCTATACTAGAGTCCCTGTATGTTGACAGATTTGGATATATTAATATATCCAAATATGTCAACATACAGGGACTCTAGCCTATACTATTAGCACACTTCGCTAACAAAGCTATGTTATATCAGCCTTGAAAATAGTTTTTTGTAAATATTTCCGAAAGTAAAGCTCTTACGAAGTTTTTGGTTATAACACAAATTATTGAGCAAAATATAATCTACTACATTCCGAAAACCGCATATTGATACGGTGCTTTGTTAAAAAGTTAGAATTTAAAAAAAAAATTAATTGTCAAAAAACTGTAATTAGCATGAATGGATTTTGACCAAAATCTTATCAGCTCGTTAGAGTGCCGAACACTATTTTACCTAAAAATTTTATGCAAATGGATTCAGCAGTTTGGGAGCTATCGTGTTAAGTTTTTTATCAAAAAATGTGTTCTAGACTTCCTAGTAGAAAATAAAATTTTCTTTCAAAGGCTGTATAACAAAGTGGAAGTTATTCCATAGTTACCGCTCTGCTGGTGTCTTTAATTTAAAGTAATTATTTAACATAACCAAAGTAGTAAATTTTTTTATAGGTTCTATCCAGTTTTCTTAAGAACCAAGCTTCTTAAGTTTATCTACTTTAGGGTGGATAATAAAATTTTCTTTGAAACGGTTTATCGCAAAATGTAATAGAAAATAGGACTAACTCTCCAGAGATGTCCGTACATAATACACTTTCAAAAATTACCAAAAAAAATCGTTTTTGTCAAATTTTCTTAAAAACTAACGTCAGTAGAACAGAATGTGGTAAAAAGTCAATGTTTTTCCTAGGAAGATTTTTTTTAACAAATATATTTAGCAAAAGTTGATTATTTTGGTTATTTAATTACTTAAAAGGAAACTCTATTATCTACAATAAAGTATACTACATATTTTTTCCCAAAAAGTGTAGTTTTTGAAAAAAGTTAAACCTATAATAAATATGTTTTTTCTAAATAATTTCAATTTACGGACTGAAGATCTACCTTCCTTCTTCTAACCCTATTGACCAATACATTGCTGGAAAGGGAATTTTGTTATCCACAAAAAACTGTTCTCTACAATGGGGCTTTCCCACATTTTTCAGACTCAGCGGATTTGTGTACCTTAGGCATAGCTATTTATTGGAAATTAATTCTTTTTTCCCAAAACCTCTTGGTTTTGGAGAAAATAAGGTTTAAAGTTGGAGTTCCAGAAAAACGTCGAAAGCATACTATGAAGCCAACCAACTTGACATGAAAAGTGGTATATGAGTGACCTGATGCGTAGGCCAATAACGTAAAATACCATTGGCGCGGAGCCTAACTTCACGTTTGATCTCCGATGTCAAAACTTGAAGTGTCAGTTATATGTCATTTTTGTTTATTTGTTAACAAATTTTGTGATTTTTAAATTATCTTTTTAGTTTTTGAAAGTTTTATATATAAAAATTTGATTTTACAACTGAAAAGTGTTTGCGAGTGAACGTAGAAGCAAGAATTCTCGTGGAACAATATTTTTGTCATTTGTTGTCGACATCTGGGCACAATAAAGTGTGCCAAGATCACTGTAAGAAAAAGAATATTTAAATTTATATGAGTAGAAATAGAAGCAGAAAGTGATAAAAGTAGGGAATGCAAGGTTTTCACAGACAAAACCAAACAGTTTAGGAAATTAGGTATTGTTTTTAACACATTGACTGCCCCCATACAAAAAAAAATGATCTTTCTGAGGCCAAGTGTAAATATATGCAGAACGAATTTTTTAGTATGGTACATAGGGAACTCATACGGCATAAAAAAACCTGAGTTTTTGGAAATGGTCTATAGCAAGTACTATTTTTTAAGTGATTTTTGTCAATATTATTGAGAAATAATTATATATTTATTAGGGGTATGGACCATTTACAAAAACTCAAAGGTTTCCCATGTACTGTAATAAAAAATTTGCACTGCTTGTCCATTTAACTCAAAAATAACAACCAATAAATGTGCAGGCTGTGGTTCTTCCTTTTTTACTTAAGTGTCCTGCACTTTCCAAAACTAGACTGAGCAGCCTCTGTTTTGGGGCCATAGAACCAGCGCAGCTGTAGAAACCAAATCAGTTGATGGTGCTATGGGATCAACACAATAGTCAATGTGTTAAATTAAGTAACACGCTAAAAGAGATTGCCTTATGTTACTTTCAATAAGTTACAGAAAGACAAGTAGTGGTTTTTGTGTTCGGTTCGGTTCATGCAATATACAAAATATAATCTGAGGACTAAAGTTTTATACTTTTAGCTTTTTCTCCATATAGTCCGTTGATTTAGAGTAAAATGATGCCAAAATATTTGAATCCGTGAGAATAAGAACAGTACAAGTCCAAATGGTACAGTTTTGGGAAAACAAAAAAAACGCTCATACAAGTCCAGACTTGCACCGTTCTTACACTCAATGCTTTATGATAAGTGTTGCCATACACCTTAATATAGTAATATTAGTCCCATTTTTACACTCATTCGATGCAGATTGGGATTAAAAGCAAAATAGCTATGATAGGTCGAAATGTCAAATTTTGAATTTGTACTGTCCTTATTCTCACTAATTCATTTTAGTTACCAGTTTGATCTCTGGGACCAGCTTGAACTTTGGCACAAAAGAACATTGGGTGATACTCGATCAAAGTTACTCCTCCCCCCCTCCACAGTAATTATTGTATCATTGTACAGGTATGTTTCAAGGAAAATGGAAATATCTCAATTAGAGGTATCAAAAATGGATGTTGTGATAAATGATTGGAAAGCTCTTAAAAATGCTAAAAATAGTGTATTTAGTTTTTTTTTCTCAGACAGGCCCCTCCTGCTCAGATGACATAATCCAGTAATGGTATGTATTTAGAAAAATCAAAATATCTCCATTACCGGTGGCAATATTGGACAACATAATACATCATTGAAAAGCTCTTTAAAAATGCCCTAAAAAAATCCAAAACATTATTTGAACCATTTTTTTTTCTTGGACAAACTCCCCCACTCAAAAATACAGAATATATGCATTGCTTGTTACCTAACTGGATATGATAAATTGTTGGAAAGCCCTCAAATAACTCGGGTCGAGTGTCTACTGACGTTTTTTGTTATGTCTTAGTATATGAACAAGCATGGTGCAAATGTTGAAACTGGCAGTTAAATATATTTTACAATAAATCATCAAACTAACAGCAGAATATGTTGATGTGACAAATAACAGCACACAAATATTTAGTCATGGCCCTATTAAATTTGCAAGCAACCTTTGTGTAGATCATTAAACTAAAGGATATACAGGATGTCTCTAAAAGGTCTGGACAAAATCTTAGCACATATTCCTGAGGTCAAAATAAGTCAATTTAAAGCAACTTACCTTAGTCCAAAATTGCTCCATTTCAGAGATACAGGGTGGTAAATTAAAAATTGATTGTCTTGAAATTTTTGAACATTTCTCAACACATCTCTTTAAAAATTGGTACTCGGGGATTTTTTGGGATGCGAAACCTAAATATGGATACCTTTTCACTGTGGCCATTAGAGGGCGCTTCACAATGCTCTTTTTATAGTTTAAAACGACTATAACTTTTTTCTCAGTGTAACTTTTAACTTTTTTTTGTGAAGAAAATATTTTCCTGAATCTTTTTAAGCCAAAAAGGTACTCTCGTTAACATGCGCTAAAGTAAGTCGTTTTCGAGATATTTCCGTTCTTAGTGTTCGTTGCCGCAACAGAATACTGAAATCATTTTGAATGACTATTTCACTAAAGTGTTTTACTTTTACACTGGCAAAATGTCATAGCAACGCCCAGTTTTCTACTGACTATTATTCTCCAAGCTTTATTCAAGTTTGTTGCTTTTCGGCAATTTCGCTCATGAAATTTTTCAATTAATTTTTAAATTTACCACCCTGTATCTCTCAAACAGAGCAATTTCGGACTAAGGTAATGCTTTAAATCGACTTATTTTGACCTCAGGAATATGTGCTAAGATTTTGTACAGACCTTTTAGAGACACCCTGTACAGGGTGTTTCCTAATTCAATGTCAATATTTATGGGGGTGATTTTTGGGCCCATTTTAAGAAAAAAACTTCATATGAACATATGTCCCAAACGTCTTACCTGTTGAGATACAGGGTGGTCATATTAACTATATTGTTATGATCATGGAGAGAAACGGTTTTTATTTTTTTAAGCGAAAACTGTGCATCGGATTGAAAAAAATCAAGTGATGATCAAATTTGGTTAGAAATGATTGGGGATTTCAAAAATAATTTTTATTTCAGGAAAAATCAGTGCCGTGCCATCAATGTCTGCCAAAATAGGCAGGTCAAATTACGTACGAACGCCACTGATGGAAATTAAAATAAAGTGATACATTAAAAAATGCCTCTTGAATCATACATGTATGACAAATTTCATTAAAATATCTGAAGTGGTATTGTAGATACTAATAGTAAATTACTTATTTTTGAAAACTTTACCACCCTGTGGTGGTGAGACGTTTGGGACATATGTTCATATGAAGTTTTTTTCTTAAAATGGGCCCAAAAATCACCCCTATAAATATTGACATTCAATTAGGAAACACCCTGAATATGTATGCACAGGGTGTTGCCATATATTTCAACCAATGTCTACTGCAATTATTTTAAGAGCATGTATTTTCTGGCAGTTTAGGATTAACTCTACAACTTTTGCTTTTACACTCCTTTTCTATCTCTTAAGCCCAGTAGGCCTTGGTTAAAATATATGGACACATACTTCATGGTTAGGGAAAGGTTACTTAAACATAGTGCAGTTTTTTATTTAAATTTAAAAAACACATTATGCTAGCTGCTAAGCAAGGTTGTCAAGTTATAACTTTTTGAAAAATTTTTACCAAAATTTGGTTGTGTAAGTCTTTTTTTTTAATTTTAATTTGGAGAAAAAAAAACAATGTGAATTTTTTTATTTTGTAGAAGCCTGGACGATAACTGATGCTGCCTGCAAAAAACTTGAAGCTTTTAGGATGAGGTGCTACTGCCATCTGCTAAAAATATCTTTTTTTAGTAAATATGTATAAATTATAAATTAAAGCCTCTCTTGTTTCAAAACAGCATTATTTAATATTTTATTCATTCATTAAAAAAATATTTATATATAATTAAACCACAGTTTTGTGCTCAAGCCCTAAGGTGATAGAGGAGGCTATTACCGAGAAAAAAGTTAATATCACATGGGGGCCAACACACATCTGTTTTTAAGATATAAGATTTTTAAAGTTAGAGGAGTGGGGGGGAAAAGGGTTTTACCAAAAAAAGGAAATCTGTCACAGCCCGCTAAATACTTAGCTAATTGTGATTTAAAAATGTGGTATTCCTTTTTTCGATAAAATTACAAGCTGTTTTTTCGATAAAGATACAAGCTGTAACCTTCAAAAATGTATAAAAAATAATTTTTTCAAAAAATTAATTTTTGCATACTTATTCTTTTAAGTAATATCAATAATATTTTATTTTTACCTATGTCTCGCTAGACACTTGTTTTTATTAACAAAAAATTTCATTCATAAAAGTTAATGACAAAAAAATAGTTTTTTCTAAAAAAAATTGACCGACTAATTTTTTTAAAAATAATTTTGACTTCAATTTATTGCTCTTGTTCTGATACACGACGTTACCTAATTTCATATTTTTACTGCGTTTTTTTTAAAAGTTATTATCAAAAAAGTTTACAAAATCGCCAAATTTGATGGTCTGTATCTCGACAATGAAAGAGTTTTGACCCATGCATTATAGGAACTTTTTCATCAGACATCACCTCCTCTATCACCTGTTGGCCTATGGCCCCTAAGTTATGGGATACCCTGTATAGTATCCCAAAGGAAGCCAGTCTTAATCATTGTGTCCCCGAATATTTATCCTTTTCATTAATGACATGATTGAATATATCCTGAATCTTTGCCAAATTATTAAAATAGTAATGTATGCTGATGATTGTACAATAGTAATAATATAACAGCCGAAACATTAAAAGAGCTTAAGGCAAATACAATCTTTATTTTAAAAATTTTTAGTGAATGGTGTGAGAAAAACAAGCTATAAATCCAACAAAAACAGTAAAACAAATCACTGACATAAATCTTATATTAAAAAAAAATAATCGGTTGCAGACATGTACGTTTTTGGGTTTTCACATAGTAGATGAAATGCTTACACTGTATTATGTAGCAGGAATGTTGGGCGTGAGCAAGTTTTCTTGCAATATTAAACCTCAAAAATCTTTTAGCAACAAAACAGATATCAGATACTTTTCTGGGGCCAAGACAGAAACTTTAAGTGCATTCTGATACTGCAAAATCGCATATTAAGAGAAATTTTTAAAGCAAATGCTCTTGGATCATGCAAACCTATATTTAAAGAGCACAATATTTTGCCAGCACCTTGTATTCTAATTCTTGAGGCACCAATTTATGTACGGAGGTACCAAGATCAGTTCCCAGCTGTAAATAGCTTCCATCACCACAATACAAGGTCTGCATCCAGCAATAGTAAAAGCCCTTATTTTCTTTTGCAACAAAATTTAACTCTATCCCTCACAGGGTTAGAAACCAACCCAGTCTAAAAAAAAATGTGTGTTTAAGACCACACGGCAGAAGTGTAAACTTCAACAAGGCGAAATTAATAATACTGGCCTTCATCTGCACTCAAGCCGACTTCACCCGAATGAGCGTTACATAGCCGAGCCTGACGGCTCAGTTCAATTCACTACCCACAAAAACTGCTAAACGCGCCTGAAGAAGTTTACACTTCAAAAATTTAAACTTGAACTAAGGAAATTTTTCAGAGATCGAGAGGAGGCTAAAAAAAATATATTTTTTAAAAATTAACTTAATGTGTGCTAGAACCATACATTTAATACATTAAAACTCTCATTATTTTTATTTGTTTTTGGGTTACTGTAAACATTTTCTTTTTTTTACCTTACCTACTTTTTGTGACATTGTCTAAATTTACTATTGAAAATCTTTTTGACAATTAAATGATTCGATTTGAACCAAAGTTTGCGAACTGCTATGCAAAAGTAAAACAACTATAAAAGCGTGATTGTTTTTAAAAAATCAACCCTGCAATGTCTAAGTTAATATAAAATTTGCAATTCTCAAGATTATAAATCTAATACAGTAAATTTTATTATGATATATCACACATCACATCACATTAAAATTTCGACCCTATGTTAACTTTTGCTCTGCATCTTATTAAATGTTAAAATTTGGTACATATGTAGTATGGATTCCCTTCAATCTAATAAGCAAACATTTGTTTTAATTAAACCTTTATAAAATAATTTTAAAAATTGTTGGATTGGTCACTGCTAACAAAATTAAAAACAAGCCCATAAAAAAAAAATATATTTTTTACGGTTTGGTTCGGTTCGGTTCGCCTGTAGCTAGGACTTGTCTCTATCTTAACATGGGCTCGAAATTTTAACAGGTAAATCCCTAAGATACATAATAAAAAAAATAATATTGTATGTTAATATTTTTTCTTTTTTATCAATAACTAAAAAAACAACTTAGAAATTTAATTTTACAAATAAAACAAATTTGCAAATTTAACTGGAACTTATAAAAACCATTTTACAGTGGAAGAAAAGTTATTATAAACAAACAAAAAGAGGCAAAAAAATAGTGCAACATTTAAAAAAACATTAGTTTATTGTACTAAATTAGGAATAATAAAAATATGTATTATGTTTTTAACTTAATATATATTTTAAACTTAACCTAGACTAAAAATTCGAAATTTACTATTTTATTTTGAAATACAAAATGGAACAATGCCCTGAAGGCTGCTTATAGCATTACTAGAGACCCTGTATGTATGACATGTCTTGTCAAAAATAGTTTATTTTTATTTTCCGACTCGTCTCTCTAAACAGTGCTAGAGTATATAGGACGATATTTCCCTGATTTTGACTTAAATAAAATTGACTTTGGTAAGTTTGTCGCGTCTCTATTTCTTTAAAGTATGTCATACATACATGGTCTCTAAGCAGGCCTAGCTCAGTCAGGCCCTACGCATTCAGATACTGCATTTAACAAAAGGAGTAACATACTTTGTATGGATAAACATGAGACTCTTTCGAATATTTAGTATGGGTTCCTTTCCTAACATGTGCTTTTTGGTAATAGGGAGTTTTTGGAATGCTTATTTGACACTTCATTACGATAGTATCAAGCACTGCGCACTGCCTTAAGCTACAAAGCCCTCTCATTTTTGTAAGTGGTAATTTTTTAATTTATGAATTTTGTGTCCGGCTTGTATTAAAAATGAGAAAATATCACCAGTTTCTAACATTAAAACATTTATTTTGTAAAAAAAGCTCAAAAAAATGTTAGGTTGACTTTTACAAATACCAGTTTTAAAGGTATTTCAAAAACTGTGGTAGTGGGCTGTTAACCACTATCTCAACAACTGTTAAAGTTGTCAAAATTTCAATAATTTCGAAAACTGCCTCAAAAAGTGTCAGCTTCTTTGAAAAGCTTCTGGAGATCATTTTTGAAACAGACAAGATTTGCTTTCTATTAACGTACACTCGTGCTTGTAAAAAACCCATACAAGGAAACTTGTAATAGGGTACTTATATTTTGTTGTTGACTAAGTTTATAGTGTTAGTACCAAATTACATTTAAAAGATTGACTTTGACATTTTGGTTGTCACACAAAACTTAAAAATGCCAAGATATCTTAACTGGATTTTCAGTAACTTACACTAAAAATTATCAGTAATAATTTTTCTGTATACGGGATTTTTAGGAGCACAAGTGTACATCGCTAATACAAAACTAGCAAATTTCATTAAATTTGTATGTATACAAGATGGAGACAATATTTAAATTTTTTTTAAAACACAATTTTTAGTTTTTGCTCAATATTTTGAAAACCCCTGTAGAATCTTTAATTTCTATACAGCATCTGGTGGGGATTGAAATGGCGCAACTTTTTTCCCGTTTAAACCAAATTGTATCTCTTACTTTTTTCGAAATCCCCATGTAGTTACTTTAATCTGTATATCCAGGAATCGTCATTTAAGACAATAATGTTTAATAAAAGAATGAACCACACTTGGTATGAATATACATGAGATTCCCGCAAACATTTTAGATTCAACCACGGTTGCCTTCGCTGTGGAAGCGGTTAAAGTTAAGTGTCAGCTTCCAAAATTATTTCCAGGCCTTTTTTTCAAAGTTAATAATTTTGTAGTTAATTGCAAGAAACAGTTAAAAAGCATATTAAAGGTGGGAACCACTCCTTCACCGGGCATCCTCAATCTAAAATGGACGTCCTGTGGTATGTGGGTATGATTGTCTTAAATAAAGATACCTGGATTAATAAAAATTTAAACGTTCTTCCTTAAATGATTGGAGTCTCATACCTATCCATACCAAGTGTGTTGCTCCTTTCGTTAAACGCAGTATTTCGCTAAAAATGTAGCGCTTGAACCAGACAGCGCCATCGTTGAGGTTCGCGTCAAAGATTCTTTTTGTCATTTCCAACATCAGATAAAAACTATTTTTTCCAATATGATGTGGTGCAGGTGCATTCTGGTTCTTCGCTTCCCCTGTAAAGCGAAAACAGAAAAGTTATTCCAAAAATATATATGTCTATGCTGGGATAAACATTTTACATTTATTTGGTTTTACCGCTCTTAGGCCAGTCATTAGAGCAAAAAAAAGACCCCCAGCTTGCAAAAGGTAGTGTTTTTTGGTAGTTTTGGGCCTTGGGGGGCCGGCTCCCCCCACCATCTTCGATTTAGGGTGCACGAAAAGGGTTATTTTAAAAATATTTATTTTCTGTATGTTTTAGCAAAAAAAATTGTTTAAACAAAAGTTGAAGACAATAAAAGGTCCTACAAAAGCGCTTTTCTTAATTTTTACGTCAGGCTTTCGATTTATGAAGCTAAACATTTCGCCGACATTTTGGATTTTGACGAATTTTTTTTTGTGACCTTTAACTTAAAAACTGCTTAACGTTTTAGATGAAGCAAAACTTATCTGCAGAAAGAATTTTTCGCTAAACATAATATTAAAGAAAATCCCAATTTGTTAAGCAAATTTTCGCACACACTGTATATGGCCATACTTTTACAGCATTTTAGCATACCTAGTTAGAATATAAGCCACATTCCCATATATTCTGCCAAAAATCCTCGTTAAACTTCGCTAGATATAAGGCCCCAAATTGCCTAAAAATAATTTTTTTTGGGATTTTCTCAAAAATTAAATTTAAAAAAAAAGAAAAAATAAATAGAACACTTTAAACTTTAGATCCATTTTCCCTTTTGTAAAATAGTTATTCCTCATAAAAGTTCTGCATGATCTAAAACCGAAAATGCAACGAGATCAGATATAAATTTTTTTTACTATTATACGACGTTTTTTTTTTTATTCTAAAATATATTTTATTCTACGTATTTATTCTTACTCTCTTGATTTTTTTGCAAAAGTTATTTGTATTTACAAAGTCGCAAAAAATTGATTTCTTCGTAGCTTTACATTTAACGAAGCTCAAGGTGGATTTTTATAGAGATTATATGGGAACGGGTTTCGATGCTAAGGAATAAGTATACAAAGCCAACTCTCAATATTTTTATATGATAGAGCTTTAAATTTTAGTGTGCAAATTTTGTTCTTTGACAAGCATAAAATAGTGTATACTACGGGAAACGGGAAAGGCCTATTTATGGTGAATTGGGAACTAAATAACATAAACATGATGACTTGGCTTAATTGATAGCTTTTAGCTTTCTTATTAAGATACTAAAAGTCACCCCCGTGGGGAATTTATTTTAAATTTATTTAATTTTGTAAAAATTTTGCCTTATTTGAGTTCTTCTTAATTCTTTAAAAAAATATCAGTTTTATAAAAAAGAACAATTTGTTACAAAAATTTTAGAAAACTTATAAACAAAACAGTACTACTTGGGTGGTTCTATAGTAAATAGGTACTTTTTGCTTTGGTTAAAAATACATTAAAGCCTATTACTAAGGACGCCAATTTAGCACCAAGTTATATTACGAAAGTTATTTTTTGTAACTGTCAGTCTGCAAAAAATGTGTGATTGTAAAAAATGCAATGTTCTAACTCATGAGGTTTTTTTTGTCAGTTTTATTTTTTTAACATTGTTTTATTTCTGATGACTACTTTATACTTCAAACAAATATTGCAAATTTCACAATCCCTTCCTTTGTTTAGATGCTTTTATACCATCTTGGATTTTCGATTATTTTCTCCTTTATTTGCTTTTTATTGAGAAAGTACTATTCTTCAGAAATTGTTTAGAATGGAAATATAAAGTTCATCAAATAACCTATCAAACGAGATATCTCCGAGCTTCCTAGGTAACATTTGCAAAGATACATACCCTTAAGCATTCCAACAACAAACAATCACAACAAATATTTATTTATATAAGTTTTTTGCAATTTCCGAAAAAACTAATCATTTTTAGAAAACATACGTAAACGTTTATTAAGAAAACTACATTTTCTTTCTAACGATGTACAACTTAGTGTGTGATTTACAGAAATCGTCGAAAATCTATTGAATCTTTAGGAAAAAATTTATATGTCTGATTTAGACGATAAAATATACCATTTGACGATGAATAACATAATTTGATCAATATTACAGTGAATATTTTATTGGCGCCCTAAAACGGATCATTAAAAAAAAAATTGTTTTGCAATTTGTGTAAAAACCAAGCTCTTTAGGAAAATAAATGTAGGACATTTTATGGAGAATATACAATTTCCATTCCAACGGTGTATCACTTAAGTGAGATCAAATTTACTACTAACTGTGTTGTCCATATCATCAAAAATGGTTTATGACTCATTATCAATGAACTTGTAAAAAGATTTACAAGTTCATTGCTCATTATAGACAATAAAATTTTCTTTTAAACAGGGTAAACCTCAATTAAGTAGAGTTAGTTAGTCAAAGAAAAACTGAAAATAAAATAAGATTTTTGACGATTTCTAAATAATAACCTCCATAAAGGGGCGTTACTGTATCGTTTGTTGTAAATATAAACATAGTTATACATAATTGAAAAGATAATTTTGTCCTCTTAATAACGTTTTCGTAAAATGCTTAGTTTTAACAAAAATTGTAATAAATAATAAAAACTGAATTTTAAAAGGCGATTCCAGTGTACAAGCACCATTGGAGTTTTACCTACACTCTATACTGCACAGGGTGGTATATGTTTTAAACGAAAATTTTATTTTCTAAAAGTGTTATATACTTTTTTTCACAAATTGCTTTGTTTCTAAGAAAATTGCTTAAAATAAAAAATGTGCATGTGTTTGTTTTAAATAAAATGCTAGAAATCGGCATATTGGGGATGCTTAAGTGTACGTATCTTGGCAAGGGTAGTAGCCTGGCTACTCTAAAGCATCGCATTTATTAGGTCTTTTAATGAGATTTAAATTTTCTTTTAACATATTTTCTTAACAAGGAAGTACTTTTTGAGTAAAAGGCTAATAAAGGAAAATAGTCAAAAATACAAGGCAGCGTCATTTTATTAATGTTCCTGAAGGGAAAGAGGTCGGGGCTGTAATTTTGTTTTATGGGACCACAATGAAAGAGATTGCGCCTAGTCTTGATTTGACATTATTTTAAACTATTTTTTTAACAGTAAATTAATAAAAACTAGAAATAAAATAAAATTTTATAAAATAAATTTAAAATTTCTTATCTTTAAAACCATTTGAGGTATAAATATTAGAATAGCACTGTTTGATGCATTTTTTATTTGTCTACAACTTTTGTCATTAGACGTTGTTTCAAAAAAGCTTGAGTTTAGAAGTTATTAAGAAAATAAGCAAACATTTTACAAAATGGAATGAACCGAACCGAACCACCAGAGTAACACCGTTTGGTGCGTGTTTTATTTGTCCACAACTTTTGTCTCATCAACTTTTTTCAAAAAAGCTTTACTGTAAAAGTTATTGAGAAAAGAACAGAGAAAAATGAGCAAAAATTCAAGATGACGGCGCCATTTTGACAAGGAGTGAGAGGTGGGGACTTTTTACAAAGCTAAGGGCTATCACTTAAGGCAAGTCATAGCTTTATGTTATTTAGTTCCCAATAAACCCCCTAGTTTCCCTGTACTAGTAGAATTTAAAATTTAAACAAAAAAGTTTTTACGAGTAAAAAATGGCCCAACATTTTAAATTTGTAGTTTGTAGAAAGAGGGTCTGACAGTTACGAAACGAAAACGAAAAGGGAACCACCCCCCCCCAACCCTGGCAGGGGATTGCCCCCCCAACCCTGGCAGGGGAGTGGTCCCCCCCTTAAACGTGCTTTTGGATAGTTTTTTGCTAATAACTCGAAAACAGACAACTTTTCCAAAAATCTGGAGATCATTTTTCATGCGGAAACAATTTCTTTTTCCACGATGTACCTTAGTACCCTCTGACGGCAGTGGTGCACGTTCCATTAGCGGATTTATTAAAAAAAATATATATACAGGCTGTCTCTAAAAGGTCTGTACAAAATCTTAGCACATATTCCTGAGGTCAAAATAAGTCGATTTAAAGCAACTTACCTTAGTCCGAAATTGCTCCGTTTCAGAGATACAGGGTGGTAAATTTAAAAATTAAAAATCGTTTGTCTTAAAATTTATAAACATTTCTCAACGCATTACTTTAAAAATTGGTACCCGGGGATTTTTTGGGATGCGAAACCTAAATATGGATTCTTTTTCACTGTGCCCGTTAGAGAGCGCTTCACAATGCTCTTTTTATAGTTTAAAATGACTATAACTTTTTTCTCAGTGTAACTTTTAACTTTTTTAGTTAAGAAAATATTTTCCTCAATCTTTTTAAGCCAAAAAGGTACTCTTGTTGATATGCGCTTAAGTAAGTCGTTTTCGAAATATTTCCGTTTTTATTGTGCGATGCCGCAACGGAATACTGAAATTATTTTAAATGACTATTTCACTAGAGTGTTTTACACTGGCAAAATGTCATAGCAACGGCCAGTTTTCTACTGACTATTGTTCTCAAAGCTTTATTCAAGCAATTTCGCTCATGAAATTTTTTAATTAATTTTTAAATTCACCTGTATCTCTGAAACGGAGCAATTTCGGACTAAGGTAAGTTGCGTTAAATCAACTTATTTTGACTTCAGGAATATGTGCTAAGATTTTGTACAGACCTTTTAGAGACACCCATATTTTTTTGTGGTATTTTTTATCCTTAGCACTATTTTTTTACAAAAAAATATTATGGCTTAAAAGCCCATTGTATACAGTTAAATACTTGTTAAGCTAGATATGTTTTTTTATATAGCCTCCTTGAAATAAAAATAAATGTGTTTGTGGAAGTCCTTAAATGAAACAAAAATGTTGAACAATTAAACAACAAGTACAAAATTATTTCTGGTTAGTAATAACTTAAAACTGACTTTTTCTAGTTGACCTTATTTAAAATGGGGGGTGGGGGCATCCCTCCTCTCACCCCCCTCAAAAGTGCTCTCTTACAGTATTTTCCCAATTTGCAAACTTTTAACTTGGCAAAAAACACCTAAGTAACAATTATTGAGGCTGATGAAAAGTCCTCTCTAACGATGTATTACACACCCCCCTTACATCAGTAGTGGCGCACCTTTTATAGGCGTTTAAATAAATAAGAAGTGTGGAATTAAGTTATTAAATTTTACTCTCCCACATGTCTGGTTTTAAAACATTTTTTTAGAGCTGAAGAAATTTTCTTTTAAACGATGTACATCACTCCCCCCTCAATGCAGCAGTACATCTTGCACAGCTGCCCCAAAAATGGTCAAATTTGATATACATTTTTAATCTTCATTTAAGACAACTATGCTGGAACATCACTAATACACATACTGCGTTCAAACGATGGGGATCCACCCGCCTACTCTTGGCGGGGCGGGTGGTCCCCCCCTTAAATATTTTTTAACATTTTTCCTAGTTAACCGAAAAATTTAAAATTTTTTAAAAATCTTCTAGAAACTATTTTTGGACCAGACAAAATATTCTTTATAGCAATGTTCTTGGCCACCTCTGGAAGCAGGGGTGCATGTTCAATAGAAAAGAAGGGTATTTTTTATCCAACTTGTATGTAACCCTTCTTTCGTACGCCTATGGAACGTGCGCCGCTGCTTTCAGGGGGGGGGGGGGGGCACAAACATTGCTGGATAGAAAATTTTATCTGCTCCAAAAATTATATGTGGAATATTTTTAAAAAATTTGACATTTTTCGGTTTATTAGAAAAAGAAAATATATTTAAGGAGAGGGAACCCCCCCACCCCCCCGCCAAGATTAGGGGGAGTATACTCTATATCCATACCAAGTGTGTTGATTCTCTCATTAAACGCAGTATGTGTATTAGTTCTAACATGGTTGTCATAAATGAAGATTCAAGTGTACATTAAATTTGACCATTTTTGGGGCAACTGTGCAAGATCTACTGCTGCGTTGAGGGGGGATTGATGTACATCGTTTGAAAAATGAGTTTTAAAACCAGACATGTGGGAGAGTAAAATTTAATAAAATTAAAAAAAAAATTATTCATTTATTTAAATGCCTATAAAACGTGTTATACATCGTTAGAGGACTTTTGGTCAGCCTCAATAACTATTACTTAGTTGTTTTTGGCCAACTTAATAGTTTGCAAATAATTAGAAAAATACTGTAAAAGATCACTTATAAGGGGGCGAGATGCCCCCTCCCCCAATTTAAATGAATTCAACTCGAAAAGTTAAGTTTTAAGTTAATACTAATTAAAAATATTTTTTTACTCACCTTAAGTATTATTTACTGAGATAAAAATGAATGTTCAACATTTTTGTTTGATTTGAGGATTTCTACAAACACATTTATTTTTATTTCAAGGCGGCTACTTTAAAAAGTTATGTTTAACTTATTAAATATTTAACTGTGTACTGTGGGTTTTTGAACAAAAATACTTTTTTTAAAAACAATTTGTTAACGATACAAAATGCCACAAGAAAAATAAAAAACATATTTTAAACATTTTCCCCTCTTTTTGTAGGAATATAAAACTGCCTTAAGAGCGTACTAAAGCACATAGTTAAAAATGAAATTTTATCCGCTTGCAAAATGATCTGTAGAATATTTTTAGAAAAGTTGACTGTTTTCGAGTTATTATCAAAAAACCGTCAAAAAGCACGTTTAAGGGTGGTTCCCTTTCGTAAAATCTTCGGGCGAGTCTTATGTCTATCCATACCAAGTGTGTTGCTTCTGTCATTAAACGCAGTATCGGACCTTGTAGGGCCTGAACTAAAAGGCACTTTTAATTTTAAATTTTTCTTTAAAAATGTACCTGCAGTTGCTGAACAATCTTTGCACTCAGAATGCATCAATTTTTCCTTCTTATTAACTTCGATCAGCACAGTGTAGATAATTTCCCTTACTCTGTGTATGGGAGTGATTCTGGCCTTAACTGTGCAAATATGTGCGTCTCTCTCTGCCCAATAGCGTTGTCACCATACACTTCCTTCGTCACTCTAAAAAAAATTGAGAGCTCAATCTCTTTTAAAAGTTGGATTCGTTATACAAAAAAAAACTATAAAAAACAAGAAATTTTCATTCATTATTTTGCCCAGAAATACCTGAAACACCCCAAAACCATCGAATTTGACATATCCTGTACAATTAAATGTGCCCTTACTTATTAAACAGTTTGGGTTAGTGTTGTGGTGTAAATTAATTTAAAAATAATTGAACTTCGAATTTAACCAGAAAGAAAGTATATTATAAACCTTTATAAAAGAAATCAATAGGTAAAGTGCCTATACAAAGTTAGAGATCGCTAATATAGGTCATTTCTGATTTAAAAAAATGTAACATGGGGTCACACTTTTCTGTTTTTAAGATACAACATTGTTACAGTTGATGAGTGGGGGAAAAAGGGTTTTACAAAAAAAGAAAATATGTCACTACCAAATGATTATTTGGCCAATGAGGTATGATCCAAAAATGTGATATTCCTTTTTTGATGAGAGATACAGGCTGTTAAAATAACCTCCAGAAATTGGTAAAAAATCAGGTTTTAAAACTTTTTATTTTTGCTAATTCTTATTATCAAATCTTTTTCTCTCCCTAGATGTTATTTCCTAAAAAAAAAACATAAAGAAAAACATCTATACCTACCTAATTTTTATCATTTTTATCTGTAATTATTGCTCATGTTTTGATTCAGTATCAAAAATTCACCAAATTTCATATTTTTACTGCATCATTTAAGAAAGTTAGGGTAAATATCCCAGTAGTTGCCATGGCCCAGTAGATGCCATCTTTGCTTTCTTTATTTATTATCAAGACAATTCTGCAACTTTACCCACCTTCTGGTGCCTTCTAGTAATAACGGTATTATTAAGACAATTCTACTTGGGTCAATAAAAATAGATATTTTTTAAATTGGGTCTCACAGGCTGATTTTACCAAAAGTCCTATTGAATTTTATTAGGGAAAGTATTCCATAGGTTTTTGAATTGTTAAATGTGATTGAAAAGTAAATATCTACAAAAATGTAAAGTTTTGAGAAAGTATCATATTCCATTCAGACATGGGTTGGCAATTACTGGGAAAATAAATATGTCCTTCAATAATTGGCAAGGGTGACTCAAAATAAAGCAAATCTTTTTGTTTTGCCATAAGGTGGCAATTATTGGATTTTTATTCGGAAATTACTAGCAGTAACTAAGTGCAACATGCTGAAGAGTATAATGCCTTTTTAAAATATATTTTTGTCTCTGAACTTACACCTTACCTAAATAAAAAAAACTTTATCATGGTTCTGGACTTGGCAATTTCTGGTTGACAATATTGGTAACTAATAGGTAAAATTGGCAAGTACTGGGGATTTTTGACATTTTTTCATTTTACTGGGTAAGAGAAATTATTAAAGTCTTACAGCAATGTTTATAATATTGTGTTGTATAGTCAATGCTGAAAGTTAAAGTGGCAATTACTGGGGTGTTTACCCTATAATGAAAAAGTTTAAAAAATCATCAATTTAATGCTCTGTATCTCAACAACAAAAGAATTTTGACCCATGTGTTATATGCACTTATCAGACATAAGCTCCTCATCCCATTCAATTTGAACAATGACACCCTGTATAGTCAACCAAAGTTGAATAAAAGCACTATAAATTTTTGTAGAAAAAATGTCATTAGTTTAGCTGTTATTATTGATGATTGAAGTTAAAAGAAACAAAGGAATCAGAAGTTGTAAAACCTGCCTTATGTATTACACTTTCTACGAGTTTTTCTGATAAAATAAAAGAAACATTTCCAAGTAACACTAACCCAATACCTAACTTACTTTCCACTTTTAACATTTTTAATTTTTGCACTAAACTGAAGGAATCCATATGTTCTATCATTATGTGATCAATTTTGGCAAATTGTCGGATCAACACTTTGTAAATCCTCTTTTACAGGATCCTAAAAAGTAATTTAAAATTATTTTAAAAAAATTGATGTATGCAATGTTCCATTCATTAACATTCCACATGGGCGCACACTCATAGGGGGGGGGGGGGGCTCGGGGTTCCAAGGCCTTAGTTTTTTTCACATATTTCATGAATTAAAAATAAATAAAAATAAAATAGCCAAATCATACATATTCCTGGGTGTGCTGCATTTTTATATAAGAATTAAAAATATTGTCAGATTAATTTTGAAAAAATGGATTGATGCAATCTTCTATTCATTAACAGTTCATATAAGGCAAAGTCAAGTCAAATTTTAAGTTGGCACTATGCATGGTTAGATAAAGTTATGTAATTGAGAGCTAATGTTCTAGCTAATAAAGTTTTATCTGTAGCAGTGCACACCCAGAAATATGTCTTGGGGGGAAGGGGTGCTAGACCCTATGATGCTTAATTTTGTGCAGTTTTATTTTTTATTCATAAAATATGTCAAAAATATACTAATATTTAAGGCTGAAATTATTGGGTTGACTTTGAGAAAAAAACTTCATATGAACATATGTCCTAAATGTCTTATCTCTGCTATAGAATAATATATACTTAATACATAAATATTACTTTATGTCTCTGATAAAGATTTTCCAAAAATTTGGTATATACTTTCTATTCATCAAGAGGCATTCTCTGATGTATAACGGCCGTTTTTTATTTCATTTTAACTAGAGCCATTTCTATATGAGTGGCCCTCAGTATTTTTGAAAAAATCTATAAATTGTAAAAAACAACAAAGATTGCGGGCAATTCCTCAAAAAGGGATATTAGTAGCTCACATACTAGTTTCGGTCTTCTTGGACCTCTTCGGTACGAGCGTAACAAGTGTTAAGGAACGATTAATGGGGATGATGGTGTCTGAAAAGGAAACATGAAGAGGTCCAAGAAGACTGAAACTAGTAAGTGAGCTACTAATATCCCTTTTTGAGGAATTACCCGCAATCTTTGTTGTTTTTTCATTAAGTATGTCCTCACAATATTCCTTTTAACTAAAAATTGTATTTTCTCGTAAGGGGTCTAGCAAGATGTAAATGAAGGAATTTAATTATTTTTTTTTTACAAAAAGCATATGTCAAACAAATAAAAGCAAGAGATGACATTTGCTCAGGGGAGAATGAAAATTTTAGAGATAAATTTACATATAAAAAACAATGTCATAAGTACCATTATTTTCTTTGAAAATATGAAAGGCAATTTCCACATGAATGCCCCTAGTCAAATATAAAAACAAGGAGACATCGAAAACAGCCTCTTGATAAATACAAAGTGTGTATCAAATTTCATAAAACAATCTAGAGCAGTAACAGATTTATTAATGAAAAAAGATTTTGTCAAAATTTTTAATATTTACCTTGTATCTCAAAGACATTTAACACATACAGTGTACTCCAGTTATAACGTAGCTGGGTTATAATGTAATTTCAGTTATTTTTCATAGGTCTGGCCATAATACTCTTCTTTTTATTTGTGTTGTTTATAATGTGCATCCGCTTATAAAGTACATATTTTCTGGGCCCTTGAGGGTACGTTATAACCAGAGTACACTGTACATATATGCATATCAAGTTTTTTACTCAAAATGGACCTGAAAATTAGCTTTTTAAATATTAGTATATTATTCAAAAACACCCTGTATAAACCTATCAAATCCATTGTTTGTGAACACACCTCTATACCTCTTAAACTACTCAACCAAACCTAACCTATATGGGTCTACCAAGGGGCCCTATCCTAACTTGTTTTATCTCAAATCAACTTATAATTGAACTAAATTAATCACTTTGTTGTTTTTTTAAAAGGTAACATTTTAAAGATTTTTTAACTTGTTATAAAAGTGCCTTTATATCGACCTTTTTACACTTTTTTCTCCTGCAACAACTTCTTCGCAGTTGCAAATTTTATTGCTAGGTGTATAAAGGCAGTTTTAAACAACAAACATATACCTAATGCATAAACCTAAATTAAGTAATATAGGATTGTCTTTTTCCACTATACCATCAGCAACAAAGTCCAATAAATTTACGTTTGTGCACACTCTGTTATACCCTCGGTTGCACACTTAAGAACTTACCGAAATTTGTAGGCTCACTGTGGAAAATAACAACGTAAAATATTCTTTCAAAACTCAAAAATCACTAAAAACAAAGTTAAATTACCAAAAAATAAATGTGGTAAACAAAACCATAGAACTACAAAACGTCAAAACCACAGAACACCAAAGTCAAAACAACGTTTTCTGACAGTTGCATATCGGAGCAACGAGGCAGACGCAAAGTCCCTCCAGTCCCCCAGTTAACTAGTCACTTTACATTACAATACAATCGACCAGATATTCGATGACGTCACAAGGTAGATTTTGACGTCACAAGGTAGATTTGAAAAATTCCGTGGGTCACTGAATCGCTGATTAAAAATGTGTTTTTTCGCCTAGAAAAAAAAAGTTTTTTGGAAAAAAAAGTATTGGAATGGTTTTTGATGGCCTGTCGGCTGATGTATAACCCAAAAAAAGAGGTACTTTTTTTTTTATGGGAAAGCCCCATTCTCGATAATAAGGTTAGTTTCGAGAAAATTTAATAAAACTGAAAAAAAAGAGGTTTGGGGGGATTTTCTCCGCCCCTGACGATTTTTCGAGTTGGAAAACGGGATATTTGGATTCAGTGGCATCCAATTAGAGGAAAATGGTTGGTTGCCAAAAGTAATATGAAATGCTTCTAGACCGAAAACGGTAAGATTTGTTGCTCTGACTATGGGGAAAATCACCGAAACACGTCCCAAGTAACATTTCTTTATTTATAGCAGAAGCTAAAAGGTTGCCAGCGCCTTTACTTAAAACCATTAGTTTCAATGTTTGGTCGCTAGCACGTTCCCATTACCCTTATATACCCCTTAGACCTCCTAAATGGGACTCCCCAATTGGTGGTGGCAACCTATGTATTAAACTCATTATAAAACCATAAGAAATAAACGCTAGCTTCGCCCTCTAGCGGTTCCACCAGTATAGAACCTTTTAGAGCCTAAATCTATTATGCCAGGTTCTAAAAGCAACTCAGAAACGTCCTCTATCCTGTTATAAAACTAGATTTGGTAATTTGGTATCCTGGCAATTCTTTTGAATACCACAATACCTTTAGAGTAAAGAATTTTTCCTATAAAAGCTTTAGCGATATTTTAGATTCACAATGGCTATATAAAATAATTTAGGTCATAAAATTGCCAAAAATGTCAGAGTCCCAAAATTATTGTATCACATAAAAATATACCTATATATGATAAGTTTGTCGTTTTGTGGATCATCAAATTGCCTGCCAGACTTATTTTTCTGATAAAATCGTATCTGAAAAGCTCTCAAAACAAGCGCGCCAGCTCACAAATGCTTTTTAATAGTTTTTTGATAACTGAATAACAAATATTTAAAATAAAAAAAGTGATTTACACTATTCACCATTAAAAAAGTCTGTTTGGTTTACATAAATTAAAATTAAAGTAAAATTATTGTTAAAAAACACTGCTAAAACGACTAGATAAATATTTTCTGTTTACAATATTTTTAAAATAATTCTATATACGCCATTATCGTTTTATAGTGGTCACTTGGTTTTATTTGTTACTCTATCGCAACAAGGATTTTTGAGTGCGCTTATGAAACCAATAAAAAAGAGAAGGTAAACATAGTGAACATAACCTCACTTAAATTTTTTGTATTTGTTTTTTAAAGTGTTGTGTTAAATTTAAATGTTTTTTATCGTGCAATTTGCCACTCAATCAGGAGGGCCAGTGCAATGATATCCGTTGTGCCTGCAGGTTGGAGGGAAACCTCTTATATTGGCCGTTTAAACAGGCCTTATCTAGGCTTGGGTGCCCTACCGAGGAGGATAATAAATAATCAATCTTGCAATAGGTAGGTACCAATCTGTACTAGTACTAGTAGAAACTAAAATACGAAAGTATTTATTGACTTCTGTTAGAACCCTTAAGGAAACAAAGTTTTATATGACCGCCTATTTAAATAATATTTAATATGTAGCTATGGGTAACCATAAATACAAAAGAATTAAGTTTACCTTTAAGCCTTCGTTTTAAAACCTGTTTAAAATGCCTAAAATTAATGGCAAAAACCAAAAGTCTAAAGTTTATATTTACCACTCTTAAAAACCTTAAGGAAACTAGGTTCTATATGGCCGCCTATCTAATCATATCTACTTTTAAACTACTGGTAACTACAAAAACAAAAGGATATAAGGTAACCTTTTAGCTCTATTATAAAACACTTTTGTGATGACCTAAAGTAATGAAAAAAACTAAAAGACCAAAGTTTATATTTATTTCTTTTTAAAAACTTTAGGTAAAAGGGTTTTATAAGACCATCTTTATAAATCAGAAATCAATAAAACCAAAAGTATCTAAAAGGAACAGAAGAACACTTTTTGGTTGTATAACACCTCTTTAGGTAATTGGCAATATAAATTACCTTTTTGTAGCCAAATTGATCCTAAAAGCCATAACAGCACCCTCTAAATAACCTTGGAACCAAATTAATAAAACCTTGAGTGGTAATAATGTTACTTGGGGTAAACTGAGAAATGTCTGTACTACAGATAATCATTATCAGGCATTACCATTGTTATATCTTTTAAACAATAAAAATAAACAGAAAATGATAAAAATTTAAAAATAATAAAAAGGAAATACCCCGCTAATTGATGAGACCCTAAATTCACACAATTATTAATATTTGACACTTCACTTATCTATGTGTACGGTGTGTCCACCAACACCAGACTCAATCACTATAATTGATATCACCCAAGCCTGATTCAAATCGGAGTAAGCTCTCTCAATAAATTGCCCGACTATTTTTAAACAAACTTCTGTATGTAGTACTCTGCAGTCCTAAGCCTAACCCCCGTATTTGAAAAAAATCCAAAAATGCGATTGTTGGTTAAGACAAATTATAATAATATACTCTATTGTTTATACTAATGTAACAAATCGTAAAACTACAAAAAGTATCTAAAAAGTCACTTAAAATTTTCTTTTTTCCAAAGGGCACTATGTATTTTCAAACATTCAAACGCGATTTACTCCATTTCATGTAAAATTCAAATACAGGGGTTACGCTTAGGACGGCAGTAATTTGTATGTACATACCCATTCAGTTCCACCAGTAGATTCACATTCGTAAATGGCCACACAAAGATTAATGTACCTAGCGTCTTGGTCGTTCTTGTTGGATCTAGTAAAGCTCTTGCCGTACTTGTAAGCGCAAGCAACCTATATCAAAGCATTAAAATTAGAAAAATAAAAAAAGGAGGCATTAAATATCTTCTAAATTTGTATAACGCAAGAAAACACAATTTTTTCTGAGATCTCATAATATTGTTTGTGTTTGATTTCTTTGCAAAATTAAGTAAAACTCACCTTTTTTAAAGTAAATTATTTAATTACCAACCAACTAAAATTACAGTACAGAGAAAAAATAATATTTCAAATGTAAATATTTGCATACACGTGATTTTTAGTTATCTGATTCTTCTGATCTACTTTTTTAATAAAAATTTTTGATGTGCAAAATAGACTATCCTCTTGGAAAAAATTCATATTTCTTGACAAATCTCGTATTCGACAAAAAATATGTGATATTTGATAAACTTTTGATGAACAATAATATTTATTGAAAAAATAGTCCATTTCTCAAAGTGGAGTTTGCAAATTACAAAGAAAAACTGAATGTCTTCTCCACTAAAGTCTTTATTGTTTCGGGTTTTATTCAATCCAGCGAAAAAGAGGTATCCTGAACAGGATACCTCTTTTTCGCTGGATTTTCAACTAGTAATAGCATCTATTTGAACCCTCGCATTAGCTTGCTGGGGGTATGAGAGTCTTTTGAAGGTTTTTGAAAGCTGATGATGGGTCTCTTTAGACTCGAAACATGTCCTAAATAAAACCCGAAACAATAAAGACTTTAGTGGAGAAGACATTCAGTTTTTCTTTGTAATAATATTTATTCTAAAAATAATAGTAAAATAGTTTTTCATATGGTTTCAACATACAGGGACATACTGTGTCTACAAGTTTTGGCTTGGTGGCTATGAAAATGAATTAATTAATAATTGTCGAAATATTTTTTTGAATTAAATAAAAAAGTTAAGATTTTTTTTAGGATGTTTTTATCTTTTATCAGTATTTTATCTAGAGGTCAATCTAGCAGCGGGCAATTTTTAGTAACGTTTCCAACAAAAAAAAGTTAATTATTCTATGTTTTCCCAAAGTATATATAATTATAATTAATATGTAGTTTTCTTATGTAACGAAACAGAAAAAATATGCAAAACGTAGTGATTTTGGTTTAAAGGGCTTTATAAAAGAAGCAAATCGTTTATGTTTACAATTAAAAAAAATTCTTACTCTTCCCGAGTAGGCCACACTAATGTTCAGCACCTGCCCATCAATTTCAATTGCAGACTCCTTGATCATATTCCACTCGGTCCACACTTTACCAGAATTGACAACCTCCCCATTTTCTTCTAACATAAGACCTAGGCAGAAATATGATATTATAAGTTACATTATAACAATTCTTAACATTTCTTCTCTTCTCAATTTTTGTGTACAGCGTGTCCCATTTTCGATGGGATTAAATAGGAAACTCGGTTATTATTAAAGATATCGATTTTCTGATTGCACCTTACCGTACTCTTTTTTGGAGCTCTTAAAAATGGTGTAATCAGATTTTTGCTATACACCGTGGTTTCGCTAATACAGGGAGTTTTTGAAAAAATTGCATTTTAATTAATTCCTTGTATCTCGCTTATTTTGCAAGATATTTTTATTCTCTAAAAACCTTTCTATGGCAACTTTTTTAGAGCAATATAATGACGTTGTCAATTTTTTTAAATATTGTTTAGTTTTTGAGATATGGAATTTATCATAAAAAATTAAATACGGACCTGGATTTTTTTTATTACTACTTTGATTGGTTCCATGCTATTATTACCTTAAAATTATAAAACTTTAATATTTTTTTAATTTAAGGTTAAAAAAAACTATTTAATATTTGAAAAAAAATTATAGTCCGAACCTGCAAATTTCCAACGTAATTATAAATTAAAAATGGCAAGACACACTAGTTGAACGATTTTTAGTTTATCTGTTTTGAAATAATAATTAAAAGATTTATAAATTAAGTAAAAAACGTTAAGTTACAAAAATAATATCATACTAATTATATGATGGTAGCACAGCAGGTCGTGAAATTTACAAAACAAAAGCGTGGAATTGACATTGTCATTTTACTTGTCCTTTTTGTGAATATCCAGATTTTGAAAAATGTGATATGTTTGACTGCTTCATTCAAGCAACAAAATCCCAATATTTAAATGGCCGAAATATTTTTATGCAAAATGCGTTTAGAAAAATTACTCAAAAATGCCAACAATGTCTTACACATAATGGTAATCAGAAGAATTAGTTATTTTTTATAATTTGTTTTTTTTTGTATTTTTCGTAGACTTTGTTTCAAATAAATCTGTAAATTAACGTAAAACCATTTTAATATGCTAAGTATCAAAACAGTTAAACTAAAAATTGTTTAACTAGCAATTTTGAATTTATATTTATGTTAAAAATATCCAGGTTCGGACTAATTTTTTTTTAAATATTAAATCTTTTTTTTTACCTTAAAACAAATTTTTTTTAAATTTTTATTATTTTATGATAATACAAGCATGAAACCAATGAAAATAGTAATTAAAAAAATCCAGGTCCGTATTTAATTTTTTTATAAATATCATATCTCAAAAACTAAACAATATTTTAAAAAGCTGACAACGTCATTATTTTCTTCTAAAAAAGTTGCCAAGAAAAGGTTTTTACAGAATAAAAATATCTCGCAAAATAAGCGAGATACAAGGGATTATTAAAAATGCAATTTCTTCAAAAACTCCCTGTATTGGCGAAACTACGGGGTATAGCAAATAACTGATTACGCCATTTTTAAGGGCTCAAAAAAAGAGCACGGTAACGTGCAATCAGAAAATCAATATCTTTAATAATAACCGAGTTTCCCATTTAATCCCATCGAAAATGGGACACGCTGTACAAGTGTCAATAATATCTCACATTTGAATACCAAAACTAGATCATTTTGAATATTTTTAACCAGCTTAGCGGCATCTTAGAAACGGTTTTTTATATAGCTAACACATTTACTCTAATTAACAATAATTCCATTGTACAGCATCTACGGAGATCTTTTAAATGGGTAGTACTCGAAGATAGACGCCCTCAAAGAAGTCAACAAGTTGATTGACAATGAATGTGTTTACGCTAATCATTTCAATTGGATGGTCAATGGAAGAATAAGACAATCGTCCGAATTTAGCGTTCTTAAATGTTATTGTCTGGTCCAAACCTTCTAGACCAATAGGTGGCCATACACACAGAGGTTGATCCGCCGGTTTGGAACGGCGCGGTTCAAACTGGCGGATTTGTCTTTCAATTAGTGGACATTCCACGCGCGAGTTATAGCCGGTACAGATTTATCTGTGAGTTCAGACCGGCGGGCGAAACTTGTGGGTTCCGCGCTCGATATTTTAACCGTCGCAGACTTGTCTGTCGGTTTAAACTGTGCCAGGGATAACAGACCGTTTATATAGTCTCTCTTTAATTTATTGAATATTATGGCACATGTTTCCGGAATGATATAACCAAGTGGCTGTGCAGAAATTCCTACTGAAAATTTCAGATCTTCATATGATCTTCCCGTGGGAAGAAAACGAAGGGCAGCATTTAATCGCTGTTTTGGTCCAATGGTTTCTCTCATTTGGGTATCTTGTTTCGTAATATCTTCTCTTACCAAATTTAATAAAAGGTCATACGTGTTAATATCCATTCTTAAATAATTTTTAAAATCGTTTGGATCATTTTCTCTTAACTCTTTTAATAGAAGGTCATGGCTAAATAGTTTCCTCGTAAGCAAATAACTTTTAACCCACTTAAAACGTCTCTTTTTTACACCACTATGCATTATTTCCATATTAATAATCATTCCCATGCACAGAGCCTGCTTCTTTTTAGCACGAAACATTTTACATACACTATGCTTAAAATACCGTGCCGCATAAAACTTTCGACTTGACGAAATTCCACAGTTTTGGTTAAACCGGCAGATAAATCTTGAGTTTTCGCCCACTAACGCGCGGATATGTCTGCCATAGACCGATATGAAGGATCGATTCGAAAGATTTTTTTTGTGTTAGTGGACTGCAGCAGTTTTAAACCGTTGAGGACAAAACGGTCAGACTTATCTGTGCCGTTCCAAACAGACGGATCAATCTCTGTGTGTATGGCCAGCTAATGCCTTCAAAACATTATATTTTTTTTCAATTATAAAAATTTTGTCGGTGTAGGCAGCTTTTGTAAAATAAGCCTTAAAAATTATTATTAATGCTGCTAAGGGGTAGTTTAAAAGTAGAAAATAGTACAGGACTGGTAATCTCTTATTCAAAAACGCATAGCTTTTTTTGAGACGCTCACCGTTTTATGACGTCAAATTCGCTAAGCATCTGACCACAAGTGCAAAAATGGTATTCACGTACACGTGAGCCTTATTGGGAACACCATAGTACGAGCGAGTGTATTCAATATGGAATAATTAAATGCGGATGCATGAAGGCTGAAAAGCGATAGTTGACGAGTATTCCTATTAAAGATTTTTCCACAACAAACAACTTTAAAATAACCTATTATATCCCTACGATATTCCCAAAAAAAAAATTGTCTAGATTTTCGATGTTTTTGTCACTAAGTAGTAAAAATAACTAACTGCGGGTTAAAATACTCTGCCAATCTATGGGCACCTAAGCTCACACTAGGGACTATAGTTATAGTGTGAGCTAATATAATCAAAAACTGAAATATATTTTATTCAACTCCAGACTCAATTACCTTTCGTTTGATACCACACAAACCATGTTTTGACTTACACTCAAATTTTTTAAATCTACCCCCACTCTTTAAAAAAAAACTAAAATGTATATTGTTTAACTCTAGACTCAATTACCTCTCGTTTGATATCACACACGCCATATTTTCACTTAAACTCTAATTTTTGACATCTACCCCCACCCTTTTTTTTAAATAAACTAAAATTCATTTTGTTTAACTCCAGACTTAATTACCGTTCGTTTGATATCACACACGCCATATTTTCACATAAACTCTAATTTTTGGAATCTACCCCCACCATTTTATTTGGCTTGCGTTCGGTGGATTTCGTTCATTTTTAAATGGGACCATCACGGCCCAAGACCCAACTTAGGTACCAAATTTCATTAAAATCGGACAAGCGGTTTTTGAGTTATGCGGGTTGGTCGTTACAGACAGACATACAGACAGACAGACATACAGACAGACAGACAGACAGACAGACAGACAGACAGACAGACAGACGACAAAACAAAAAAGTTTCAAAATCATCTGAAACGCAAAGATATATAAAAATTTTTGAAATCGGAGCAACTTTTTTTTTCTTGAAAAAATTAGGATCACCATAGCTCACACTACTTATATAGTAGTAGTGTGAGCTAAAAATCTCTAATGTATGCTAGAGACCCTGTATGTATGACATATTTTTAAAATAGAGAGACGCGACAAACTAAGGTCACTCATCGTCAAGCAAGCTTTACAGGTAGCGAAGCTAACGTCAGGCTTTCTATTTTTTGGTTATAATTTTTGATATGTTTTCCTCGTTTTCGCATTGGCGGCTCGTTGTTATTTTAAAAATGTGGTCTAAAGATCTATTTATTATTGATGCAGTTTCAAGATAGTTTGCAGCATAACTTTTTAATTCTAATTACATAAATATGTATAGTTTAGGTACCTTCATACTGTGTAAAACAACATCTTTAAAATAAAACAAAACCGCCAATGCGAAACCGAGGAAAACATGTCAAAAATAATAACCAAAAAATAGAAACCCTGACGCTAGCTTCGCTACCTGTAAAGCTTGCTTAACGATGAGTGACCTTACGACAAACCCATAAAAGTCACTGAAATTAACATTTTTTGGTTATGTTATTTTCTTGCCAAGCTCATTGGCGTTTCACTAAAATAATTTATATTGTCAGCGGTGAGTGACATCAATCAGCATGCAACACAAAAACAAACACGCTTGTCCGAACCCCCTATATATAGGGTCACTGCATCCTGGAAGCCTGGCGTATGAGAAGACACTACGTCTTCGTGATGCAGTGACCCTACCTATATAGGGTTTGTTAAAAATCGTTTATTTTTATTTTCCGAGGCTTATGAAATAACAAGGACAGAAGGTGCGTCTCTCTCTAAACATAGCTAGAGTATAGAGGACCGATATTTTCATCCTTTGATTTTGACTTAAATAAATTTGACTTTGAAGATTTTGTCGCGTGTCTCTATTGTAAGAATATGTCATTACATACAGGGTCTCTAATGTATGCCACGTTTGTTAAAAAACATAAAAAAGCGAGAATTTGCAAGGATGCCATCCCAAGGGCGCGTTTACCAACGTGAACACCAAATTCGATCGGTCAGCGCAAATGCTATGCGAGAAGGTTGCTGTGCGTTTTGCTTAGCGTAACGTTTTTAAGCGAATTTATGAGAATAGATAGTTTAAGTTGTGCATGAGATTTGACAGTTACGCAAGCGCACTTCGTCACATCGTCGTCAAGGTCACGTTAGGAGCTTACGTATTTACGTTAGCTTACGGCAGTCTGCGGGCACCTTAACGTTACCAAAGAATAGAATTGGTTGATTGACCGATCGAAAAATGAGGCCTAGACGATAATTTCCGCTTCCAGTACAAACGATTCTTTGCAAATATATTTCTATTGTAGTTGAAAAGACAAAAAACAAAATTGTAACATCAAAAAAACACAGTGCCGAATTCCATATTCTCTGCTATTAGTAGACTTGTTATGGTAACGTAAAAACATTCAACTTAAACTTAAATTTGGAACAAAACGTAGAGCGCTTAACGTGCAGTTTTACGTAAAAATACGTAGCACAACTTAAACTATCTAATACCAGCTCTTTGTTAACCTTAAATACTATTTGTTCCACTAACCGGATATTTCTTTAAGATGAATAGGGTTTGTCGATACTGTCCAAAAGCGAATATAGCCATCGCTGCAGGCTGTCGCAAAGCAGTATGGAGCAAGACAGGCTGGGTATATTGAAGCTGAACTCAAGTGACCTGAAAAAATAACATGCTGGACCTGGCATGCCTTAAGTATGTTCAAGGCCAATAAACTTTCACTTTTTAGCCATATCGAAGGTGGCCGAAGGAAGGGCTACAATACGCCGATGGATTAAAAGGCATTGTATTCACGTGGTTTATATAATATTTTATGCACTTTAGTAGAGGAAAAATAATTAAAAAGAAAAGTAATGAAACGCTATTTAAAAACACCCCGTACTTATTGCATTTAACGGTAATCCTTAGAGATTAAAAGTTTTTAAATTAGGAATTAAAAACACGTTTTTTATCCCTTTATAGTCCTCTTTAGTTCCTAAAGTGCATAAAATTCTGAATAAAAATTGGAAGGCACATTGCAGTACGCACTTTGCATTTCAGGGGGTGAGTTTTCATTCTCACTGTCCCAGATTTGCCCATGATGTTTACAATTCACGATCCGGCAACCCCGCAATTCAAACATTGGAGAAGCCAATCATTTACACTGATTTATTTATTAAAATGGAGTTTCTTAATCACTAATTTTTAATTTAATTTTTTTTTATTTATTCTGGGACTTTTCATCCAATCAGGATCAATCGCCCAGTTTTGCAAAGTTTTAGCAAAGTTAAAGCATTTTTAAACAAACAACCAAGTACCGAGCCAGGAATCGAACCCGGGCCGCTGGTGTGGGAAACAAACAGTGCTACCACTACACCACGACGGCGACTTTCACTAATTACACATTTAAACAAGAGATCTTACACTTGACTTACTGTTACGTGTGTTTCTGCAATTTATTATGCACTGAAAACTAGTTAAAACGACTGATTTTATCAATTCTATCTTTAGTTGACAGATCACCGACATGTCTTTTGAATACCTAAATATGTGGTGGAAAGATGTGTTTGTGTTTACATAACCTTAAGTATAGTCTTTGCAATACCCCAAGTCCCTTTAAAGAAAAGTCAAGAAAATTTGCGACAAAAATAAAATGTTCATACGAAAATTCCACGCTTTTTTCGATTTCGATCTTTGGTAACTACAGAGCGGAATTTCAAGAAAAACAGTAAAAATGATAAAAAATATAAAAACTCTCTCATGTTCAAAACAACACCTTTAGAAAACTTACTTTACAAAGTTTGTAAAACCATTCATCAAAAAGATAAAACAAACTAATTTTGGAAGGCTGGGAAAATAAAACAGCTATTAATGGTGTATTTCTGTCGTACCTCTCGTCATAACTGACGATAGCAGTTCATGAGATAAAAGTTTTGCATAATTAGTTTTCTCTTTAGTTTTTTGGTTAGATTTTAGAGTATTTTTTTTCAATAAAATAGGTTTACAGAACCATACATTTAATTATGCTTAAAGCTAAATATAATAACTTTAGTGATTCGATTTGAAGAGTCTGTATGTCTTTTGTCCTCAATACAGTTTTTGTTAAAATTCCTAAAGCCTTTGCAGTTAAATCAGTTGGGGCCTATGTGTCAACCACAAAAAGTGTGAGAATTTCGTATGAACATCTTTTTTATTAAAAAATATAATAAGACACTGTGTTTTATTTTACTGTAAACTAAATATATAAATGCTTACTTATATACTATTATTATACCAAAGAAATAAGTACCTACATCAATATGAGTCGAGCTGAAGTTCGTTTGTGGAAACTACACATAATATTAATAATTTACCTTTAATTAAGTCTTGTGACGCATCCAAATATTAGTTTATATTGCCCATTTAATTTTGATAGTTTTTTGTGTCAAAATTACAAAGGCCCTTATTGTATCTCAATTTTTACCTACCTAACCCGCGCAAGAATGGCTAGAGAAGATATTGATTTCGACGATTTTTTTTCAGATAACGGAGAAAATATGTTATTCGGGTGTATTTTGACCTATCTTAGCAGGGCAGGGAACAATTTGCCGCGGGACAATTCGCCGCCGGCCCATTCGCCAAGGGGACAATTTCCGTGAGAATTATTGATTAATTTTTATTTTAATCGAAAGTAACTTATTTTTCTTTTAATCCTCTTTTAACTCTCTGTCCTCTTCTTGGAAGATCAAAATCTGTTAAACCTAATCGTGGTCAATTGATCGCAAACATATCCTAAGCGGTGTCTAACTAACAACATTTTGCAAAAAAAAACTCCGCAAAAAAAATAGATTTTCCAAAAAAAAAATGCTTTTTTAATAAGTAGTTTTTTCAAAAACTAATTTATTAAAAAAACAAGAATTAAAAAAAAATTAATGATTTTTCAAAAATTAAATTAAAAAATGTTTACGAAAAAATACTTTTTTAAATATTTTTTTAAAAATATGTTTACTACACACAAAACATTACAATAAAAATTTTAAAAAATTCGGCAAATTGTCCCGCGGCGAAGTGTCCCAGCGGCGGATCGGCCCGCGGCGAATCGACCCGCGGCAAATCGACGAATTTACCTCGGCGTATTGTTCCATTCCCTCCTATCTTAGCAATATCGTCGTTACGTCTGTTGGTCTATGTGTATGTCTGTCCTAAAGCTCCTAAACCACTGAACCGATTTTAATAAAATTTTTAGGTAAAATGGTGTACAATAATGTAAAGAGCTGACTAGATTTTAGTCAGGATTCATTAATCCTATGACAGTTTTTTTTACAGTTTAAAAATTGAAAATATGCTAACTTCTTAACGGACCATCGCATCAATATATTGGAACACGTTTTTCTCAATAATTTATGTTATTACTAAAAGAGCTTCCGTTTATGAGATATTTACTTAAAACTGTTTTCAAGGCTAATAAAGCATGGAGTGTTGATCTAGGAAGTTATCAGATCCATCAAAGATCCATTTATTAAAATAGAGACTTAATGATTGACTTAAAACTAACTAAATCATATCTTACCAGCTGCTGGTGTAGCATGCACAATTTCCACCCCATCAGGTAAAGGTAAAATCTGTTTGACTTCTCGGGTTACTGTCAAGTTGATGTGTGGACTGCATTTTCCCTGTTTTAAATGTAGGGATTCAACGCTATTCCGGCGTGAATAGTCGTTGGTTTCGTCTTGGACTAGGTTTGAGTCGGGGAAGTACATCTGACTAGCTGTCAAAGATGTTTCCGTATCTGGAAACGTATATTATTTATTAATTCGGAAGTAGGAATTTAAAATTAAAATATTTTTCTTATGACTGTGTCCTCACAATACGTCATTCAAATTTATTAATATAATTGTATGCCTGAGATATTTGCTTAGACTTATTATATGGATGATTCTACCAAAAGTGGGCTATATGGATATCATTTTTGGTCATTGCCTTTAAATAACAGTACAGCACAGTAAATAATTTTGTTTTTTTAAATTTATGTAACTAATTAGGTGTAAGCTAAGAAACATTTATTATCCCGAATTTTAGGAATTATTGCATAAAAATTCCAGAGGAATGAGTACCAGAGGAATGAGTTTTTTAATGGTTTTCCAATTTAAATCAAAATCTATTTAGACTACTTAACTTAAGTTTTATACAAATAAAGTTCCTATACTTATAATTTTAAAACAATCAAGAAAAAAATTATACTATTGATATCATTGATATTACTTGCCAGAGGAATGATAATTGAAGCGTTCCTTTTTGATTTCTCCGAAAAAAACTAATTTTCTGCCGAAAATAAAAAGACCTATAACTTAAACCAAACTAAAGTTGACATTATCTGTCACAACTTGTCACCCTCACAAGTAAATTAGAGATCCAGGGCCGTCTCTTTCTCTAGAAATTAACCGGTGGTCTTCACAAATATTGTGTTATTAAAAATGGAGCACGTTTAAAATTGTAAAATTTTCCGGAGAAGATGTAAATTCAGATTTTCAAAAATATGACTGCAAACTTAAAGTTTTATCAATTTTTTGATAAATAGTTAAGACTTGGTTAAATATTATTTATTAGGATAGTTTTTTCAATCTGAATTTTTAATATTTGGTTTGGGACTACACCAGAGGAATGAGGAATTTGCTTTGTAATAAAAAAAATTATAAACTTGCAATTTTTTTTATACATTAAACTCAAATGCTCCATAAAGAACACATTTCGTTTTAAATCTTATAACTAAAACTATGCTTCATTTGCAGCCTGTTTGAAAAATATGCATTCCCACTCCACAGCACCATTTTTTTAGAATCATCCATATCTGTCTCAGTAGTGACGCCAATTTTGCCTCAAGCCCAAGGCTACCGTGTCTGATACTGCAATTAGTCTGTTTCCAGTAAATGTCCACGTTTCATATTTCCTTTTCAGAGATCATTATTACGAATCATCGTCTTAGCACTGGTTAGGCCCATACTGAGAAGCGCCCAACAAGGCCGAAACTCTCAGGTAGTATACGAGCTACTAATATCGCCCTGTTAAGGATTTGCCCATAAACTTTCTTTTCTTTTGGTCTTTTGACTGTGTCCTTACAATATCCCTTTTATTTATGTAAATTTAATGTTATCCTTGCGCTTATTTGTTTTAGTAGAAAAATACACTTAAGTGTAATAATAGTTAAAAAAGCTAAAATAAAGGTAAAAATTAAATAAAAACAAACAAATACAGTGCATGTCAAACAGAAAATCTTCAAATAACTAAAGAAATATTTATGATATTATTTAAATAGCTATATGAAATGACGCAAAGTGTGCCTGATTGCTTGCTCTTTATTATTCGGCGTTGTTTATATACGTAATGGGAATAAATTAAAGAAGTTTCTATATTTTCTTATGAATTCTGGGGCTTGTTCTTTCTAAATATGTGATGCTTTAAATATTAAAAAATAAAAATATTGAACAATTAACAAAAATTAGTTTTGACAAGTGAAAAGATGAATTTTAAAATGATAGAATAAAACCTTCATTCATTTTTTAAAGGCGTGTACAGGTTTTTTATGGAGAATCCAACTGTCAAACTAAATTTTATCTGTCAATTTTAGTTTTTGAGATATTACGAAAAGTTTAAAATTTCTTGCGGAATGACTCATTTTTTGTTTTTTTTTTTCATGGACTTGCATTTTAGTCCTCCAAACGAAAATTCCTAAATATCTTGAAAACTGCATAACGAACTGTCATTTATTACACACCGTTAAACAGAAAATTTGACAGAGATTTTATAACAAAAAATGAAACTTTTTGTTATATCTCAAAAACTAAATGTGACAAATAAAATTTAGTTTGACATTTGGATTCTCCATAAAAAAACCTGTGAAAAAGCATCTTACATCAAAATGAAATTTTAATAAATAAAAACTTATAGGCCAACTCCATAAATGCAGACATTTTAAAATCCCCTTGTAGCTAAAAAACTACAAGGTTTATCAAGAAGCGGTTTTGATATTTGAAGACGTCTCGAAAATCAAGCCCACGACATGTCCACTCGTTTTTGTGTATCTCGACTAGAAATTCCTAAAACCAGCAAAAAACATCGAATTTGGCCCACCCTGTACCTAGCCAGATTACTTCCTGCTAGAGTATTATTATTAGTATTTTTTGACATTAACACATTTTTGAATGTATCTACACTTGCGTGCACAGAAATCGGCCCACCGTCAATTGCACCCCAGATCATGCAGGAACCACCTCCATAAGCACACCGCTCTTCAAAGCAGCAATTTGCAAATCGCTCTCTTGGTCTTCGGTACACTTTCCTTCTTCGGTCGCTAACATGGAGGCATATTCTGGACTCATCTTAGAACAGAACAGATCCCCATTGTTCCAACGTCCAATTCAGATGACCCCGTGCAAAACGCAGGCGTGCTTGCCGATGAGCTGGAGTAAGTTTTGGACCAATCGCAGGTGTTTTAGGGGTCAGATTATTTTCCTGCAGTCTTCGTCTTACTGTCCACTGACTAATAGCCACTACTCGTACCTCACGGAGCTATCATTGCACTTGAACGGCATTAAGGTGACTATTTCTTAATGTTGTTGACACAATAAAGCGGTCATCACGAGCGGTTGTAAATCGCCTTCTGCCTGTTCCAGGTCGCCTATGAAAGTCTCCAGTCTCCTTATAATTATTCAATTGTCTAGCAACAGCTCGCTGACTAAGTCCATTTTCGATTAAAGCAATAACTTGGGCGGTTTTTTGTGGTGTAGTATGCATTAAACTTACACACTTGAACACTATTGACATTTTAAAAAACGAATAATATGCAAATTTTAGTTGCAAAGGCAATTTGACAAATTTGTTATTTTCGTTACAATCACCACATAAACACGTTTCATGTGTTTACCGGTTGCTACGTATATAACCGGTAAGCCTTCTTAAAAAATTTATACTCACATTAAAGCATATTAATTTGTCATTCAAACAGCATATTTCTTTTTTTGATCTGATAAATAATTCTTTAAAAAAATATAAAGTCCAAAGATTTACAGTGGGTCGATTTCTATGCACTCAAGTTTATGTTTGTTTAATTTTGTTTTGATACAAAAGACACAAAAGTACGTATGCATTTCATGTTTACTGAGCATCCAATCTGAAGGCCTGCATATCCAAATGGATACACAATATAGTCTAAAAAGTTGCCTTGATATCTGCCCTAATAATGGATTTCTGGGATTACGAATATTTGAATTTTCCCTCGTAAACTGAGTTTCCCATTCAATACCATTAAAAATGAGACACCCTGTACATCTTACTTATAACTATGTACATTTTAAATAAATTTATACTTTTGTCCATTACTCACGGTTTTAAAATAACATTTAATATAGGCTCTTATTACGACTCAGTTTTTCAGAATAAGAATGTTTGATTAAAAATAAAATGTAGAATTAAGTACTGTCCTACCCGTAGAGGAGATAGTCAGTTTCCACATATGAATAATCGTGTTCTGCTCCGTGTAATCTAACAAAACAATAAAAAATGGCTCTTCGAAAACGGAAGAGAGTTGAAGATCGACCATGGCGTCGTGATTTGTTGGGTTCGTAGGTGAGCTTCTTTGGCCTGTAATCAGCTGCTCCTGGTATACATGGAGGAAGTTTGTGTTTTGCCATTCAATTGCCTAAAAAGGAAAAAAAGCTTACCTAAAAATTATTCTTTTAATTTTTTATTAAATTTAGGTATATTCTATGTTTAATTTTAGAGAATTCAAAAATATTACAATACAGAGACTTTTGTCTTAAAGAATTGCTTTCAAAATTCAGTATTTGGCAGGATATCTGTCTACAATCAATATATAATCAATATATTGTCCGGTTGATAAATAACAACTTTTTCTTAAAAACACAACGCCTAAAAAAGGAATGTTGCTAATATAAACTTGTGTAGAAATAAAATTTCGAACTTCCATTGTCTTTATTTATTTTAAACCACGACGTTTCGGTTAGTACGTATCTCTAACCGTTATCAAGTGTAAACTAAACAATCTAGTCTCTAGGCTACTACTTATACTACTTGGTGTGCAGTCAGGTGTGACGGCCCGCCCCCTTTTTAATCCTAAGACGCCTGTTTTCCTTAAGGAGTGGTTTCCATATGTTTGGTATGTCCGTGCTTGGTTGACTGAAAACTTCTTTATTCTGCATTATAAACGCAGCTTCAATAAACTTTCGTTTTCGCCAATGCTTATGTAAAACTTTAGCTTCTGACCACTGAATCCTGTGATCATTTGACCATGATCTGCTAAACCGGATTTTTCAATATCCCCTAATTGGGTACTTTTTAGATGTTCATTTACTCTAACCTGAAGAGGGCGTTTCGTTTCACCTACATATGATTTATTTATTTATTATTTGAGGGATTGTCTGGTTTTGTTTTTTTTATATTATAGTGTTTAGCTATTCGTCTTATGTTTTCTGAAATCCCTTGAACATATGGAATGTTAATAACACCTAACGGATTATTATTTTGGGAATTTGGTACATTTAGTTTGTTTTTAATTTTAAATATAGTTTATTAATTTCTCGGAATAACCATTCTGTTGAAAGTCCTTTTTAATGTTGTTAATTTCTGTGGTAAATTCTTCATTATTTACGGCTCTTAAATACAAACAAATTTACGGCTCTTAAATACAAACTTCTTATAACTCCTTGTTTTGTAGCAACAACAACAACTATATACAGTGGTTTGAATGTTCCTGTCTAATCGTTTGACAAGAACATCCAAAAAATGTAAGGCCGAATCTTTTTCAATTTCCATGGTACACTTGATTGTTGGTCGAATACCGTTTAAATGGTGTAGAAAATTCAGTAGTTCGTCATCATTTTCCGGCCATATAATAAATGTGTCATCCATGTATCGTAGCCTAAAGTATTGTTCATACTCGTCTTAGTATTTTGTTTTTGATTAGACTTTGTCCTTTGATTAGTCTTAGCTGTCTTAAACAAAATCGGCTGTTCATACTCGTCTTTTGTTTTTAATTAGTCTTAGTCATAACCCACTGAAAAAAAAATTCAATTTCAATAAAAAGGCCCCTTTTCAAAAGTCATTTTCTACACAAAACAATCTTATTTAACCTAATCTGTGCACGAAACACAGACATGAAAGAACAAAAGCAAAAAAGAAAATAAAAACAAAAATTTTGAGGTTATGTTGAGATTATCTGTTAAAAACATGATTAATGGCGGTAAATTCAAAATGTCGGCCGCGCGCTTGCGCTCTTCGGACGCCCTGTAAAAAAAAAACAACAAATATCAGCTGATGTCTGTCACTCGTCTTAGTCGTTGTCCTAAGGATTGAAAGTTGGCACCTCTTAAGACAAAGACTAATCAAAAACAAAAGCAAAAGCATTGTATGAACACTCCCATAAGAAACAGTGGTTTTAACTTTCTTATGACAAGACATATGACTAAACCAAGACAAAAGACTAGACAAAAGACGAGTATGAACGGTCCAATAGTTTTGGTTTGACTCTTGCTGTGTTGATCGCATGTTCCTCGAACAACTTCATGTAGATGTTTGCTACCACTGGCGAAAGAGATGAACCCATTGGGAGTCCATCATTTTGCGTGTAAAACTTATCTTTCACTTGAAAGTAAGAGTTACGGAGACAGAGCTCCAAAAGATCCATCACCCCCTCCACCGATAGCGTTGTTCTCTCGTGAAGTGTATCATCAGTTTGTAATTTGTTTTTGATGATACTGAGTGACTCATTTATTGGCACGTTGGTGTAGAGACTTTCTACATCAGAACTTACAAATCTATTGCCGGGATCTAATTCGATACCTTTTAAAACCTCGACAAAATGTTCCGAGTTTTTGACAAAAGATTCGGACTTACCCTCTAGTGGTTGAATTATGTCCAACAAAAACCTCGACAAAGTGCTGGTCGGTGATTACCAGCTCCAGGGAGTCTGAGGATTAAAAAAGGGACGGGCCGTCACACCTGACTGCACACCAAGTAGTATAAGTAGTAGTCTAGAGACTAGATTGTTTAGTTTCCACTTGATAACGGTTAGAGATACTTACTAGCCGAAACGTCGTGCTTTTAAAATAAATAAAGACAATGGAAGTCCGAAATTTTATTTCAGTCAGACATATAGTGTGCAAATGTACGGCTATTGCCATATACGTCAGAACACTTTTGGTAAACCTCAGATTGATTCAAAATATCTGTATAGTGTCTCACCCAAACTGACAGCCAACCTCTTTTCGAGGATTAGGCAGTGGTGAGAAACCACTCAAAAGTGAGCCACAATAGACTCACTTGTGGTCGCAGTGGAAGTACTGCAAGGCCCACTCACATATGAATCATCATCATAATCATCCTATGAAGCCTGAAATTAAAGAAATTCCAACCTACCTCTGCAATAGTTTCCAACTGAATGATACAACCAGGTCTGGAAGTGCTTTGTTGCGAAACAATATTGATATTTTCCAAAAGAGTTTCTTCCAACAAAGATGACATGTCCGACATTCCCGAAGTACTATCGATGTCATTCTTTCGTTTGTTTTCCTTAAAGCTCACAAGGTCCGCCAGGAGAGTTCTTGCATCAATTACAGCCTAAATTTTCAATAAAAAAAATTATATAGACGGTGACTTGCCATATCGTCGACCTAGAGTGCAAATGGCCTAATTTCACTTTTTACTCAAAACGAGTTTATCTATTAGTTCAATGAATAGAGGCCAAAATAGGGGGGTTACCCTACAAAAGGTCCGGTAGTTCATGTCAATTTTTTTGATAAAGGGCATGGTTTTCAGAAAATCAAATAAAACCTGTGCAAAACATAATTTTTTTAAAAATTTATTAAATGGCCCCCATTTACGGACGTCGCTGGCGGGTTCGTCGTAAGTCAAACCCCATCGAGTTATATACCGTTGAAAAGAGAATTTTACTGTCAATAAAGTACATCGTAGCATTTTTTTAAATTAGGCTTAGTTTTTGAAAAAAATAGATAAAACTTGTAACAAAAATATTTTAATTTGTGATTTTTTAAAATTGGTTAAATATACGGGCGCCTCTGAATTTATAACCATGAAACCAATCCGACTTTCTTGTACAGCATTTTAAAGGAAATTTTATTTGCTATAATAATGTATAACACATTTTGTTCTATTAACCTTGGTTTTAAAAAAATCGAATAAATCATGGAAAGAACATGGATATTTTTTGACTTTTTTAAAGTACTTCAATTAACGGACGCCGCTGAAGAGTTTATAAATAGTTGACCCCCCATCGAGTAGTACCTTTTTCAAAAGAAAATTTCATTGTCTACAATAAAGTATATTACACATTTTTCTCTTAGAAGCGTATTTTTTGAGAAAATTTGAGAAAACCTAAATATGTTAGATTTTGGGGGGTCTGGGGGGGTTTTTGAAGAGGTGGTTAGTTTAAGGAGGTGTTTGACCCCTAAGCTCTGTTACGTTTTTGTACGTCACTAAATTTGCACAAAAAAATAAAAATAAATAAAAAACGTGCCGTTTAAATCACTAAATTTTAAAAAATTATTATTTTCTAACTTACTTTAAGTTAAAAGTTACTCCCACTCCATTACAATATTTAAAAATACATTTAAAGAATGTATTTTGTAGCTGAGAAAATTCTCTACAAGATATGTTACCCTAGAACAAAGGAGCTTATGCCGTATAAAATAGAAAAAATCTGAAAATTTGCCCATGCACGTGATTTTAGTCTTTTTTGGAAATTACCTAGCTCCGTTAGTACTGCTCGCAGAACAACCATAGTACCACGCAATTGTAGATAATTATATATTCTAAAAAATTTCATATAACTCTTTTTGCGATTTAGTGTACTGGAACAAAGTTACAAGCAAAACACTACAAAAAGTGCCAATTTTTGATGGTTTTTTCAAGATGGCGGAGGAAGCACAGGGATGGGGGTGACGAAAACTCAGATTTTTAACTATCCTTTCGGCCTTAATAACATATTCAAAGTTCAGAACTACCGGACCTTTTGTAGGGTAAAACTCCTCTATTCATTGTACTATATAGTTTGGGTTCGAACCGGTTCACCTCATCGACTAAAAACGGTCAAAAGCCAGGAGTTTTAAAATTATCGCCAAAAATGTTGCTTATTGCATTCTCTATGTGAACTCGCGGTTAGCCTTTTAGTTTTTTACGTTTCCGGTAAAATTTATGTTTTGGGAGATGGGCAATTTCCACTTTTGGCCGATTTATATTGAAGTAATATCCCACGTCCCGGATTGTTCCAGGTGTGTTAATAACGTTACAAGTGTTGTCACTGTATGTTTTATTATACAAGTGTATGTTATTGAATTAATTTCATTGAGTTCTATAACGCCCTGAAAGGGCGTGGTATAGAAGTCAATGATTAATTTATTGTCAAGTTAGTCAACTAAAAAGATTTTGAATGTCAGATCGAAATAAATCATTTTACCTACAAAACGCTAGATTTTTCATTAATTTAAACCTGCAAAAACTAAACTGTCGATTTTCCAAAAACGGTAATTTCAAATAAAGTCCAACCTTTGTTTAAAATTAAAAAGAAAAAATATTGCCTACGCGTTTGTACTAAAATTCATCATCAGTGCTCAGGAAACTGAGTCTGTTTGACCAGTTTCAATATCTTTTTTCTTAAAGGTAACCAGTACTTAACAATTGAGAGGCCTAGGGTTTCCCGTAGGATAGTTCTGGAAGATTTTTTGAAACTACCGTAGATCGATTGGTAATAGATCACACAATTTTAGGTCACCGGGTGTCTCCCTCCAATTTGAGTAGGAAACTCCGGCTTATAACTTTTGGTAAATTAGCTTGACAGAGAAACTACGTTGTTTGTTCGCAATGGACCACCAATTAAGATAGTAAGCTTTATATTTTAAAAACTACCCAATATATAAAATTTTTTTAAAACTAAAAAGTAGTAACTTGGTTTTACCAAAAAATTAAGGAAGTTTTAGACTTATTCAAATCGGTTTGTTATGGATAACTCAATTTTAACTCGCTGGGTGTTTGCTTCAAATTTAAGTAAGTGACGTCATAAATCCAAGATTACCATTTCTTCCATGTTTTTCACAAACTTTTGCTTTTAACTTTTGCCACATCAACTTTGCAGAAAAACTGTATAGGTTTTGATTTGTTTGCAATACAGCAACAATATAATTGTCGTTTTAATAAGCTTTATATCTAAAGAACTATGTAAAAAAGAAAATATTATTTTTTTAAATATTAAAAACATTAAAAAATACAAGATGTAGCAAGAAAGTTTAAGACTACCCTCGATCATTTTGTGATGGATCACTTAATGTTAAATCGCTGCCTGTTTGTCTCAAATTTGAGTGGGGGAGGGTCCATATAACGTTATAAATCCAAAATGGCGGCATTTTCCATTTTTTTTTTAAACTTTGGCTAATAACGTTTGCTAATTAGTTTTACAGAAAAACTGTAAATAAGTTTATGTTTGCAAAAAAACATCCATTAATATAAAGTAATTAGCTTCATAACTTAAAAACTAACAAAGATATCACAACAAAAACATTTCATGTAAAAAAGCCAAGTACGCGAAAATGGCATTGCGTTAAAAGAATTGAGATAAAAGTAAAGCCAAGTTCTCCAATACAAATTTCAAAAGGTTCTTACTAAATTGGAAATATTTTTTAAAACTTTGCTATTACAGCCAAACTTCTTTATGTTCAATTTAGCACTGTGTCATTTACAGCCGTGATAGCCAAGTTTAGAAAAACATTTCCAAACTAGTAAGAACCTTTCATTTTGAAATTTGTATTGGAGAACTTGGCTTTACTTTTATGTCAATTCTTTTTACGGAATGCCATTTTCGCGTACTTGGCTTTTTTTACATAATTTTTTTTTGTTATGATTTCACTTCTTTTTTAAAGGAATTGGATAATATTTAATTTTTAAAGTAGTAAAATTTGCGGAATATTGTTCAAAACTTTTGCAATGCCTTACTTAAAAAAAGGTTTTTGAATTTCTTCCCATGGTTTTCTCATAGTTCCTATCAGCCTTCCAAAGCTTAGCTCTATAGCGTTTCTTAAAGTGGACAATGTTACTTTTACATAACTTTATATGTGAGAGGAAAGTAAATTAAAATCTTTGTTTTAAAATTTTTCCTATAGTTTTATCCTAGTTCCTATCAGTCTTCCAATGCTCAGCTCTATAGCGTTTCTGAAAGTGGGTAATGTTACTTTTACATAACTTTACATTTATAGGGAAAAAGAGTAAATGAAAATTTTGGGGTTTTTAAATTTTGGGTGGGCAATGTTACTTTTATATAAATTTACATTTATAGGAGAGGAAAGTAAATTAAAATGTTGGTGTTTTTAAATTTTTTCCTATAGTTTTATCATAGTGTTTTTCAGTCTTAAAAAGCTCAGCTCTCTAGCGTTTCTGGAAGTGGGCAGTGTAACTTTTACATACATTTAAATTTATAGGGGAGGGAAGTAAATTAGAATTTTGGGGTTTTTTGATTTTTTTTCCAGGGGTTTGATCATAATTTCTATCAGTCTGCCAAATTTCAGTTTTGTAGCATGTCTGAAACTACAGTAGAATTTTGATGATCTATACATGAGTGAGTGAGTCAGTGAGTGAGTGGCAATTTCGACGCTTTTTGAAATTTCGTAACTTATGGAAGTACATGAAACTTGGAGGGGTTGTTAACTGTGCAAAGTTTAAGATGCGTAGCTTATTCCGAAGTAGAATTTTAGATAGGTCAAATATGGACTGAAATGTTTCAAGAAAAGATGGTATGGCAGCGCGAACTTGGCGAGGCAGCCATCAGATATATAATATATATATATATATATATATATATATATATATATATATATATATATATATTTTTTTTTTTTAAATACTACAAATAGTAACATTTTTTACCCCACAAAATTGGTTTTCTCTTGAAAAAAAAATACGTCTTAACAGTTTTTCTGTAAAACTAATTTAGCGAAAGTTATAACTCAAAGTTTGTGAAAAAACATGAAAAAGTTGCCATCTTGGATTCATATACCATGCGGTCCGAGTTACTGCCAACATAATGAGGAATAAATCGAATTTATTATCGACCGTCCAGCGCGTCAGCCGTAAATCAATGCTGCTTCTCACTGTACGTGCTTGCTATCTTTTATTATTTACCTATACTTGTTGTATTAAAGTGACACCGCGTCATCAAAACCTTGATGGGCGGGAAGGGAGTATAGGGGTACATACAGTGGCACGCACTTCCTTTAATTTTTTTATTGATATTGATTCCCAAAATGAGGCACTGCACTAATTAGTCATTAGCTTACTATTTTACTTGCTTTTTATTGATGTCTTCTTCTAAACGATTTCATTAGAAAAGCACATATATACTCTTATCTGGTTGTTACGAACATATTATTGATTTAGCCGGGCTTTGACGTTTTCTATTCGTTGTTTTGACTGTTTATGTCAAACAAATTATGACGAAGCTTTTCACAAAACAAATTACCGTTTTTGCAATTAAATCAATGTTTGCGCACATTTTAATATAATTTTGGATCCTCTTTTATGTTTCGGATCTTTATTTATTAGGTAAGTACCTATTTGATCTCTCCTTTAAAAGGTCTTAATGTTTTATTATTCGAACACTGTGAAACACTAATTTTTTAAGGTTTCTTTACTTAGATTTTGCCGCAAAATTTGGTTTACCATAGCTATGACGCGGTGCCACTTATATACAACATTAACTATAGGTAGCTAATTATTTTGTTATCGTTGTTGTTTTATTTCTGCCTTGTCAATTCGACACCTAGGTTTCTATATTCGCAGTACCTCGGACTGCATTGTATACTCAACTACAATGCGTTTTTATGTTAAATTCTTTTTTACATAAAACAATATTTCGCGGCTGTCAAAAATTTTCATTTTGTCGAATTACCTGATATACTCGAAGGCACTGTCCATCCGAAGCTACAAAACAAGCGCTGGGCGAGTTTGACAAATTGCCAAGGGTACTAGATGGCAACAGTGTAGGTATCCACGCCACATTGCTGAAAGCTGATGGCTCCGGTGAACTGATTCGGGCAAGTTCGCATATTCCACCGGATTTCGATAGAGGGCCTACTGCATCTACTTTCCAAAGAATAAGCTCGCTACAGAAACCCTGAAAAAAGTAAACTTTGTGTCACTATAGTAAAGCAAATTTGTAAAATAAAGCAGCTTAACCTTAGTACATTCAAAGATAAATTTTCATTCGAGGATCCCCGATTTTCCTGCATCAGAAGGCAAGATGGCGGCGGCCAAAAACAATTAGGACATTTAGGAGAAATAAAATTAATTTTGATTGATTCGCCCTAAGCGAGACCTACTCAATTTAACCTATAAAAAATATGACACAAAATTGCGGCGAAACTTTCAAATAATTAGTTTTTCTTCGATATTTCCTTTAATTTTTGTGGGTAGGTTAGGGTAAGATGTTTATTAAATAAGCCAATATTTATGAAATTATTGCATTGACGTACCCTTATCAAAGATCGTTCCTCTAGTAATGCACTATACAACTTGAAAGTCAAATTTGTTTAATATAAATTTATAACTTGATTTTTAAGTTAAAATAAAAATACACAAATTCTGTATCTGTACATGAACAGAACGTTCGAGAATATGTAAAAAATATCAAGGCAGATTATAAATACAATTATTTTTCAACTAAATTCCAAAGAAAATACTCTGCCAATATATGGGCCCCTAAGCTCACACTAGGTACTATAGTTATAGTGTACGTGTGAGCTAATATAACTAAAAACTGAAATATATTTTATTCAACTCCAGACTAAATTATCTTTTGTTTGATACCACACAAGCCATGTTTTGACTTAAACTCAAATTTTTGAAATCATACCCACCCTTAAAAAAACAAAAACTAATATGTATTTTGTTAAACTCCGGACTCAATTACCGTTCGTTTGATATCACACACGCCATATTTTCACTTAAACTCTAATTTTCAAAATATACCCCCACCCTTTGTTTTTAAATAAATTAAAATGTGTTTTATTTAACTGCAGACTCAATTACCTTTCGTTTGATATCACACACGCCATATTTTCACATAAACTCTAATTTTTTAAATCTACCCCCACCCTTTTATTTGGTTTGTGTTCGGTGGATTTTGTTCATTTTTAAATGGGACCATCTCGACCCAAGACCCAGCCTAGGTACCAAATTTCATTAAAATCGGCCAAGCGGTTTTTGAGTTATGCGCGTTGGTCGTTACAGACAGACATACAGACAGACAGACAGACAGACAGACAGACAGACAGACGGCGCAACAAAAAAGTTTCAAAATCATCTGAAACGCAAAGATATATAAAAATTTTTGAAATCGGAGCAACTTTTTTTTATCGAAAAAATTAGGATCACCATAGCTCACACTACTATAGTATAGTATATGTGTGAGCTAAAATTCAGTGTCCCAACCTGTAACACAGGGACAATTTCTGTATCATCGAAAAACAACGTTACCGAATGGGAGAAATCGTGTTACCGATGGGACAATTCCTTTATATTTTAGCATTTTCCGGCCAAGTTAAACATATAACACAGCTTTGTTTTCAGTTTGGTTCAAAATTTCAATGGTTTGGTTGTTTGGACAAAATAAACAGGTTTACATTTTTGCTTTGACTAGCTCTGTCTCACTCTGGAATCAAATTTCGAGCATAAAACGGCCCTCACATGATCAACAATATTATCAATATTTCAAATGATAGAAACAAAGAATCATATAAAAATACTCTGCCAATATATGGCCCCTAAGCTCACACTAGGTACTATAGTTATAGTGTACTTGTGAGCTAATATAACTAAAAACTGAAATATATTTTATTCAACTCCAGACTAAATTACCTTTTGTTTGATACCACACAAGCCATGTTTTGACTTAAACTCAAATTTTTGAAATCTACCCCACCCTTAAAAAAACAAAAACTAAAATGTATTTTGTTAAACTCCGGACTCAATTACCTTTCGTTTGATATCACACACGCCATATTTTCACTTAAACTCTAATTTTTAAAATATACCCCCACCCTTTGTTTTTAAATAAATTAAAATGTGTTTTATTTAACTGCAGACTCAATTACCTTTCGTTTGATATCACACACGCCATATTTTCACATAAACTCTAATTTTTGAAATTTACCCCCACCCTTTTATTTGGTTTGTGTTCGGTGGATTTTGTTCATTTTTAAATGGGACCATCTCGACCCAAGACCCAGCCTAGGTACCAAATTTCATTAAAATCGGCCAAGCGGTTTTTGAGTTATGCGCGTTGGTCGTTACAGACAGACATACAGACAGACAGACATACAGACAGACAGACGGCGCAACAAAAAAGTTTCAAAATCATCTGAAACGCAAAGATATATAAAAATTTTTGAAATCGGAGCAACTTTTTTTTTCTCGAAAAAATTAGGATCACCATAGCTCACACTACTATAGTATAGTATATGTGTGAGCTAATATTGACATTATTCACCGTGTGAGGGCTGCTTAACACAGAAAAAGTCAACAAAATTTTATTTTTGAAATTTGATAATTTTTTTTCTTTTTTTGTTAAAAAAAGGATCCCACTACTTTACTTTAGAGAAACACGCAAACATAAATTTTAGTTTCAGATTATTTTTTTTAAATTGCAGTAAATATACCCAAAAATACTGAAACTAACTTCGAAAGCTTGACTGTTGTTTTAAAAGGACAGTGGCAATATTTGGGTTAAGGGCTAGTCCTTTCGTTTATTGGTCTAGGGATTTAACTTATAAAATATAAATTTTGGTGTTTTGTGATAAATTGTAAAGTTTTTTTTTAAATAAATTGTAATGTTCGAAAAAGTGTGAAAGATGCTATTATAATAAACAAAGCATAGGCGAAATTTTAATTAAAAAATAAAAAATCCTGCCTTGTTTTTATTAAATCAGAAATAGAATCACGGAAAATTGCGAAAAATTCGGAAAATAGTGACAAAAGGAAAATTGTGCGGCCAAATTATAAAGGAAAATCCATGAAGGTATGTAAAAACATAGAAAATGTTACATAAAAGCCTGTATATTAGCCACAATTCTAGTTTTAAAATGTCCATGGCCAAGTTGAATCCAGAGAGATTCTACCTCTGTTAAATCTCCAATCAGAGATTTCACATATTGTGGTCAAAATCGACACCCTGGTAAAAAAATAAATAAAAAATGCTTTATCATATAAATAAATGGATCCAGGACGCCTCTGATACCTTCCTAGCTAGCCTATCAGCACACTTTAAGTGAAGCCATGATATCAGTCTGAAAACAGTTTTTTGTAAATATCCCAGAAACTAAAGCTCTTATGAAGTTTTTCGTTATAGCACAAATTATTGAGCAAAATGTAGTCTACTATATTCCGAAAACCGCATATTGATACGACGCTCCATAAAAAAGTTAGCATTTTTAAAAAACTTTACTTGTCAAAAAACTGTCATTACCCTTAATGAATTTTGATCAAAATCTGATCAGCTCGTAAGTGTCGAACACTATTTTACCTGAAAATTTTATGTGTTACGGATAGAAATAATATATACACACACACAGACAGACATCACGATGATATTGCTAAGATAGGTTAAAATATACCGAATTAACACATTTTCGGGTAATCTCAAAAAAAAATTTTCGTCGAAAAAAATTCATTCTTTAGCCCTTGCTACGCGGGCTAGGAAGGTAAAAATTGGTAGACAAATTTTACTATAGCCCACAAACAAAGAAGGGGTTGCTTTGTTCCTTCAAAAACAAAGGTTTATACTACGCGAGGTAACTATTTAGTTTAAATTTTGCTGTAACCTTAATATGTCTATAGGTTTTGTCTACTTACAGTTTTACTTTGCGGTTTATCCTTATCGATAATATTGTGATGACTGGTAGTTAATAACAAAGGTAGAACTGGATGACAAGTGATGTCGTTGACTCTGAAACGATGACCTGAAGCTCTACTTCTATGACCAATGCTTAAAACCTACAGGCATACAAAATAGTTATTTACCTAACAAGTGCGGAAAGTAATACTTTTCCTGCGAGCGTGCGAAAAATCGGTTTCTACGCACTCATTTGCTCGCAGAAAGTACCACTGTGTATGTAAAATTTTTTACCGCACGATTTTTTTGTTTTGGTGTATAGTCTAAATTATACGCATTTGTAATGACGTCACCAGGTGAGAAAAAACGTATGGCGTAAATATTTTGTCAATCAATGTTTTTTGATTGACAGTGACGGATACTTCACATAACCAATTACCCTAAAAAGTTTATTGTCACCACTGTTTATAATATACTAAACAAAGATAAACAAAAATGACGTCATTACAAATGCGTATAATTTGGACTATATGACTTTAATGATTGCTATGACAAGAGAGTAAACGACGCAACAATTTCTTAAGCAAACAGCATTAAAAATTTATTAATTTGACGCCGATAAAGCCACCTTGGAGCTTGTACAGGTTTCGTTAAATAAAACACATACATTTTGTAGTTTTGACTATTTTTTATTTTAAATAGGTTAATACAAAAATTTAACAAATAAAAAAATTAAACTTTGATTTTTCCACACGCTCGTAGGAAAAATGTTGTATCTATGACACGGAGAGGAGCCGTCAAGGGTGTTAAAGCACACCGCCCTTTAATGAGGTATGTAATTTTCTTACGAATTTTTTGATTAAGTCTAGATTTCTGTTTCTTTTGTTGTAAAGGTGATATAGTGAAAACATAGATCCTAAATTTGAAATTAAACTTCTTTTCTATCCGATTTAAAAACTAAATTACCATTTAGAACGGTTTTATCGGAAAAAGTACATAAATTAGAATTTCTAGCCAATATGAAAAATATGTATAAATAATTTGTCAAAATCGGGCCTTAAGAAGCACGTACGATTTTAAAAGTAGGTGTTTTAAGTTGCTAGGACCCTACCACATAATACCCTGCTTTTAGTTTTTTTAGGACGTTTGGTCAAACTTATATACCTTATTAAAGGACGGTGTG